>CM064552.1:14617806-14680306 GCA_032716605.1 Paralithodes platypus | reverse complement strand
ATATACTGTATACTATATACTGTATACTGTATACTATATACTGTATACTATATACTGTATACTGTATACTATATACTGTATACTGTATACTGTATACTATATACTGTATACTGTATACTATATACTGTATACTGTATACTGTATACTATATACTGTATACTGTATACTGTATACTATATACTGTTCTGTATACTATATACTGTATACTGTATACTATATACTGTATACTGTATACTGTATACTGTATACTATATACTGTATACTATATACTGTATACTGTATACTGTATACTATATACTGTATACTATATACTGTATACTGTATACTGTATACTATATACTGTATACTGTATACTATATACTGTATACTGTATACTGTATACTATATACTGTATACTGTATACTATATACTGTATACTGTATACTATATACTGTATACTATATACTGTATACTGTATACTATATACTGTATACTGTATACTATATACTGTATACTGTATACTATATACTGTATACTGTATACTATATACTGTATACTGTATACTGTATACTATATACTGTATACTATATACTGTATACTGTATACTGTATACTATATACTGTATACTGTATACTGTATACTATATACTGTATACTGTATACTGTATACTATATACTGTATACTATATACTGTATACTGTATACTGTATACTATATACTGTATACTGTATACTATATACTGTATACTGTATACTGTATACTGTATACTATATACTGTATACTATATACTGTATACTATATACTGTATACTGTACTGTATACTATATACTGTATACTGTATACTGTATACTGTATACTATATACTGTATACTATATACTGTATACTATATACTGTATACTGTATACTGTATACTATATACTGTATACTATATACTGTATACTATATACTGTATACTGTATACTGTATACTGTATACTATATACTGTATACTATATACTGTATACTATATACTGTATACTGTATACTATATACTGTATACTATATACTGTATACTATATACTGTATACTGTATACTATATACTGTATACTGTATACTGTATACTGTATACTATATACTGTATACTATATACTGTATACTATATACTGTATACTGTATACTGTATACTATATACTGTATACTGTATACTATATACTGTATACTATATACTGTATACTGTATACTATATACTGTATACTGTATACTGTATACTATATACTGTATACTGTATACTATATACTGTATACTATACTGTATACTGTATACTATATACTGTATACTGTATACTATATACTGTATACTGTATACTATATACTGTATACTGTATACTATATACTGTATACTGTATACTGTATACTATATACTGTATACTGTATACTATATACTGTATACTGTATACTATATACTGTATACTGTATACTATATACTGTATACTATATACTGTATACTGTATACTGTATACTATATACTGTATACTGTATACTATATACTGTATACTGTATACTATATACTGTATACTGTATACTATATACTGTATACTGTATACTGTATACTATATACTGTATACTGTATACTATATACTGTATACTGTATACTATATACTATATACTGTATACTGTATACTATATACTGTATACTGTATACTATATACTGTATACTATATACTGTATACTATATACTATATACTGTATACTATATACTGTATACTGTATACTATATACTGTATACTGTATACTATATACTATATACTGTATAGTATACTATATACTGTATACTATATACTGTATACTGTATACTATATACTGTATAGTATACTGTATACTGTATACTATATACTGTATACTATATACTGTATACTGTATACTATATACTGTATACTGTATACTGTATACTATATACTGTATACTATATACTGTATACTGTATACTATATACTGTATACTGTATACTATATACTGTATACTATATACTGTATACTATATACTGTATACTATATACTGTATACTCTAATGATTTGGGATGATATCGATCGTGCTCAATGTTTTTTCTCATCTGTTATTATTTTAAGTTTAACTCTGCTGTGGCACTTTTAATTATACAGTATATCAAAACCAGCAGCTCCGGCAGAAGATGCAGTTTCTCCACACAAAAAATGAAGCTGTTAATAAACTGTTCACACTATGAATATTATGATTTCATTGGGAACATAATATATTTAGCCAGCAGCCAATTCCAGAATCTTAAAATAAGGTAATGGATGAAACATATAAATTCATAATTGTTTGCACTTCTACTAGCACTAGTATGGAGTATGAACACAAGAGCTGAGTATTACTAGTATTTGTGTACAATTTTGTTAAAGATTGACACATCTGTTTACAATGTTCGTTTTCCGAATACATTGCTAGTAAGCAAGAATTTCAAACAATAAACAACATATCTAAAGTTTTGTTTTTTCGTACAATATATAATTATGTATGTGGGAGCCATCTTAATTTATCTTGAGTTGGTTGAAGTCGGTGGATAGAACTACTTACTGCTGATAAGAAGTTCGGGAGTTCAAGTCCCGAAGAATGAGCCCATTATATCCCCGTTCCTGTAGTTCCACAGTATCCTGACCAGGGTGTCAAATGGGGGACTATTTAGAAACAAGGCCTACTAGGAAAATCAAGTCCCTTATTATTTGTAATTGTTATTGAATATACAAATTAAATTTATGCTTTAGCTTTTGTAAAGATTTTTGGAATTTCTAATATTGCCAAATTAATACAATTCCATGCAAATTTTCCTATATTTCTTCCCATATTCATTCCTGTCTTAACCCCTTGAAGCTCTGACGCGGTTTAGCAGTTTATTTTGGCTATCAATATACGATTTTATACATCTTAGGAAGGATCTGTGGGTAATAAAAGGGTAAATATTATCTCAATCAACCCTTTGACTTCCGTATACCGTTACTAATCTGCATAAAATCGTC
Source organism: Paralithodes platypus (assembly GCA_032716605.1). Taxonomy (NCBI): domain Eukaryota; kingdom Metazoa; phylum Arthropoda; class Malacostraca; order Decapoda; family Lithodidae; genus Paralithodes; species Paralithodes platypus. Next base: position 14,677,315 of record CM064552.1, on the reverse strand, counting down.
TATTAGTAGCTAGAAAACAGAACAGAAACGCGTATTGGAGCTTGAAAGGGTTAAATCCTAATTGTTTTGGTTTGACCCCCTGATCCAGACCATACACACTACTTACAACATACAGTATATGTCTGGTTATATTCTACATTACAGTGATACCAGTATTGAAATGCTCATCAAGCAAAATATGGCGTGTATACAGTAAATGAGGTGCTGCCATTGAGTCTGGCAAAATAATGTGAACACGTATTTCGAAGCTCCGTTCAATAAACTATAATCCAGGCTACTTACACATACACTATAAACAACCTAGCTGGATATCTTTCATTTATTGTGGTAATATTATGAAATATACTGACACGATCCCCTGGTAAAGTGGACGCACCAAGATTCAATAATTGACTCTCCCGCATGACTACACTGTAAATGACGGCGTAAAAAAAACAAGTCTATTATTTCGCCTGCCAGTCCATTCAAAGGCTATTAACTGAACATGAAACCTAGAAGCGCATTAAAACAACTATAAATGATGTTAATTGAACAGATTGTATGTTTTGTTTACACTAATACCAGACATTAAGGGGGGTCACCGGCTTTATTGTTATCTTTCTCTCCTTTTCTCTCTTTCGCTGGCTTGTATCCATTCGGCCCCATTCAGCCAACTGTTTTAAGACTTTTATCTCCCTCATCCAGGTGTCGATTTCTTCCTGGCGAGTGATAGCGATCCAGCATTGTATGGAGAAATCCGGCTTCCGAACAAAACAATATTTGGTATTGATAAATACGCTCAATGTAATGATGCAAGGTAATGATCCCAAGGTTAAGGCCTTGGATACGAACAAAACATACAAACACAAACAAATTTAAATTTCTATGTAAACATTCCACACTGATATTTGGTATTGATAAATACGCTCAATGTAATGTTAAAGAGTGTGAGTGTTAATGTCTCCGGCTTCGCCGGAGACATTTTTCGACAGAAAAATTTACAAATTTAGCTTGCTGTCAAAACAAAAATATATATATGATGGCTCGCTACCGCTCGCCAGGAAAATATTGACACCTGAATGGAGGTAAACGTCTTAAAACAGTAGGTTGAATGGGGCCGAATGGATACAAGCCAAAGAGAGAGGGAGAGAAAGAGAAAAAAAAAGCGAGGCAGGCAAGCGGTGGTGAGAATTGAGGCGGAGTCACACGAATGCTCTTTCCGGCAATCTTTAGTGCGTATTGTTTTCTATTAATATGTTGTAGTAAATTATTATCACTGGTATAGGCAACCCGGCTAAAGGGGGGTGACCTGCTTTTTGTTATTTCTGTCCTTTTCTCTCTTTCTCTGGCTTGTATCCATTCAGCCAACTATTTTAAGACCTTTATCCCCATCTAGGTGTCGATTTCTTCCTGGCGAGCGATAGCGAGCCAGCATTATATGAAGAAATCCGGCTTCGCCGGAGACATTTTTCTATCGAAAAATTTACAAATTTAGCCTGCTGTCAAACAAAAATAAAAAATTGACACCTGGATGGGGATAAACGTCTTAAAACAGTAGGCTGAATGGGGCCAAATGGATACAAGCCAGAGAAAGATAGACAAGGACAGAACAAAAACAGGTCACCCCCCTAAAGGTAGATTATAATGTAAAACTTGCCAAATAAACAAACCAAAACTTATACGAACACTGTGAAACTTATATGAACACTGTGAAACTTATACGAACACTGTGAAACTTATACGAACACTGTGAAACTTATACGAACACTGTGAAACTTATACGAACACTGTGGAACTTATACGAACACTGTGAAACTTATATGAACACTGTGAAACTTATATGAACACTGAAACTTATATGAACACTGTGAAACTTATATGAACACTGTGAAACTTATATGAACACTGTGAAACTTATATGAACACTGTGAAACTTATATGAACACTGTGAAACTTATATGAACACTGTGAAACGACAAAGCAATTTATATCATACGTGTCCTGATACCTTAAGGGGGCTGACCTGTTTTTGTTCTGTCCTTTGTATATCTTTCTCTGGCTTGTATCCATTTGGCCCCATTCAGCCTACTGTTTTAAGACGTTTATCCCCATCCAGGTGTAAAATGTTTTAACTGGTGAGCGGTAGCGAGCCAGCATATTTTTTTGTTTTGTTTGACAGCAGGCTAAATTTGTACATGAAAAATGTCTCTGGCGAAGACGGATTTCTTCATATAATGCTGGCTCGCTATCGCTCTCCAGGAAGAAATCGACACCTAGATGGGGATAAACGTCTTAAAATAGTTGGCTGAATGGGTCCGAATGGATACAAGCCAGAGAAAGAGAGAAAAGGACAGAAATAACAAAAAGCAGGTCACCCCCCTTAATCTTGACTCTTCCATCATAGTAATATTCTTCAATAATTGCTGTAAAATCGCTCGTGTGACACCGCCTGTTTGTTTCCCAAGGCTACGTGCGAAACATAGGTGTGGCAATTATTATTATTATTATTATATTAATTCGGTACGGTCGCGCTAATAAGTCATGTCCCAGCTGTCATTACGTTTGGCTTGCTCTGTGCTGTATTAATGTCTGTCAGATGTTGAATAGGGTGGGTAGGTGTAGGAACATGTTTGTATATTTCACTCGATATGAATAAATGAAGCTTAGATATTGCGGATACCAATTATTGATCAAAACATACTTGGTGCCGAGACGCCACTTATTAGCGCGACTGTACCATGAGTTGAGCAATTTGATGCGCACGGAGTTTCTCTGCCGCTGTCAGTAATATCACGTTTAAGATAAATACTCTCTTGCTATTTCATTCGATGTCGATATAATAATTATGTTTAAGAAAATACTTAACAAAATCAAGCTATGTTTGTCAGTGACACATTTCAAATATATTGGTTCTCGGTTATTAATCGGCTAATATTTGTACCTGCTTTTTTTCCTCTCCGTTTCTCTCTCTGGCTTGTATCCATTCGGCCCCATTCAGCCTACTGTTTTAAGACGTTTTTCCCCATCCAGGTGTCGATTTCATCCTGGCGAGCGATAGCGAGCCAGCATTGTATGGAGAAATCCGGCTTCTGCTGTCAATTGTTTTTGGAAATATGCTGGCTCGCTACCGCTCGCCAGGAAAAAATCGACACCTGGATGGGTATAAACGTCTTCAAACAGTAGGCTGAATGGGGCCGAATGGATACAACCCAGATACAAGATTAACCCAGATTAACAAGAATTAGACAGTTATTAAGTATGGACAGGTCTCTAGTCCGTTTGTCGGGGACCTCCATGCATTACAAGTGGCCAATAGACGTCATGATATATATACTATAGGTACAGTCGGATGTCATAGTCTCTAGCCCACTCATAAGAATTCCTGGACCTCCCTATGCTTTTCTTTATGCAATTATAACTATCTGTGTTGATAATTAGATATAACTTGGTTTTCAATAGATAATACATATAGTTTTGTAGTTCATTTATACACAATTATATTCATAAATTGGTTTCCAGAGATATACTTCCATAATTAGTAATAGGTGAGGTCCGGGAATATGTATTAATGGGCTAGAGACTAAGGTATCAGAGTGTACAGTCGCGCTAATAAGTGAATACTCGGCCCCAAGTATATTTTGATCAATAATTGGCATCAGCAATATCTAAGCTGCATTTCTTCATATCGAGTGAAATATACAAACATGTTCCTACACTTACCCACCCTATTCAACATCTGACAGACATTAATACAGCACAAAGGGAGCCAAACGTAATGACCGCTGGGAAATGACTTATTAGCGCGAGGGAACATAAAACGTTATTTGGCTTATATACTAAGACAAGTGACTCATTACAAGGAACAGTCTCCTACATAAGTACTGTTCTTCCACATGATCTTACGTGTGAAAGTAAAATTAGTGTCTTTGTTAATTAAGGATGTAGTTTGTTATGTACTGGTTAAGGGGAGGTATTTAGTTTGTTATGTACTGGTTAAGGGGAGGTATTTAGTTTGTTATGTACTGGTTAAGGGGAGGTATTTAGTTTGTTATGTACTGGTTAAGGGGAGGTATTTAGTTTGTTATGTACGGGTTAAGGGGAGGTATTTAGTTTGTTATGTGGTTAAGGGGGGTATTTAGTTTGTTATGTACGGGAGGTATTAGTTTGTTATGTACTGGTTAAGGGGAGGTATTTAGTTTGTATGTAAGGGTATTTAGTTTGTTATGTACGGGTTAAGGGGAGGTATTTAGTTTGTTCCCTACGTTTTCATCAAGCTTAAAATTACACCCCCTAGACCCCTTTTCAAGATAAATTTGTACATTTTTCGGTAGAAAAATGTCCAGGCCGGAGCCCGGTTGCTCTTAAATTACAGGCTCGCTATCGCTCGCCAGGAAAAAATCGACACCTTAATGACACGAAAGGTCTTAAAATTGACAGAAATGGGGCAAAATTTCTTAAATGTCCAAACTACTTAGGGCGAACGTCTTAATATATCAAAAGCAATGGGGCTAAACATGAGGGAGAAAGGGGTCCAGAAAAAAATCCCTCAGGTGGAAATCTCTGGTTAAGCCTCTTGATTAGTTAACTAAGGTATAATAACACTACACTCTTGAAATACAAACACTAATTTTACTTACATGACATTATGTGGGAGAACAAAGTTATATTTCTAGACTGCATGTGTTGTGCCATGGCTATTACAAATTCCGGATAACTTGCTACCTCGCTAGATAGGAATGAATACATGTGTGAGCTAAATGGCTTGTTACCAAGTAATGATTTAGGTAAGTATAAGAAACACTCCGGTTAGCTCATACACATCTGAAATGAAGTCTGGATTGGATATATATTTTTTTAGTGCTGGAAAATGTGATTTATAATTAGGTGTATGTTAGGATATACCGATAGTTTTCTTAAATATCTGTTAATCTATAGTTTATTAATTTCACCACAACACCAAACACCTCCAATGAAATTAATGAAAGCATATAATTATGTGATCCACCGGGATTCGAACACGGGTTACCACACACATAATTTTAGACACCTTAACCATTACACCACCAAGACGGTTAAAGGTTTATACACACGCCTACGACTTATTATCCATTCTCGAATACTGGATATTAATATAACCATGTTCCTATTCCCAACCGCGCTATGGTAGCCCAATGTTTAAGTGAGAGGAAAAAATATTCATGGGGCACAGATCATATTATAGACCGGCCTCGCTACCAAATATCCATGAACAAAATGTACGTTAACGTACAGTATGTGAATGGGATCCCCCCTTTGCCCTTCACACACACACACACACACACACTCTCTCTCTCTCTCTCTCTCTCTCTCTCTCTCTCTCTCTCTCTATATATATATATATATATATATATATATATATATATATATATATGCTCTGATTGCGTACACTACATGATAAACGTGTATGGAAAACAGGAGAACAGATATCATCCAGGTAACTTGGTGGGAAAGGTGACGACAAAGACTAGGCCAGCTCCCGTGTGGATCCTATACTTCCTTAAACACATCCAACTCTAATAACAATTGACCTTCCATGTTTAATACTTTTTCTTATAAGGTATCCACGCTTGAACATAAGCTTAAAGTAGTATACACACAGGCAAAGCGCACGCGATCAAAATTATAACATATTTTTTGTTATTGCCTCCTGTTATTTTCTAGACATTGTTTAACACGAATATATGCTAGATTTCGCTCAAATATAGAAAATGCGTAATCACATGCACAAATACACAATATTCATACACAGGCATTTGCAATTTTCTTAGTTAAATACATTTGTTGTTCCTTTTCATAATTTCCCAGACACTGTTAAGTATGGCAACATGCTAGACTTCGCTAAAATAAACAAAGAGGAAAAAACACAGAGTCTGGACTCCCCCCAACACGCCAACATCTTCCCCAGGCAGTGAAATTCCTCAACACCTGCATCACCATCACCATCACCATCACACCTTCACTCACAACACCTCCCAGGGCGGATCTACAACATACAGTTTTCCTGCAACTTCATTTTTCTGGCAATCGTATGAGACAATGTTGTGTTAGTATCGATAACTAGAATTAAGGAAGATAAATATATATGACAAAGATCTGACAAAAAATATTATAATAGCTGCCAGAAGAGAGTTGCGGGACATAGTGTTTGTATGCATCTTTCTTTACCAGTTACCCATCTCGGTTGCATATAATAAACTCGCGGGCAAGACACAGGCTAAGGCTAAGTACACTCTGCATAACTACCTGGTACACTATTTAATGGTAACTTGGGATCGTGAACATTGGTCTACGAAACTATTTAATAGATTTATCTGGTCTAAGGGATGATTTCAAAGTATTAAATCAGCCCGCCAGTATGGCTTCCTTAAGGGCCGCTTTACTGGTGATCTTCTTTCTTATCTTACTAACTCTTGGTCATCCTCCATTCGGGACATCGGTGAGACTTTCTCTGTTGCGCTAGACATATCGAAGGCCTTCAATAGAGTCAGGCACAAATCCGATTTCCAAACTACCCTCCTTCAGTTTCTATCCCTCCATCTTTGCCTTTGTCTCTAATTTCCTTTCCGGCCGTTCCATAGCTGCGGTTGTGGACGGCCACCGTTCACTTCCTCAACCTAGCAACTCCGGCGTTCCTCAGGGTTCTGTCTTATCTCCAATTATCTTCCTATTAATCAATAACGACCTTCTCAACTGCACCTCCAGCCCCATTCACTCATATGCTGACGACTCTCTACATTACACTATTCCACTAGCCTTCCACAACATCATTCCAAAACTTACGTAAGGAGGCCATAAAACACCTATCTTCTGATCTCTACTATCTCTAATTGGGGCAGAGAAAACCCTGTTACTTTCAATGCTTCCAAAACTCAATTTTTCCATCTGTCTACTTGTCACACCCTTCCAGAAAACTATTACTTACTCTTAAACAACATACAAATTAACCCTTCATCTTCTCTTAACCCTTAATTAGCGGCGAGCAACATAAGTCGAGTATAATAAATCTGGACTATCTGGCGGCGCTCGACATAGGTCGTGTGGCAATTTCAGCACGTAATGTTGCTGAGAGAGAGAGACAAGTGGTGGCAGGAGAGTAGCGAGCGTATGACTGCTCCAGACCACCGCGGCGAACCTACTGACACGAATCCCACCTCCTCCCTCCCTCTCTCACTCGCTATATACGGAATTGTATGGGGAAAGTGCCGAATTACATGCTTTTTGCACTCGCGTTGCACGGTTGTTGCAAGAAAACTAGCCATCATAAAAGGATCGTTATGGTGTCATTGGAAAGCTCTGTTTATGCCCTTTCAGGGATAGATACTTGTTTTACGCTCTGGGTCTTATTTAGGCATGAAAATGATCACGTAAACAGCCCTATTTTGGGTAAAAACACCCCGCTGGGCTGTACATATAAATAAACCGCATAGGCCGCTCGTAAGGTGTTAATATTCTCAGTGTCTCTTCTTTTTCTGCTCTCTCTTGGAAAGATCATAATACCACTCTTGCTTAACTCTTAACCAACGGGGATGTTTGTAGCTTTTACTAATTGCCAGGCGTGCATCTTTACCCTAACGAGCTTCATTCCACTCTTTTTCATGCATAAACAAGAGCCAGAGCGTAATACAATTATGTATCCGTGAAAGGGCAATAATAGAGCTTTGCAATGACACCTGAATCATCCTAGTACGACTGCGGGTTATCCTGTAGCAATCGCGCAACACAAGGAGAAAAACCCTAAAATACGGTATTTTCCCAAGTTTTTTCCTGGTCTCGCGAGGCCTTGGGTGTGGAATGGTGCAGAGATTACGGCACTGGGTCCGTGCCGAACGGTCAGAGCCCGCCTACCATCCTCCCAACGCGTGGACTCTCTCTCAGAGCCGATAATGTGCTCAAAATCCCGCCCGACATATGTCGTGTCCCGCGGGTTGAGGGTTTTAAACAGCTTCCCAGAAGCTGAATGTGCTCAATTACCTCCGGGAGTTCTTTACCCCTGTGCAGCTTCTTGCTCTGTCCAGTGTTCCTCAGAGTTCTCTGTGTATACCACCCTCTCTTCGTAGAGCACGTAACACCCGTCTTGCAACACAATCCCATCCCTACTCTGTGCAACTCTCTAACCCAAGAGTGAAATGCTATTCTCAATCTTTCTTCTATTCAACAGCTGAGCTCTGGAACTCTCTCTCAGAATCAGTCTTTCCCTCTTCCTATGACTTACATTGCTTCAAACTCTGTGTGTCCATGCATAATATTGGCTCGAATGTCCCTTGATTTTGGCCCTGTCACTCTTTCAACTCTGGTGGAGGCACTCGCCATAGGCAGTTCTGCCTTTTGTCTCATATAGACAAAAAAAAGTCCGAATCGTTCACTGATATTCCTGCAACTTATCACTACATACGGTTGTACAGTCGAAAGTTTCAAAGTTCCTTTCTTCTTTGCTCTGAGTGAAATCAATGCCATATGACTATTGAAGATTTGAACGTGTGAACAACCGTAACCTTCCTGCCTTACTTCATTCAGCGTTTTACGAAAGCGCGGATGGGCATATTAAAAGCGCGGCGGTTTATCTACGAAAGCGCGGACTTTTTAATATCAAAAGCGCGGCTGAATTGTGTATCATTTGTGCGTTTTTCACTCATCTGGAAGTCAGATTGTGTAGCAGTTCTTTATTGATCGCTCACCCCTTCCGTTAACCATACGTTATCGTCTGTTGCCCAATGCTCACCACGGGGAGGTGGAAGTAGGATTTTGAAGCAGGATATATTTCTCCTCTACATCTTCGTCTTTCTAATGAATGCAAGCCAAGGGTTCTCAGAGTCTCCTCATAGGCCTATGATAAATGTCTAACAATGTGGATCATTTGCGTCATTCTTCGTTGGACTGCCTCCAAAGAGTCAATATCCGTTATATAATAAGGACACTAAAACTGAACAGCGTAGTCTAAGTGAGGTCTCACATTAGGTCAGGTTAGGTTAAATAGAAAGTATAGGCCTACAATAAATATATAACTAATATAATATATTCAAATTATGTAATTCTTGAATAATACATCATTTAGAAATAAATCTTGGAAAATATATTTGCCTCAAACATTGTCATAAATTATCATAATATGCCATTTTTTCCTACCCCTAAGAATGTGCCTTTTTTTCCCAGTGCCTTTTTTTCCCAGTGCCTTTTTTTCCCAGTGCCTTTTTTTCCCGTGCCTTTTTTTCCTACATTCGGTCCGCACAAAAGGCTTAAGCACCAGACGACGTTGATACGGACCATACGGTTTTGATACGGACCATACGTCTTTGATACGGACCACACGATTGTGATACGGCGAGTTTGTGACGGAGACCAGACTCAGACGATTTTTTACAGTTGCCGGGGGATTCCCACGAACTTTTGAACAGCTCAAAATCTCGTATCGACCCCCGATACGTCGCTTGGACCGTGAGAGTCACCCACGGCTAATTCCCGATATCCACAATTATGTTGCCGATTCGCCGTATCAGGCTGCAATTTCGAGTCGGGAACTCGCCTGGAGGGCTTTCGTGTCAGTGTGCAACGACGTTTACACGCTGTACTGCTTCGAGCGCCTCCAGATAGAGACAATAAACACCTAGAATATAACTACAGAACAACAACAACATGTTTCTCCAATAAAAACTCGATTCCCTTCTACAGTACATATAATTAGTCTATGTCCAGGTACCGCTGCCCACACCATGTCCAGGTACCGTTGCCCACATAAGTTGTTTCTAATCGTGATCTGATGTATGAATGTAAATTATATAGTAGGCCTATACCAATGAATTGCGAGTGCGGTTTCTTTTAATTATAATTATCAGTTTACCAATCATATGAATTAACCACTATACACTCGTAATTCAATGATGCGCAATATATTTCCATTAACATGGTCACGGAGAGGAACAGAACTTATATAAATATGTGGGCAACTGCAGGCTACGTGATGGCTTGGTTTTGATGTATGTTCCTAGTTAATATGCATTGAATTACAGTGGTGGTTCATCTTCGTTCAAAATAAAGAAATAAACACCAAGAAAGATCGTTTCTCAGTCCATGTTGACGATCGTCTAATAGGTGTTTACCTTACGCCAGAGAAGTACGTTCCGCACCCCAGAGTCTAGCCCGCGCTCTGGAATGCGGCCCGCATTTCCTTTCAACTTTACTTTTCCGATTTTAGTATGTGACGTTACAGGCCCGAAAACGGACCCGCAAAAGACGGCTCTTGTGAACCGGGCTTTAGCCCGTGGACCAGAGTGAAAATGTGTACCATCCAAGAGCGCTAACAACTATTAATATACTATACAGTGCGTTGTGTTTATTGTTCCTCATGTGTTATTTTAAGATTATTACTTTTGCCAATGAATATCTGTATATTAAGTATACGCTGTTTACTAAACATTATGCTAAAAATTTGTCATTTGGAAATTTGGCTGATGGACAATTATAATTTGGCCCATGGACAATTTTATTTTGACCAAGTTGTTGGAGCGCTCAATACTCCAATCGGCTTTTCTTCGACTTAACTCAGCAAAACTGGAAGGAAGTTTGCCTTCTGATTGTGCATATTTGCGAGCTGGAATCTCGGTCAGACGAGTTGTACTTCTTGAGTGATTCGTTTCCTTATCCGCATCTACTATGGGTTTCAGAGGCCGTGTTACATCTATTTTCGGGAATAACTTCTTAACAAACAGTTGGATCAGTATGATATTTTGATACAGGGTTGTTCACACCGTGCCCTAATTTTCGTCAATATAGTGCATTACTTAAATTGTAGAATTAAGCCACATGTCCCTGTGTCATGAGGTTAAAGTCACACATTAATGACACAGAAACGAACAAGGCTACCGTGGCTTACCTGAGAGAGAGAGAGAGAGAGAGAGAGAGAGAGAGAGAGAGAGAGAGAGAGAGAGAGAGAGAGAGAGAGAGAGAGAGAGAGAGAGAGAGAGAGAGAGAGAGAGAGAGAGAGAGAGAGAGAGAGAGAGAGAGAGAGAGAGAGAGAGAGAGAGAAGAGAGAGAGAGAGAGAGAGAGAGAGAGAGAGAGAGAGAGAGAGAGAGAGAGAGAGAGAGAGAGAGAGAGAGAGAGAGAGAGAGAGAGTCTGTTTGAGGTGGTACATCTTAAGGGAGGCTACCTCGTTTATTTTTTCTCTTTTTGTCCCTCTCTCTTTGGCTTGTATGTATTCGGTCCCATTCTGCCTACTGTTTTAAGACGTTTACCCCCATCCAGGTGTCAATATTTTCCTGGCGAGCGGTAGCGAGCCAGCATATATATATTTTTGTTTTGACAGCAAGCTAAATTTGTACATTATTCGACAGAAAAATTTCTCCGGCGAAGCCGGATTTCTCCATACAATGCTGGCTCGCTGTCGCTCGCCAGGAAGAAATGGACACCTGAATGGAGTAAACGTCTTAAAACAGTTGGCTGAATGGGGCCGAATGGATAGAAGCCAGGAAAAGAGAGAAAAGGAGAGAAAGATAAAAAAAGCCGGTGACCCCCCCTTAAGGCATGGCAAATTGTAAAATGGTAGGGAATTTCAATACATGTTGAGGTAGTGGCGGATTACATTAAGATTTGCCTACTCGCTCTAGTTTGTATCCATTTCCTAGTCATTCAGTTTGATAAGATAACAAAGAAGTTGATGCTAGAAGAAAAAAAATATCCCCAGTTAATTTTCTCTGCACTTAAAAGAAAAAAAAATAATAATAATAATAATAAATGCGTCTAATAACAGTTTAATTCAGTTTAAACTATTGGTAAGGGAAATTTGAAGGCGTGTGATAGTGTGTAATAAGGTAGGAAAGGCCGATGATGATGATGATGATGATGATGATGAAACCCGGTAACTGAAGTCCAGACAAATAATAATGGCTGACCTCCAACAAATACATTTTTCTTGTATTTTCTAGCGTAAAGAAACCTGGTGTATTAGAGAGTGGGGGTAAGTGAAGGGTAGTAAGCAATCTGCAGCCTCAACACCTAGACTGGCTCTGTGTGTGTGTGTGTGTGTGTGTATTGTTAACACTATTTGGTGCAACGTCTTGGGGGTTATTATGGTATTTTGTTTAATTATTGTCTAGGTTTTTATTTGTTTTAGACATTTTCGAACAATGTGTGTTTAGTTTACTTGGCAAAACGACTCTCCAAACCCCCTTCAAACTAAAATAACCTCCCCCAGACCCCCTTCAAGACAAATGTTTACATTATTCGGTAGAAAAATTTCCCGGCCAAAGGCCGGGTTTTCCCAAATTGCGGGCTCGCTCTCGCTCGCCCAGGAAAAATGTACACCTTATTGGTTTTGAAGTATCATATAATCGCCAAACTAATGCGATGAAACGTCTTAAAATCTCCAAGCTAATGGAGTAAAACTGGGAGGCTCCAAATTGGCCCGCCCTGCACCTAATAGGGTTAAGGAGTATTCGTATATATATCAAGCGAGTTAACGTTTGAAGTTGGGAATGAGGGATACGACTTCTGAACATGAGTGAACAGTCGTAGGCATGTGCACTAGAACAATTAATGGTAGATTTCCACTTGAGGGACTTTTTTTCTTGACTCCTTTCTCCCCCCCATTGCTTTTGAGATTTTAAGACGTTTGCCCCATTAGTTTGGTGATTTTAAGAATTTCCGCCCCATTCTGTCAATTTTAAGACCTTTCGTGCCATTTAGGTGTCGATATTATCCTGGCGAGCGATAGCGAGCCTGTAATTTAAGAGTAACCGGCCTTTGGCCGGGAAATTTTTCTACCGAAAAATGTACAAATTTATCTTGAAAGGGGGTCAAGGGGGTGAAATTTAAAGATTGCTCGAGGAGTAGGAAAGAAACTAAAAACTTCCCATTAATGGTCATAACAATACATTCAACATTAACTAGTAAACTTCCCATTAATGGTCATAACAATACATTCAACATTAACTAGTAAACTTCCCATTAATGGTCATAACAATACATTCAACATTAACTAGTAAACTTCCAAGTCATTTTATTTTCCCATTAATGGCTCAATCAACATAACTAGTAAACTTCCCATTAATGGTCATAATCATTCAACATTAACTAGTAAACTTCCCATTAATGGTCATAACAATACATTCAACATTAACTAGTAAACTTCCAAGTCATTTTATTTTCGTGGCTCAATCTATATTATATCCAATTTAATCACCTTTGTATCATAATGGTATCTGATCCGACGTCTTGAGGCTTATTATGATATTTTGTTTACTATATTATGGAGTATTTTGCTTGCTTCAGCCATTTTCGAGCAATGTAATTTAGTTTGTCCCTTAGGATAACAAACTCCTTCACAGGCTTCCTTCAAACTAAACAAATAGTATTAAGACCCCCGTCGAGCTAATTTTGCCATTTCATTGTATGTATATATATATATATATATATATCTAAAACCCGGCTAAAGACCGATTTCTTCTAAGTTACAGGCTAGATCGATAGATAGATATTTGTTTACGTATGTATATACTGTGTGTGTGTGTGTGTGTGTGTGTGTGTGTGTGTGTGTGTGTGTGTGTGTGTGTTCCTTTACTGTCCACAGGTGAGGTTCATTAGCGTAGCGGGGTACACTTAGCCTTGCCCCAGGTGTGCAGTACCTGGACCCACCTGGACGGAATTATATGGCTGGCTGGTTACCTGCTACCGGTATACGCTACACGCCGGTACAGTCACTTACACAAATATCGTAGACCCTATCCCCACTTCCCTCTAACTCCCTTTCACTACTACTTTTGATTGACCCATCTTGTTTTGTATTATGCCAGTATATCGATGGTAATTATGAATATATTTGTTATTGATTAAGGGGGTAGGCTACTACTCTCTTCTTATGGACTCCCTTCTCCCTCATGTTTAGTATATTAGTTTTGAGGTTTTAACACCTAACGAGCGGCCTAGGCGGTAAATAATGTGTAGCCACCAGCGGGGTGTTCTTACCCAAAATAGGGTTGTTTACGTGATAATTTTCATGCCTAAATAAGACCCAGAGCTTAAAACAAGTATCTATCCCTGAAAGGGCATAAACAGAGCTTTCCAATGACACCCCAACGATCCTTGTACGACCGCTAGTTTTCTTGCAATAATCGTGCAACACGAGTGCAAAAACCATGTAATTCGGTACTTTCCCCACACAATTCACTGTGTAGCGAGTGTGAGAGGGTGGGGGAGGGTGGGATTCATGTCAGTTGGTCCACCGCGGTGGTCTGGAGCAGTCATACGCTTGCTACTCTCCTGCCACCACTTGTCTCTCTCTCTCTCTCTCTCAGCAACATTACGTGCTGAAAATGGCACACGACTTATGTTGTGAGCCGCCACATAGCCCAAATTTCTTTCACTCGACGCGCCGCTAATAAAGGGTTAAGACGTTCTTTCCATTAGTTTGGCGATTTTCAGACCCTTCGCCCCATTTTTTTGTCAATGTTTAGACCTTTCGTGCTAGTTAGGTGTCGATTTTTTCCTGGCGAGCGATAGTGAGCCTGTAATTTCAGAAGGAACCGGCCTTCGGCCGTGACATTTTTCTACCGAAAAATTTACAAATTTATCTTGAAAGTGTGTCTAGGGGGTATATTATTAAGCTTGATGGATGTCTAGTGAGGAAACTCAAAAATAAATAAATACATAAATATATAGACCAAAAACCAAGCACTACCCCCTTAACTACAAAACCGCCTATGTCACTTAATAATGTAAATCAAAATACAGTCACCCTCAAGTTGTTGATCATGCCAATACATCTACGGTATATTTATTAGGAATGTATGTCTATGTGGATTACTTACCAAATCCAATATCAAATTTAACACTATCTGAGCTGATGTTTTGTGGGTTATATTGTGTTTTATTATCATTATTATTGAGGATTTTGCTTGCTTTTGCCATTTTCGACCAACGTATTTTAGCTTGTCCGCTTGGCCAATAAAAAACACCTCCCCAGACTTCCTTCAAACTACAGACTGCCCACCCAGACCCTCTTCAAGCTAAATTTGTACATTTTGTCGATAGTACAAATTTCCCGCTCAAAGGCCGATTTCGTTTATGCTACTGGCTCAGTAGCCCTTGCCCAGAAAAGAAGTGGACATCTGAATCTGGCGAAGCGTCATATTATCGCCAAGCTAATTGTGTAAAACGTCTTAATATCCCCCAAATAATAGGGAAAAACAGGGATGGTCCAAAAAGACCTCCCACGTGCCAAATAGGGTTAATGTAAAACAAAATACAACCATAAAAGATTCACACTGGCTGTATGTGCATAAAGATACAATTAGTAGGTCCGCGAACTTTACTGAATGCCTAACTACCGGTAAAGCTGAACACAAAAAGAGAACAATGTGGAATTAGCGATATGTGGTTGTTTTGGCGTCAAGTCTATTGTATTCACTTCACTCCCTCCATCTGTGCGTCATTTGTTTATTCGTATTCACTTCACACCTTCCATCTGTGCGTCATTTGTGTATTCGTATTCACTTCACTCCCTCCATCTGTGCCTCATTTGTTTATTCGTATTCACTTCACACCTTCCATCTGTGCGTCATTTGTTTATTCGTCTACACTTCACACCTTCCATCTGTGCGTCATTTGTTTATTCGTCCACACTTCACACCTTCCATCTGTGCGTCATTTGTTTATTCGTCTACACTTCACACCTTCCATCTGTGCGTCATTTGTTTATTCGTCCACACTTCACACCTTCCATCTGTGCGTCATTTGTTTATTCGTCCACACTTCACACCTTCCATCTGTGCGTCATTTGTTTATTCGTCCACACTTCACACCTTCCATCTGTGGGTAATTTGTTTCGACCCATATTTCAAGTTTTTGTAAAATAATACAATAAAGAGGCCTATCAATCTATCATTTACCAGTGTGATTAGAATCCCAGGTAAGACTTACCTTATATATAATGTTAAATAAAATATTGCGCTAGATTAACGTCGAGTTAACGTTATGTTAAGACACTGGGTGAAGACATCCAGGAGGAAGGGGTAAGCTAGACCACAGACAAGTAAGGAGAGAGAGAGAGAGAGAGAGAGAGAGAGAGAGAGAGAGAGAGAGAGAGAGAGAGAGAGAGAGAGAGAGAGAGAGAGAGAGAGAGAGAGAGAGAGAGAGAGAGGAGAGAGAGAGAGAGAGAGAGAGAGAGAGAGAGAGAGAGAGAGAGAGAGAGAGAGAGAGAGAGAGAGAGAGAGAGAGAGAGAGAGAGAGAGAGAGAGAGAGGGAGTTAGCTTGAGAGTGAGGTGAAGCGCAAAGCACAAAATGTAACACAAGTTTAAGCCGCTATCCAATTTCACTGTGGGGAGAAATTGATGTCTTAACAGCGAGGGTTTATCAAGTCTGGCAGCCGGGGGTTTATCAGCCAATATCATGCTGGATTACTGGCTATAAACACCTTGACAAGACCTAAACATGTGTCCGTCCCTGGCTTAAGGGGGGTCACCGGCTTTTTTTTAACTTTCTCTCCTTTGCTCTCTTTCCCTGGCTTGTATCCATTCGGCCCTATTCAGCCAACTGTTTTAAGACGTTTATCCCCATCTAGGTGTCGATTTCCTTCTGGCGTGCGATAGCGAGCCAGCATTGCATGGAGAAATCCCGCTTCGCCTAAGAAATTTTTCTATCGAAAAAGGTACAGATTTAGCTTGCTGTCAAAAACGAAAAAATATATATATGCTGGCTGGCTCGCTACCGCTCGCCAGGAAAATATTGACACCTGGATGGGGGTAAAGTTTTAAACAGTAGGCTGAATGGGGCCGAATTGGTACAAACCAAAGAGAGCGGGAGAGAAAGAGAAAAAAAGCGAGGTGGGCTCCCTTAAACATTGGGTTACCAGGAGCAAGATACCTGACCCAGGTATTGGTGTTGGAGGTTCCTATCTAGTTTTTGTGCTCTCTCTCTCTCTCTCTCTCTTGCTCTCGCTCTCTCTCTCTCTCTCTCTCTCTCTCTCTCTCTCTCTCTCTCTCTCTCTCGCTCTCGTTTTTGCTCTCGTTCTCTTGCTCTCGTTCTTGCTCTCTCTCTCTCTCACTCTCACTCACTCACTCACTCACTCACTCACTCACTCACTCACTCACTCACTCACTCACTCACACTCTCTCTCTCTCTCTCTCTCGTCTTTTTATTAACCGTGGGAAAAGCTTCATGCTTAGAGAAAGGTGCTCAGGAGCTTGTTTAGTTTGGCATTATCCTGACACGATTACGTTTAGTTTATAGTCAATGAAAGGCTGAAAGGAAAGTATCATTGAAAATTAGAAACGTTGCCGTCATCGTGTTTACAGCAGCATTCTTAAACGTTTTGGGAAGTTAAGGGGAGACTGACCGTTTGTTTGGTCTATTCATTCATTTATTCATATATTTTTTTAGTTTCCTCCCTAGACCTCCATCAAGGTTAGAAAAACACCCCCTAGACTCCCCTTCAAAATAAATTTGTACATTTTTCGGTAGTAAAATGTCCCAGCCGAAGGCCGGTTCCTCTTAAAATTGCAGGCTCGCTATCGCTCGCCAGGAAATAATCGACACCTAAATGGCACGAAAGGTCTTAAAATTGACAACGAAATGGGGCGAAAGGTGTTAAAATCGCCAAACTAATGGGCCGAACGTCTTATAATCTCAAAACTAGTGGGGCTTAACATGGGGGAGAAAGTGGTCCAGAAAACCGGCCCATGCCCCCTTAAACTCTTGGGTACTAGAGAACCTACTGTATAGTAATAGATTTCGGCTAATATCTGCCATTTTGGTGCCAATGGTGATAATGGTCTTTATTTACACTCAATTATTTCCACACCCATAATAAACATTAGGTAATATTATACTACAGGACAAAATGGTTACTCTATGGATCTAACATCTACATGATATTAGTTGATAATTACGCAAATCATAAATCAAATACCACTCTCTCTTACTATAGGGTTTCTAGCCTGTGCCATATCAAACAAAGAGTGCAATGTTAGATGAATACCGTAATAATTACTGCCTCAGGACTCACCGCACTCTCGTCAGTTTCAACTTTCACAAATTATATTATCCTATATTTTACGCATAGCTTCTGTAAAACTGAATTGAGAAACTGCATTAGTTTTTCTCAAGTGATGATTTAGGGCCATCTACTGTTAACTGTGCTGACTTGTCTTACAGTGTATGGAGGTGGGTTTTGGTTTAAGTAACATAGATTGATGTAACCCAGGTATTTTAAAAGATGACAATTTATCTTGTACTAATATCATCCCTTAATATGATGGGTTACTTTCTCTACTATGGCCATGACCAGCAACTAGTAAGGTACTATTAACGGACAGCTTCGTAAACTTTCCCTCAGACAGGTTAATATAATATAATATATATATATATATATATATATATATATATGTATATATATATATACAGGTATATATAATATATATATTTATTTAATTCATTATATATTTACTAATGTACGGATTAACTTATTAAACACACACACACACACACACACACACACACACACACACACACACACACACACACACACACACACACACACACACACACACACACACACACACACCATTGGCTTAATGAAAGGTATGAATGGAAATAGGTAGTTATAATTACGACACCTAGTAGTACCAAGGTGTCTTATAAATCAACAGTAGCATAATCAACATGAACAACAGCATCAATACCATCCCCACCATTATCACCCCCTTTCCACCACTCACTAACTAGTAACACCTTTTGTTCTGCCACCACCAAATTACTACAAACACGATTCACATTACGGTGTGTGTGTGTGTGTGTGTGTGTGTGTGTGTGTGTGTGTGTGTGTGTGTGTGTGTGTGTGTTACGTCATTTGAGAGGGTATGGTTCCACTTGACTTTACTTGTGTAAGTTTATTTGTTAATGTAGTTTGGGGCAACGCCTACTTAACCCCTTCAGTGCCAGTGCCGTCCTTTTTATTGTATGCTGGCTACTAGTGGACGAATTTATTAAGTTAAGTTTAGCTGTATTCCAACAACCCATCAAAGACAAAATAAAAAACGAGTAGGATGATGTTGACAGTCGTAATATAAAACGAGTAGGATGATGTTGACAGTCGTAATATAAAACGAGTAGGATGATGTTGACAGTCGTAATATAAAACGAGTAGGATGATGTTGACAGTCGTAATATAAAACGAGTAGGATGATGTTGACAGTCGTAATATAAAACGAGTAGGATGATGTTGACAGTCGTAATATAAAACGAGTAGGATGATGTTGACAGTCGTAATATTTTGCATTTAAAACTTCACAATCGTGTAACTTTCCAGAAATCATTACATTACATAGTATGAATATATTATTGGAATGCATACAAATACCGGTGTATTAAGAATACTCATAAATAAGAGATAACATGAACCTAAACTGTGCTCATGCAATGGAAATCTCGTGGATGCAGAGCACTTCAAACACGAATTTTGATGTAATAATAGGTTTACTATGCTAAAATATGATATGCAGAATTACAGAAATATCTATAGATCGTTGTACGAAAATTATATTTCTGGCAAATATTTGTATTAAGGCTATTGTATTAACAAAAATTAGAATAATTGGAGTTCACAGCTCTTGCCGGTGGTGCCGCATTCGTATGTAAGCAATATATAGAGGTTACATATCGCAATACTTATGTAGAATACATTTAATTATTTGTTTAATTAAATCATATATTGATTGTGATATTCGTCATCGCATGAGTCACTAAAGATGAATAAATGTTCACATTGTCAAACTAGAGGGGCCATCGGAATAGAGCGTACCTCCACCTACACTGACGGAGGTATGTGCTCTACTAAATAGAATAACTTCTTCTTTGGCTCATATCCTATTTGTCCACCAAATGTTGTGAACATCAGTTCATAACGTTTTGAGCCGTCTACGATAACGGAGGTATTCGCTCTACCGATCAGCTCTTAAATTTAATAAATTCTTCCTTGACGCAAATTCAATCTGCCTACCAACTTTCGTGAATATCGGTTCGTAACTTGTTGAGATATCCTGTTTACAGACAGACACACAAATGGAGGCAAAAACATAACCTCGTCCAACTTCGTTGGCTGAGGTAAATATGAAAACGATTCAATATTACGATACTTTGAATTCTTATATACTACATACAAAATACATAGTGTTGGGTACAAGAGTGAATACTAATTCTTATATACTACATACAAAATACATAGTGTTGGGTACAAGAGTGTATACTAATTCTTATATACTACATACAAAATACATAGTGTTGGGTACGAGAGTGTATACTAATTATTATATACTACATACAAAATACATAGTGTTGGGTACGAGAGTGTATACTAATTATTATATACTACATACAAAATACATAGTGTTGGGTACAAGAGTGTATACTAATTATTATAGATAGATAGATAGATAGATAGATAGATAGCTTTCATGTTGGAATATCTTAGACGTTTAAAGAGTCATCTTGAAACTTGATCCTTCACCAAATTTCAAGACATTCAAGTCTCACTGATTTAGTACCGACTCATAGCTTTCACATTAGTGACGTATTGGTATGCTACAGAAGCCTTTATTTACATAATTTGATTTTGTTTGCATCGCTCAGGAAACATCCAAACCTGTAGTGGCATATTCAAAAATTAGACTGGTGTATGAACAGTGTGTGTGTTGTATATTTGTTCTATATTATTGTACGTGTGTGTGCGTGTGTGTGTGTTCGTGTATGTAGGTGTGTGTGTGTGTGTTCGTGTATGTAGGTGTGTGTGTGTGTGTGTGTTCGTGTATGTATGTGCGCGCGTGCTTTACTGCTGGTGATATACCTCTGATATTTCGTGCAGGAATGCCTTTTATCCTGAGATCACTATCGCCAGAGTTGTTAAGGGGAGGCAGACTATTTGTCTGGACCCCCTTCTCCCTAATGTTTAGCACCACTAGTTTTGAGATTATAAGACGTTCGGCCCATTAGTTTGGTGATTTTAACACCTTTCGACCTATTTCGTTATAATTTTAAGACCTTTCGTGCCATTTAGGTGTCGATTTACTCCCGGCGAGCGTGCAATTTTAAGAGGAACCGGCCCTCGGCCGGGAAATTTTTCTACCGAAAAATGTACACATTTATCTTGAAGGGGGGTCTAGGGGGTGTTTTTTAAGCTTGATGGAGGTCTAGGGAGGAAGCTAAACAAAATTATGAATAAATGAATTAATAGACCAAACAAACGGCCAGCCTCCCCTTAAGCCCCTCACCGCTCATTACTCACTACACTAATGTACATCCCCGTGCTAAAGTCCTGTATTATGATGATGGATGTATATTGCCTTGTATTCAGATCATCAACACGGGGCATATCGACATTATGCATGTAATAATTCATACTCTCTCTCTCTCTCTCTCTCTCTCTCTCTCTCTCTCTCTCTCTCTCTCTCTCTCTCTCTCTCTATATATATATATATATATATATATATATATATATATTATATATTATATATGTTAATCAAAATCTTATCCTTTCTTATAAATATCCTGCATTTCTACACACTTCTGCCAGTCCATAAAAAACACTAATTTATAGTTGTCAAGTTACTCCACCTAGTATTCCAACTGACGGTAAATTGCCATGTGTCCATCTTGATTACTCAGTTATTACGAAGGTTTGGTAGCAACATACAGTATGTTGCTTATAATGAAAACTTGGCTTTTTAAGACAGTTTTACCCGTCAAGCATCGAGAAATCAGTTGGTAAGGAATTAAATTTTACCGTCAGCTGAAGTATAAAAAAGGGTATAGTACCGGTTTATAGTAGTGTTTTCGCCAACAATACAATTATTTTGCCAACCATAATATATATATCATATTCAAATATATATATCATGTTCAAATAGGTTAGACTGAAGTAAAATATAGGTTAGGTAAAAATCAATTAAGCTTATGTTATAGGCTATGTTAGGCTCAGTCTATAGGTAGGTCAAGATTCTTCACTAAGATAGGTTAGGGTTAGGTCAGCTTAGTTTATCGGAGATGAGCTTAAGGGGAGATGGCTGTATTTATTGGTCGATTTATTCATTAATTTACTTTTTTGTTTTAGTTTCCTCCATACACATCATCCATTAAGCATAAAAAAACACCCCATAGATTCCCCTTCAATATAAATGTTTAAATTTTATGTTAGAAAAATGTCCCGGCCGAAGGCCGATTCCTCCTAAAATTACAGGCTCGCTATCGCTCGCCAGGAAAAAATCGACACCTAAATGGCACGAAAGGTCTTGATATTGACAAAGAAATGGCACGAAAGGTCTTAAAATAGCCAAACTAATGGAACAAACTTCTTAAAATCTGAAAACTAATGTGACTAAACATGAGGGAGAAGGGGGGCGAGAAAACCCAACCATCTCTCCTTAAACTCTTAAAGGAAAGTTGTTGTTGATTCTCAGGCTGTCTGGCCGAACAACTCGAAGGTCCCGAGCAAGGCCAAGGCCATAACCAAGCGCCCCCACAGAACCCTCCCAGCTTTAGCACTAAAATAAAAATGGCCAGGTGACCGAAGCCACCCCTAGGCGAGGGGCTGAAGAGATTGCGGAAATGCCTGGGACACCGATGCCCCTCCCAGGGCCCTGTGCCCCTTAACAGTTATGAAGAGAAAGTTGAGGGGCAAGAGAAAAAAGATGAGATCTATCTCTGAGAGGGCAGCGGGGGAGGGGGTCGTCAGCCCATGGGCTTGCACCCCCGGGCCAATGCCCCAACCGTCCGCAGCCCACCTTGCAGTGCGCCACCCAATCGGGCGATCTCGCCAGTACCTAGAAGGAAAAGTATAACAGGAAAAGAGACAGACAGAAACGGCTAAGGTTGGGTAGAGGATGCCAAACCTCACTCTGGATAGGACCAGCCCTCATGGGCTGGCAATGTATGGTGAAGGCTAGGCTAGAGTAGATTATTTATATCTGGGTGGATAAGTGTAACTATGTGGGAAGTTGCCGATCAAATATTGCCCACAAAATGGTGGTGTAACACTTCATTACCTGGCGAGTCATGTTAAGACCCATTACCCAAGCAAAGCCTCTACTTTACCGCACTTAACCCGGCTCTAAGACCTTGATTATATCTACTTTTTTATTGAAATATAGTGTGTGGGTTTCGCCTCTAGAATGCCGACGTCGTATATCTCGCGTGGTCTTTATTTTATTGAGAGTTGGGGGTATAAACAAGCATTATGTTTTTCGATGCTGTATTTCTTGTTTTTTAGAGGGGGTTGGGTTTGGGTTGGTATGTGAAGCAACTATAATATCTGATGTGACTTAAATATAAAACTTGCAAACACGTTTTAGGTGGTATTGTTTATTATGCTCGTTGTTATTATTGTTATTAATATTCTTAGGAGTGTACAAAAACATATATGTATGTATGCATGTATGTATGTACAGTATATACTCAGGCACATACCCACCAGCTGTGGGTGGCCGACTTGAGACAGAGCCCGAATAGGGACATCACAACGCAACATAAAAACGAAGAAGACCCAGAGACCTAGGTCCATTTGGTGTCCTCAGCTAAGACACCCAGGTCCCAGAACTCCCGGAGAAGTTCCGGTCTCAGCAGGCAGACACGCATTGAAGCCAACCACCACAATGACCGCCCACCTTACTTCCAGGAATGACCCTTCACAACATAGACCGGCTCCCCTGGCCAGGCGCCAGGACTATTATCTAGTATAACTGGCGCCTGACTCCCTTTCCCTACGACATGATCAGGTATAATAAGACTTGTATTGACAGTATTCTAGGTACAATAGGATTTTTATTTTTCTGAGAAACCGGCCTTCGACCAAGACTTTATATGCAAAAGGACATGGTATATAAATAAATTAATGTCATCATGTGCCTAGTATCCTCTTCAGGCTAAGCTGTATTGGGATAGGCATGATTAGGTTAGACAAGGCTTTAGGTTACATTTGTGTAAGGTAGATTGAATTAAGAAGGTTAGGGTAGAGTATGGTTTTTTATGTAAAATAAGAAGACAAAAGGCGAAGCTGCCTTTAACAAGTGTACAGTTTTATGCACATACTCCGTTCCTCAACCATCCCAGTAAAATCGTAACTTGGCAAGCCGCATCCACCTCCCCAACCCCCCTCCCTCACTCCACCTCCTACCAACAGTGGAAGGGAGGAAGGAAAGGGGGGGTGGAAGGTAGAAGATGGAGCGAGGGAGGGAGGTGGGTGCAGCGGTGCCAAATCACGACTCCACCAAGTTGGTTGAAGAATGGCATATGTGAGGCAAATTGTACGTTAGAATCAAAATGTCTGGAGACATGGAGCTTTGAAGCAGTTTAAGTCATAGGATGAGGGAAAGATATATTGATGGAGAGAGCATGGGAGTGGGAATCTGTTGAAAGGTGGGTGCCACCTAATCTCTGTAAGGGAGAACAAATTTCTGAAGAACACTTATTATTTAAGAGGAGGTGAGATGATAAGACGAAATGCTTTCAACGCTACCTTTTTGAGAAGTGCAGTATTGGTGGAACCTCCCATAAATGCGAACAGTATTCAATACATGGGCACATGTATGCAAGATATGAGAGCATTTAAACGATAGTTAGAGGGTTGAGAAAGGTCACCCTTCTTTGAGACAGGTTGAATGAGAGCAAACTTCCACCAAGAAGGGAAGATGTTGGAGGTAAGATAGAGACGGAAAAGATTGCCTAGGCACATAGTCAGCATGGAGATGGAGAAACAGTTTTTGAACACAACAGGAGGATCACCATCTGGTCCATACGCCTTCTTAGTATTGAGCCCTTAGAGAACAGAAAGTACATTCTTAAAAGAGACATTTGGCATAAATAAGAGAGAGGGGAGTGGAGAGCGAGGAATAGCACCGGAATTATCCAATGAAATAGCGAAAGTTTGAGCAAAGAGTTCAGCTTTGTCAGAGGAAGAAGTGACGGTGGTGCCGTCGGAATGGAAAAGTGGATGGAAAGATGAAGAAGTTGTAGGAGAGGTTTTTTGCTAGATGCCAAAAAGACTGGGAAGAGTTAGAAAGTTTTATACATTTGTCATTGATGAAAAAAAAACGGTGCAAGTCGAAGAACAGATTTGCCTTGATTCCTGGCAGAAACATAAGAGTATAAGATTCTTGAGTTTGAAGGCGACGGTACTGATTAAATGGTTTCTCCTTATTGTGGACAGCAGTAGAACAAGCGTGAGTAAACCAAGATTATTTATGCATTAGACTAAGAGAAAGAAAATGGACTATATGCCTCCATGCTCGAGATGATCACCTCGGTAATGCATTCGACACACTCCGCGGGTCCCTGGCAACAGAATGAAAAAAATATTCTATGGGAAATCAAAGAAATACTGCCGAAGAGCCTCCCAGTCGGCAGCGCCAAAATGCCACAAGCGCCACAAGGTTAGTTAGGCAAAATGTGATTAGGTTAGGTATTGCTAGCATTAATTAAGTTAAGGTGTAAGTAAGGTTAAGCTATGTTAGCACTCTGACTCGGACTCAATTCTGTATTTCATAAAAAGCTACACAAGTAACTTTCTACGCAATAGAGATAACATAAACTATATTTTAGGTTCATAGATTATGATTAAGTTAAATAAGGTTAAGTCTTTTATTAAGGGGGGTCATCTACTTTTTTCTCTCCATTTTCTCTTTCTCTGGCTTTTATCCATTTGGCCCCATTTAGCCTACTGTTTTAAGGCGTTTATCCCCATCCAGGTGTAAACATTTTACTGGTGAGCGGTAGCGAACCAGCATATTTTTAAAATGTTTTTGACAGCAGGCTAAATTTGAAAATGTTTCGATAAAAAAAAATCTCCGGCGAAGCCGGATTTCTTAATATAATGCTGGCTCGCGATAAGAAATCGACACCTAGATAGGGATAAACGTCTTAAAATAGTTGGCTGAATGGGGCCGAATGTATAGAAGCCAGAGAAAGAGAGAAAAGGAGAGAAATACAAAAAACAGGTCACTCCCCTTAAATATATCCATCTTCAGTCGTGCGATTCCAGTTCAAATGATCCTTGAAATGTTGTTTGAAAAAAGGTTGATCATCGAGAGGTGACGATTATAGCTCTCCGTAACTTTAGGTACACTTAAAAAATATAGGTATTTAAAGTGTATAGTAATCTAATCAATAAAGGTTTATTGATGGCAATAAACCTATCTATCTATCTATCTATTGCCTTACGCCGTGATCCCCGAAGGGGTGGCCACGAACGAACCGCCCCATGCACCTCTGTCCCCGGTCAGTCGACGCCCCTCCCCCCAACCAGCACCGCCTTCATTCATATACTTCCTCACTCCATCCTTCCACCTCTCTTTCGGTCTACCTCTCCCTCTCTGTCCCTCCACCTCGCTCTCGTACACCCTCTTAGTCATTCTCTTGCTTTCCATACGTTCCATATGGCCGAACCATCTCAAGTTGTTCCTTTTCACACTTTCCAGCACATCTACCTCCACACCACACCTCCTTCTTACTTCCTCATTAGTCTGTCTATCCCTCCATGTAACTCCGCACGCACTTCTTAGGTAATTCATTTCCACTGCTCTCACTCTTGGTCTGAGTCTCTCAACCAACGTCCATGCTTCGCTTCCGTAAGTCAGTGTCGGGATTACCACACTGTCATGCAAGGACTTCTTCACTTCCATACTGACCACCCTATTTCTTGTTGTTTGTTGTTGTTGTTGTTGTTGTTCCCCAAGCTGCCTGGCCGAACAGCCTCAAGGCCCTGAACAAGGCCAAGGCCATAACCGAAGGCCCCCACAGAACCCTCCCAGCCGACCACAATAAAGCCTGGGTGACCGAAGCCACTCCAAGGCGGGGAGCTGAGGAGGGTGCGGAAACGCCCGAGAAACCAAAACCCCACCCAAGGCCCTGTGCCCCTCAGCAATTATGAAGAGAAAGTTGAGGGGCAAAGGAAAAAATGTGACGCTTTGGCTTCCAATCTTGGTAGATTGGGAGGTCAATCCACGGAAGAGACGCCGTCACTTGAGAAAATATATAAGTAAATGGAACAGTCAGAGTAAGCTATGGGTATGGCAGAGATCGCTCAGTTCTCACTCTGATAGACCAGCCCATCACCACATGACTAGAACCCAATCCTCTCAGCATCAGCTAGGAAAGGCCCTAGAAAGCCGCCTTTGGCGGGGGGGGATAGCTCCTCTATTTCAACCCCTATTTCTTGTTACTGCTTTCAGCGTTCCTACAACCCTCTTCCCCTGTTGTACCCTCTCCCGCACTTCTTCATCCATAGTCCCATCTTTACTCAACACACTGCCCAGATACTTAAAAGAGTTGACGATCTCCATAGCCTGACCGTTCAGCTTCACCTCACACTCTGTGACTTCACCCCTTTCGAAGACCATAACCTTGCTCTTCCCCGCATTTACCTTCAAATTCCGTTTTTCGCACACTGTTCCAAACTCATTTACCAGACCCTGCAACTCCCATTCATTATCACTCGTCAGAACTATCATATTAATATTTTTTTCACCAACCAACTTTACTTCTAAAGTCAATTAATGAAATCAACAAATACATGTGACACTCCAAGGACTCGAACCCAGGACACTCACACCGAAATTCCGCGCATTTATGCATTACGCTATCAAGACAATTAAAAAATTATGGACAAGCCTACGATTTATTATGCAGTTTCGAATTCTGCATATTAATTTGAGCATGTAGTACACTCGACCAAAAAACAATCTTTACACTGGTGAACAATAGAAACTTGTGTGAACGGAATAAATCGAGTGAAACATACGTATTATAAAAAAAATCGAATAATTTCCAGAATATTTCGCGAGTTAGTGTAAAGATTGTTTTTTGGTCGAGTGTACATACATTCCAACTGTGCTATGGTAGCCTAATGTATAGACGAATGGAAGGAGTACCAGTTAAAAAGGTAAATCACTATGAATATACCCAATTATTTGAATTACCTTTTTCATACCCGTTTTATACCCTACACGTTTAGTATGTAGGAGGTGTGTAGGTTAGAATCCCTTTAATAATAGAGATCGGCCAACCTGTGCCATTAAGCCGGAGTCACACGAGCCTTTTTTCGAGCAATTTTTACGGACAATTATGGTCTGAAAGCTTAAAAATTTACACTTTATCGCTGCCTAACATAATCTACCTTCAGTCTAGTTACCGTTACTAGTGCGAAAATGTTACGAAATATTAAGAGAACAAACTTGCTCATGGAAAATTGACGGAAAAAGCGCTCGTTTGACAGTGGCTTTATGATACCACTGGTGTCATTAGCCTCTTTATACCCTCAATAATAGCCATGCCCATAACCAAGATTCGGCATTACTCTTACAGGATATTTATATAGTTTGGTGTTTGGATCGACATTTTGCTTGGTTTAGGGGAGATGATGGTTTTTTCTGGCCCCTCTTCTTCCTCACGTTTTGCCCCTTTAGTTTTCAGATTTTAAGACGTTCGACCCATTAGTTTGGCGATTTTAAGACTTTTTGACTCATTTCTTTGTCAATATTAAGACTTTTTGTGCCATTTAGGTGTCAATGTTTTAAAGACAAGCGATAAGGAGCCTGTAATATAGGAGGAACCTGCCACCGGCCGGGAAAATTTTCTACCGAAAATTTGCAAATTTATCTAGAAGGGGGATCTTGGGGATGTTTTTTATGCTTGACGGATGGCTAGAGAAGGAACTAAAAATAAATAAATAAATATATGTACTGCATATTATATATATACATATACAGTATATATATATATATATATATATATATATATATATATATATATATATATATATATATATATATATATATATACACAGTATATTTAAATTGACCCATAAATAAACCCTCCCCCCATAAACTAAAATATCACCCGGTTGTTTGATAATTAGGTCTCCAAAATGGCGTCTAAATGAAAACATGTCTGCTCTCCCTTACTATCGGATCGCTAGTGCAGGTTACCACGTCATTCCCGCGGCGATACCGATCTCCGCCGCCCCGCCCCCGTCCTTCCTACTACCCCGGGTGAGAGTGACTGTTAGCGGTATTACGGGGCCGCGATAGTTATCTCCTCCAAGACACTATACCACCGGGTTGGGTGTGTGTGTGTGGGGGGGGGGGGGAGGCCTTCAGTGCTCGGTAATGGAGGCGAGGGATCATGGAGCTAGCACACTCTTCTTTCTCTTTCTTGCTGTCTGTCTTTCTATTTTATATTCTTCGTTTTTTCATGTTTTATTCTATGTGCATAGCGGAGACAAAAGGCAAAGCTACCTGTAACAAGTGTCTCCTCAAAGTTGAAAGAGTGATAGTTGCTATTTTAAACTCTGTGTGTGTGTGTGTGTGTGTGTGTGTGTGTGTGTGTGTGTGTGTGTGTGTGTGTGTGTGTGTGTGTGTGTGTGTGTGTGTGTGTGTGTGTGTGTGTGTGTGTGTGTGTGTGTGTGTGTGTGTGTGTGTGTGTGTGTGTGTTCGAAAGAAGTGTGGAGTGCTTGTTTAGTGTTGTGATATGAATATGAGGAGGAGGTGTTGGTGGGAGTCAGCTGGATTACTTTCTGTGTTGGTGAGACACAAATACAAACAATGAGGGAAGCGGGCAGACAAATGAAACCGGAGTTCCAGTAACTCCTTATCACATGCCTAAGAGGCCTCCCCTGGGTATTGCATTCCTCGATTGGTGTCTACAGTCCCGCTTTTTTTTTTTTTTTTTTTTTTTTTTTTTTTATAATCTGTCTTCTGCTTCTTGTTCTATTTATTATTTTGCACAATTTTTCTCTTCTTCGTCTTTTTTGTCTTGATTTCTTTCATTCTTTCTTTATTCTTTTCTTTTCACCACTATCTTTCTTGTTCTTCTGTTCTTAATCTCAAAGGTTGCTTGCGTCAAAACACACTGTACGTGGTCATCAATTACATCACTGATCGATTACTACTGGTGCCAAATGATAAATGGAGGAATAAACCCGGAGCTGTCCAACAGTATAGCCGAGGTGACCGGCTTCTCTTCAAACCCTGTCACCACAACAAATTGAATATTTTTGTTATAGATGCCGTGACGGTAATTCAAAGTGGTGCTAGTTATGAGACCATGCTCATTTGGGTTGTAATATGGACACATTAAATATCCAAGTGTGTGTGTGTGTGTGTGTACAAACATTGGTGGGTTCGGGGCTGCAGTATTCCTAATATTTATCGATATATTTGTAAAAGAATGAGCAGACAGTTTATACCCTGTGGTTCCTGCGGTTGTAGTTGAGGGCTGACAGCTATCGTCCCGTGGTCCACGCCGTTGTGGCGCCGCCACGTGTAAGATTTTGTAAATACCCTTAAACAGAGTGTTTAGGTTTGGTAAGATTGGGTAGGTTAGTTTGGTTAGTTTAGGTAGGTCAAATTAGGTTAGGTTAGATATGAATAGTTTTATATAGCTTAAAGGGGAGATTTCCACTTGAGGCATTTGTTTCTGGACCCCTTTCTCCCTCATCTTTACCCCCATTGTGTTTGAGATTTTTAGACGTTCGCCCCATTAGTTTGGCGATTTTAAGAACTTTCGCCCCATTTCTGTCAATTTTAAAACCTTTCGTGCCATTTTGGTGTCGATATTTTCCTGGCGAGCGATAGCGAGCCTGTGATTTAATATGTACACATTTATTTTGAAAGGGGGTCAAGGAGGTGTAATGTTAAGCTTGATGGAGGTCTAGGGAACATACTAAAAACCTCCCCTTAATAAAACAAACAATGATCACGTAAGCTTGCTAGATTTGATGTTTCCGTTTATACCGATACACACGCCATCGCTTAGCTGTATGAGTGCTAAGATTCCGCGTCTAAAAGGGGCTCAAATCCTGGTTGGAACACACGCGCGCGCGCGCACACACACACACAAACACAACACAACCCCCCCCCCCCCCACACACACACAGGGGTCACTAGACCTGTTGTTGCTTGATTTCCTTTGTACACACACAACCCCCCCCCCCACACCCGCACGCACGCACACAGGTGTAGAGTCTAAAGGTTTAAGTTTATATTCATGACGCTTATCTACATCTTTTCTATAACTTTTATGTTGTTGTTGAGAATATTGTGGCGTGATCATTATCTATTTACACTCGGACAATTTGTGTTATTTTATATATTTTTCGACTGGTGTGAGTTGCTTGTCAGTCTTCCTCACGGTTCGACTGGTGTGAGTTGCTTGTCAGTCTTCCTCACGGTTCGACTGGTGTGAGTTGCTTGTCAGTCTTCCTCACGTTTCGACTGGTGTGAGTTGCTTGTCAGTCTTCCTCACGGTTCGACTGGTGTGAGTTGCTTGTCAGTCTTCCTCACGTTTCGACTGGTGTGAGTTGCTTGTCAGTCTTCCTCACGTTTCGACTGGTGTGAGTTGCTTGTCAGTCTTCCTCACGTTTCGACTGGTGTGAGTTGCTTGTCAGTCTTCCTCACGTTTCGACTGGTGTGAGTTGCTTGTCAGTCTTCCTCACGTTTCGACTGGTGTGAGTTGCTTGTCAGTCTTCCTCACGTTTCGACTGGTGTGAGTTGCTTGTCAGTCTTCCTCACGTTTCGACTGGTGTGAGTTGCTTGTCAGTCTTCCTCACGTTTCGACTGGTGTGAGTTGCTTGTCAGTCTTCCTCACGTTTCGACTGGTGTGAGTTGCTTGTCAGTCTTCCTCACGTTTCGACTGGTGTGAGTTGCTTGTCAGTCTTCCTCACGTTTCGACTGGTGTGAGTTGCTTGTCAGTCTTCCTCACGTTTCGACTGGTGTGAGTTGCTTGTCAGTCTTCCTCACGTTTCGACTGGTGTGAGTTGCTTGTCAGTCTTCCTCACGTTTCGACTGGTGTGAGTTGCTTGTCAGTCTTCCTCACGTTTCGACTGGTGTGAGTTGCTTGTCAGTCTTCCTCACGTTTCGACTGGTGTGAGTTGCTTGTCAGTCTTCCTCACGTTTCGACTGGTGTGAGTTGCTTGTCAGTCTTCCTCACGTTTCGACTGGTGTGAGTTGCTTGTCAGTCTTCCTCACGTTTCTCATCTACGGTATCCATTATTATATTCTGCTTTATTATTTGTGGCAAGCTTTCTCTCCTGGCTGTGTCCTTCTATTCAAAATGGAAATTGATTGAATTTCTGTTGTTATAAAGACAAATTTGTTGCAACATGTATCTCTACGCCAAGGTAATAATATTAAGAAGGTAACTAATCATCTAAATGTAATAGTGGGTAGATTTCAGTGTTATTTATCAATAGGTTCAAAAATATTTCGTATTGAGGTCGGTCCTAAGTGATCTGTGCCCCACAAAATATTTTTTCCTTTCGCTTTAGCATTAGGCTAATAATAATAAAAATAATAATAATAATAATATTTATTCAGTTAGCATTTTACAATGTTGGTAGCACATAATATGTTACAAATATGACATGTACCAGCTTTGCATAATTCCAACTAAGGATAGCCCAATAAGTCCGTTAGGCGTATTTCCATAGTGCAGTTGGGTACAGTACATGGTTAGATTATTATCCAGTATTCATAGTGCAGTTGGGTACAGTACATGGTTAGATTATCATCCAGTATGCATAGTGCAGTTGGGTACAGTACATGGTTAGATTATCATCCAGTATTCATAGTGCAGTTGGGTACAGTACATGGTTAGATTATTATTCAGTATTCATAGTGCAGTTGGGTACAGTACATGGTTAGATTATCATCCAGTATTCATAGTGCAGTTGGGTACAGTACATGGTTAGATTATCATCCAGTATTCATAGTGCAGTTGGGTACAGTACATGGTTAGATTATTATTCAGTATTCATAGTGCAGTTGGGTACAGTACATGGTTAGATTATTATCCAGTATTCGATAAATGGATATCAATCGTGGTCATGTGCTGTACTTATGGTGTATATAATGGTTAGAGTGTTTAAGTTCTGTATGTGGTAACCCAGGTTCGAATCCAGGTAGGATCACTTGTTTTCATTAATTTCATTGGGAGGTGTTTGGTGTTATGAGTTAAATTAATACATTTGATCAGCTATGTGATTAGATAACGTAATTTGTCTTATGAATTACGATAGACCAGGTAATGTATACAACTCCTTATTCTTAGGTTAGATCAAGTTAGGTATATCGGATGGGGAGATTGCAGGCACCAATCTAACAAGGCAATACCCAGGGGAGGTCTATAGGCATTTTACAAGGAGTTGCTGTAACTCCTGTTTCAATTTTCTGGCTTCCCTTACTGTTTCTGTGTGTGCCACACCTACACAGAGTGACCCAGCTAGCTCTCACAATTTGTTTGTC
Source organism: Paralithodes platypus (assembly GCA_032716605.1). Lineage (NCBI taxonomy): Eukaryota > Metazoa > Arthropoda > Malacostraca > Decapoda > Lithodidae > Paralithodes > Paralithodes platypus. The sequence goes on along the minus strand of CM064552.1, from coordinate 14,644,030 downwards.
TATACTAAAAAAAAAAAAAAAAAGTCCCACCCTTTCCGATTCTTAAGTAAGCCATTTTAGATTTACAGAAGAGTGACCATTACTTGCATTACTGCATGTCCACAAACATTTCAGTAATGCAAGCATGTTTCCTTCTATTTTTGTTTTCCTTTATTAAGGTGACCGGTACAAAGTGGTGTACAATCTATCTTATTCTAGTTACATTGTAGTTTATCTTATTGTACCAGTACCTCCCTACAATCAACCTAGTGTTGTTCCCCAATTCGTCCCTCCGCCACGACCATTTCAAAGTCCAAGTCTCTCACTCTTGTCCTCTGTAGCGGGGCTAGCTCTCACAAATACCTACTCCTGCTATCTACATCACTACACTAAACAAGCACACCACACTTCACTACACTAAACAAGCACACCACACTTCACTACACTAAACAGGCACACCACACTTCACTACACTAAACAAGCACACCACACTTCACTACACTAAACAAGCACACCACACTTCACTACACTAAACAAGCACACCACACTTCACTACACTAAACAAGCACACCACACTTCACTACACTAAACAAGCACACCACACTTCACTACACTAAACAAGCACACCACACTTCACTACACTAAACAAGCACACCACACTTCACTACACTAAACAAGCACACCACACTTCACTACACTAAACAAGCACACCACACTTCACTAAACAAGCACACCACACTTCACTAACTAAACAAGCACACCACACTTCACTAACTAAACAAGCACACCACACTTCACTAACTAAACAAGCACACCACACTTCACTACACTAAACAAGCACACCACACTTCACTACACTAAACAAGCACACCACACTTCACTACACTAAACAAGCACACCACACTTCACTACACTAAACAAGCACACCATACTTCTTTCTAAAACAAAAAACAAACTCATCCTTTCAACTCTGGGGGAGGCACTTGTCAGAGGCAGCTCTGCCTTTTATCTCCCTCACCCACATAACAAAATAAAATATATCAACTCACAGTGTACAATAGCCTATCAAAACACACAATAGCAGAGCATAGTAGACTGAGATAAGCGGCTTTAATCCTGTCTTTCCACCAGAGGAGTATTTATATATTTGCATTTTAAGTACAACTCTCCTAACCTTAACTACGACTATCCTCAGCCAATTATCCAGAACCCCCGTCCATCATTCTGCCCAAGTATGGCCCCGCTGCTGGTCCACACAATCTTAACTATTCTAAAGTTAAGGGGAGACTGGCCGTTTGTTTGGTCTATTAATTCATTTGTTCATATATTTATTTAGTTTCCTCCCTAGACCTCCATCAAGCTTAGAAAAACACCCCCTAGACCCCCCTTCAAGATAATTTTGTAAATTTTTCGGTAGAAAAATGTCCTGGCCGAAGGCCGGTTTCTCTTAATATTGCAGGCTTGCTATCGCTCGCCAGGAAATAATCGACACCTAAATGGCACGAAAGGTCTTAAAATTGACAACGAAATGGGGTGAAAGGTATTAAAATCGCCAAACTAATGGGCCGAACGTCTTATAATCTCAACACTAGTGGGGCTAAACATGAGGGAGAAGGGGGTCCAGAAAAAACGGTCTGCCTCCCCTTAACCAAATTTCGTAGCCACAAAGCTTTTCTCCACTTAAATCGCAAACCTATTGACACTGATTACATATTACCGTGCCCGTTCCATCTTCTATAGTATCCTTGGTTCGAGTCCTTGGAGTACCACATGTATTCATTACTTTCATTGATTGCATTAGTTAGGTTTATTTGTAAATTAAATTGGTGGGTTGGTGAAAACAAATATGAATTACATTGGAGCCCATTCAACTTATACATTGGGGCCCACTCAACTTATACATTGGGGCCCATTCAACTTATACATTGGGGCCCATTCAACTTAAACATTGGAGCCCATTCAACTTATACATTGGAGCCCATTCAACTTAAACATTGGAGCCCATTCAACTTATACATTGGGGCCCATTCAACTTATACATTGGGGCCCATTCAAATTATACATTGGGGCCCATTCAACTTATACATTGGGGCCCATTCAACTTATACATTGGGGCCCATTCAACTTATACATTGGGGCCCATTCAACTTAAACATTGGAGCCCATTCAACTTATACATTGGAGCCCATTCAACTTAAACATTGGAGCCCATTCAACTTATACATTGGGGCCCATTCAACTTATACATTGGGGCCCATTCAACTTATACATTGGGGCCCATTCAAATTATACATTGGGGCCCATTCAACTTATACATTGGGGCCCATTCAACTTATACATTGGGGCCCATTCAACTTATACATTGGGGCCCATTCAACTTATACATTGGAGCCCATTCAACTTATACATTGGGGCCCATTCAACTTATACATTGGGGCCCATTCAATATATACATTGGAGCCCATTCAACTTATACATTGGGGCCCATTCAACTTATACATTGGGGCCCATTCAACTTATACATTGGAGCCCATTCAACTTATACATTGGGGCCCATTCAACTTATACATTGGGGTCCATTCAACTTATACATTGGGGCCCATTCAACTTATACATTGGGGCCCATTCAAATTATACATTGGGGGCCATTCAACTTATACATTGGGGCCCATTCAACTTATACATTGGGGCCCATTCAACTTATACATTGGGGCCCATTCAACTTATACATTGGGGCCCATTCAACTTAAACATTGGAGCCCATTCAACTTATACATTGGGGCCCATTCAACTTATACATTGGGGCCCATTCAACTTATACATTGGAGCCCATTCAACTTATACATTGGGGCCCATTCAACTTATACATTGGGGCCCATTCAACTTATACATTGGAGCCCATTCAACTTATACATTGGGGCCCATTCAACTTATACATTGGGGCCCATTCAACTTATACATTTGGGCCCATTCAACTTATACATTGGGGCCCATTCAAATTATACATTGGGGCCCATTCAACTTATACATTGGGGCCCATTCAACTTATACATTGGAGCCCATTCAACTTATACATTGGGGCCCATTCAACTTATACATTGGGGCCCATTCAACTTATACATTGGGGCCCATTAAACTTATACATTCTGAACTCGTTGACATGCTATCATCTAACTCACCTCTGTATTTTCAGAGTCCCTACCTACCAAACTTTAAGGGGGTCACCGGCTTTTTTTCTCTGTCTCTCCTTTTCTCTCTTTCCCTTTGCTTGTATCCATTCGGCCCCATTCTGTCAACTATTTTAAGACTTTTATCTCCATCTAGTTGTCGATTTCTTCCTGGCGAGCGATAGCGAGCCAGCATTGTATGGAGAAATCCAGCTTCGCCGGAGACATTTTTCTATCGAAAAATGTAAAAATTTAGCTTGCTATCAAAACAAAAATATATATATGCTGGCTCGCTACCGCTTGCCAGGAAAATATTGACACCTGGATGAGGGTAAAAGTCTTAAAACAGTAGGCTGAATGGTGCCGAATGAATACAAGCCAAAGAGAGAGGGAGAGAAAGAGAAAAAAAGCGAGGTGGGCTCCCATAAGAAATCGTATCTAATATAATCGCACCTACTCATACCAAGTTTAAAGATCGTACCCATCTAAATCGTACTCACAATTTCATACCCACCCAACTCGTACCCATACTGATTTCTTAACTTGCACTCACCTGCCTCGTCGTGATCCTTTACCCCACCTCTACAAGTCCAATAACGAACTGCACTGACTGTATCTAACGACACTATAAATTCCACCCAAATCGTGCCTATACCGAACTCTCCAAGGCAACCGAGCGACAACTGGAGCACCTGAACTTGCTGTATGGCCGGTACCGTGTGTTGCTAGGGTTGGAGGTCTTTTCACCCACAGTCATTTCGTCCATGTTTAGAGATAATTAGCCTACAGTACACTTACTCCAAAGTAGCCTCATAGAATAGTACTGAACAAAATAGAACGGAGCTTAGCACTAGATGATACCACGTTTTGGGGGGTGTATTGTGCTGTGTACAATAAAATCTACCATATGAAAAAAGGTTGAACAAATTAGGCTTACATTCGTTAGAAAGACGCATAGTTAGAGGGGATATTATAGAAGTGTTCAAGTGGGTTAGTGGGATTAATAAAGGGGACATGAAAAATGTACTGAAGCTCGGTGATGGCGAAAGAACTCGAACAAATGGTTTCAAGTTAGATAAATTTCGTTTCAGAAAAGATATAGGCAAATATTGGTTTGGTAACAGAGTTGTAGACATGTGGAAAAGGCTACCGAGTGATATGGTAGGATCGAGAACGATAGGGAGCTTAAAGATAAAATTAGATAGGCGTATGGACGAGATGGGTTGGGTATGAGGGGGGGATCTGCCGGGTGTGGGCCAATCGGCGCTCTGCAGACCCCCGCAATCTTGTATTGATCTCTGACCGTTTTGGTGAGGTCAGTCCTCAGGGTATTGGTGGGTTGGGTCTATACTTAGACCTTGTAATTGGGGTTGGGTGTGACAGGGATCTGCTTTGTGTGGGCCGATTGGCTTTCTGCAGACTCCCATTTTCTTATGTTCTTATGTTCTTATTATTATCGAGATATTTGATTACTTTTGCAAATTTCGAACATATATTATTTTATTTGGTCCCCTGGATTCCCTTCAATCTATAATATAACGCCTTCCCCAGACCCCCCCCCCCCCCCCATCCCTCTCCAGCAATACCCCTAGACAGCATTTCATGCTAGAATTGTACATCTCCCGGTCAAAGATCGGTTTTGTCTACATTGTAGGCTGGCTATCGCTCGCCAGGAAATAAATTAACACTGAATAGAGGGAAACATCATATAATTGCCAAAATGATGGGGCAAAACTTGTGATCAGATATCCTTAGAATCATCATATAGTTAAATATAAGCAATTTTGTGTCGGGGGGAGGGGGGGGGGGGTGATTAGTGACGTCAATAAGGGTTGAAAGAGTACCAATATTAACATAATACCACTCTGGAATCATGCCACTGGGCGCCATCTTGATTGTCTGTCTCTTTCTTTCAAATGTAATAGTGAAACACTCGATGTAGTTTGATAGATAGACAGTGAGAGAGAAAGGTGTATTAACCCCTTCTGTACCGGCGACGTCTTTTTAGTTACATTCTAGCTTTATTCAGACCATTTTGTGCAGCTTAAAAAGGATCTGTGGTAGTAAAAAGGGTTAATTAAGATAGATCGAAGGCTGTTAATTGATGGAGGCCCTTTTTAAGCTAAATAAAATCGTCTAATTGTAGCTGCAAACTTACAGAAGATACGTCTCCGGTACAGAAGGGGTTAATATAATGATATTAGTAGCATAAGCTTAAGGGGAGATCTCCACGTGAGGGACTTTTTTCTTGACCCCTTTCTCCCCCATGTTTAGCCCCATTGCTTTTGATATTATAAAACGTTTGCCCCATTAGTCTAGCGATTTTAAGAACTTTCACCCCATATTAAGACCTTTCGTGCAATTCAGGTGTCGATTTTATCCTGGCGAGCGATAGCGAGCCTGTATTTTAAGAGGGACCGGCCTTCGGCCGGGACATTTTTCTACCGAAAAATGTACAAATTTATCTTGAAAGGGACTCAATGGGGTGTAATTTTAAGCTTGATGGAGGTCTAGGGAACAAACTAAATACCTCTCCTTAATAATGAAGTGTACAAACAAATAGGTATTATTATATACAGTGTGTGTGTGGTAGAGTCAAGATGGCGTCTATATGCTAAGTTTGCGGGAGGCTTCCAAGGAAAAGTAAAGCCGGTATCACACGAGCGCTTTTCACTCAACATTTATACTCAACACTGGTCTGGCAGCTTATGAGGTTAACATTTACAATATTTCGGTCACCTAAATTCATCGATCATCAGTCTAGATTCCGATACTAGTGCACAATATTCCAGAAATGTTGCCAGAAAAATGTTGATCATCGAATGTTGACTGTAAAATGCTCTCGTGTGATACCGGCTTAACCTCGGCTTGCTTGACAAAAGGGATATATCGGTTGCAGGGGAAGAGAGAGGATGACTTTTGCCTGTTTAGCTCGTTTAGTGCTAGATCTCTACGTATATACGGTACTTCTTTTGTTTAGCTCGTTTAGTGCTAGATCTTTACGTATATACGGTACTTCTTTTGTTTACGTATATACGGTACTTCTTTTGTTTAGCTCGTTTAGTGCTAGATCTTTACGTATATACGGTACTTCTTTTGTTTAGCTCGTTTAGTGCTAGATCTTTACGTATATACGGTACTTCTTTTGTTTACGTATATACGGTACTTATTTTGTTTAGCTCGTTTAGTGCTAGATCTTTACGTATATACGGTACTTCTTTTGGTTAGCTCGTTTAGTGCTAGATCTTTACGTATATACGGTACTTCTTTTGTTTACGTATATACGGTACTTCTTTTGTTTAGCTCGTTTAGTGCTAGATCTTTACGTATATACGGTACTTCTTTTGTTTACGTATATACGGTACTTCTTTTGTTTAGCTCGTTTAGTGCTAGATCTTTACGTATATACGGTACTTCTTTTGTTTAGCTCGTTTAGTGCTAGATCTTTACGTATATACGGTACTTCTTTTGTTTTGGTAATTCGGGAACCAAGTATGGCTGTCTTTATGTTTTCTGTTGGAGTTAGTTAGTTATGTAGACCAGATTAACCCCTTCTCTACCGCTACGTCTTTTTCACTTTTTGCTGGCTACTATTAGACGATTATATTCAGTTTAAAAAGGGACTCCAGCAATTGACAGGCTTCGAACTATCTCACTTAACCCTTTTTACAACCACACATCCTTCTTAAACTGCACAAAATCGTCTACATATCGTTGAAATATAACCACAGACATCCTCGGTAGTGAAAGGGTTAACCAGACCGCTGAGCTCCATGTGGAACTCTCATAGGTCTGGATTAGATTTATTATCAGGTGGCTGATGATGTGGGTGGGTACAACAATTTCAGGTGAAGGTAAGTCTGGTGACATACGTATCATAAAAGCTAATGTAGCAGTGGGTTAAAGCAGGACTGTCTGTAGCATTAGTTCGTCTGTTGAGCATATCAGTGTTTTTTTCTGGACTGGCCTTTGTATCGGCGGAGATAAGAATTAGTTAAAATAGCATACAGAGCAGAACTGAGCCTAATAGAAAATAAGTTCCAACCTAAACAATGTAACTATAGCATAAAATTGCTTAGTATTGTATATTTACTATTGCATAAAACATATTCCATACTAACCTAAGCTAACTTAGCTTTACTTTGGCTTAATCTAAACTACCCTTGTCTTAAACTATCCTACCTATCCTAACAAAACAAATAACATAGTTTAACTTAAAATTAACCTAGCTCTAAACTAGCTCATCGTAGCTAACTTTAATATATGGGGACACTAGTGTTGGTAAAGTGAATAATTTAGTAACTGATTGTTCAATACTAAATGGAAAAATATGAAACTACTATTTTATATGTCTCTGCATCATTCATATAACAAGTGTTCATTATCAACAACACATATCCCTACAACATCTTCGTAATAACTGAATAATCAAGGTGAGAACATTGCAATTAACCGTCACCTGATAACAGACAAACTATGTGTGAGGGCGAAATGACCTGGTGGGCGAAGGGACACAGACAAACTATAGTGTGAGGGCGAAATGACCTGGTGGGCGAAGGGACACAGACAAACTATAGTGTGAGGGCGAAATGACCTGGTGGGCGAAGGGACACAGACAAACTATAGTGTGAGGGCGAAATGACCTGGTGGGCGAAGGGACACAGACAAACTATAGTGTGAGGGCGAAATGACCTGGTGGGCGAAGGGACACAGACAGACTATACTGTAGTGTGAGGGCGAAATGACCTGGTGGGCGAAGGGACACAGACAAACTATAGTGTGAGGGCGAAATGACCTGGTGGGCGAAGGGACATAGGAGCGAAGTGAACTAGTAAGCCGTGTTGATTGATATTGGACACGGTGACGCCCTGAGACGTGGCTGTTTCATGGTTCACCCTCTGAATGACAAACCTTACACAGTATCATCAGTACTCACACGGTAGGTTATAACAGGCACGCGGACAGACATACAGGTCGGACACATACACATACTGTACATGCTAACACATATATGTATGCATACATATTCTCACAGTCACACACACACACACACACACACACACACACACACACACACACACACACACACACACACACACACACACACACACACACACACAGTCATATACATCAATACACCCATGCACACCACACAGGCACTCGCCCCCTCGCGACGCTGTGTTTATTGATACTTTCGCAAAACGTGTAAAATGTATTCATGTTCTCATATATGTTTGTAAATATTTAATCGTTAATAATGATATACCAACTTACCCTGAACTAATCTACTTTACATAACCTTATCGCATTCACCTCAAATCTACCTTCACATTACGCACTGAAGACAAATTGTTACCATTACCTGTGCAACCCTCTCCCCACACACACACACACACACACACACACACACACACACACACACACACACACACACACACACACACACACACACACACACACACACACACACACACACACACACACACACACACACACACACACACACACACACACACACACACACACACACACACACACACACACACACACACACACACACACACACACACACACACACACACACACACACACACACACACACACACACACACACACACACACACACACACACACACACACACACATACACATGTAGTACTAGAAAACAGTCGCGCATACAAAATCCACAATCACTTTAGATCCATGCAATCAGGCACTGCACGCACAGACACACACTGCAACAGGACAAGCATGCAGACGGCCTTTATGATCACAGACTCGCGCATTTACCTCCAGAACCTTCTTGCACATTGAGGCCTATATATGAATGATGTTGTAATTAGAGAGTTTACTATCTATCTATCTATCTATCTATCTATATGCTCAGGCCCAATCCCCACTTTTCCTATTTTTTTATTTCTATTTTCTATTTTATTTTATTTTATTATTTGTTTTCTTTTTTTCCTAGAGGTGGCCGACTCAAGACAGAGCAAGAACAGGGAAAACACAAAACACAACATAAAACAACGAACAGAGACAGATAAACACAAACTCACACACATCTAGGTCACCCAGGAGAAGACCCAGAGACCAAGCTAATGGTAGACTAATCCATGCCTTATATAATTATGTTTATGTTTTCTGATGTGTTGCTTGTCTCATTTAGATTTAGAGAGTTTACAAAATAACTAAAGCTAATGGTAACCCTATCCATTCCATATGTATGTTTGTGTTTTATGATCTGTTTCTTGTCTCATACATAATGGCATACATATTTAATATAGGTCGTGGAGGTGGCGGTGGAAAAGCTTATCGGGAAATTGTTTGTCTCGGGCTCGAATCCTGGTAACGTTACTATTTGAAGAGCACATGAACATCCGTGTATTGTGGTATAGGTATAACCTTCCACATACCATCTCTCTCTCTCTCTCTCTCTCTCTCTCTCTCTCTCTCTCTCTCTCTCTCTCTCTCTCTCTCTCTCTCTCTCTCTCTCTCTCTCTCTCTCTCTCTCTCTCTCTCTCTCTCTCTCTCTCTCTCTCTCTCTCTCTCACACACACACACACACATATACACACACACACACACACACACACACACACACACAGACACCCACCGACACACACCGACACACACACACACACACCGCCACACACTCTCACCATTCCCTTAGCACTAGTGCAGGTGTTGACTGGGGCGAGGCTTCATCAAGGGTCAGGGATCAGGCGGTACCTCTCTGTGCTCTATGTACTGGCTTGGTTACTCAAAGATCTGTATGTGTGTGTGAGAGAGAAGTAAGCGATGGTTGACTGGTTGAGTGTGTTTGGTTGTTTAAAGTTTGTCGATATATTAATATACCTGTATGAGTGTATGTTAATGTTTCTGAGTGTAAAATGTCAGTCAGCGTGTGTGTACGTACTCTATGTGTTTTTTTTTTTTTTTTTTTTTTTTGTTCTATATTCCAACTTACTTCCTCTCGGGCATAGGCTGAGAGCCTTAACATTCACCGCTTTACAATGAACAGTGAAGCCCGTGAGGTCTTGTTCCAGTCTAGGGAATGAGACATGTGAAGCACGTAGAGTACAACGAGCACCTGCCATCTTGCCTTCACATGAGGCACGGTGCTCACTCATGGCCCGAAACGACCCCATCTCTGAAGCCACCTCGTTCCCGTGCTTCACTGTCTCACCACCTACACTCGGACTCTCACACTTACACACACATGTTATTATTTGTGTGGTAGTGTGTGTGTGCTTATTATATTTAATGTATGTTTGTGTGCGTGTGCGTGTGTGCAAATATATATATACAGTTATTTACGGGGACATCACAGTCATGAGCTATTGGGTGGGATGGATATCAGAAATTACGATACATAAAATCACTTAAATGTCAAGTTATACAAGTGCTTCCAAGCTATTTTCGATGGTCATCTGTTTTCTAGGATTATATAGGGGCTATATAACCATACGTTGATATAGGCTATTTATTATTATACACTCGAATGTTGAGGCGGTCACAATATAATTACCGACAGAAAATGGGTAAAAAATTGAGTTTATTGTGCCTCCCCCCCCCCCTCAAAAAACCGAAATAGTAATAATAATTAATTAAATAGATACACAAAATAATATCTTGTATAAAATATAATGAAGTCTAAATCTACACAGAAGTGATGGGCCAGGAATGTTCTTGGCTTATATAAGTATATTTAAAAACATTTGTAAGCATCCTTATTTGGAGCACAGTTAGTTGTTCAGTCGGTAGCGGTCTCCCTTATCCCTTTCTTAGAGAGGTTTATTAAGATAAATTGAAAAGGATTAACATTAATGTGTTTTGCGTTTTTTAAGTCACTGACTCTAACAGTGTGGAAAGTGGTGCATATTGTTCAACTTAAGGGGAGGTTTTTAGTTTGGTCCCTAGATATCCATCAAGCTTAAGATTACACCCCCTTGAGCCCCTTTCAAGATAAATTTGTAAATTTTTCGGTAGAAAAATGTCCCGGCTGAAAGCCGGTTCCTCTTAAATTACAGGCTCGCTATCGCTCGCCAGGATAAAATCGACACCTAAATGGCACGAAAGGTCTTAAATTTGACAGAAATGGGTTGAAAGTTCTTAAAATCGTCAAATTAATGGGGTGAACATCTTAAAATTAGAAAAGCAATGGGGCTAAACATGAGGGAGAAAGGAGTCAAGAAAAAAATCCCTCCAGTGGAAATCTCCCCTTAACCATTAGAAGATACGATAGCGCATTTCTTTTCTGTTTTTCTTGCTATTAGTAGACGATTTTATATATATATGAAAAGGTACTGTGCGCTATGTGCAATTATAATGTAAAACTTGCAAAATAAACAAACCAAAACTTATACGAACACAGTAAAAAGACAAAACAACGAATCCAAATCGCTATGTGGAAACAACGCTTAAGTAAAATAATAATGTATAAATAAAAGAAGTCAGAGGGTTAATTGAGATAGTCTTTACCCATTTCATTCCCACAGATCTATCCTATGCTGTATAGAATCGTCGCATGATAGCCAGGATACACTGTTAACCCTTTCTGTACCGGCAACGTCTTTGTAGGTATATTCTGGCTATATTAAGACGATTGTGTGCCGGTTAAGAAGGATCTGTGGTAGTAAAAAGGGTTAAGTGAGATCATTCGAAGCCTGTTAATTGCTGGAGGCCCTTTGTAAACTGAATATAATCGTGTAATAGTAGCCAGAGTAAAGTTAAAAAGGCGTCACCGGTACGGAATGGGTTAACATGCGTCATACTCTTCTAAAGGGTTCATGTTCTGCGACGTGAGGTAAATGTAACCCCTTTTATTAGGAAGACGCGTTTTTGTCATTCAATTATGGCTACCATTAGACGATTTTACATAGGTTTGAAAGGAAATGTGGGCGTCGGAGGCTTAATTGAGTGTTTTCGTCCCTTCGGTCCCTATAAGTCTTTCCTAAGCTGCTTAAAATCGCCTATTGGTAGCAAAATAAGGTGAAGTATAGGCGTCACCGTATACTAAAAGAGTTAACCCCTTCTGTACCGACGGCGTCTTTTATTTTTATGCTAGCTATATTTAGACGATTTTGTGAAGTTTATGAAGGATCTGTGGTAGCAAAAATTATAAAGTGAGATAGTTTGAAGCCTGTTAGTTGCTGGAGGCCCTTTTTAAACTGAATAAAATCGTTTAATAGTAGCCAGAATAAAGTAAACAAGACGTCACCGGTACAGAAGGGGTTAACCCTTTCACGCATACGACGCGATTTTGAGCCTATTAGGGATACTTTAAAGCCTTTTTTACCATCAGGGGTATTTAGAAACCTTTAGTTTAGTTACTTCAACCTCTGCAGTTGTCTTTGAGTTAGCTGTGGCCAGAAAACTAATTTTGGAGAGGTAATTATAAGAGTGAGATAACTCTATTTCTTATTGCTAATCTGGCAACCTCTGCGTCATAAATGCGTGAAAGGGTAAAGGGGGAATTTTCTGGAACTCCTTATCCCGCATGTTTAGCTCCATTAGTTTTGATATTTCAGACATTCGCCCCTTTAGTTTCGTAATTGTAAGACCTTTTGTTCCATTTAGCTGTCGATTTTTCCTGAGGAGCAATAGCGAGCCTGCAATTAAGGATGAACTGACCATTGGCTTTGGGAAAATAATGCACACATATATTTTGAAGGGGTTGCCGTATTGGGAGTATATCTTTTAAGCTTAATGAAGGTCTAAGGAGGAACTTAAACAAAATATTAACAAATAAATAAATATATAAGCAAATATATACAAATATCCCCTTAAGGCAAACTAAAGGTGGTTTTACACAAGTTTTTTTCAGACATTGATCCACAACTCTATAATGCATAAGTCATCATGATTTTGTATAGATGGCAGTAGGACATACAAAATTATCTTCAATTATAGTTAATTTTGATCAGTATAGAAATGATGACCCTTCGCCTCATGTAACGCAAGGAGGCCTCACCTATTTACTGCTCAAGTGGTTGAAATAGCTCGATATCTCTACTCCTTTTTGTGTTATGAGAAGTTGATGTTTGGAATTTCTAGACTGACTGATTAATTAAATATTATTTTCCGATGAATCAACCCCTTGTTGCTTGAGTGCCAAATTTACCTGCTATTTCACAAGGGTATAATTTGCCTACTCAACGAGACAGAAACGGGCGAGGGAACGCGAAAGTGGTCCCGGACCCTGAGAATAGGAACTTTAAATATTGTTTCTGTTCGGGCTCTGTCTTGTGTCGGCCACATCCAGCAATGAGGTATGTGCCTGAGTATATACATACATACATACATACTTCACAAGGATCCATGTTATTTGGGGGATGGGCTGCATTAATGTGTAAACTTTATCTATAATTAAGGGACCTGCCTTGTGTGGGCCGATCGGCTTTCTGCAGACTCCCATTTTCTTGTGTTCTTATATTCTTAATTACGCTTTAGGCTATAATAGAATATTAAACAAAGCAGTAATTACAAACACATTCCTCCCTTACGTATACGGGGTGTTGCCTGTTGCATCCCTTGCATGGTTTTATGGATACTCGTCTGGTTAATGTTTCCGTGAACTTGCTGAAACTGTGCCACCTTTTCCCCGTGGCACTAGAACATCTATTAACCCCTTCTCTACCAGCGACGTCTTTTTAATTTTATTCTAGCTACATTTAGACGATAGTATGAAGCTTATGAAGGATATATGATAGCCAAAAATAATAAATTGAGATAGTTTTCTGCCTTTTAATTGGTAGACATCCTTCCTAAGCTGAATAAAATCCTCTAACAGTTGCCAGAATATAATGAAAAGGATGTCGCCGGTACAGAAGGGGTTAAACTTGCCTCACATAAATACCTAGAAAGTGGGTCTTGTGATTCCTCCATTCAGATAGGGGAAGTAGAGGTGACAGGCCCAAATTAACTGAGTATACCCTGGTCAACAATGGTAAGAGAAAGTGAAGGGTGTGTGTGTGTGTGTGTGTGTGTGTGTGTGTTTGTGTTTGTGTGTGTGTGTGTGTGTGTGTGTGTGCTTGTGTGTGTGTGTGTGTGTGTGTGTGTGTGTGTGTGTGTGTGTGTGTGTGTGTGTGTGTGTGTGTGTGTGTGTGTGTGTGTGTGTGTGTGTGTGTGTGTGTGTGTGTGTGTGTGTGTGTGTGTGTGTGTGTGTGTGTGTGTGTGTGTGTGTGTGTGTGTGTGTGTGTGTGTGTGTGTGTAATAATAATAATAATAATAATAATAATAAACGGTTTATTAAAGAATGGCAGCCTCATGAGCTGAAAATACACATTTTACAATTTAGTGGATGAACATGAGATGTACAGATATGAGGATGGTAAGCTCAGTTTACAAACAAAATAAATAAATACAATAATGATGCATGTGCAGAATACAAATTATCATAAAATAACCATGAGAGTAAGTGATATGCAGTACATATACACATTTATTTACTTACTCATATACAGAACATACGTATATACACGTACGTGCGCACATACATATACATACATATATAGGAACATAAGAACATGCAGTAAGTGTGCACATGTCCGTATACACAAATGCTCACGTATGCACACAAACATACTTACATACAGAAACTGTTTTGGTATGGTCAGGGTAAAGAGGGTGCAGCAATTCAAGTCCGTATATGGTCCGTATGGTCAGGTACAGCCTACTACAATGGGAGGTTAATCCTCGGTAGTGTAGGTGTGTGTGTGTGTGTGTGTGTGTGTGTGTGTGTGTGTGTGTGACAGAAGGCGAAATATGGAAGAGCTGGGCATTCTATTGTTAAGGGTGGAAATACATGGATGAAGATACGCGAACACTTAATAGATAATGCTTATGCATAGATTTATAATCAGAAGTTGCGCTAGTGAGCAATTGTTCTCGCTCATATGTACGTATATTTACATACATATGTGCATATGACCATATAAATACACGTACAGTACATATATATATTATATACCTTATATTCTCAACCGGGCTCGAACCATTGACAGCACATACACACAGACATACATATACATAAATATATGCACATTTCATGCATATATGCTCTTCTCTTATCCTACCTGATACTCTCAGCCGGGCTCGAACCACAAACAGTATACACTATAGACACATATATATATACATAAATAACGCATACATACATACACATATACGCACACATACATACACATATACTGCACATACATAGATACATATATACACATATACATAAACAAACTCAAGCAAATACATACATAATTATATTCTAATACACACACGCACACACACTTATGCATATATTATTAAAGGTGGGCGCGTATATATGGTGTGACAGGCCGTTATTATACATTATTAATAATATTAACAATGGTTGGGATAGGACTATTTTTATATCTGTCAGTTCTTGCTCTTATTGGTTGGAGTGTGTTGAAATGACGAGCTGCACGTGTAGGTCTAGGGGCGTCTGGTGGAAGTAAGTTTCTGTGTCGTGGGTGAACAAGCAGCTTAGATGCAAACTGTTTGAGTGTGTTGTAGTGGTGGGTTGAAAGTGCAGGTATGCTAAGGGTGGTGAGAGCTTCCTCGTACCCTGGATATGTGCCACCCAGGATGATCCTGCATGCCCTCCTCTGAACTCTCTCCAGTTGACGTTGTTGTGTTAGGGTTAGAGAGGAGGACCAGGTGGGAGAGGCGTAGGTGAGCTTAGGGAGTATGAAGGTGTTATATATACTCTTCAGCTCATTCTCCGTCGCCCCCAGGGATCTCAACCGCCTTAGCATAAACAACTTGTAAGTGGCGGTCCTGACTGTGGTAGTTACATGTTTCTTCCAGTTCAGTTTGTTGTCCACAGTGATTCCGAGGAGTTTGGTGGACTCAACAAGCTGAAGGGGATGAGGACCAATTGTGACAGTGGGTGGAGGAAGGTCGGTAACGGAAGTGTTGATGTGCATGACCACTGTCTTGTCATGATTGATAGTCACATGATTGTCTGTGGTCCAGGCTTGAAGACGGTCGAGGATGTCTTGTAGGGGGTCATAGTTAGGGGAGGTGTTATCGACAGTAATGCCGACTGTCGAGTCGTCCACGTACTTCCAGTGGAATGGGGTGTCCTTTAGGGCATCATTAATCAAGATGAGGAACAATAGAGGCCCCATCTTTGTGCCCTGTGGGACTCCACATGTGATGTCTAGGAAGGTCGAGATGAAGCCTTGGTATCGCACTGCTTGTCGTCTGTCACTAAGGAAGTCGGTCAACCACGCAACCAGGGTAGGATGTAGCCCCAACTTTATGGCCTTGTTGATGATGATGATGGTGTGGTCAACAAGGTCAAATGCTTTCCTGAAGTCAATAAAGGCAAGGGTGAGGGAAGTCTTTCTCTTCTCAAGATTTGTGTAAATATAATCTAGGAAGCTAATAAGACAGTGAGTGGTGGAGGAGGTTTTTACGTTGCCAAACTGTTGGGGATCTATCAAGTGACGGATTTGTGAGTAAGCCCAGGTGAATACAAAGTCCTCACAGATTAGACTAGGGATGGGCGTAATGGCAATTGGTCTGAGTTCATTAAGAGAATGTGGGGAGGGGGTTTTGGGGATTGGAGTGACGTATGAAGTTTTCCAGTCTGCAGGGCATTTACATTGCCTTAAGGAGGCATTAATTATCGAGCAAAGGGGGGTGGCAAATTCCACCGAAAATTCTTTGTATATTTTCATGGGTAGGTCTACTGGGGTTGTTGATCTTTTTTATTTGAAACTGGAAAGCTTTTTGGCCACTTCAAATTCTTGAACAGTTACTGGGGGGGAAGGGGATGGGAGGAAGGCAGGGAGGTTGGTGCGGTCTAGTTTGGGGAGGGTTTGGCAGATGGTAGAGAAGTGATTATTTATCAGTTCAGGTGCATCTACACGAGGGACATGGGAAACACAGGGGATCGAAGGAGTCCCACTACTTAAGCCACAAAGATTCTTAATTTTAGAGTACCACTGACTGATATTGGTTTGTTTTAAATGATGAATCTTTGTAGGGTAGTAGGACTTCTTCGCCCAACGGATTTCCCTTATCACAATGTTGCGTAGGTCCTTGTAGCGATTGTTGTCCGTGTAGAAGGCCTTGTTCCGATTCTGCATCAGTCTCTTGATCCGAGGAGTAATCCATGGGACGTCAGAGGGGTGCATTTTGGTCCTCTTGGTGGGGAAGAAGTGGTGGTAGGCTTCGGTGGTGGTAGATACAAAGTTGTCCCATTTGGCATTAACATCTTCTTCAGTGAGAACCTCCGTCCACGGGTAATGAACCAACCACTGCCCGAACCCCGCATTGCAGAGTCTGGCGTTGGTCGGTAGGTCCGGATGACGGGGGTCTGTTGATGGGAGGTGGTAGGGGCAGGTGACCAGAACACAGAGAGATGAGTGCTGCGTCCCACAGGAGGTAAAGGTTCAGGTGGGAGGTACTGCTCATCCATGTCTGTCAAAATAAGGTCAAGAGTGTTGTGGTTGTGGGTGGGGAAGTCAACAATTTGTGAAAGATGCAGCTGTTCTTGAATCTCACAGGTGTCTAGTTCATTGAAATCCCCACAAACCACCAACTTGGATGATGGAAATTGGAGTTTGAGATCATCACATGTATCGATGATGTGGTTGATTAGTGCGGGGCCGGTGGGTGAGCGTGGTGGGTGGTAGATCACACAGTAGATAATGGAGGCAGTGTGACTAGGGTGGGAGGGGGGATTAACTCTCACCCAGAGTGCTTCGATTCCCTCCGGGACCTCAATATCCAGGCGAGATGCACACAGCTATTTCCGGGCGAAAATAGCTACTCCTCCCCCCCTCCTCTCTGTCCGAAGTTGGTGAAAGAGGTCATAGTCTTGTATCACGCATATTTCTGGGGTGATTTGCCATGCTTCAGTAACTGCTACAATATCAGCACTAATTTGTTTAACTGTCACAATAAGTTCGTTGAGTTTATTACACAAAGAGGTGACATTGGACAGTAGCAGCGATGGGAGGTTATACCAAATACGGGGAACCTCAAAATGTGCGTATGGTTTCTCTACTGTCACTTTTTTAGGTACTTTTTTGTGTGTTTTTATGATAGGAATTCGCTTGGGGACATTCCTACCTCCTCTCCGGCCGCGATTGTGAAAAATGTTCAATTCTTTTAAACGCACTATAGTGTCTGAAGGTGGGTATCCAGCCCCCTTTTTAAGACGAATTAAGGAGGAGGCAGAGTAGCAAGGTGTGTGTGTGTGTGTGTGTGTGTGTGTGTGTGTGTGTGTGTGTGTGTGTGTGGGGGTGGGTGGGTTTTTTTTTCTCGCCCACAGTCACCGCCACCTGTTGTTCAACTATACAAACCACCCACACCAACATTTCTACCACTACTATGATCTTCCCCCATCGCCTTTCTCCATATTGGTGATATGAATCTATCATGCTCAAAGTGTACCAAGTCTTGCATAATTGAGTGTTTAAAGTGTGAAAACTGTAATTGTTTTATCCATGTTACCTGTTCTGAACTTCCATCATACCACCTAGTAAATTACTTTAACTCTAGAATCCACTACAATTGTGAGAGTTGTGTACAATTAAAGTTTAAGGATAAATATGATGAACAGTATGCATGGGTATAATCAATCATCGAGCGTGATGTTACCAGTACCAGTACAGTGACTGACCTTACACAAGATGAGGACAAAACATTACATGATTCTGAATCTGAAAAAGAGACGCAAACCAGTGTTCAAGAAACAAATGCCTCTATACCACAATTGAAAGAAAAGGTTGACAAGATCTGTTTCTATTACAAACAAAATAGTTGTAAATTCGGCCGAGAAGGTCGTGATTGCAGATATAATCACCCTAAGATCTGTCCAGCCTACCAAGCTCATGGCCCTAACCCTGCACATGGATGTGTAAAAGGCTGTCAGTGTGAGAACTTTCACCCTATTATCTGTAAAGGATCAGCAGAGGCATCCGAGTGTTTTAACCAAAGATGTAGGAAACTTCACCTTAAAGGCACTCGTCGTCGACCTCTGAACTCCAGACTACCACCAACGACTGCTCACCAGGTACCACCTACTAATGTTTACAATCCAGGACCCAGAACTTTACCACCACCTGGTCCAGTGGTTGAGCCAAGACCATCTGCTGGACCAGGACCCACAGTTTATGTTGGGCCAGGACCAACTACTATCCCACCTACTTCTACAGTAATTACACCCACTGCTACTCCACCAGTTATTCCTAAGCCTATACATTCATTTATTGCAGCTCCCCCTGTACAGAACCAACCAAGACCAAGTGATGGAATAGAACATTTTCTTATAAAACAAATGCAAATTCTTCAAATGCAAATGAACCATATCCTCAAGATAAAAGCATGGCAACAAGACCAAAGCATCAATTGGCATCCATCCCGTGTGCCGATAGGCCATCCTCAAGGAGTCCTCTCACCAGATCATATGTTTCCATATTAAACAAAATAATTTCATGCAACATTGAGGGGCTAATCCCACGCAAGTTCAAAGCAAAGCTTGAAATAATTTCTGAATTAGCATCTGAAGAGGAAGCCCTTATTGTTGCACTTACCGAATCACATCTCTCTGAAAATATTAAAGATGCCGAGGTTAAAATAAACAACTATACATCGTTCAGAACTGATAGAGCAAATAGAAGAAAGAAAGGAGGAATTATCACCTATCTGAAAGACACAATCTCCCCGTACACCAAAGTGATACTTTCATTCTCAAACTCAGTTTCTGAGGTACAAATGCTCAACATTGAACACATAAATCTGATGTTTATTGTCATCTATCGCCCTCCTGACTGTACCCAGAACAATTTTATCCCAATCCTGACACTGATTAAAGACAAAATAAATGAGATGTCAGCTCCCTTACTAAATATCATCCCAACGGGTGATTTCTACTTACCAATAATTGACTGGGAAACTGAAGTGGTACAAGGAGGATCTACAGATGCACAATTACAAGCAGCTGCCCTCCTTGACCTAGCAGAGAACTACTGCATGAACCAGTATATCCGAGTCCCTACACGTGGCAAAAATATCCTAGACCTATTCTTCACTAATAACGAAGAGCTTGTCCACGAGTACACTGTAGACCCAACTACTATATCAGACCACAATATAATTGTAATGACTACCAACATAAAATCTTTAGAACACAAAAAAGCAATGATACCACCCCAAAGAAACCTAAGTTTAAATTAACTAAATTTGTTCAGTACTAATACATGCTGGGAGAATATTGATAGAGAATTGGGTGAATTATGTTGGGAGAAATTGTTGACAGATACAGACCCCAATAACCAATATGACTTACTGCTGAAACATTGCTTAGCGATTTGTGAAAAATACACCCCTATTAAAAAACAACCCTCAACCACTAAGAAAATTCCCTGTGATCGAAGGATAATAATGAGAAAACGAAGAAGACTACGAGTAAAAATTGCCCATTCTACCAACGACCACAACCGTACTTTGATGCAGCGGAAAATCTTGACGCTAGAAGAGCAGTTGAAAACCTCTATTGAAAAGAAATGAAGCTGAGAGAAGAACAGGTAGTATCTGCAATCAAGTCAAACCCTAAATACTTCTTCAAATATGCAAGTAACCGATCAACAATTAAGGCCGCTGTTGGCCCTTTAACAAGTGAGCACGGTAAAATGATTGAAGACCCAACAGAAGTTTGTGAAGCTCTTTGTAAACAGTACGAGAGTGTTTTCAGTACTCCTTTTAAAGATAAGATCATCACAGAACCCAACAACTTTTTCTCCAACAAGATCAAGGACCCATCAATAGAAGATATAGCTTTTACTGAGAATGATATAATAGAAGCAGTTAAAGAAATTTCCACCAATGCTGCAGCTGGCCCTGATGGTTTTCCGGCCATACTACTGAAGAAATGTGCAGAAAAGTTGTGTGTACCTCTCAAAATCCTATACAGATCTTCACCGGATTCCGGGATTGTTCCTGGATTACTGAAGAGAGCTAAGGTAACTCCCGTATTCAAAGGCGGGTCAAGAGGCAAAGCCGAAAACTACCGACCTATTGCCCTCACATCCCATCTCATTAAAACTTTTGAGAAAATTATTGTCAAGAATATTACAAACTACCTTGAACAAAACAATAAAATGAATGATAGCCAACACGGATTTCGACAAGGTAGATCATGCTTGTCCCAGCTCCTTTCCCATCATGAAAAAATTGTTAGTACACTAGAGAATGGCAGCAACATCGATGTAATCTACTTGGACTTCAGTAAGGCCTTCGACAAGGTGGACCACGGAATCCTATTACATAAAGTCCGCAATCTAGGAATAGTAGGTCGCCTTGGAGTATGGATCCATAACTTCCTGAACGAGAGAAAGCAATGTGTTGCTGTGGGTGGTGTCATTTCCCATGACTCAAATGTCTACAGTGGTGTCCCTCAAGGTTCTGTACTGGGGCCACTGCTGTTCCTCATACTCATATCCGACATTGACCAAGGTACACTCTACTCAAAAGTCTCGTCTTTTGCCGATGATACCAGAGTAATGAAAGAAACTAAATCAATGGAAGATGTGGACAAATTAAAATCTGGCCTTACCAAGCTATATACATGGGCCGAAACAAATAATATGTCTTTCAATAATAACAAATTTGAACTGGTTTGATATGGTACAAACAAAGTAGAAGAAGCCCACTATTCGGCACATGATGGCCAAAGAATAAAGTGCAACAACAAAGTGCTAGACCTAGGGGTAACAATCAGTGATGATGCCACCTTCACTACCCATATCCTAACAGTAGTACAAAAGACACGAGCCCAGGTTGGCTGGGTATTGCGTACTTTCGGAACTCGTGAAAGTGAACCTATGTTAACCCTGTATAAGGCCTTGGTAATACCACTCTTGGAATATTGTTGCCAGTTATGGAATCCCTGGAAGTCACGAGAGAAACAAGCATTGGAAGGCATCCAGCGCTCCTTCACTAGTAAAATAGTGTCTGTGAAGGAGGAAGACTACTGGCAAAGACTTAAGTCTCTAAACTTGTACTCTCTAGAACGACGCCGAGAAAGATACTTGATCATTTATACCTGGAAAATTCTCAACAACTTAGCCCCAAACCTGCTGGGAGAGGAAGAAAAGGAGTTGATAGAGATAAAAGAAAACCAACGACTGGGCCGTATGTGTATTATCAGGTCAATTAACTCAAGAGCACTGACAAGAGTTAAGACACTTAAAGAAAATGCCTTCGCTACACGGGGTCCGAAGCTCTACAATGCACTGCCAAAAGAAATAAGAAACCAAAACTACCCAACCGTTGAAAAATTAAAAAAGGACTTGGATGATTTCCTGTCATCACTGCCAGACCAACCAATCCTACCCCACTACTACCTCCGTGCTGCCATCAACAGCATTCTTGACCAGCTGGCACAGAGGAGGGTAGATGGGATGTACAGTGGCGGCGTCGCAACGGCGTGGACCACGGGGCGCTAACTGACAGCCCTCAACGACAACCACAGGTGTGTGTGTGTGTGTGTGTCTCTCTCACCTGTACAATCTCAAAATTTGCTGACGATACAAAAATTGCAAATAGCGTACTCTCAAAAGAACAAGTTGACGATATGCAACACAATCTAGATAAGTTGTCATGTTGGGCCCAAATTTGGCAAATGAGTTTCAATGCGGATAAATGTAAAGTACTACATATCGGATACCAAAATGAGAAAGCAAACTATTTGATGAATGGCACTCAGCTTAAGAATGTAAACAGAGAAACCGAACTGGGAGTAACAATATCTAGTAGGCTAACCTAAAACCGAGTCAACAATGTTCAGAAGTTGTTAAGAAGGCAAACAAAATAATTGGCTTTATAGGCAGGTCATTTGAGCATAAATCCAAAGACGTTATCCTAACCCTTTACAATTCCTTAGTCCGCCCTCTTCTGGAATACTGCGTTCAATCCTGTTGCCCTTACTACCAAAAAGATATAGACAAGCTAGAACGAGAGTTCAACGTAGAGTTACCAAAATGATACCTAGCCTAAAGAACAAACCATACGAGGAGCGTCTAAATGGTACATCATACAGTCAGGAGTGCAAGCTAGAGCCACTAGGAGTAGGGGACAATTTGGACTCCCGGGCCTATTCGCGGTGAAAATCGACGACTCCTAGTGACTCTAGCAACTCCTAGCGACTTCTGCTAGACTCCCACTCGCTCGCGGTGAAAATTGATGACTCCTAGTGATTCTAGCGACTCCTAGTGGCTCGTTAGATTCCCACTAGCTCGCACTCCTGACTGTGTGATGTACCCTTTAGAGAATTAAATCTATTTCCTTTAACCCAGCGCAAATTAAGAGGCGACTTAATTCAAGAGTTCAAAATCATCAACGGCATCGACAATGTGAACTGTAGTAAGTACTTCACTATCGACCAATCTAATTACACGCGGGGAAACGGGTGCAAAATTATTGCTAAATCTTTTAACTCACATGAAGCTAAAAATTTCTTCTTCAATCAAGTTGTCAACTTATGGAATGGCCTTCCCCGAGATGTTATAGACTGCAGCACCGTTGATTCATTTAAACTTCGCCTAGACAAATATCTTGCATCAAACCCGCGACTGACTGCGTTTGTAAATGAATAACTTTATTTTATCCTCCCCTCAGTTACTAACCCATCTGTCCCCTACTAACTTCCTAATCCTGCCACGGACATTAGTTCCAGGGCAGTAGTTCCCTTTCCAATGTTCCCTTACCCACTCTATACCACTGTTTGGACACTTGATCCTCAGTGTTTTGGAGGACAAGTAGCCTAGAAGGGTCACTTTTTTTTTTTTTTTTTTTTTTTTTTTTTTTTTTTTCTATGTGATTGAGGGAGGCAAAAGGCATAACTGCCTATAGCGAGTGCCTCCCCCATAGTTGAAAGAGTGACAGGGCCAAAATCAAGGGACGTTCGAGCCAAAATGCCTGGACACACGGAGTTTGAAGCAATTTAAGTCATAGGAAGAGGGAAAGACTGATTCTGGGAGAGAGTTCCAGAGCTCAGCTGTTGAGTAGAAGAAAGTTTGAGAGTAACGTTTCACTCTTGGGTTGGAGAGTTGCACAGAGTAGGGGTGGGATTGAGTTGCAAGACGGGTACCACGTGCCCTACGTAAAGGAGGTGGTATGCACTGGGATAGCTCTGAGGAACACTGATTATTATAGTAGCGATAGAATAGCGAGAGAGATGCAACATTGCGGCGGAGAGAGAGAGATTGCAGAGAGTTGGTGAGTGGACGGGAGTTAATGATACGAAAGGCCTTCCTTTCAACTTTGTCTAGGAGAGCAGTGTGAGAGGACCTGTTGTTGCTTGATTTCCTTTGTACTCCTTGGTGTGTGTGTGTGTGTGTGTGTGTGTGTGTGTGTGTGTGTGTGTGTGTCATTTCTGTTGTAGAGTGTTATACGAAGAATTTGCAGGAATCAATTTTATAATTGTTAGAAGCGACTTTCCTAAACGATAATTGTTTGCCCCTCGTGATTTGTTCCTCAGTTAATGTCGTTGTTATTGCTCGCTCCATTGTCCGTCTGCCTGTCTGTCGGTGTTTCTGTCAGTCTTTCAGTGCCGTCTATTTGTACCACTATGTTTGCCTGGCCGACTTTCGATAAGTTCCCTTGCCTCTAGGTATTTTCGCCTAATTACCTTGCGCCCTTAACAGATGTTTTGTTTCTTTTCAATCTACTCTTACGGTAGACAAGATTAATGTTAGTTTAAATTAGTTAAAGTGTGATATAAACTATTTTCTGATTAGGGTATGTTTGATTAATATAGGTTAAATTAGTTAAAATTGCATTAATATAGACTAGATTAGATAAGGTTGGGTTATATCATGTTAGGCTAAGATTAGCTTAGTGTAGTTTAATATTGATTAAGGTTACTTAATGCTAGGTTAGAAGAAGCTTAGGCTAAAATTATGTTAGTTATAGGCAAATCTACTATAACTGATTTAGAGTGATATGATTGTGAGAAATCCTTGTTCCCGAAACTACCTTAATTAAGGTGAGATTTTTAGTTTGCTCCCTTGACCTCTGTCAAGCTTTAACAAGAAAAGAAAAACAAGAATTCAAAACACGCTTCCAGAAGAATTAGTACAGTTTTATTCAACTTATTAATATAATGTACAAGACATTGTTAGCATTGTAGTGAATATGTTATTTTGATGTGATAACCTTTGTTTATGATAAGGATTGTCGCTTAGTAGCCGTTTATTGTAGTATATGCTGAAAACTCACCTACTAGACAGGTACCATTTCGGGGTCTGGCCCATGGACTATGCCACTGCTTCAACTTTTGATTTCTTGATATTACGAGGATAACATACTGTACTTATTGACCAAATGAAACGGAGCTTAATTATATATATATTTTGTTTATGCATGTTAAAGACCTTTTGATGGGATTGGTACGCTAAGTAGAAGCTTCCAGCCAGAACCATAATAAATAGTAATAAGTAACACCCCGTTCTTTAACATTAATATCAAATACAAACACCAATGTACCTGAATAAACTAATGAAAGCATATGGCCCTCCCGGGAATCGAACTCGGGACACCACACCCAGAACATTAGCATCTAAAACATTATTAAAGAAACTCTTGACCAACCAACCTTTGTCAGTCAGATGATTTATTAAAGTAACTTGACTATACTCCGTTCAAATTAACTTGGCATCCAATCATCATACAATACTAATTATTATGAATAAGCATGATTGGTTGGTAGAGGTGTGTGGAGTGGCTCTTCAAGCTCAATAATAAACAACATTTTTTAAGGGTATATTTTTGTATATATTATTTTTGTTTTATTATAATTATTTTGTATTGTTATTCATATATTTTAATAAATATGTGTATTATTATTCATATATTCTTCTTATTTTTTGTTTTAGACCTCCATCAAGCATTAACAAATACCCCAAGACCCCCCTTCGAGATAAATCTGTGCATTTTACGATATAAATCTACCCCGGCCGAAGGCCGATTCCTCATTAACCCTTTCACGCATTTATGACGTAGAGGTTGCCAGATTAGCAATAAGAAATAAGAGTTCTCTCACT
>CM064552.1:14607806-14612806 GCA_032716605.1 Paralithodes platypus | reverse complement strand
AAGTTAAGCTGTTTCCACCACATAGGGTGTACATCATCACTACATGAGCAAGTTAATCTGACCACATAGTACATCATCGCTACATGAGCAAGTTAAGCTGTTTCCACCACATAGGGTGTACATCATCACTACATGAGCAAGTTAAGCTGTTTCCACCACATAGGGTGTACATCATCGCTACATGAGCAAGTTAAGCTGTTTCCACCACATAGGGTGTACATCATCACTACATGAACAAGTTAAGCTGTTTCCACCACATAGGGTGTACATCATCACTACATGAACAAGTTAAGCTGTTTCCCAAGCAAATTAATCGCACACATAACAACGCACTATGGTCATGTTCAAGGAGGTAGTCCATTAGGGAAGTTTTAACCCGTTGAGTACCAGCGACGTGTGTTATATTTTATTCTAGCTATATTTAGACGATATTATGCAGCTTAGGAAGGATCTGGGGTGGTTAATTAAAAGGGTGGGTTGAGATAGTTTGAAGCCATATTATTCCTAGAGGTCCTTCCTAAGCTGAATAAAATCATATACTAGTTGCCAGAATATGGTGAGAAGGACGTCACCGGTACAGTATGGGTTAAGGGGAGATTTCCACTTGAGGGATTTTTTTCTTTACCCCTTTCTCCCTCATTTTAGCCCCTTTTTCTTTTGAGATTTTTAGATGTTCGCCCCATTAGTTTGGCGATTTTAAGAACTTTCACCCCATTTATGTCACTTTTAAGACCTTTCGTCCCATGTAGGTGTCGATTTTTTCCTGGCGAGCGATAGCGAGCCTGTAATTTAAGAGGAACCGACCTTTGGCCGGGACATTTTTCTACCGAAAAATGTACAAATTTATCTTGAAAGGGGGTCAAGGGGGTGTAATTTCAAGCTTGATGGAAGTCTAGGAAACACACTAAAAACCTCCCCTTAAATATCACCTACCGCCTTATTGAAGGGGGAGGGCGCGCGAGAGGGAATTACTGTGCCATTAAATATTATCGCCTTTTATACCATACAGCCTTTCATTTACTCATCCATCCATCTATCTATTTATCTATCTATCAGTCTGTATGTCTGTCTGTCTATCTATCTATTTATTTATCTATTCATTCACATACATTTATCTATCTCTATATGTCTATCTATCTAGCTATCTGTCCATCTGTCTATTTATCTATATGTATTCACAAATAGCTATATCTCTCCATCTATATATTTATCTATCTCTATATGTCTATCTATCTACCTATCTGTCCATTTATCTATCTATCTATATGTATTCACAAATAGCTATATCTCTCCATCTATATATTTATCTATCTCTATATAAGAACATAAGAACATAAGAAAATGGGAGTCTGCAGAAAGCCGATTGGCCTAAGCAAGGCAGATCCCTGTCCCACACAACCCCAATTACAAAGCCCAATTATAGGCTCAACACTCTAATACCCTGAGGCTCATCTTACCAAACCGGTTAGAGATTAACGCAGGATTACGGGGGTCTGCAGAGCGCTGATTGGCCCAACCCGGCTGATCCCCCTTCACACCCAACCCTTCTCGTCCATATGCTTATCCAATTTTTTCTTAAAGCTCCCTATCGTTCTTGATCCCACTATATCACTTGGTAGCCTATTCCACCCATCTACAACTATGTTACCAAACCAATATTTGCCTATATCTTTTCTGAAACGAAATTTATCTAATTTGAAACCATTGGTACGAGTTCTTTCGCTATCACTGAGCTTTAGTACATTTGTCATGTCCCCTTTGTTAATCCCACTAACCCACTTGAACACCTCTATCATATCCCCTCTAACTCTGCGTCTCTCTAACGAATTGTAAACCTAATTTCTTCAACCTTTCTTCATACGGAAGATTTCTAATATTATGGATCATGTTTGTCATTCTACGCTTGAATTCTCTCCAATGAATCTATGTCCATTCTGTAATAAGGACACCAAAATTGGACAGCATAATCCATCTGGGGTCTCACTAATGACAAGTAAAGTTTTAAGATAACATCAGCAGTTCTGTTACTCACACTCCTAGAGATGAACCCGAGAATCCTGTTTTGCCTTATTACGAACGCTTATACACTGTTTTCTAGGCTTCAAATCATTGCTAACAAAACACACCTAGATCTTTCTCGCAGTCTGAATTTTCTAATTCTAAATTAGCTAGTTTATATTTAAACATTTTGTTTGCATTCTTCCCTATCTTTAATACCTTGCATTTGTCAATGTTAAACTTCATCTGCCAATTTACTGACCATTCATGTAAGGTATCTAGATCCCTTTGGAGGCACTCTATATCGCTATCTGAATCAATTGATCTCCCCATTTTAGTATCGTCTGCGAATTTACTTATCCTACTAGTTATACCTAAATCTAGGTCATTTATGTATATAAGAAACAACAGGGGACCTAATACCGATCCCTGGGGGACACCACTTTTGACTGCTCCCCACTCTGACTTGGTACCATTTATGCTGATCTGTTTCCTACCAATTAGCCATGACCTATCCATCCAACAACGACCCTCCTATTCCATGTGCCTCAACCTTTCTCATCAATCTCTCATGAGGGACTCTGTCGAACGCTTTACTGAAATCTAAATATATAATATCATATGACTTGTCACTATCTACTGCTTCATATACCTCTGAGAAAAAGCTAAGCAAATTAGTAAGGCAAGAACGTCCCTGAGTGAATCCATGCTGAGAAGAATTTATTAAGTTAAATTTTACTAAGTGGCTTCTAATTTTCCTAGCAATAATAGACTCTAGCAACTTTCCTATGATTGATGTGAGACTAATGGGACGGCAATTGGATGCTATCGATTTATCACCTTTTTTGAAGATCGGAACTACATTTGCAAGCTTCCAAGCTTCTGGAACTAAACCTGTTTCTAATGACTTGTTAAATAAAAATGCTAATGGGCTACTTAACTCATCTCTGAATTCTTTTAATACTCTATCATATACCTCGTCAGGACCAGGCGATTTTTGAGGTTTCAGTCTGTCAATTTCCTGAAGCACATCATTTCTACTTATACTAACTGTACTTAACATATTTTCTATACTTTCACTATATAGCATATTGACTTCTGGAATCTGTGCCAAATTTTCATTAGTGAAAACGGAAAGAAACTGACTATTTAATGTACTGCACATTTCTAAATAATTTTCTGTTATTTCTCCTATTGAAGTTTTTTTAGGGGGCCAATTACATCTCTAACTTTAGATTTATATAGTTGGTAAAAAGCTTTAGGGTTATTTTTTGAGTCGCTGGCTATCCTTATTTCATAATTTCTTTTTGCTTTCCTGATTTCCTTTTTGACCTGTCTTGATAGAGTCTGAGAGTATATATGTAAATGAATTTCACCTTTCTTTATTTTTCGATATATTCCTTTCTTTTTTCCTATAAGATCTATTAGCTTATTAGTCATCCATTTTGGTTGGGTTCTGCGTCGATCTAAATCTTCTTTTAGGGATATATTTATTTTGAGCATTGTGGAGTGAAGCAATAAACTGGTTATATGTAGGTGGCAAGTTTAACTCTGGCATATCCTGACTTAATCGCTTAACAATAGGGTCCACCCTTAAGTCTCTTCTTAGCCCACCATAATCGGCTTTTCTGAAATCTGGGATAAGTTTCGTATTCTCTTTAGCATTCCCTGTCCATTGTATATTAAAATAAATAGATTTATGATCGCTATTTCCTAGGTGGTCACCAATCTCTACATTATTTATCATATGTTCATTGTTACTGAAAACTAAATCAAGAATATTAATACTCTAGTCGGCGTATCTATGAATTGAAATAAAAAACTATCTTGTACTACCTCTATAAACTCTACTGAATCGGAGTCGCCTATTTGGTGCTGCCAATCAATGTTTCGGAAAATTAAAATCCCCCATAATGCACACATTGCTAAATCTTGATGCTTTTTTAATTCCCTCCCATAACGATTTTCCGCCATTTCTACTCATATTAGGCGGTCTATATATAACTCCAATAACTATGGTCTCACTTCCTTCGTTAACCTCTACCCAAACCCTTTCATTATCATTATTTAGTCTAATACCTGATTTAATACAGCTTTTTAATGTACTCCTGACAAACACAGCTATACCCCCGCCCCTCCTACTTGTTCGGTCATATTTAAACAAACTATATCCTGGAATATCAAATTCTGCTAAAAAAATGCCTAGATTCTGTATTAATCCCCGGTTCAGTTAGCGCTATTATGTCTATATTTTCTGTGCTAACGAGTGCTCTAAGTTCGTTCATTTTGTTACATAAACTCCTACAATTTGTATAATATACCCTCAACCTATTACTTTTATTTTGCAACTAATTTTCTATTGTGTTTAGCTAACTTATTATTTCCTGTTGAACTACTAGCTCTAGACGGAAATTCTACTCTATCAGTATTCTCATCTTTACTATCAGTTACAAGTGTAGTGTTATCGATACTACTATTACACATCACTATATTCGCACTATCTTGACTGATTATTTCTATTTTACTCACTGGTTTGTCACATGAAGTACCTGCTCCATATGGAGACAGTATTTTACTTACACACCCAGGTTTTTTTAACGAAACCCCGCAACAATCTTGTCGAGTGAGCTGGCCAAGGCCGAAACTCCTAGTCGAGAGAGATGTACTCCATCCTGGGCATACAGTTCATCCTTACCATAAAAGAGGGACCAGTTATCCAGGAATGGAATAGTATTTTCCTTACAATACTTCTCCAGCCGGCTATTACACCAATAGCCCTGGAGGACCATTCCGTCCTTACCCCTCCTCTAGGCAGGTTACTGTTTACCACAGGTACTCGACCTTTTTCCTTGTTCCTCTCCAACATTTCCTGATACTTGGAGTGCAACTCCTCAGTCCTGCATCTCCATATGTCGTTGCTGCCTGCGTTGAGGAAGATGATGGGGTTCTCCCCACTCACTTCCATGACAGCATCTATCTTCTCAGCCACCCTCCCGACTCCG
>CM064552.1:14538950-14607706 GCA_032716605.1 Paralithodes platypus | reverse complement strand
GGTCTCACACTGTATCCATTAATATCCTTCAAACTGCCCAAGAACTAAGATAAAGTTCATTAATCCTCACAAATCTTCTTCATTAGCCTTCATCCCGTCCCATTAAATCACTTCGTGGTTAAGGGGAGGAAGACCGTTTTTCGGGACACCTTTTTCCTTATGTTTAGCCCCACTAGTTTTGAGATTATAAGACGTTCGGCCCATTAGTTTGGCGATTTTAACACCTTTCGACCCATTTCGTTGTCAAATTTAAGACCTTTCATGCCATTTAGGTGTCGATTTTTTCCTGGCGAGCGGAAAAAGCGAGCCCTGCAATTGTAAGAGGAAACCGGCTGCTGAGACATTTTCCTACCGAAAAAAAATGTAAAATTTATCTTGAAGGGGGTCTAGGGGGTGTTTTTCTAAGCTTGACGGAGGTCTACGGAGGAAACTACAAAAAACTATATGAATAAATGCAATTATAGGACCCAACAAACGGCCATTCTCTAACCTTACCCGAGAGATGAGAGAGAAGAGAAGATGAGAGAGAAGAGTGGGAGATGAGAGAGGAGAGAGTGAGAGGGAGAGACAGTGAGATTGATGAGAGACAGAAAATGACTATAGATTGAGAGAGAGGAAATGATTTATTATACATTACTCTCATAAAATTATATACATTAAGCATCCATACATCTTCTCATAGCATTCATCCACGTCCCCAAAATCACTTCATCGGTTCAGAGAGAGGAAAGTGACGTTAGGAGAGAAAAAGAGAGAGAGAGACAGGGGGGGGGGGAGGGGAAGAGAGAGAGAGTGAGATTGAGATTGAGAGAGAACAAATGATCTAATAAATTATATATACATTAATCCACACAATTCTTCTTCATTAGCCTCCATCCTGTGCCATTAAATCACTTCCTGGGTAATTATCAGCTGCCACCTCTCCACCCCAGCCTTATGTGGTCAGTCTGTTGAGAGAGAGAGAGAGAGGAGGATGAAGAAGAGAGCTAAGTGAGAGAGAGAGCGATAGAGGAGAGAGAGAGAAGACGAGCGAGAGAGAGGAAAGTAGACACATAGAGCTAACATGAGATACACAGACCACACAGACCTCAAGGTACTTAATAGGCAGTCTAGGCTACAAACTATAAATGCATGAATATATGCATATATACACATACACATACAGAACATTATACATCTATATATATATTACATTATATAGAGTATTACACATCCATATACCACATACTCCATACATACACACATATACTTACAGTCTATATATACATCCTGTACAGTGCACACACATACATATACATACATTTTTTTTTTTTTTTTTTTTTTTTTTTTTTTTTTTTTTTTTTTTCATTCATATCACCCCAGCCCTCTGCAGATAAGGGTCAAGCCTTCCCTTGAAGGCGTATATTGTGTCGCTCTCCACCACTCTCGCTGGTAGTTTATTCCACTCTGTCGCCACACAGGTGAAGAAACTCTTTGTGACATCTAGGTTTGCCTTTTTGGTTTTTAATTTCATTCCATTTCCGCGAGTTTGATTAGTATTGTTTAATGTGAATAGGGCATTTACATCGACTTTGTCGAAACCTTTTAGTATCTTAAAGCACTCCATAAGCTGACCCCTCAACCTCCTCTTTTTTAATGAGAACAGGTTCAATCGTTTAAGTCTTTCTTCATATGGTTTATTTCTTAATGAGGGTATCATCTTCGTCGCTCTACGCTGTACTGACTCGAGTCTTACAATGTCCTTGATCAGCTAAGGTGACCTGAACTGCACACCAAAATGAAGGTGGGGCCTGACCATACTATTGAACACAGGCACAATTACGTGCTGAAGTTTATATGTAAATTTTCGTTTAATAAAGCCCAATGCTATGTTTGCCTTATTTGCAGCTGCTATACATTGGTCGGAAGTTTTTAGGTTTTCAGCTATTAGTACCCCTAGGTCTTTTACTACCGTTGCGGTTTTTATTTGTTTGCCATTCATTTCGTATTTTTATGATATTTCTGCTACCAACCTGCAGCACTGACATTTATCGACATTGAAGGGCATCTGCCATTTTTTCGACCACTCTGATATCTTGTTTAAATCAGATTGCAACGCATTTCTATCATCTTCGTTCAGGACTGTATTTCCTATTTTTGTATCGTAGGCGAATTTGGAAATGGTGTTGTTTACCCCTACATCGATATCGTTAATGTAAATGAGAAACAGGACCGGTCCAAGGACTGACCCCTGTGGAACTCCACTAGTGACAGGCTCCCACTCCGATTCCACTCCATTTATCACCACTCTCTGTCTTCTGTCCGTAAGCCAATTTTTTATCCAAGAATGTATTTCACCTTTGATACCTATCCTCTCCAGTTTAGCCAATAGTTTTCGGTGAGGCACCTTGTCGAAAGCTTTTTGAAAGTCCAAGAAGATTATATCTAGTGATTTCGTCATGTCGTTATATGTGAATAGTTTGTTATAAAATTCAATCAAATTTGTTAGGCATGACTTATTTGATCTAAAGCCGTGTTGACTATTTTTGATTAGGTTGTTTGATTCGAGGTAATCTACAATCTTATCTCTAATGATTTTTTTCATGATTTTTCCTACAATTGAAGTTAGGCTAATTGGTCTGTAATTACTCGCTTTGGCCTTGCTACCCTTCTTGTATATCGGCGTAATGTTCGCATCTTTCCAATCACTCGGTACAATCCCCTGTAGTAGTGATAAGTTTAAATAGTTGGGTCGGGGTTTTTGCTATTTCGCCCTTGTCATTCTTAATTATTTTCGGGGGGAACATGTCGGGTCCCGGGGTCCTTATTTACATTTAAATAAACTCAATTTGCTTTGTACTTCGGTAACACTGATGGTGAAATCTCCTATCTCATGAGTTGAGGTGTTATTTTCAAGGGTATGATCGATAATTTCTTCTGTGAAAACTGAGCCAAAATATTTGTTGAGCAGATTTGCCGTGTTTGTGTCGCCTGTTATTGTCTGGCCATCTTCTATTAGCGGTCCGATTCCGCTTTTGATCTGTTTATTTTTGTTTACGTAACTGTAGAATTTTTTTTGGGGTTTGTGGCACTTTCTCTGGCAATATTCATTTCGTAATTTTGTTTGTTCGCCCTAATTATTTGTCACTTCCCTTCTACTATTTTTGTACAAGTTTTTAATTACTTCAGTGTTTGTGTTATTTTTACAAGTTTGTGGAGTTGATTCCTTTTCCTTATTGCCTTGCCAATGTCCTATACTGTACCAAGGGGGCATACTTGATTTCGTACTAACGTTTGGTTTCATGGGTACAAATTGTTTATTGCGCTTCTGTAATTGTAGACTTAAAATGTCCCCATAGTTCATTTACTTCGTTTATATTTATGAGGTTTGAGTGTATGTTTGATAGCGATTCCTTAAGTCCGTCATAATTTGCGTTTTTGAAGTCCGAAACCATTCCTGTTGTTTTTACTGAGGAATATTTGCTTATAACGTTGATTCTTAAGATTTTAAAGAGATTTTAAAGAGAGAGAGAGAGAGAGAGAGAGAGAGAGAGAGAGTTGTTAAGGGGCGCCACCTGTTTTTTTTTTTTTTTATCTTTCTCTCCTTTTCTCTCTTTCCCTGGCTTGTATCCATTCGGACCCATTCAGCCAACTGTTTTAAGACGTTTATCCCCATCCAGGTGTCGATTTCTTCCTGGCGAGCGATAGCGAGCCAGGATTGTATGGAGAAATCCGGCTTCGCCGGAAAAAAATGTCTATCGAAAAATGTAAAAATTTAGCTTGCTGTCAATACAAAAATATATATACCGTATGTTGGCTCGCTATCGCTAGCCAGGAAAATATTGACACCTGGATGGGGGTAAACATCTTAAAACAGTCGGCTGAATGGGACCGATTGGATACAAGCCAAAGAGAGAGGGAGAGAAAGAGTAAACAAGCGAGGTGGGCTCCCTTAATGTATGTTTTATAATGTATCTGTTGGAGGTGAAATACCAAATTGTATGTTGAGTTATGTAGGTCCATGTCTGTTAGGGTTGTTATTTTAGGTTGTGTGAACGTTTCGGTTATTTGTAACCAAAGTATAAGCACAAATATTATGATGTCGTAAGAACCGTTTACAGAGTGGCGCAGAAGTCAGTTACCCACCTGGCAGACATTGGCAGCAATTCATCTCTATATATTTGTGTAGCCAAGCAGTACCGGTAAACTGCTTGGATCGTCCTATCAATATTTTGTTTTAACAAGCAATATCTGAATTGCTACAATCATTATATACATTGCCTTTTATAATACCTCATAACTGCAGAATAGGTAGTAGATGTTACTGGTGTTTTTAAAGTTGCAATACAAACAATGCTATATGAATAATGATGTGTATAAGACGAATTCTCACAATAAAAGTGTATTCCCTTTATATTGTTGATGGTATTTGTATTACTGTCCGAAGTTGTCTACACTTCCAAAGACTTGCAATAAGTAAGTACTGTACCATGCATCCAGAAGACGATGGTGTTTTCATTATTATAAGTTTGTTATTTGCTGATAATATTATACCGACGTATAATATAACGTACTCTGATAATGTGCGACATGATATTTATTGATGGTACATACACTAACAACAGAAGCTATAACCTTTAAATCAAGTAATGCCACTTGAGAAAAAACTCATACACACCACCCGGGATTTGAACCCTGGACCTTGCGATCAACAGGCACTCGTGCTAACCACTACACCACACTGGCCACAGCCGGCATCTTGTGTAAAATCGTCTATGGATGGATGGATGTCCATCTAGACAGATCCTGGGTGACAGTTGTTGCCAGGTTGCAAGACCTCTTTTGTGGCCAGTGTGGTGTAGTGGTTAGCACGAGTGCCTGTTGATCGCAAGGTCCAGGGTTCGAATCCCGGGTGGTGTGTATGAAGCATAAGCTATATTATAAGTTTTATATGCGGTATCAGAAAGTAAGAAACTGACAACAATATTGAAAATACCATCGTCATCTGGATGTATGTATGTATGTACTCCATGCAAGTATTTTGAACTGTAAACAAATAGGGAAATAGTCGAAAAATACCGGCAACAAATGAAATTGAATAAATTATTATTGTGCATAAATCATCTTCTACTCATCAAGTTCATATAAGTTTATTTGTATTGCAACTTTTAAAAATACCAGTAGTTTCTACTGCCTATTTTACATGTAATGGGCTATTGTACAGTCGCGCTAATAAATGATGTCTCGGCACCAAGTATGTTTTGATCAATAATTGGTATCAGCAATATCTAAGCTTCATTTCTTCATATCGAGTGAAATGTACAAACATGTTCCTACACTTACACACCCTATTTAATATCTGACAGACATTAATACATCACAGAGCAAGCCAAACGTAATGACAGCTGAGCCATGACTTATTAGCGCGACCGTACAAAGCATTATATACAATGGTTGTGAAGATATTGCTTTTTTAAAACCAAATATCCATAGGACGCTACACACAGTCTACTGCTTGGCTACGCTGATGCATAGAAACAATGAGAAAGGCAGCGGTGACCGTGTCTGTCCGGTGGGTTACTGAATTATGCGCCACCTTGTATGTAATGGCGTAAACAGCCTAATGTCCATCGTACAGTAGACTATACTATAATCTATAATCAATAACAATTAATCTTAAAATAATGTGAGATACATCGAATATACGAGTACAGTGATGGCAATGCATACGTGAACATATCCTAATGCATCTGGACTAGACACGAAAATGGAACTTTGCAGTAAGGGACCCAAGAGAGGAGAACGAATCCCCAAGTTCGAACCTCGAAACCGCGAAAATATCACATTTTCCCGGTTTAGAGGTTCGAACTTGGGGGTTCGTTTTCCGATTTTGGGTCCCTTACTGCAAAGTTCCATTATCGTGTCCAGTCCAGATCTACTGTAGTCTATGCTTAAGGGGAGATTTCCACTTGAGGGATTTTTTTCTTTACCCCTTTCTCCCTCATGTTTCGCCCCATTGCTTTTGAGATTTTAAGACGTTCGCCCCATTAGTTTGGCGATTTTAAGAACTTTCACCCCATTTATGTCACTTTTAAGACCTTTCGTCCCATTTAAGTGTCGATTTTTTCCTGGCGAGCGATAGCGAGCCTGTAATTTAAGAGAAAGCGGCCTTCGGCCGGGACATTTTTCTACCGAAAAATGTACAAATTTTTCTTGAAAGGGGGTCATGGGGGTGTAATTTCAAGCTTGATGGAGGTCTAGGAAACACACTAAAAACCTCCCCTTAATGATAAAAGAAAAGACGGCAGTGAGCATTATCATGTGACTCCAGTGGCTCAAACAGTTATCAATGTAGTTCACCTATTTACCATAATGATATCTTCAAAGATTTTCATAGAAATTCTTGCTCACGACTGTACTGTACTAATCCCAAGCCGAATCCGATCAATGATGTGGCAGTATATTGCTTTTACCAGTGTTATTTTGGGTTTGTTGATATTGCAGTTGTGACAGTTTAGGCTGGCGTTGTTGATATTGCAGTTGTGACAGTTTAGGCTGGTGTTGTTGATATTGCAGTTGTGACAGTTTAGGCTGATGTTGTTGATATTGCAGTTGTGACAGTTTAGGCTGGCGTTGTTGATAATGCAGTTGTGACAGTTTAGGCTGGCGTTGTTGATATTGCAGTTGTGACAGTTTAGGCTGGTGTTGTTGATATTGCAGTTGTGACAGTTTAGGCTGGTGTTGTTGATATTGCAGTTGTGACAGTTTAGGCTGGTGTTGTTGATATTGCAGTTGTGACAGTTTAGGCTGGTGTTGTTGAGTCTGTTCTAAATCTCTTGATAGTGTAAGCCGGGGAGTCACCGGCTTTTTTTTTTTTAATCTTTCTCTCCTTTTCTCTCTTTCCCTGGCTTATATCCATTCGGCCCCATTCAGCCAACTGTTTTAAGACGTTTATCCCCATCCAGGTGTCGATGTCTTCCTGGCGAGCGATAGCGAGCCAGCATTGTATTGAGAAATCCGGCTTCGCCGGAGACATTTTTCTATCGAAAAATGTAAAAATTTAGCTTGCTGTCAAAACGAAGATATACCTGTATATATGCTGGCTCGCTACCGCTCGCCAGGAAAATATTAACACCTGGATGGGGGTAAACGTCATACAACAGTAGACTGAATGGGGCCGAATGGATACAAGCAAAAGAGAGAGAGAGAGAAAGAGAACAAAAGTGAGGTGGACTCCCTTAACTCGAGGGCTAGCACAATATCACGACTGGATAAACACACACTTGGACACACACACACACACACGCGCGTTCATATAAATACACACACGTTGATACACACAAACACACACACTCAGACACAAACACCACCACGTTCTCTAAGCATACAATTGCAACACACACACACACACACAGACACACACACAGGAGCATTCAAACGTTCATGCACACACACTCAAACATACGGTAAACACACGCACACAAAATACAGACACACACACATAAATACAATATATAAATTGTACACACACACACACAGGACATACATACAGTGCACACACAAACACGGCACTACCACCACAAACACACACGGCACTACCACCACACACACACACACACACGGCACTACCACCACACACACACACACACACGGCACTACCACCACACACACACACACACGGCACTACCACCACACACACACACGGCACTACCACCACACACACACACACGGCACTACCACCACACACACACACACACACACACACACACACACAGGACATACATACAAGGCACACACAAACACGGCACTACCACCATACACACACACACACACACAAACACACACACACACACGTAAATACAGTACATAAATTTACACACACTCCGAACATAATATTTTATACAAGGCATACCCAAAAACGGCACTCCCACCACACACACACATCTTTCATGAGAAACACATTATTGGGAAGAATTTAAAATGTATTCGTTGAAGAAATCTATCAAGTTAAGTTTATGAACCTGCAGTTCAGTTTATTAAAATTTTCACTGTATCTATATTGGAGAGAAATTTTGTTTTGTTATGCGAGTGCGTAAATGTTGTATGTGTTTGTGCTGTATCTGTGTGAGTGTGTGTGTGAGTGTCCTTGTGTAATATATATATATTATACAGTATGTGTTTCTTGACCTCAAGGATATCTTGACCTTTTACCACAAAATTCCCTGCGTTGGGGTTTATACTAAGAGAGAGAGAGAGAGAGAGAGAGAGAGAGAGAGAGAGAGAGAGAGAGAGAGAAAGAGAAAGGGAGGGAGGGAGGGAGGGAGAGGGGGGTATTGACTCAGGGGAAGACAATATTGACTCTACCCCGTTGGTCACTCCTACTCCAAATTTTTGCTGTTAGTAGATGATCGAGGGGACATGGCGAGCGATTATCACGGCCTACGGTTTTCAGGTCAAGGAAGACGTGAGTTACAAGGAGTAGTTAGTATCTCAAGATCTTGTGGTCCATTCCGAGGAGATACTCTCTCTAAGTGGAGCGATAGAGAGTGTGTAGTGCACTACAATCATTGCAGAGTACCATTATCTACTCTCTTCTTGAACTGCTCTATTGAAGAATTATTTACAACTCCTGAAGGAAATTTGTTCCAGGTAAAATAGAACTAACATGCGAAAGAGTGTCAGCAAATTTAGTGTTGAACCTCTTCGGTTATAAGTACATGTTGTATTCCTATTGTGGCTAAACAGTTTGTTGTAATTCACGTTGTAAAACCCGTTAGGTATTTTAAAGACTTCAGTGGATTGACCTCGTAGTCTACGTGTTTCCAGCGAAAAGAGACCAGGAACTCTCAACCGATGTTCATAGATCAGTCTTCTGATCAATGGAATAAGCTGTTTAACCCTAGCTTGGAGTTTTCCTAGTTGCTATATATACATCTTGAGGGCTGGAGATCAACATTTAACAGCATATTCTAGAAGAGGCCGTATCAGACTATTGTAAAGTGTGAGTGCTATATCCTTATTTCTAATAGGAAACTTTCTCTTAGTGTACCCTAGTAATTTATGGGGGGGTTTCATCTTTACTTCAACGCACTGCTTGGAAACTTTCAGGTTCTTGCTTATTAGAATACCCAAAGCTTTTTCGAAATCAGAATCAAAATACGAATCAGAATAAGAATTATGTCATTGAGGCAATAGTTATTCACATTACAAAATAGACAGGTAAAACATATACATTGTTAAAGCTAAAAAGTTACATATAAAATAATAAAAAGTTGAAAATGAAAGATACTCGAGAGGATATTCACATTTCTATGTTTGTTTTAATAGCAAGGTAATCAATCTTAGAATTGAACTTAACTTCTAGACATAGTATTACTCAGAATGATTTTTCAAGGGATTTGTTTAACACAGAGAAATTATTGTTATAGTTTGAGAGAGAGAGAGAGAGTGAGTGTGAGTGTGTGTGTGTGTGAGAGAGAGTGAGTTGAAGCAGAAAGGGATCAATTATTGGGATACAACTTAAACAAAAAAAACATGCTAAACACAGCAAACAAAACATTTACTAAAGTCCCAAAGTCTCAACACAAAATAGCAGCAAAACAGAATTGCAATGTGTAAAGACGTTAGACGTGTAACACATCTACTACTACAACGTACTGTATGTCCACTACACACTTCATATATCTTATAACTAAGTAAGAACATCTCCCACTACAACCTACTGTATGTCCACCACACACTTCATATATCTTATAACTAAGTAAGAACATCTCCCACTACAACGTACTGTATGTCCACTACACACTTCATATATCTTATAACTAAGTAAGAACATCTCCCACTACAACGTACTGTATGTCCACTACACACTTCATATATCTTATAACTAAGTAAGAACATCTACTACTACAACGTACTGTATGTCCACCACACACTTCATATATATTATAACTAAGTAAGAACATCTCCCACTACAACCTACTGTATGTCCACAACACACTTCATATATATTATAACTAAGTAAGAACATCTCCCACTACAACCTACTGTATGTCCACCACACACTTCATATATATTATAACTAAGTAAGAACATCTCCCACTACAACCTACTGTATGTCCACCACACACTTCATATATCTTATAACTAAGTAAGAACATCTCCCACTACAACCTACTGTATGTCCACCACACACTTCATATATCTTATAACTAAGTAAGAACATCTCCCACTACAACCTACTGTATGTCCACCACACACTTCATATATTATAACTAAGTAAGAACATCTCCCACTACAACCTACTGTATGTCCCCACACACTTCATATATCTTATAACTAAGTAAGAACATCTCCCACTACAACCTACTGTATGTCCACCACACACTTCATATATCTTATAACTAAGTAAGAACATCTCCCACTACAACCTACTGTATGTCCACCACACACTTCATATATCTTATAACTAAGTAAGAACATCTCCCACTACAACCTACTGTATGTCCACCACACACTTCATATATCTTATAACTAAGTAAGAACATCTCCCACTACAACCTACTGTATGTCCACCACACACTTCATATATCTTATAACTAAGTAAGAACATCTCCCACTACAACCTACTGTATGTCCACTACACACTTCATATATCTTATAACTAAGTAAGAACATCTCCCACTACAATCTGCATCCCCTACATTCCGTCGGTCTGAGAGCGAAGATCATCTCCCACTACAATTTCATCTACATTTCTACATTTCATCTATCTTACAGCTAACTAAGAACATGTCCCAATAAATCTTCATCCCCTACGTCTCCTATATCTTACAGTTACGTAATAACATTCATAGTGTTATTCTCTCTCTCTCGCTCTCTCTATCTATCTCTCGAGCGCGCTCTCTCTCACTCTCTCTATCTATCTATCTATCTATCTATATATATATCTCGCTCTCGCTCTGTGCACATGTCACGCTTTCCTGTGAACAAGGTATATTTTGGAATCATATATACAAAAATTGCAATGTCTGTATTGATGTTATGTTCAATAATAATAGGCCCATGTTGCATATGACCAAGGCACAGATATGTTGTGCCCAAATGTATCTGAATTATTGTATCACATAAAATTAGTGTGTCGAAATGTATTATTGTCTGCCCGCATCCCTCTGTGGGGCGGCAAATAAAAGTGATTGAGTCAAGGCAAGTCTTTCTCATCAAGTATTCAATACCAGAAGATTATACTGTAGAAAACAAAATCTTTTAATTAAGGGGGGATGGTTCACTTTTAATTAAGGGGGGATGGTTCACTTTTAATTAAGGGGGGATGGTTCACTTTTAATTAAGGGCGGATGGTTCACTTTTAATTAAGGGGGGATGGTTCACTTTTTGGGCGATTTGTGCAAGTATTAATTTATTATGTTTCTAGTTTCCTCCCTAGACCTCCATCACATTAAAAACAAACATCCATTGGATGTTTTAGCTTAATTTGTAAATTTGTCGATAGATAAATGTCCCGGCCGAAGGACGATTCTTCCAACATTACAGGCTCACTATCGTTCGCCAGGGAAAAAATCAACACCTAAATAGCACGAAAGGTCTAAATATTGACGAAGAAATGGGGCGAAAGGTCTTAAAATCGACTAACTAATGGGGCAAACATCTTAACATCTGAAAACTAATGGGGCTAAACATGAGGGAGAAAGTGGTCCATAAAACCGGCCTATCCCCCCTTAAAACAAATAAACATGGTTGGAAATCAGGCATGACCGATTGACTGTCACTATAGCAAGAACCGAGTTGGTGCACATGTTAATTAAGGGGGGTCACCTGCTTTTTATTATTTCTGTCCTTTTCTCTCTTTCTCTGGCTTGTATCCACTCGGCCCCATTCAGCCAACTATTTTAAGACGTTTATCCCCATCTAGGTGTCGCTTCCTGGCGAGCGATAGCGAGCCAGCATTATATGGAGAAATCCGGCTTCGCCGGAGACATTTTTCTATCGAAAAATGTACAAATTTAGCCTGCTGTCAAACAAAAATAAAAAATATACTGGCTCGCTACCGCTCACCAGTACAAAAATTACACCTGAATGGGGATAAACGTCTTAAAACAGTAGGCTGAATGGGGCCAAATGGATACAAGCCAGAGAAAGATAGAAAAGGACAGAATAAAAACAGGTCACCCCCCTTAACATTAATATCAAATACAAACCCCAATGTACCTGAATAAACTAAGATATAATAACAGATATGGGAACTTTTAATTGGCTAATATAAATGCATACTGAATTACAGACCAAGTATTCCGCAAATGCCATACACCTGGAAGATTATTATTGGGGTTTCCCTCGGTAACCTCAATACTGTAGACATCATTATGTGAATTATTAGTGAAATGTACAGTCGTTGTCATTAATTCCGATATATTTTGAACTATCGAACTGATTAAGGGGGTAGTGATTAATTTTTGGTCTATTTTTGTTATTCATTAGTATAATTTTTAGTTTCTTCGCTAGACCTCCTTCAAGCTTTAATAAAAAAACACCCCCTAGACTCCCCTTCAAGATTAACTTGTACATTTTTCGGTTGA
Organism: Paralithodes platypus; assembly: GCA_032716605.1. Classification (NCBI taxonomy): domain Eukaryota; kingdom Metazoa; phylum Arthropoda; class Malacostraca; order Decapoda; family Lithodidae; genus Paralithodes; species Paralithodes platypus. Next base: position 14,595,134 of record CM064552.1, on the reverse strand, counting down.
AAAATGTCTGGCCGAAGGCAAGTTCCTCTTAAAATTTCAGGTTGGCTTTCGTTCACCAGGAAAACATCGTCACCTAAATGCCACGAAATATCTTTAAATGTACAACGAAATTGGGCGAAGGATGTTAAAATCGCCAAACTAATGGGCCTAACGTCTTAAAATCTCAAAACTAATGGGACTAAACACGAGGGAGAAGGGGGTGCAGAAAAACTAACCTTCTCCCCTTAAACACCTCTCCAAAATGCAAGTATCAGGTAAAGAGTTAATGAGATTCAATTAAACCCGAGATAGCTTCGAACATCAATAATTCAACCCGAGATAGCTTCGAACATTTATGGACAGTATTAATGACTGCGACTGAAATTAATGTCCAGTAAATGTAATGACCTCGTTTTAGTTTTGTTCTTTCTCTCCTCTCTCTCTCTCTCTCTCTGGGTTGTATCCATTCGGCCCCATTCAGCCTACTGTTTTAAGACATTTATCCCCATCCAGATGTCGATTTTTTCCTGGCGAGCGGTAGCGAGCCAGCATATTTTTAATTTTGTTTAGTCAGCAGGCTTAATTTGTACATTTTTCGATATAAAAATGTCTCCGGCGAAGCTAGATTTCTCCATCCAATGCTGGCTCACCAGGAAGAAATCGACACCTGGATTGGGATAAACGTCTTAAAACAGTAGGCTGAATGGGGCCGAATGGATACAAGCCAGAGAAAGAGAGAAAGGTAGAGAAAAAAAGCAGGTCACCCCCCTTAATTCATAAAAACAAATAGAAATTGATTATTATTTATTCTAAGTTTATCTACTTTGCGATAGACATTAACCTTCTATTGTTAGTATATTATATAATGGCTTACAGTTGTTGGTATAGCCTATGCTATATCACTGTTAGTATAGCCTATGCTATATCACTGTATTTTCATGAACACTGTTTGTATCTGAGAAGAGTTAAGGGGAGGCAGACCGTTTTGCTGGACCCCCTTCTCCCTAATGTTTAGCCCCACTAGTTTTGAGATTGTAAGACGTTCGGCCCATTAGTTTGGCGATTTTAACACCTTTCGCCCCATTTCGTTGTCAATTTAAAGACCTTTCGTGCCATTTAGGTGTCGATTATTTCCTGGCGAGCGATTGCGAACCTGCACATTTAAGAGGAAGCGGCCTTCGGCCGGGAAATTTTTCTACCGAAAAATTTACAAATTTATCTTGGAAGGGGTGTTTTTCTAAGCTTGATGGAGGTCTAGGGAGGAAACTAAGAAAATATATGAATACATAAATTAATAGACCAAACAAACGGTCATTCTCCCCTTAAGAGATAATGTTATGCATGCCTCGTCAATGTTACTATGCCTCAATCTGTCCACACAACTGGTTCTCTTTAAAGTTGATGGCTAGATAAATGTGCACCTTGAGATATCTAGCATACCAGTCATTTACCAGATTGTGGTCAGTGCCCTTCACACCACAACGGTATCTAGGCTAGGAAAATTGGTGCTTACTGTACATACAATATATATATATATATATATATATATATATATATATATATAATGTCCTATTAATTAATGTTTCCTCTCACATAAGCAATAGGCTATTGATAGTCCAGTAGGGTCCAGTACATGATTAGATTGATATCCAGTATTTGATAAATGGATATTTATCGTAGTCATGTGCTGTCCCATTAACTGTCTTGATGGTTTAATGGTTAGAGTGTGTAAGTTCTCTATGTGGTGTCTTGGGTTCGAATCCTGGGAGGAGCATATGCTTTCATTAATTTCATTTGGGGGGTTATTGGAGTTAATACCGATGTTAAGCGCAATATATAGTACCAAGATGAAAGAACATGATCGCTTTCTCCGCTTTCTCCGACATATTTAGTTTCCCCAATTTTGATCTAACAGCTTTGGAATAAATTATTTTACCTGAATTCCGCTAACTGTAATTTTCTTCTTTAACCCTTTCAGAACGATGATGTGATTTTCATCAAATGTTGGTTTCCATTAGTCGATGTTTATTTTGTTTGTAGTCTACCTCTAGGACCCAAAGGGGTAAATACGATCTCGTTCAACCATGTAGATAGCGTAGGTTCTTCTTAAACGGCATGGAATCGTCTAATTCTAGCCAAAATATAGATAACAAAGTATCATTATACAGAAGGGGTTAAGCCTAGCTGCCGAAGTCCATAAGTAAAAGAAGCCCGAATTGTGTCCATAAAACGGCTGCTGATGCAAAAATTGCCGAAAAAGCCTTCGTGCGACTCCGCCTTCATATTTTAACGCAGCCTATCTTCAAAGGTCACCACCGAATTCTTTCTGAAAATGTGTAAACACTATTATGGAAGGAATGTAAGCAATACAAATACGAGAAAATGGCTAGAAGAATAACAATGATGTGTTTATAAAGCGGAGTGTAAACCTGGGAAGAGGGTAGTTGGTTAAACACAGAGGCCTTAACGTAACACTACATTACTCATATTATGTCCCAGCTGGATATATTAAGAGGATCATCAGCGGGGTTGTTATTCCTGAGAGAGAGAGAGAGAGAGAGAGAGAGAGAGAGAGAGAGAGAGAGACTAGGAGTTTCAAGGAATAGTTGGTATGTCGAAAGCCTTCCTATCCATTTCACCCCAATAAATCTCTCCATTTCGTTACCCCCCCCCCCCTCACCCAATAATACCTCACGCTTGCCAAACATCGTCCCCCTGGTGGTTGTTGGCTGTACTAACACACTCATCAGAATAGGTTACCATATAGTGACCGATTGACTGACTGACCCAATCCAATCTTAAACACACACACACACACACACACACACACATACACACACATACACATACACAAACCGAATCTAACCAAAGCCAATTCAAACTAACTCATCCCTATCTAACGCTAACCAATCCAGCCCTACTTTACTCAACCAAACCCAATCCTACTCCAATCTAAATCAACCCAGCCCTACATTACTCAACCCAACCCAATCCTACTAAACCCAAATCAACCCAGCCCTACTTTACCTAACCCTACACAACTCAACTTAACCCAATCCTACCCTACCCTATCCAACCCAGCCCTACTCAACTCAACCCAACCTTAACCTAACCTAAGGTGTGGTGGAGTGGTCATGCCACTGGATTGGTAATCCAATGGACCCGGGTTCAAATCCCGATATGTCAATGGGAAGATATTATTGGGATTGACTTTGTGCTGTACCTAGTATCAGTGCATTACCACAAAGCCCACCGAAATGCCAAAAAAATACCCTCATTGTTCCCTGATTAAATAACACTGTATGAATATTCCCATATTCAAAATATGTTACAGGGGGACAATGCCTAGTGAGTTCACTGCTCAATAGGTGGCGTTCTGAGAGTGAGGGTCTGAGTCTGGAGGGTGAGACGGTGAAGCACTTGAGCGAAGCAACCGGCCGCTTCAGAGATGGAGCTGCTTCGAGCCATGATGGATGCTTCACATGTCTCACTCCCCAGAATGGAACAAGACCTCACGGGCTTCACCGTGTTGAGCGGTGGAATGTACAGGCTCTCAGCCTATGCCCCAGAGGGAGTAGTTGGAATATAGAAAAGAAAAAAACCAGCCCTATTTTATCCAACTCAACCCAACCCAATCCCATCCAACCCAACCCTACCTTACCCTAACCAACCCAGCCCAACTTAACCCTACCCAATCTACCTTACTCCATCCAATCCAACCCTTAACAAATCCAACCCAACCCCCAATTAATCTGCCATACGATAGCTTAAGTTTACCCCAATAATCCCTTCAACCAATGCCCCCACGCTTGCCAAACATCGTCCCCCTGGCGGTTGTTGGCTGACCTAACACACTCACCAGAACAAGTTACGATATGGTGGCTGACTGGCTGATTGACTGTCCCATTCAAACCGAACACAATTATACCCAACCAAATCTAATATAAGCCAAGCCAAGCCAACCTTACTTTACTCTAACCATAACCCAGCCCTACTTTACCTTACCCAACCCAACCCAACCCTACCCTACCCTAACCTATTCTACCTAACCCAACCCCGCCCTACCCCAACCCTAACCTTCCCTACCCTACCCAACCATATACCCAATCCTATCCAACCTTTCCTAACTCGATCCTACACTACCCAATACCATCTAACCCTACGGTACCCTACCCTACCTTGCCCTATTCTACCTAGCCCTACCCTACACAATTGTACCCTACCCTACCCAACCCGTCCCTACCCCAACATAAACCCCTATAAATGTGCCATGCCATAGCATAAGTTTACCCCAATAATCCCTTGAACCCATGTCTCACGCTTGTCAAACATCGTCCCCCTGGCGGTTGTTGGCTGACCTAACACACTCACCAGAACAAGCAGTCTGGGGAACAAACAGACCGAACAAACACTCGCCCCGCCGTCCGCCACACAAAAAGACCATTTATTTGTTCTAAACATTTATACTTGTCGGTAAAATTGTGCCGGCGCGCTAGTGGTGGTGGTGGCGATGTGGGTGGTGTTGGTTGGTGTGGGTAGATGGGAAGGAGGAAGGAAAAATAGAGGGCAGAGCTGGAAGGGCTGATCTACGTAAAATCGTGAGCATTAATGGCTACCCACCTACTTGACCTTACTATACGTTTTTTGTTTTTGTGTATTTGTTTATATTTTGTTTTGTTCATAATGTTCTTGGTGTAGTATAACGTATAAAGTATAACGTTTGTTTTATATAACTTTCTAAACTACTTGTTTAAAAAAAAAAAAATCTATAACTTTTGATAAGCTGAAAGCAGGTCATAGAGAAAGTTGTGTGATCGATCATAGCGGAATACAAATAATTTAGATTTATTACATCTGTCCATATTAAGGGGGGTCACCGGCTTGTTTTATTGTTATCTCCTTTTCCCTCATTTTCTCTCTTTCCCTGGCTTGTATCCATTCGGCCCCATTCAGCCAACTGTTTTAAGACGTTTATCCCCATCCAGGTGTCGATTTCTCTCTGGCGAGCGACAGCGAGCCAGCATTGTATGGAGAAATCCGGCTTCGCCGGAGAAATTTTTCTATCGAAAAATGTACACATTTAGCTTGCTGTCAAAAAACAAAAATATATTTATGCTGGCTTGCTACCGCTCGCCAGGAAAATATTGACACCTGGATGGGGTAAACGTCTTAAAACAGTAGGCTGAATGGGGCCGAATGGATACAAGCCAAAGAGAGAGGGAGAGAAAGTGAAAACAAGCGAGGTGGGCTCCCTTAACCGGGCGAGGCATTTCATCCACCAGCAATTTTGCCTGACTCTTGATAACAGACAAATAATATACTGTATGATCTCTGCTGTATTTTAATAGTCTGCTTTCATAAATGAGGATACATTAAACAGTTGGAGTAATATCAAACATACATTGTAGTATTTATTGAAGGGGTTAAAGGGACATGGGCCGGTTTTCTGGACCACTTTCTCCCTCATGTTTAGCCCCATTAGTTTTCAGATGTTAAGATGTTTGCCCCATTAGTTAGTCGATTTTAAGACCTTTCGCCCCATTTCGTCGTCAATATTTAGACCTTTCGTGCTATTTAGCTGTCGAATTTTCCCCTGGCGAACGATAGTGAGCCTGTAATGTTGAAAGAATCGGCCTTCGACTGGGACAGTTTTCTACCTAAAAATGTATAAGTTAATCTAGAAGGGAGATCTAATGGATGTTTTTTTTTTTTTTTTTATTTGATGGAGGTCTAGGGAGGAAACTAGAAAAATAATGAATACATGCAAAAGTCGCCCAAAAATTGAAACATTTGGGGGGGGGGGGGGGATGGTTCACTTTTTGGGCGACTTTTGCATGTATTCAGCTCATTCAGCTCATTCACTGTGTTTACATTCATAGTCTGCCCCCCCCCCCCCCCCCCCCCTTCCACAGAACTAATCAAGGATGTGACAAAGGTATAGCACAAGGTATGTCAAATCTTTGGTCGTATTGATAGTCATTTACTTTTCTCTCCTTATTTTAGATTGAGTTTATTAATATCCATACACTTTTATACGGATATATTATTATGTACACTTTAATTACCCATATCATACACTAAATATTTACAGGGTAGTCTAGAATAACCTAATATGACTTAACTTAACAGACTTCCATGTTTGAGGCGAAATGTCTTGTGGGCGAACGACTTATGGGTATTAATTGAGTCATATAGTTGGGAAAATATGCTTAACTCACAAGTAAATGTTTCAAATTGGAAATCTGTAAGGGATAAACAAGAGGATTGGAGAATATTCCTATATTTTTGTCTTGGGTTATGTTGGTAGGGCGAAATGTCTTGTGGGCGAACGACTTGTGGGTAGTTGAGTCGAATGATTGGGTAATTATTCTCAACTCACAAGTAAATGCTTCATATTGGAAATCGGTCAGTGATAAGCAAGAGGATGAGAGAATATTAATTTTTTTTTCTCTTAGGTTTATGTTGGTAGAAGCTGAATTTAGACTACTTAATTCCAGTGGTAGTCTTGAGAATATGGAGTGACAAGGAAAAGTTGTTTGTGTAACTATTTGTATTGGGCAGAGCGTACCGGCGCGGCGATGCAGTTTTTATACGTTCCAATTGTGGTATTATCTTTATTTTGTTTTGTTCTTGTTGTTTACCAGACTGAATGATGAATGCGTAAACAGGAGCAGGTTAGATTGTGAACGAGGGAGGCAATGAATAGTAATCTCTCAAATGTATTAGTGGTGCGTTAGTCCAGTTGTATATGTATGTACGGTCGAGGTTGATAAGTGTCGTCAGGTCTTTCTCAAAGTTTCGGACACTGACTAATACTCTGAGGGATAAGCACTTTTCTCAGTAACTATAAAGATACCAATAAAACTTTTTGAGCGAAAACCACTGGAATCTATGACAACACGTCTTAATACCCCCGATTGTACAGTATACTCGGTGAATCCGTAGAGTCTCTGAAATTGTAGTTATGCAATTATATTTTTCCAGATTGCTCTAGGGAACAGTATGGCTTATATATTTCTTAATTCGGCCCTTTTCCATTTTATATATTGCAAATATATTATATACATGAATTTTTAAGCTTCTAATAAGCCTTAATCATATGCTGAGACTGCGGAGTTGACTGTACAATTGCCCAAATAGGTCAGACTATTCGAAAAATGCCGAAAGGCGTTATTAAACACAACGACTAAGGCCTTCAAAAGAAAACAAACAGGTTCACTTTTTGGTCGAATTTTTTTTCATTTATTAATTATTTTTCTAGTTTCCACTCTAGACCTCCATAAACCCTAAAAAAAAACATCCATTAGATCCCCCTTCTAGATTATTTTTTTACATTTTTCGGTAGAAAAATGTCCCGGCCGAAGGCCGTTTCTTCCAAAATTAATGGTTTACTATCGTTCGCAAGGAAAACAAATCGACACATAAGTAGCACGATAAGTCTTAATATTGACATGGAAATAGGGCGGAATGTCTTATAATCGCCAAACTAATAAGCCGATAGTCTCAAAATGTCAAAACTAATATGCTAAACATGAGGGAGAAGGGGGGCCAGAAAAAAAAAAAACAGCTCATCTCCCCTTAACAATCTATCCGAGCAGTCTAGGAATAACCCAGTTACTTTTTTGTTTGTTTTTGTTTTGTTTTTTCTCTCTGCCCTGGACGAGGTGGAGTAAAATGATTAATGTTCGCACCAGTGGGTCGACCTGAACATTGGCTGAAAAACAATGAACCACACACACAACCTTTATCCCAGGGGAAAAAAATCTTTGATAGATGGTATGCCTTGACCCAAAAAAATCTGCAATGGTTTGGAAAGTGAGGATTCTTTTCGTTCATTATTTTCCAACTTCCAAGGTTTTGCTTGTATTAATGTTCTTAGTGAGTATAATAGATGATTAGATCACTTGTATTTGTTAGTGTTTCTCCTATGTTATACCGTAAGCTTACTGTGGACAGAGAAGGCTTTTCAACCTTATTTGTATACTAATGACTAAGTAAAATAGATAGGAGATAATGGCGTATTCAGTTTTTGTCCATGCATTTTCAATTCAATTCAATTCAATTAAATACAAAAGCGTGTGTTGATACAATTTCAGTAATTTACAAAGGCATGGCTTTACAATAAAAACTAAATAAATAGCTAGTTGCATGTATGTCCTCTTATTCCTTCCTACAAATACTGTATATATGGCCAGCATAAGGAGTATCAGATAACGCCACGTTTTAATTTCTTCTGGCTATTTCTGGTCAATCGCTGAATTCCATAAACATTTCTTAAATTGCTTCTTAAGTTTATCAGGGAATCTAGGATCAAACCATGCCGTATATACAATGCAGAGGTTTAAGTCATAAACAGAGCTGCAACGTATAATACAATTTCTAGTGTAGCACTTATTTATGTGTTACTAATAGTGTTTCATAAGGTGAAGTTATTGAGGGGTAAGCCTTTATAACGGCACATCGTATCTACTTTTTCGAAGAATGTTGAGATGGGAGAATGGGTGTTGGAGAGAGAAGAAACTGTTGGAGTGGTTTCGTTGTGTGTGTTATTAGTTTGTATACGTCGTCGAGGTGTCCCCCAACCGGGTGCGAGCATATGAAACATGCTATAGTCTATTCGCTGTAAGTAGGCGAAAATCATGACCTCTAACCTCTGTAACTCTAAAACGACTAGAGTAATCCAGCTAATATTTCTACCATTTGGGAAGAATCAGTCAAGGAATAGATGTGGAAATGTAGCCTACAACCAATTTGTTCAAGCCCTTTTGAGTTACAGAGGATAAAGGTCATGATTTCTTGCCTACTTACAGCGAATAGACTATAGGACCTACTATCACACCCACTAAATATGGCCGCCTTGGCTGGGATCGAACCCAGATCAAGCTGATTCACACGTGAGCGTGCTATCCATTCGGCCGTCCCGGCTTTTTTGAGATCTGTTATAGTTTGAGTAGAACAATGATCTACTGTTTCGAAATTTGTATATATACTGTATATTGTATATACTGTATATACAGGATATATAATAATAAGTACCGTAATCTATATCAACCAGTTAATATATCCCTTTTTCTTCTTTCAGTGGATGCAGTGGAATGTTTGAAGGTCAATGCTGGTGGATGAAGTGGAAGAGCTCTTATCAGGTGAGTCAATGTTACTTGTTTGTTCCCTTATTACCTGGTATACGTTAAACTTGTTGTTCTGGTCGGAGGTGGGTGTGTGTGTGTGTGTGTGTGTGTGTGTGTGTGTGTGTGTGTGTGTGTGTGTGTGTGTGTGTGTGTGTGTGTGTGTGTGTGTGTGTGTGTGTGTGTGTGTGTGTGTGTGTGTGTGTGTGTGTGTGTGTGTGTGTGTGTGTGTGTGTGTGTGTGTGTGAGAGATGAACGTCGATAAAGTGGACTATGTATAGCTTCCCGTGTCAGGTAATTCAATGTTATCTGTATGTTTCTCTATAACTTGGTATATGTTATATCAATTGGTTTAATAAGTAGTGTTTTTGTGTGGGCTGGGAGAAGGGGAATTTATGTATTGGAATTTCGTAAGTGTGGGAGGGAGAGAGCATAATGTGTGTATGTTGTGTTGCAAGAGTGTGTGTGTATATGCGTGCGTGAATGTGTGTGTGTATGTTATGAATCTACCTATTTGTAGAATTGTGTGTTTGTTTGTGTTTTTGTACGCGCGCTTACGTGTATGTGATGTAAGTGTGTGTGCCTGTGAGAGAGAGAGAGAGTCCACATGAAAGGGTGGAGCACAGGAAAAGGAAGTTTGAGAAGATTGCTAGAGGTGTGAAAGAGGATGTGATTTGTTATGCTGCCCAGGAGAGAGAGAGAGAGAGAGAGAGGGAGAGAGAACAAGGCACAGATATATATAGATAATTAATGCATGAGCTCAAAATATTAGAAGTCTTATGGGTGTGCTATGATATAAAAAGTTATGTTTAATATCAATAGCATTGGTCTATCTATTGCCTGACGCCGTGATCCCCGAAGGGGTGGCCACGAACGAACCGCCCCCATGCACCTCTGTCCCCAGTCAGTCGACGCCCCTCCCCTCAACCAGCACCGCCTTCGTTTATGTACTTCCTCACTCCATCCTTCCACCTCTCATTCGGTCTACCTCTCCCTCTCTGTCCCTCCACCTCGCTCTCGTACACCCTCTTAGTCATTCTCTCGCTTTCCATACGTTCCATATGGCCGAACCATCTCAAGTTGTTCCTTTTCACACTTTCCAGCACATCTACCTCCACACCACACCTCCTTCTTACTTCCTCATTAGTCTGTCTATCCCTCCATGTAACTCCGCACGCACTTCTTAAGTAATTAATTTCCACTGCTCTCACTCTTGGTCTGAGTCTCTCAACCAACGTCCATGTTTCGCTTCCGTAAGTCAGTGTCGGGATTACCACACTGTCATGCAAGGACTTCTTCACTTCCATACTGACCACCCTATTTCTTGTTACTGCTTTCAGCGTTCCTACAACCCTCTTCCCCTGTTGTACCCTCTCCTGCACTTCTTCATCCATAGTCCCATCTTAAAATATTAAAAACGTTCACATTTTCTTCTTTAGCAGTCGCCGTAATATTTTCAATGTATTATCTCTTCTTATGCGTTTTACTTTGCTCTTCATGACATCTCTTCCAGAATCCCTCCTTGAAGCATTTGTTCCATTTGGTCATTTATATCCATGTATAACTAAATATATGTTACGTCTTTTTAACTCCATGTACACTATGCCATTACCCTTTCAAGTCTTGTTTTCATACTCAGTTCATTCTTTCCCAAATACTTCCAATTTAATTTTCTCTCGTTATTTCTAAATTATTTTTGATGATCTTGTATTTTCAGAAACAGTAATTCCATTTTAATCCTCAATCGTCAATAACTTTTTGGCCCCCATGTATTTTCAGACCATTTTTCGTGTCTTCCATTCAAGATTTACCTCTTTGTTCCCAATTTCAGTCCTCAATTCTTTTCACGTGTATTATTCCTTCCCAAAGATTTCGGTTTATGTAATTTTAGTCATGGAATTTCAGTGATACTACTGTATATGTTTTGAAGGTTTGCTTTGCTCATGGTATTCCTAAGACTTTTTGTTTTATTTGATTTTGTATTTATTTATTTTTTTATTTATTGGTCTATATACCGGTACTTTTATGTTGTGTTCATCCATGTACAGTATTTCCAAAGACAATTAATGTTGATGTTTTCCATTAATCTTCTAAGGCAGTTTATCATTCACAGTCTGATGTAATTTATGGATTTTCAAAGACATAGTTGTTTAGCTTTATTATGTAAGACTAGTATACAGTATTATGTTATGTTTATGGGATGTATATAGTTTATTATGTAAGACTAGTATACAGTATTATGTTATGTTTATGGGATGTATATAGTTTATTATGTAAGACTAGTATACAGTATTATGTTATGTTTATGGGATGTATATAGTTTTAGTGTTTTCCCTTTATTGTAATAGAATAGTATGCTCTGGTATGTTTGTTATTTTCGTATATATAAAGATAAATTTAATTATTCTATGGAAAACATTATTCTTAAATATAATTGACTTTATATTTATTATCTCTCTCTCTCTCTCTCTCTCTCTCTCTCTCTCTCTCTCTCTCTCTCTCTCTCTCTCTCTCTCTCTCTCTCTCTCTCTCTCTCTCTCTCTCTCTCTCTCCAAAAGGGTGTGTCTCCCCCAGTTCGGTTCCTACCCAAAAAAGGTCTAAATTCCCTCCTTCCTGAACAGCACTGGCGGCCCTTATGTGGCTGACCTTCCTTCCTTCCACACAAATTCCGCCGCCCACTTCTCCATTATTTTCTTGGCTGGTTTTCTTTCTTTTCTCTATTTTCTGGAAGTTTCTGGCAAATGTTTACTTACTGGATTTGTTTTCTCATTTTGAGCCTAATGTGATTATATTTGTTATTGTAATTATTATTATTATAAATATCATTATTATTATTATTATTATTATTATTATTATTATTATTATAACAGTTCAACAGCTGAGCTCTGGAACTCTCTTCCTGAATTCATCTTCCCTTCATCCTACGACTTAAATTGCTTCAAGTTCTGTGTGTCCAAGCATTTTGGCTCGAACATTCTTTGATTTTAGCCCTGTCAACTGCAACTCTGGGGGAGCCACTCGTCACAGGCAGGTCTGCCTTTTGTCTCCCTCATCCACATAGAAAACATAAGTTTACTACCAGTGTTGCATAAACTATGCAACACACATAAAGACAAGCAAACATTTACCCATATACAAACATAAGCAACCCCCCCCCCCCACACACACACACACACACACACACACACACACACACACACACACACACACACACACCTTGGCCTTCCTCTCATAAGGTTGTCATATAAACTTGTTACCCCCTCTGGAGATTGAACTCTTCATGAAGGTTGTTTGTGAACTGTTAAATCCGGTCTTACAATTCATAAACCAACCTTGTAAATTATTTGACACAACATTTAATTTCATTACTACCTGATTAGTAGCGGTCAAACGGATCTCTAGCTTTTGTCTTAGTTTCGCTATTAATAATATCTAGTAATTATGACACGGTGTTCATTTGTGTTTGTTCAGTAACTGTAACACAGTTAATGGGCATTGGAGTGTTAAATTAGCTCACATGTACAGTACTAGTTTAAACACATTAGCTATTACCCATATATTTGTACCGTAATTGTTATAGTTAATTACAAAAACAATATAGTTTCTATAGCAGTTCGAACAAGATAATCCTAAACATTAGTTCCTTAATATATACAGTATATATATATATATATATATATATATATATATATATATATATATATATATATATATATATAAAGAAAATTAATGTTGAGCTAAAAAAATCTTGTGTCTGTGAACCCTGAAATAGCACCTAGATAAAATAACACGTAAGCAAGATGGATGAGTGAACCTGTTATCTTGTTCTCTGTATGTGTGTGTGTGTGTATGAGAGAGAGAGAGATAGAGATGAATTATTTAAGTGTGAGACTATGTGTGTGAACAAGAGTCGTGTCTTAGAGTCGTGTCTTAGTAGATGGGAATTGACCCCTTGCGAGTTTCATTCTATAAGGAAGTTGGAGCTGTAGACATCGATATTAAGCAGATTTACCAGCTAAAACATGGTTGTAGTACATTCATAAATACATAAAACCCAATTCAACATACTCTATAGCCATCAGAAGCCTACTCAATTATTTTAACTATCGACGTCTCAAGCTCCAACTTCCTTATAGTCTGAAACTCGCAAATGGTCAATTGGGCGTGGATATGTGTACGAGGGGAGAGAGAACAAAAGGTTAAGATTCCTTTATCACTCCGTGGTGTAGTGGATTAAAAGCTTGGACACTCGTTCTGAATGTCGGAGGTTCGAGTCCGGCTGGGAGTATTTATAAATGAATTAGCTTCCGTGTATTTATGATATACACTTGATATATATATATATATAGATACTTTGTCGTCTCTCTCTCTCTCTCTCTCTCTCTCTCTCTCTCTCTCTCTCTCTCTCTCTCTCTCTCTCTCTCTCTCTCTCTCTCTCTCTCTCTCTCTCTCTCTCTCTCTCTCTCTCTCTCTCTCTCTCATACACTCACACACACACACAGACAGACGTGGAAATGGTATGAAATTAAAGGCCAGAAGGACGAACCTAGATTCAACAAATAATTTCTTGACATGCAGTTTGGTAAAAGATTGAAAAGTTTGCCAGTGAAGGCGGTGGAGAACAATACAACTGGCCGTCTTCAAGAATAGAATAGACATTTCTAGAGGAGGCTGGAGTAATATAATATGTGTATGAGCTCTACCTCACTTTATCTCATGCTAAATAGGTTTCAATACTTTTGACGTAGTTAATGGATTTCTTCTTCGATATCCGACAACAAAATGTGACTTCCCCAATTTAAACTGACTGATTTTGTCTACTCTACTTCTGACTACAAAATTGACTTCCCAAATTTATCAACCCCCTGATTTTGACTATTTCATTAGTACTATACTACTTTTTCTTTTAGGGCAAACACTCTACACCAGGTATTATAGAGATAGCCGGTTTACCACAGTTATAACAGAAACCCGATTACGGCGGATGGGTGTGGCCTGATGAAGTCCATCCGCCTCTCTATTTTGCCTTGGGTGGGTGTTTGACTGTCTCTCTATATTTTTCATATATATGTGTTAATTTCAACTCTTTTCACATATACAGTATGTATGTATATATGTATAATTATGTGTATGTACAGTATATGTGTAGCAGTATATGTATGTGTATGTATACTGTATGTGTATGTATACTGTATGTGTAGCAGTATATGTGTGTGTGTGTGTGTGTGTGTGTGTGTGTGTGTGTGTGTGTGTGTGTGTGTGTGTGTGTGTAAGGGAGAAGACGATAGCACAGTGGATAGCGTCGTGGACTGCAGACCAAAAGGACGTCAGATTAAGTCCACGCCAAACGTCAGGGTTTTTTCAGAGATGATCTGATCGTTCCTGCTGGTCTACAAGTATCCCGGCTACACCGACACGTCAAGAAAAGCCCCCCTATATCGTCACCAATTCATAGCATAGAAGATGCCCGACCATATTCGAAGATGCTGTGAACGACCGTATAGCTGCTCTCTCCAAAATCAAGTGACGTGTATAAATAAGGTGTCGTCATCTAGTGTGGCAGAAAGGAAGCAACCAACACCTTGACGCTCCACTGTGACCACTTAGTGCGACACATATGAAGCACCCAACATCTCGAAGCTTCAATTGATAATCTCGGAGCCTCGTAAGAGTGACTGTCTACTGAACAGCCTACAGTCCCGAGGTTGAGAATGTCTGTGTGTACAGTCTACGACAGAACTAAGTCTTGTTGTCATGGCCTGAGGCAATGTGTTAGTTCACTTATCTTTTAATAGATGGCCGTTTAATCGCTTCTAATAAAAGGGGGCGGGGTTAATATAGAGGTTGGAAGGAGGAGGAGTCAAACGTGTGTGTGTGTGTGTGTGTTCTAGAACAGCACGCAGAATAAGTTTATTTTAACATAACACACAGGCTATATTATGAGATTAGCTCATGCTGGATCACAAATAAGTAACACACATCAGGTGTTCCTTTATTTATGGAATTTAATATACAGACAATCAAGTTTATATTCTTCGCACTTCCCATATCCCCTCCTCCCCCTCTCCCTTTCACCCCAACTCTCATTCTTCACCCGCTTTCTCTCCCCTCCCTCCCACCTCTCTCTCTCTCTCTCTCTCTCTCTCTCTCTCTCTCTCAAGGACGTAAATGATACCCTCTAAAATACGCAGATTAATACTATGCGATTGCTTTGAATTTACATATACATAACTAATGTTAGGGATGACTAAAATAACAAACATATATTGATTAGGAATAGGATAACTAGGGAGGCAGCGAACAACACCTATTGCTCGCTGCCTCGCTAGTTATCCTATTCCTACTTAAGCTACGATTCCCGAAGAACACGTCTATATTTGTTTGTATATATATTAAGTGTAACAATAACACTTAGGATTCAAGTTATTTGTGTTGGCTTAAGGAATAAGTTGAATAATACATATACTTATGACCTCCACAATTTGTAATGTTTGGGGAGACGGCGCTTCAACCTCTCTCCCTCTGTCCATCACATGCAAGCACCAACCCACTAACACTAACACAGGATACAGGATACAAAACACACACACACACACTCACACCCGATAACATAAAACGCACATCACACACATGATCACATAGTGTACAACGTAATGGGCACAAATCACTCACACATGATAACATAAAACACACACACACTGGTCCAGGCAAACTAGTAAAGTTATTAGCATTATTGAGGAAATGCTGCTGTCTTCAGTGCGTGCCATGGCCATCCTGAGCCTTACGACGTATACAGACTAATAACACAGATAACAAAGCCACTACAACAACTTCGTCTCTCTCCAACACCCCTTCTCCCCTCTCTACACTCTTCATAAAATAGGAAAAGTAGAAAGTAGCTACGAGGTGCCGTTGTAAAGGCTTATCCTTCAATACCTTCACCTGACCTGACCCCATCCGGGGTTTAGCTGGTCCACAAGGGTGTGTGACATGAACCCAATAGAGAATTTGTGGCCCATCACGTCATGGAGTGACGCCCTAATATAAGTTGGAAAATGTTTAAATCAACTCCAACGAGAATACAGGAGGTAGTTGATGCAGCTTGTGGGTGGAGATCATATTGATTGAATAAATATAAATTGTAAATGTTTACATTTAAGAACCCTTTATATATATTATATAATGTGTATGTGTTTCCAATGTTCACCGTAACATAATGATGGTGAAATAATACATATTAAATTAAATTCAAGGTAACATACACAGAGCTATAGTATACTTTTAATTATGTTTGGAGGATAATTTAAACAATTCGAAGTAAAAATATAAAAGCCTAAACAATTTATATCAACTTTAAAACAACATAACCAGATTGCTTGGATTATCGTAATTGTTCAATTCGATGACTTACTTTATAGTAAATCATTACAATGGGTAGCACCGAACTGTTACTGATAATGGGAAGCCACAGTAAGTAATCTAGTAATTATGAATCCACTGAGAAAAGTATAATGCAATAATCATAGCGTGTCATATTACATGTTAAGGTAGATTATGAATTGGTCAACCACAGTGCTGTGAATAGTGGTATGGAAGAAACAAATATTTACTCTAATATCAACATTTGTTTTTATTACAAAGAAACACGTTTCGGCTCATCTAAAGTGTTTTCTCTGACTGAGCCGATAGGGTCTTGTCTTTATGATATATATATTTGGTTATAATTTGGTCCAAGCTAGATTACACTGTGATCCAACTTGTCTTGATGCGTGGATTGTAACATCCCGTTTCAATTACTTATATATTTATACGATTGTTTACACTAACCAGGACGCCAAGGTTGGCAACTTTGAGTGTTTTGCAACGGAGCATATCTATTTATTTTCTATAACACATTGTATAAGGTAAAGAATAGAATACGAGTTAATAATTGAGAATCAGTAAAGGTAAAAAGAACAGTATTATTAAAACACCAAAGTAATTTTTATGGACAGCTTTGAACACGATGATGAGGAAAATTATATATTCGGTTAGGAGAGAGAAAAAGAGAAGGGGGGAGATAGGGGAAGGCAGCAGAGAGAAGGGGAGGAGGGGGGAGTGGGAAGTTCGAAGGATAGAAACTGGATTGTCTGTATATTAAATTCCATAAATAAAGGAACACCTGATGTGTGTTACTTATTTGTGATCCAGCATGGGCTAATCTAATAATATAGCCTGTGTGTTATGTTAAAATAAACTTATTCTGCGTGCTGTTCTAGAACACACACACACACGTTTGACTCCTCCTCCTTCCAACCTCTATATTAACCCCGCCCCCTTTTATTAGAAGCGATTAAACGGCCATCTATTAAAAGATAAGTGAACTAACACATTGCCTCAGGCCATGACAAGTTCTGTCGTAGACTGTACATATGCATGTGTATATATGTTTATGTACAGTACGTATATGTATGTGTAATGTGTATGTATGTATGTGTATACTCTGGCACCTTCCCCATTTTTTTTTATTTTTTTTTGGTGGGTGTCCGACTCGAGACAGTGTATTATGTACAGAAGTGTATTTACCAAAAAAAAAAAAAATAATATATATATATATATATATATATATATATATATATATATATATATATGGGGCATGACACAAAATATTAATTTATTAAGGCTCTACTTGTTTATCAGTGAGGCCTTCAATGTGCCCCAGATTACTTGTATCCTTCTCTAGTACTTAGTTGCTAACGTTTGTGTGTGAGGTGTTTGTGTGTATGGTATCTAGCTACGTGATCACGAGTCGGAGCGGGTGGTGGTGGATGGGATATAATTCCAAATGAAGCCATTACTTGTAAGCTCCTCGGTGGTCTAGTTGGTTATGACACAAAATATTAATATATATATATTATATATATATATATATATATATATATATATATATATATATATATATATATATATATTTTTTTTTTTTTTTTTTTTGTTTTTTTAACAAAAATTAATATCCTTCTATCTATCTATCTATTGCCTGACGCCCTGATCCCGAAGGGGTGGCCACGAACGAACCGCCCCCACGCACCTCTGTCCCCAGTCAGTCGACGCCCCTCCCCCCAACCAGCACCGCCTTCGTTCATGTACTTCCTCACTCCATCCTTCCACCTCTCATTCGGTCTACCTCTCTCTCTCTGTCCCTCCCCTCGCTCTCGTACACCCTCTTAGTCATTCTCTCGCTTTCCATACGTTCCATATGGCCTTCTTCCTATAAATTTCCCGGCAGATATTTCTTTGACTCTCCTTGAGTCATTTTTCTAACTATGTTTCTTGGTGGTGACCCAAAAGTCTGAGAGTTGGTGGGTGGGGAGAGAACCCTGCTTAACTACCCTTGTCATTAACCCTAGCATTATACTCTTATATATTTGTTTATTATTATCTATGGTTTGTATTATTTGTATTATTATTTTTAAAGTTCAGACTGCCTAGTCGTCACTGCAAAGTTTGTGTAGTCTGTGTATCTATGAAAGTCTCCTGTATGCTGCATATATACCTGGTTTGGCCGAACCGGATGCTACAGACCCCCTACTGACTTAACCCGGCTCCTGTACGTACACACACACACACACACACACACACACACACACACACACACACACACACACACACACAGCAGGGTGGCAAACTGGAGCACTGTTGTTTTGGGACCGGATTGGCTGTGGTAATGAATGCAGGGAAATAGTTATGGGTTTTCTTTGGATTTACTATTATATCAGTTCCAGGGGCATGATGGGATCTATGGAGCATGACTTTAACTTTGTATAATTATTAACTAATGAATAAGTGCAAGGGACTTAGTTTTGGGGAACGGCTATGGAAAGTCTGTGGTTGGACACCCTGATACACAGACATATGGATAGAGAAATACTGTACAGTACAATGGAAAATACGACCATACTCCATAATCATTAACAAACAGATAGACATACACTCGTATATACACATACTGTATACACAGACATACATGTACCCACATACATGCATGCACTTACACAGCCACAGGCATCATCATTTCGATAGGATTTTTTTTTTCCATTTTGATGAAGGAGACAAAAGGCAAAACTATGTGACGAGTGCCTCCCCCAGAGTTGAAAGAGTGACAGGGCAAAATCAAGGAATTTTCGAGCCAAAATGCATGCACATACGGAGTTTGAAATAATATAATTTATAGGATGTAAGGAAAATGGATTCAGGGAAAGAGTTCCATAGCTCATCTGTTGAATAGAAGAACGATTGGAGGATATAATAGGCTATCAATTAAAAGATGTGTCCTTAACTCCCTTGAATAAAATTCCTAAATAAAATGTTATATATATATATATATATATATATATATATATATATATATATAGAGAGAGAGAGAGAGAGAGAGAGAGAGAGATAATATCAAGATTATAGAACAAAGCTAAAGTTGGGAAGATAGTGTTGGAAGTTATTGTGTCTGTACTTACCATAACTTGTTTTGTTATATGATTTACCTTAGGTTACTTATAAGGGTCAATATACTCTAATCTGTCGAATATCTACATATCAGTAAAGTCAAGTTACGGTATTTCAAGTAGTTGGCCTAGTCATAATTGAAAGTAACATATATACAGTATATACAAAACTTGTGTTAATTGAAAGTAACGTATATACAGTATATACAAAACTTGTGTTAATTGACAGTAACATATATACAGTATATACAAAACTTGTGATAATTGAAAGTAACATATATACAGTATATACAAAACTTGTGTTAATTGTTATAAATTAAGATTTTCATGATAATATATTAACTAAATTGCTTCTTGTTTTATTACATTATCTGATATGCTGCTATATCAACTTTATATTAATTTTGTGTAGCCTTAGACCAGGCATGGAAACTAATGCCTGGAGTTCTGATGTGTGCTATTATGTTTAATTAAAGTACAATGGATGTAATTTGGACTAATTTATAATTGTCTTAACGCTAACCGTAATATGAAGCAGAGGTTTTATTTTGTGTTATTATTATTGCAGCTGCTCTGTAATTATATTGATTTGATTCGGTCTGGGAGATATTGAATAGATTGGAGTATTATGATTTTTTTTTTTTTTTTTTTTTCCATGTGAATGAGGGAGACAAAAGGCATAACTGCCTGCAGCGAGTGCCTCCCCCAGATTTCAAAGAGTGACAGGGCCGAAATCAAGGGACGTTCGAGCTAAGATCCCTGGACACACAGAGTTTGAAGCAATTTAAGTCATAGGAAGAGGGAAAGACTGATTCTGGGAGAGCATTCCAGAGCTCAGCAGTTGAATAGAAGAAAGTCTGAGAATAGTGTTTCACTCTTGGGTTGGAGAGTTGCACAGAGTAGGGGTGGGATTGTGTTGCAAGGCGGGTACTACGTACCCTACGTAGAGAAGGTGGTATACACTGGGAAAGCTCCGAGGAACACTGATTATTGTAGTAGCGATAGAATAGTGAGAGAGATGCAACATTGCGGCGAAGAGAGAGAGCTTGCAGAGAGTTGGTGAGTGGACGGGAGTTAATGATACGAAAGGCTTTCCTTTCTACTTTATCTAGGAGTGCGGTGTGAGAGGACCCTCCCCACACATGTGAACAATAATCAATACAAGGACGCACTGTGCCCCTGTACAGAGCAAGAAGCTGCGCAGGGGTCAAGAACCCCTTGAGGCGGTTGAGCACACCCAGCTTCTGGGAGGCTGCCTTAGCGAGACTGGTAATATGGTCTTTCCAAGTGAGAGCAGAAGAAAAAGAGACACCGAGAACATTGAGGGAAGATGAAGGGTTGATTTTTGTATTGTTGAAGAATAAGGGATAGTCCTCTGGAGGTTCCTGACAGGTAGTAAGATGGATAAATTGAGTTTTGGAAGCTTTAAATGTAACAAGGTTTTCTCTACCCCAATTGGAAATAGTAGCTAGATCAGAAGATAAGCATTTTATGGCTTCATTACGTTTACTTTTGAGGGACTGCTGGCTGGGGCGTTCTGGGAAACTAATTGAGTAGAGTCGTCTGCATATGAATGGATGGGACTAGATGTACAGTTGAGATCATTTATGAAAATTAGAAAGAGAATAGGAGATAGGACAGAACCCTGAGGAACACCGGAGTTGATAGGATGAGGAAATGAGCAATGGCCTTCCACAACCGCAGCTATGGAACGGCTTGAAAGGAAATTAGAGACAAAGGAACAGATGGAGGGACAGAAACCGAAGGAGGGCAGTTTGGATATTAAAGACTTGTGCCAGACTCTATCGAAGGCCTTCGATATGTCTAGTGCAACAGAAAATGTCTCACCGAAGTCCCGAAAGTTGGATGACCAAGAGTTAGTAAGATATGAAAGAAGATCACCAGTAGAGCGACCCTTAAAAGCTATACTGGCGATCTGAGAGCAGATTATGAGAAGAGAAATGATTTAAGAAATTTGGAAGCAAGAATAGTTTCAAAAACTTTAGAGATACAAGAGATGAGAGCAATTGGACGATAGTTGGAGGGTTGAGAGCGGCCACCCTTCTTTGGGACAGGTTGAATGAGAGCAGACTTCCAGCAAGAAGGAAAGACGTTAGAGGTGAGACAGAGACGAAAGAGTTTGCCTAGGCAGAGGGTCAGCACGGAAGCACAGTTTTTAAGTACAACAGGAGGAACACCGTCCGGACCGTACGCCTTCTTAGTATTGAGGTTAGGATAGGTTAACCCCTTCGACACGATGACGTCTTTTACCTTTTCTTCTTGCATAAGTTATTCAATTTTATGCAGTTTAAGAAGAACCTATGTTATTCAGAGGATATATTGAGATCGTATTTACCCCTTTGAGTCTTAGAAGTAGATTATAAGTCAAAGAAAATCATCTAATGGTAGCCAAAAGAAGTGGGAAATGACGTCCTCATGCTGAAGGGGTTAAGAGACAATTTGAGGAGGAGCACTTCAATGACGTTTTGTTTATAACTTATTCCGATTATGAATGGTTGGTGCTGGAAGAAGCTGATACAAAATGTTATCAGTAAAGTGATGTTCCTTAAATGAAACTTAACAATTGTCTCTAATAATTATGTCACACACTAACACACACACACACACACACACACACACACACACACACACACACACACACACACCCCCCCCACCCCCCCCCCCCCCCCACCCCCCCCCCCCCCCCCGGGCGGGGAAGAGACATTTGGGCAAGTCTCCTAACGGTGTAGCCTCTGTTCACCTAGCAGTATAAATAGGAACCTGGTATAAGTGGATGAAGTTGTGACGTCCCATCTGGGGTTGGTGATCGGTTGCAAGGTGAGATGGGTATCGTACCGGTCAACCTAAGCTACTGGTCAACCTAAGCCTTCGGGTGGGACTGGTACCATAGTGAGAATGGTACCGTACAGATTAACCCTAACCCTTCGTTTCCAGATGTCGCCAATTGGCTAAAATACAGACTACACACACATCCACAGCCATTCCAACGATACATAAACACTTAACATGCATTTCACGCAATACATTCCCAGTTAAGGAGGCGCGATAATAATGAGCTTAGCTCGCATTGCGTGGATTCCCCTTGACGAACAAGTGAGTGAATAACACACACACACACACATCTAGACAGTGCTGCTTCCCCTTATATAACCTTAGAAAGTATATAAACAGATTATAAAGGCCCACATAATAAAAGATTAAACCATTTCAAAAGTTTAGAATGTGTGTGGGGTTGGAAATATGAAAGCATGCGCATCAATGAGCTATACAAAAAATCCTTGCCTAAATATTGACGACTTCAGTACACACATAAAAACTTGCATACATTAAATGGAAAGGAGTTTGCTTGAGAGAGAGAGTGTGTGTGTGTGTGTGTGTGTGAGTGTGTGTTTGTGTGATTGAATACAAAATAATAATAATTATTGGTTTATTGTTCACTTGCAGCCGTTAGGCTGAAAATCTTCAGAATTATCCTAAACCTAGGTATAGTACAATGCTTAATCTACCTTAACTAAATTAAGAATATGTGTGTGTGTGTGTGTGAGAGAGAGAGAGAGAGAGAGAGAGAGGAATAAATTGTGTAATATTGCGGTAAATGAGCGATATGTGGTGAGCTTATGTGCGGTGGATTGGAAGAGGATGGTTGCAGGTAGGAGGTTGTGCTCTCTCTCTCTCTCTCTCTCGAGCACTATATCTTGGAATGCCCAATGATTAGGGAATACAGGAATAATCAGTTAACCACAATTGAGGATCAAGCAACATACATGCTAAAGAATAACGTAATCAATAACATACTACAAAAACACAAGAACTTTGCCCCCCCCACACAATAATATGTACTGTAAACATGAAACATGAACCTTATAAGTATGCACCCCTTGTCCTCCACACATCTCTTCTTTCTTACAAGGTCACACTTAAACCCTTTGTAACGCCTTAAACCCTTTGTAACGCCCTCTACACGATTTCATATTTTCATTGATCATGTCACACTTATAATATCAGTCCGTATTTCTTTACTTATCACTGCTATTCTCATTTAATAGATTGACAATGTACAGTATATACATATCCCTCTGAGCCTCTAACACAGCATTTATTTAAATAATCTGTTAAGTGCCAATTCATATCCTTTTGCAAGCCAATATACATGACCCTTGCATATGTAAGCAACATAATGGTTTGATCTACAATTAAGTACCTTCGGATATTATATGCGGCATATCCCTCCCGGAGGACTACTAGTATCTTCCTTCTGAATATTGTTTTGCTACTAAACATAATTGAATCTTGATCTTTGCATGCATACAGTTTCCTTCCTTACTTATTGATATGTTGTGTCAGGTATGATGAAGCGAAACTGCTGATATCTGTAGACTTGCGTTGAAATTCAAACTCCCTTTTAAGATTTTTGTTTACTACCATATTAAATATTTTATCTTCAGTACTATGGCTGGCCTTAAACAACTTATTTATATGTAGTATGTCCCACCCTCCCCAACACATACACACACACACACACCTCCCCTCTCACACTTTCCTCCTCCCTGGAGTACTTTACCTCCTCCTCCTTTCCCCCCCCCCCCCCTTACTCCTCCTCCTTTCCCACCCATTCCTCTACCTCCTACAACCCCCCTCCCTCTCTCCCATAACCACACACCCTACTAAATATTATATTACTATCGGCATGTAAACTTCTCCACTGGTCATATTCCGCTAACTATCCCCTCAATAACCATTATTGTAATAAGAATTTGAACCATGTCACTCATGATTGTAAAATATTTGTATTACTATAATTCCATTATAACTTCGGTAGTTGGTAATATTAGTCACATTATGTATGTGACTCTTGTATTCAGCTAACTATGACCTCAATAACCGTTGATGTAATGAAGAATGTGAAGTGTCCCTCATATGATTGTAATATATTTGTGGTACTATTATTGCATAATAATTTATGTAGTTGGAAATATTAGTCAAATCATGTATGTAATAATTTTATTCAGCTAACTATGATCTCAATAACCATTGATGTAAGAAAATATGAATGGTCTCCTCATATGATTGGACTAGTTTTGTAGTGCTATTATTTACCTGTTAATTAATAATTCAGTCACATTTTTTTTCTTTTTCATGAGCACGTATATACAGCACATGTGGCAATCAAATATATAACTATAATAACACCAGACGACGATACTGTTGTTACAGTAGAATAATGGCTTTTTTGAGCAGTATGTATTGCCTTACCAGTGGTTGTCCCCTTATTATTATTATTATTTTATTATTATTATTGAAATACCACAGGAACGAAAATTCCTGGGAGCGAAACTTCCATCCCAACGAGATCCCTCTCTTTCTACCACCTCCCTCCACATGTTACACGTCTCGTTAATCACAGTCTTCTAATATACAAATCACATTTCCTTACCCCTGACATTCTTGAAATACCCACTAAGTATATTCAATTAGATACCAACCATGCAGACTATAATACGTTCGTTGTGTATAGGTACGAGGCGATCTCAAGACACCTTAGCTCCCAGTGCACAACGAACCGGATCATGATTATGTCCGCCTGTATTAAATTATGTATTATGTTGAATTATACCATTGCCTATTTTTGTAATAATTGTATTCAGCTAACTATGATCTCAATAACCATTGATGTAATGAAAATATGAATAGTCTCCTCATACGATTGCACTAGTTCTGTAGTGCTATTATTTACAACCTGTCAATTAATAATTCAGTCACTACAAGCTTGCTTGCTTTTTTTGTATTTGTTTTTTATTTTTTATTTTTTGAGATACGTATATACAGACCATGTGACAATTAAATGAGGAAACTATAATAACACATCTGAATAATGCCAACCTGATTTATAAACACAAATATGAATGTAACCAGACGACGATGCTGTTGTTTCAGTGGAATAATGGCTCTTTGAGCAGTATGTATCGCCTTACCAGTGGTTGTCCCCTCACAGGATGGGGGGCGCTGCTCAATAAACTCGCCCCTCTGGGCAAAATCAAATCTCTCTCTCTCTCTCTCTCTCCACAATGATTGAGCAAATTCCTGGACAGGTTATGTTAGGGGTGGGGGTGGTTGAGGGGGGTACACCATCCCCCCTCCTCTATCTCTTCCTCCTCTCCTTCCTAACTCCTCTGGTCGCTTGGCAACATAAGGGGAGGGTTATACTTATATATATATATATATATATATATATATATATATATATATATATATATATATATATATATATATATATATCCCGGTGTATATTTATTTATATATTTGTTTATGTATTTATTTATGTATTTTCTTCTCTAGACCTCTCTGTACTCAAATACTCCCAAGACCCCCCTTCGAGATTAATTAGTGCATTTGTCGGTAGAAAAATGGCCCGGCCAAAGGCAAGTTTTTTCTAAATTGCAGGCTCGCTATCGCTCGCCAGGAAAAAAATCGACACCTAAATTGCACGAAAGGTGTTATAATTGACAAAGAACATAAGAACATAAGATCGCGGGAAACTGCATAAGGCCATGCTGCTCACACGAGGCAGCTCCCATTCACACCCAGCCCATATCATCCATATGGGAATCCAAGTTACCAGAAGTGGGGGGAAAAGGTCTTAAAATTGTCAAACTAATGGGGCAAATGTCTCATAACTAATGGGGTTAAACATGAGGGAGAAGGGGATCCAGATAAAACACCCCTTTTATGTCTTACTTTCTCATTTACTTGTTCCTTTATTTTAGTTTCTCATTTGCCTATTTTCTTCCTATTTTTCTTCATCCTCTTCATTTTATTACTTTACTCATTTTTCTTCTTCTTTTTCTTGCTCCTTTATTATTATATTTGACTTATTTTATTTTGTCTTCTTCGTGTTCTTCCTCCTCTTTATTTTCTTTTTTATTTTATTTTTTATTTTCTTTCTATTTTATTATTATCTTTATCTTCCCCTTTTCCTCTTCCTCTTTTAATTTCTCATTTTATTTCTCCTCTTTATTTTCATCCTCTGTATTGTAATTACTTATCTCTTTCTTCCTCCTGTTATGTGTTATATTCTTCTTCTCTCCCCCTTCGCCTATATGGTATTAGTTATTTGTGTTAACTGCCCTTTCCTTCTCATTTAGCTTTGTATCATTTTATCTTCGTTCGTTTATCTTCATCATCATCTTTTTCTTCTACTTCTACTTATGTTTCGTATTCTCTAATCTTCCTCTTCTTTTTCTTCTTCTACTGCTACTACTTCTACTTTTTCTTCTTCCTTCTTCTACTATGCTCGTACTTCTACTTCTTCTTCTTCCTTGTCTACTCTTTCATTTTTCCCCCTTGACTCTTCCCTCATTGTCTGCTCCTATTAGCTTGTTCCCATTTCTCTTTCCACTTCTCTTTTCCTTGTTGGCATTTACCTTTCTGTTCCATCCTCTTTTCTCTTCTTTCTCCTCCTCTTCTTCTTCTCTTCTCTTTCTTTGTATTCCTAAGGACATTTGTTATTGTTTTTATCATAATCTTACAAGTGTCCATTCATTTTAAGTAGGCAAAAACTCGTGACCACTAACCTCCATAACTAAAGACGAGTAAAGTAATCAAGCTAATACTTCTACCATTTGGAAAACATCAGCCAGGGAATAGCTTTGAGAGTTTACAGCCCATTTACTCTAGCCCTTTTGGAGTTTGAGAAGGTATTATAGGACTTTATGTTTGCTGTTGTCTTTATTGCTTCTGGCTTTCTCTCTTGTTCCTGACTCTGACGCTCTCGCTCTCTCTCTCTCTCTCTCAATATTGTGTTAATTCACGGTGATCCCAATACAATCAGCACTTTCCATGTTTTTCCTACAACTCCTCTGCCAAATCCTCCTCTGTTTTGATTTCCAGTTTTTGTGTTTTATCTCAAGTTTAATTACAAGTTTTTTCATTCAGATTTCTCCACACGGATGAGTTTTTTTTTTTTTTTCTGAGCTTCGTTTTATAATTGTTCTCTCCTCTGTTTGCCTACACGTCTATCTTTATTGGTCTAAGTATTTGGTTCTCTTGTTATCTCTCTCTCTCTCTCTCTCTCTCTCTCTCTCTCTCTCTCTCTCTCTCTCTCTCTCTCTCTCTCTCTCAGACTGACCAGCTCAGTTGACTAAGACCATTATTTACACCGGGTAATTATTTCACCGTACCTTAAGGAGAGAGAGAGAGCGAGCGAGAGAGAGAGAGAGCTAGAGAGAGAGAGAGAAGATGAAGAAGTGAAGATGAAGTGGACGAGAGTATACCTTGGTGTCACATCAGCGTTTTTCTGTCAATTTTCCACCGGCAACTATTTCTGGCAATATTCCTGATAAAGCTATATGCGAAACGTTGTCAATATTGCCCTCCTCCTCATATGCTATTTATATGCAACATTTCTAGGATCTATTGCTATGGCATCAGAGACCAAACGTTTTATATCAGGTTGAATTCATCTAAAGCTCTCATTCAGAAACCATCATACGAAAATAATGAATACAATTACTGGAAGCTTAAATTTCGTAACGCTGCATTATTTGGGGAAACAGCAGGAGATAATGGAGCTTTATATATATATATGTATGTATTTGTTTTCTTGACACCCTTCTCCCTCATGTTTTGCCCCTTTAGTTTTGACATATGACATTCAACCCATTAGTTAGGCGATTTTGACGACCTTTTGCCCCATATGTTCATCAATTTTAAGATCTTTTGTACCATTTAGGTGTCGATTTTTTTTTCCTGGCGAGCGACCGCGAGCTTGTACTTTATAAGGAATCTGCCTTTGGCCGGGATATTTTCTAACGAATAATGTACACATTTATCTCGAAGTGGGGTCATGGGGGGGTGTAAAAAAATAAAAAGATTACAAAATAAAGAGAGAGAGAGAGAGAGAAAAAAAATATATATATATATATATATATATATATAAGCATAACAAAGAAATTACACAATCAGTTTCCCCGGCATAATTTGAGGGGCTATTCCATTTTGTCAGCTTCAACTACCTAAAATATAATGTAGCTGCATCCTATACCCTGTTGTATTTCACCTGGCAGAACATTATAATTCCTTGGAAGTTTCCATGATGAACACCATATTTCGCTATACAAGATTCGCAGTAGCTGAGTTAATACGATTGATTGTTACGTAACATTTTGTAGTCGGCTTGGGAGAGAGAGAGGTAGTGACAGACAGACAGACAGACAGACTATGATTGCCGATACCACTGCACCAAGGTCTCGACATAAGCTACCTATCCAAAACAAAATCCGTCAAAATAAGTACCCGTGTAAATCCGTCTCTATGTACTCCAGTGGTAAGGTCTATCTATCTATCTATATGCTCAGGCCCAAATGTAAATAGATGTAAAATATAAATGGAAAATGTAATAGATTTGGATTATAGATGATTAAAGCCAATTGACCACTTGCGAGTTTCAGGCTATGAGGAAGTTGGAGCCGTAAACACCGATATAGAACAAAAGGTGCAATAATAATGTAGGTTTCTGACGGATAGAAAGCCTGATTAACTTAATTTTATGTATATATAAATGTACTACAACCGTATTATAGTAAGTAAATGTACTACAACCGTATTATAGTAAGTAAATGTACTACAACCGTATTATAGTAAGTAAATGTACTACAACCGTATTATAGTAAGTAAATGTACTACAACCGTATTATAGTAAGTAAATGTACTACAACCGTATTATAGTAAGTAAATGTACTACAACCGTATTATAGTAAGTAAATGTACTACAACCGTATTATAGTAAGTAAATGTACTACAACCGTATTATAGTAAGTAATGTCTACAACCGTATTATAGTAAGTAAATGTACTACAACCGTATTATAGTAAGTAAATGTACTACAACCGTATTATAGTAAGTAAATGTACTACAACCGTATTATAGTAAGTAAATGTACTACAACCGTATTATAGTAAGTAAATGTACTACAACCGTATTATAGTAAGTAATTTGACCAAATATCGATGTATATACCCTTAACTTCCTTATAGCCTGAAACTCGCCCGTGGTCAATTCCAGCATCGTGTCTGGGGCCTAGTATTTAAGGAGGGGGTGGTTGTTTTTCTGGGCCCCTTCTCCCTCCGGTTTAGCCCCATCAGTTTTTAGATTTTAAGACGTTCGGCCTATTAGTTTGGCAATTTTAAGACTTTTCGCCCCATTTCTTTGTCAATATTTTTACCTTTCGTGCCATTTAGGTGTCGATTTCTTTCTGGCGAGCGATAACGAGCCTTTAATTTAGGAGGAACCGGTCTTTGGCTAAGACATGTTTTTTACCGAAAAAATTACAAATTGATCTAGAAGGGGGATCTTGGGGATGTATTTTTAAACCTTGATTGAGTTTAGGGATGAAACTAAAAATAATAATAATAATAAAAAAAAATAATAATAAATAAATCTCTCCCATAAATTTGATGGGCCGGCATCCCTTTATCTCCTACATAGTAATTGTTCAGATAAATGGGGGGGGGGATGGAGGGGGGAGTATCTTCTGTGTTGTTGGCTGCACGTGGTTGATGGAGACTCGGTATTAGAAGGATAAAAGAGATTGGCTGGATTGCTAATGGTGGCTTGCGGAGAACGATCAGGCGAAGGTCGGTTGTAACTTCTACTTCCAAAGAGCTATACATAACATTTATACACGCACATATAAATACAATACATACATACACGCACACATACATACATACTAACATACACATTCATACATTCACACATACAGTACCTACCTAAATACATACTAACATTCACATATACACATTCATACATGCACACATACCTACCTAAATACATACTAACATACACATATACATGCACACATACCTACCTAAATACATACTAACATTCACATATACACATTCATACATGCACACATACCTACCTAAATACATACTAACATACACATATATACATGCACACATACCTACCTAAATACATACTAACATACACATATACACATTCATACATGCACACATACCTACCTAAATACATACTAACATTCACATATACACATTCATACATGCACACATACCTACCTAAATACATACTAACATTCACATATACACATTCATACATGCACACATACCTACCTAAATACATACTAACATACACATATATACATGCACACATACCTACCTAAACACATATATACATGCACACATACCTACCTAAATACATACTAACATGCACATATACACATTCATACATGCACACATACCTACCTAAATACATACTAACATTCACATATACACATTCATACATGCACACATACCTACCTAAATACATACTAACATACACATATACACATTCATACATGCACACATACCTACCTAAATACATACTAACATTCACATATACACATTCATACATGCACACATACCTACCTAAATACATACTAACATACACATATATACATGCACACATACCTACCTAAATACATACTAACATACACATATACACATTCATACATGCACACATACCTACCTAAATACATACTAACATTCACATATACACATTCATACATGCACACATACCTACCTAAATACATACTAACATACACATATACACATTCATACATGCACACATACCTACCTAAATACATACTAACATTCACATATACACATTCATACATGCACACATACCTACCTAAATACATACTAACATACACATATACACATTCATACATGCACACATACCTACCTAAATACATACTAACATACACATATACACATCCACATACATATAGAAATACATACATACACTTTATATGACAGAGTTATATATATGAAGTACGGTTTCAGTGTCATGTCCTAATTGCGACATTAAAGACAGGGTGTCTGGAATGAGGGATGCCTCACTTGTCTAGTTATATAATTATGTTATATATTAGTAATATATTTGTTAGTATCATTAGGATTAGTATTATCACTTTTATTATTATCATTATCAATATCAGTAATAGTAGTAGTATTTTGGGATTCTGTATATTTATTTGTTTCTATATTTTATTATATTTTATTATGTTTTTTTAAAGATCAGATCGTACAACCTGAATCCACATTTTTCTCTGTCTACCCCTCCGCTCAGCTTCCTCCACGTTCACAGACTTCATCCTCTCACATTTAATAATTAATTTGTCTGAAAGTTGCTAGATGAAATAAAAAGAACAACACTAGTAAGAGCAGCAACGTTAACATTATCAACATCAATAACGCCAATCACAATACCAATAACAACATCGTCAATAACAACAGCATTAAGGTCAACATGAAGAACATCATCATCATCATCAATATCATCATCACTATCTGTGTCATCAACATCATCATTAATGTCATCACCATCATCTTGTCAACATCATCATCACTATCAGTGTCATCCTACTCATTATCATCATCAGCATCTTTATTAACATCACCATCACTATCAATGTCATCATCATATTCATCATTTTCTGAACAACATAAAAACAACGACATTTACGCGCTTCTTCGATATATCATGCCTTAAGGGGAGACTGACCGTTTCTTTGGTCTATTAATTCATTTATTCATATATGTTTGTAGTTTCCTCCCTAGACCTCAATCAAGCTTAGAAAAACACCCCCTAGAGGCCTAGAATGTTTACATTTTTCGGTAGAAAAATGTCCCGGCCGAGGGCCGGTTCCTCTTAAAATTCCAGGCTCGCTATCGCTCGCCAAAAAGAATCGACACCTAAATGGCACGAAAGGTCTTAAATTTGACAACGAAATGGGGCGAAAGGTCTGAAAATCGCCAAACTAATGGGCCGAAGGTCTTATAGCCTAATCTCAAAACTAGTGGGGGCTAAACATGAGGGAGAAGGGGGTCCAGATAAACGGTCTGCCTCCCCTGAATTGGATTGCGTATGATGCACATATAGGAGATCTTCAAATAATTGAGAGTGTATCTTCCTAATGTGAACAAAAACAACACACGTCGGCAGATATAATAAAGGGCCGTATAAAAATGGGCATCAGATAAAAAGTGTTTGTTTAGTAATATTGTGAAACCTGTGAAGCGAAACGGACACACCTCAAGGGGGGTCACCGCCGGCTTTTTTTTATCATTCTCTCCTTTTCTCTCCTTCCCTGGCTTGTATCCATTCGGCCCCATTCAGCCAACTGTTTTAAGACGTTTATCCCCATCCAGGTGTCGATTTCTTCCTGGCGAGAGATAGCGAGCCAGCATTGTATGGAGAAATCCGGCTTTGCCGGAGAAATATTTCTATCGAAAAATTTACAAATTTAGCTTGCTGTCAAAAAAATATATATATACTGTATATAACTCGCTACCGCTCGCCAGGAAAATATTGACACCTGGATGGGGGTAAACGTCTTAAAACAGTAGGCTGAATGGGGCCGAATGGATACAAGCCAAAGAGAGAGGGAGAGAAAGAGAAAACAAAGCGAGGTGGGCTCCCTTAAGGATACAGTCAAATGTTAAACACAAAATTGGCGGATGTGGATGAAATTTAACTCTTTCATACACCTGACGAAATTATATTGAATTCTAACCACCACCAGCTGTTTTCATTCAACTTACGAAGGAGCACAAAGGATAGCAAGCAACAACACGAAGCCACCTGCAGTAACTATTGCCAAGTCATGTCACTTATAGTTTATTCAATATAACGGCCAGAAATCCTGACCACTATCATATTGTTACTTGAAAACGACGATAGCAAATGGGTTATATATTGCAACACCTTTCTTTCCCAATTATAGAAATGTTAGCTTCATGGCTCTAATTTTTTTTTTTTTTTTTTTTTTTTTTTTAAAGATATAAGAGGTTATAGTGAATGCTTTATACTGTAGGTGACATTTAAAAGGGGGGATGGGCCGCTTTTCTGGTCCCCTTTCTCCCTCGTGTTTAGCCCCATTGGTTTTGAGGTTATAAGACGCTCGACCCATTAGTTTGGCAATTTTAACACCTTTCGCCCCATTTCGTTGTCAATTTTAAGACCTTTCGTGCCATTTAGGTGTTGATTTTTTCCTGGCGAGCGACAGCGAGCCTTAAATTCTAAGAGGAATCGGCCATTGGCCGGGACATTGTTCTACCGAAAAATTAACACATTTACATTGAAGGGTGGTCTAGGGGGCGTTTTTCTAAGCTTGATGGAGGTCTAGCGAGGAAACTAAGAAATAAAGGAAAAATGAATTAATAGACCAACAAAACGGCCTATCTCCCCTTAAAAGGATAGCAACTCAAGAAGGCTTCCACCCAATCAACAATTCCTCCCGGTAATCACAGGGAAAATTTAAAAAAAAACACACACACATACACGCACACACAGTGAAGGGATGACCACGAAGCAGGGAAACACTGTCGTAAAATGTATAGCGAAGTTGGAGAAATATAATTAAAAGTAGGCCTATTGTGAAAGTAGGCCTATTGTGAAAATCCAACTCACGATAAGATGAAAATACAAAACAATTGACAGAATCATCAACACCCGTACATTTTTTTTTTTTTTCTATATTCCAACTACTCCCTCTCGGGCATAGGCTGAGAGCCTGTACATTCCACCGCTCAACACGGTGAAGCCCGTGAGGTCTTGTTCCAGTCTGGGGAGTGAGACATGTGAAGCATCCATCATGGCTCGAAGCAGCTCCATCTCTGAAGCGGCTGGTTACCGTACAGTCGCGCTAATAAGTCAATCCCCAGCTGTCATTACGTTTGGCTTGCTCTGGGCTGTATTAATGTCTGTCAGATGTTGAATAGGGTGGGTAAGTGTAGGAACATGTTTGTATATTTCACTCAATATGAAGAAATGAAGCTTAGATATTGTTGATACCAATTATTGTTCAAAACATATATTTTTGCCGATACATCACTTATTAGCGCGACTGTACACCCTCTCACATTCTTGACGCAATTTTGAGCCTATTAGGGATACTTTAAAGCCTTTGTTACCATCAGGGGTATTTAGAAACCTTTAGTTTAGTTACTTCAACTTCTGCAGTTGTCTTTGAGTTAGTTGTGGACAGAAAACTAATGTTGGAGAGGTAATTATAAGAGTGAGAGAACTCTATTTATTATTGCTAATCTGGCAACCTCTGAGTCATAAAAACGTGAAAGGGTTAAAAGTTAGAAAATGTTAGTACGTCGATGATTAACACTTTTATCGCCTATTTACCCTTGTTATCATAACCTACACAGACAAATAGTGAGAGTGTTATGAATGTAAGTTGGGTGGTAGCATTGCCATACTTTTGATCTGCGGAGTTATCCCTTTGAGTACCAGCGACGTGTTATATTTTATGCTAGCTATATTTAGACGATATTATGTAGCTTAGAAAGAATGTGTGGTATTAAAAGGATTGGTTGAGATAGTTTGAAGCCATATTTTTTGCTAGAGGTCCTTCCTAAGCTGAATAAAATCGTCCAATAGTGGCTTAAATGTGATAAAAAAGATATTCCCGGTACTGTACGGGTTAAAAAGGGGGCTACTGCTACCCGTACTCATTTGTACACAAAGTCAATCTGGGAATAAAAGCAAGATCTAAGATTTCACTATGTAACCCTGTCCATAAGTTGGCTACTCTATTGTTAACCCTCTGAGTACCAGCGATGTCTGTTATATTGTATTCTAGCTATGTTTAGACGATATTATGCTGCTTAGGAAGACTCCGTGGTAGTTAAAAAGGTTAGTTGAGATAGTTTGAAGCCTTATTATTGGTAGAGGTCCTTCCTAAGATGAGTAAAATCGTCTAATAGTTGCCAGAATATAATGAAAAATACGTCACTGGTACTGAACGGGTTAAGTAAATGTATTACCTCGTATGTTTAACCCCTTCATTACCGGCAACGTCTGTTTTTGTTTTATTCTAGCTATATTTAGAGGATGTTGTGCAGTTTAAGAAGGATCTGTGGTAGTAAAAGGGGTTAAGTGAGATAGTTCGAAGGCTATCCATTGATGAACGCCCTTTTTAAACGGAATCAAATCGTGTGTAATAGTAGCCAAACTAAAGTAAAATGACATCGCCGGTATAGAAGGGGTTAAAGGGCTTAACTATTTTCTTTAGTGTAATATAATTATATGATCGATTGTGAATTATTTGTCTGCATATCATAATTGTTGCGGCCTTTTATATATCTCTTAAATTAGGTCCCCTCTCACCATGTCAACAAAAATGTATCTCTCTTCGTCGAATGGATTACTTGACAGGCTAAATGTTGTGTTAATATCCACTATGTTGCTTCCAGTTTTTCTTTATATATTTGATAGTAAAGAAACAATAATTGGATAAACCAGTGGGAATAATGTATCCAGATTTGTATTATAATTATTTGTCTATGACATATTTTGGTTGGGTCTGGTATTGTTGCTCCATATTCATATTATTGTCTACACTTTTGAGTTAAGTACCGTTTATTGAGCAGTTTGGCTTTTCACCTCTGTTACCTATGTCGAAAACCTTACTACATATATCTACACTGAAGCGCATTTGCCAGGTTGAGCTTAGATAATGTATCCATGTTATTCTGAATATTGATAAATCATTTGTGTATGTATATC
This sequence comes from Paralithodes platypus, assembly GCA_032716605.1. Taxonomy (NCBI): domain Eukaryota; kingdom Metazoa; phylum Arthropoda; class Malacostraca; order Decapoda; family Lithodidae; genus Paralithodes; species Paralithodes platypus. The sequence continues at coordinate 14,558,956 of CM064552.1, read as the reverse complement.
TTATCATCTCTAAATATTAAAATGTAAATAACAGCTATCAATAGTTGTATGTAATTCAGGAAAAGGACAGCTCCAAGCACCAGGGGACCACGGCGTGTGACATATGTTCAATATGTCATTTATATTTATCTAGCCAGCCAATTTGGCGATAAAACTAGTACTAATCCGGGGTATCAAATATGTTCCCAGCTCGCCATTTTGACAATAAAATAGTTTTCTACGTGGTATTGACTAATTAAAATTGGCCAAAACTTTTACTAGTTGTGAGGCGTTCTAATGTTGTCTAACCTTCGAACAAATGACCTAATTAGTGATTAATTATAAAACCCATGAATATTATTTAAGTTTTTGAGGGTCCGCAGATTAGTTCATATCGGTGGTAATCGTTCAATAACTAGTGTACAGCTCGTGACCAGCCAAAATTAGTCAGCCAGACGAGTTATTGACCTTGTTTGGTTAATTACTGTTTTCTGTGTAGGGATTTATGAGTAGCAAAAAGTTGAAGGAGTTAATTGGGGTGCTTTAACCCTTTCGATATACCATGGTATTGTATTTGATTTTATGTTGGCTATTATTAGACGATTTTATTAAGCTTAGAAAGGGTATGTGGGACTCGGAAAGTAAAATGTGGTTTATTTAACTTATTTATTTGTTAGAGTTCTTTCCTACTCTACTGTACATACAATAATTACATACAGTCGTCTACTGTTTGAAAGAATAAAATGAAGAAGTCGGTCATGCGATAGAAAGGTTAATTTATATGGTTAGGCAAACTGGATTAAAATACGGACGCCAAGTACCGTGGGGAAACATGGAATTATCTTAATGGCAAGGATAAAATCGAGTCACCTCCTTCAGTATAATCTCGTAGCTTTCGTTGTCTTGAGGTTAGCGTTAAACTACTTTAAATATTTTAGGAAGGACTTCATCGTTTTGCAGGAAAACAGCCCTCAGCGGGTCCCTAAAATTAACTCCTATGCTTGCCGCAGCCCGACTACGACACTAAACAGAGCGGCGGTGGGGCAGGTGAGTCGGGGGGTAATTAAGAGATCCATTTGTATTCTTAAGGTGTCCAGGTGGTAATTGGTCCCATGGTCAGCCACAGGGAGCCGCACCACCTCCCTCTCTCACACCGGTACAGTCAAGACCAATAGTATACCAGTTAGTATTATTGGTCTTGGGTAGAGTCACTGGGGTTTACCTGTACAGTCGGATACTAATAGTCATGAGACACTTCCAGAACTTAGTGCATAAGCAATTTATATGAACTATACTGTATGCGGTTCCTTGATTGTACAAGAAGTGTTATGTAGTCGAAATATTGTTCTTCCATATGAAATATATATAAATAGGATTAATTTGTTAAAAAAACACGCATTTCAGTCGATCTTTAAAAAAGTAAAGGGTACATGGAAAAACTGTTTAAATAGAGTGAGTTATCGACGAAAGCACCTCCCCGTCATTGGCAGATCATGTTAATGTGGTGACAGGGCTTGAAATATACCCAGTGGCCCCACCTATACTGATGCCCAACTGCCCTCTATTACGTTCCAACTTTATCGGCTTGGTAGATTAAGGGGAGACTGGCTGTTTGTTTGGTCTATTAATTCATTTATTCATATTTTTTTTTTTTTTTAGTTTCCTCCCTAGACCTCCATCAAGCTTAGAAAAACACCCCCTAGACCCTCCTTTAAGAAAAAATTGTAAATTTTTCGGTAGAAAAATGTCCTGGCCGAAGGCCGATTCCTCTTAAAGTTGCAGGTACGCTATCGCGCGCCAGGAAATGATCAATACTTAAATGGCACGAAAGGTCTTAAAATTGACAATGAAATGGGGGGAAAGGTGTTAAAATCGCCAAACTAATGGGCCGAACGTTTTATAATTTCGAAACTAGTGGGGCTAAACATTGGGGAGAAGGGGGTCCAGAAAAACGGTGTACCTGCCCTTATAAGCACACTTCTCCCTCCTACTGTACTGTACATCATCATAGAGAACAGAGAAACCCCTTGCAGCCATAATATCATCATCATCATCATCTTGTATCATCCGTCTAGGACTCTAGGCTATGTACTGTATATGGCAGAGTTGTATAATTATGTCTCTGACGATGCTCACAGCTCTTTACCTTAAGGGGGGTCACCGTTTTTTTTTTATCTTTCTCTCCTTTTCTCTCTTTCCCTGGCTTGTATCCATTCGGCCCATTCAGCCAACTGTTTTAAGACGATTACCCCCATCCAGGTGTCGATTTATTCCTGGCGAGCGATAGCGAGCCAGCATTGTATGGAGAAATCCGGCTTTGCCGGAGAAATTTTTCTATCGAAAAATGTACGGTACAAATTTAGCTTGCTGTCAAAACAAAAATATGTATATGCTGGCTCGCTACCGCTCGCCAGGAAAATATTGACACCAGGATGGGGATAAACATCTTAAAACAGTTGGCTGAATGGGGCCGAATAGATACAAGCCAGAGAAAGAGAGAAAATGAGGGAAAAAAAGCCTGTGACACCCCTTAAAAAATAGAAGTGTGCATTTGCTTGAAAGACAAATTATACCTTACCTTACAAGGATTCGAACCCAAGACACTAGAATTTATATTGAAGCATCATCACCACTACAGTATGGCGTGGAGCTGATGACTGTCATTATATGTTAGTATCTCTGGGTGTCTGGGTGACCTAGATGTGTGTGTGTGTATTTTGTGTTTTGTCTGTGTTTGTTCGTTGTTCTGTCTTGTGTTTTCCCTGTTCTTGCTCTGTCTTGAGTCGGCCACCCCCAAGAAAATAAAAACAAAACAAACAAATAATAAAATAGAGTAAAATAGAAAATAAAATAAAAATAGGAAAAGTGGGGATTGGTCCTGAGCATATACATACATGTACATACATACATACACATCTCGGGTTCGGCGTTCGGTTCCTGGCAGGGTAGGGCATGTGGTATATGTTAGGTTCGCATATGCATTTATTTTATTACAATTAAAAAGGCAGGAAAGGAAGACAATTAATGGTAAACTGAACGAGAGAGAGAGAGAGAGAGAGAGAGAGAGAGAGAGAGAGAGAGAGAAAGAGAGATAGCTGAGTGGATGAGTAAATGTTTGTATAAGAGAGAGAGAGAGAGAGAGAGAGAGAGAGAAAAAAAATTTAGTACTTTTTTTATGAAAGAGAGAGGAAGTGTGTTTGTATGAGAGACAGAAACAGCTGATGAAGAAGTTAAGGGGAGACAGACCGTTTTTCTGGACCCCCTTATCCCTAATGTTTAGCCCCACTAGTTTTGAGATTATAAGACGTTCGGCCCATTAGTTTGGCGATTTTAACACCTTTTGCCCCATTTTGTTGTCAATTTTAAGACCTTTCGTGCCATTTAGGTGTCGATTATTTCCTGGCGAGCGTTAACGAGCCTGCAAATTTAAGAGGAATCGGCCTTCGGCCGGGACATTTTTCTACCGAAAAATTTACAAATTTATCTTGAAGGGGGGTCTAGGGGGTGTTTTTCTAAGCTTGATGGAGGTCTAGGGAGGAAACTAAAAAAATATATGAATAAATGAATTAATGGATCAAACGGCCAGCCAGCCTCCCCTTAAATATGAACTATGATAATAATTCTAAGGTGCACCCACCAATCCACCTGTTGTACAAGCAACAACAGTAATAGTCAACACACCTTTTGTTTATCATCATACACTAAGATTCTTTCATTTCATTTATATTGTATAGTTTTTACCTATATGACTATATTTGTTTTGGTTTATTTTTATATATTTATTTATCTATTTATAATTTATATAAATATGTGTTTATTTATTACGTTATTTTAAGAACCCTTTCAATGCAGTACGCCTTCATTTCCTCATATGTTGGCTATTATTTTACGATTGCACTCAGTTTATGTAGGATGAGTGGGAGCAGTAGGGTTTATGTAGGATGAGTGGGGGCAGTAGGGTTTATGTAGGATGAGTGGGAGCAGTAGGGTTTATGTAGGATGAGTGGGAGCAGTAGGGTTTATGTAGGATGAGTGGGAGCAGTAGGGTTTATGTAGGATGAGTGGGAGCAGTAGGGTTTATGTAGGATGAGTGGGAGCAGTAGGGTTTATGTAGGATGAGTGGGAGCAGTAGGGTTTATGTAGGATGAGTGGGAGCAGTAGGGTTTATGTAGGATGAGTGGGAGCAGTAGGGTTTATGTAGGATGAGTGGGAGCAGTAGGGTTTATGTAGGATGAGTGGGAGCAGTAGGGTTTATGTAGGATGAGTGGGGGCAGTAGGGTTTATGTAGGATGAGTGGGGGCAGTAGGGTTTATGTAGGATGAGTGGGGGCAGTAGGGTTTATGTAGGATGAGTGGGAGCAGTAGGGTTTATGTAGGATGAGTGGGGGCAGCAGGGTTTATGTAGGATGAGTGGGAGCAGTAGGGTTTATGTAGGATGAGTGGGGGCAGTAGGGTTTATGTAGGATGAGTGGGAGCAGAAGGGTTTATGTAGGATGAGTGGGAGCAGTAGGGTTTATGTAGGATGAGTGGGAGCAGTAGGGTTTATGTAGGATGAGTGGGAGCAGTAGGGTTTATGTAGGATGAGTGGGAGCAGTAGGGTTTATGTAGGATGAGTGGGAGCAGTAGGGTTTATGTAGGATGAGTGGGAGCAGTAGGGTTTATGTAGGATGAGTGGGAGCAGTAGGGTTTATGTAGGATGAGTGGGAGGCAGTAGGGTTTATGTAGGATGAGTGGGGGCAGTAGGGTTTATGTAGGATGAGTGGGGGCAGTAGGGTTTATGTAGGATGAGTGGGGGCAGTAGGGTTTATGTAGGATGAGTGGGAGCAGTAGGGTTTATGTAGGATGAGTGGGGGCAGCAGGGTTTATGTAGGATGAGTGGGAGCAGTAGGGTTTATGTAGGATGAGTGGGGGCAGTAGGGTTTATGTAGGATGAGTGGGAGCAGTAGGGTTTAATAGGATGAGTGGGGGCAGTAGGGTTTATGTAGGATGAGTGGGGGCAGTAGGGTTTATGTAGGATGAGTGGGAGCAGTAGGGTTTATGTAGGATGAGTGGGGCAGTAGGGTTTATGTAGGATGAGTGGGGGTAGTAGGGTTTATGTAGGATGAGTGGGAGCAGTAGGGTTTATGTAGGATGAGTGGGGCAGTAGGGTTTATGTAGGATGAGTGGGGGCAGTTGGGTTTATGTAGGATGAGTGGTGGCAGTAGGGTTTATGTAGGATGAGTGGGATCAGTAGTGTTTATGTAGGATGAGTGGGGGCAGTAGGGTTTATGTAGGATGAGTTGGAGCAGTAGGGTTTATGTAGGATGAGTGGGAACAGTAGGGTTTATGTAGGATGAGTGGGAGCAGTAGGGTTTATGTAGGATGAGTGGGAGCAGTAGGGTTTATGTAGGATGAGTGGGAGCAGTAGGGTTTATGTAGGATGAGTGGGATCAGTAGGGTTTATGTAGGATGAGTGGGGGCAGTAGGGTTTATGTAGGATGAGTGGGAGCAGTAGGGTTTATGTAGGATGAGTGGGAGCAGTAGGGTTTATGTAGGATGAGTGGGAGCAGTAGGGTTTATGTAGGATGAGTGGGGGCAGTAGGGTTTATGTAGGATGAGTGGGGGCAGTAGGGTTTATGTAGGATGAGTGGGGGCAGTAAGGTTTATGTAGGATGAGTGGGAGCAGTAGGGTTTATGTAGGATGAGTGGGGGCAGTAGGATTTATGTAGGATGAGTGGGGGCAGTAGGGTTTATGTAGGATAAGTGGGGGCAGTAGGGTTTATGTAGGATGAGTGGGGGCAGTAGGGTTTATGTAGGATGAGTGGGGGCAGTAGGGTTTATGTAGGATGAGTGGGAGCAGTAGGGTTTATTGAGATAGTTTTGTACCACTTCGTTATTTTTACCTTAGAGTACCTAATTTAGCTTTAATAAGTCGTTTAACGTTAGCCAGAAGTAAATATAACAACGCTATCGTATTAAAAGGTTAAATATTATCGTATAATTAATATTCATTTAGTTAAAAGAGGCAAGAGTTAATATTACACGTGTTTATCCCGTAACTATTCTTTTCCTGTTTTCCTGTGTTGTGAGTTACTGGAGCCAATACCGTGTTCATGTATGTATTCATTGAACATAGCGGTGGCACTTTGCATAAATATGACCCCAACAACATGATTGTATCTCGGATTGTGGGGAGAAGCAGATAGTATTATTCTTTCCTTATATACAATATATATATATTTATTTATATATATATATATATATATATATATATATATATATATATATATATATATATATTATATACACACACATACTGTATATATATATATATATATATATATATATATATATATATATTAGGTAATTAGTGTTACAGTAACTTTCAAAATATACGATAAAATTTTGTTAATATTTTTTTTTAAACACGGTTTTATCTTCATATATAATGTAATAACATAATTATAATAATATCGTCAATATGAGAAGTTTGCATTCCATCTAAAACAATAAAAAGACAACTGTTTTTGCTTACTCATATCCAAGTATGTATAGGTTTGTGAATTGTTGTATTATTGTGAATACCGTCCATAAAGATAGTCTGTGACTCACTCATTAGATTACTTGTATATTGCGTGTGTAAATGGTATAGCTTCTGTTGATTCAGTATACTGTATATGTATACACAAATATATAATTAACATGATTAAAGATTCGACACACACACACACACACACACACACACACACACACACACACACACACACACACACACATACAGACACACACACACACACACAGACACACACACACACACACACACACACACACACACACACACACACACACACACACACACACACACACACACACACACACACACACACACACACACACACACACACACAGACACACCCTGTTGCTTATTTTGCAGATAGGAGTTTAGACAAATGTTTCTATATTCAGTTTATGTTAGATATAGCCTATGGACGTATATTGATCTCATCATAGTTATTATCTCCAGCTGAAGTCAGGTTTTTTGTTTTACGAACAGCAAGACAGTCGAATACAAAATTACATAGAAACGCACGCTATAAACTACTTGCCCGCTCTAAATTACGTAGTTACACTCTAGGCTTAGCATCGATGAATACATGCATCAGGTACAGTCAGGTGCACAAATTTTACCCTTCCTACATATTACTTTTGTTTTTATCTTTTGTAATAATAATAATAATTATAATAATAATAACAATACAAATAATCCATAACGCAAATGGCCAAATCATGTTATATTCAATTTATATTTAGTAACCAAACGAACAGCAAGACAATCGAATAATAATTGACACACAAACCCACGCCCAAAGCTACTAGTCCGCTCTTAATGGGTCAGTGGCTGTTTGTTTGGTCTATTAATTAATTTATTCACGTATATTGTTTTTAGTTTCCTCCCTAGACCTCCATCAAGCTTAGAAAAACACCCCCTAGACCCCCCTTCAAGATAGATTTGTACATTTTTCGGTAGAAAAATGTCCCGGCCAAAGGCCGATTCCTCCTAAAATTACAGGCTCGCTTTCGCTCGCCAGGAAAAAATCGACAGCTAAATGGCACGAAGGGTCCTAATATTGACAAAGAAATGGGGTGAAAGGTCATAAAATCCCCAAACTAGTGGAACCAACGTCCTAAAATCTCAAAACTATAGGGGCTAAACATTAGGGAGAAGGGGGTCCATAAAAAACGTGAATTTATGTTTTTATCTGTGTTTGTTCGTTGTTTTATGTTGTGTTTTCCCTGTTCTTGCTCTGTCTTGAGTCGGCCACCCCCAAGAAAAAAGGAAAAAACAAATAATACAATAGAATAAAATAGAAAATAAAAATAGGAAAAATGGGGATTGGGCCTGAGCATATAGATAGATAGATAGATAGATAGATAGAAACAAACATTATACTGTAATATGAAAATAATTATGATCATTTCCCGTATCGACAAAGCATTTCATATTCAGTCACTGTTTTTTTTTTTTTTTTTTTTTTTTTTTTTTCTCTCTTTTTTTTTTTCCCAATTACTAACCCCTTGGTGATCATCACGTGTATCATAGTTTATTTTGCCTATTATTATACTATTGTTAATCAGCTTAGGAAGAACTTGTGGGAGGGACATCATTCTCTTACCCCTTTGATTCATAGAGATCCTTTCTAAACTGCATACAATCGTCTCATGGAAAGAAGAATACAATTTGAAAGGCATCCAGAAATACCAAAAGGGCTGAGGGAAGAAAATGTATTTGAAGTTGTTAACCCTTTGAGTACCAGCGACGTGTTATATTTTATTATAGCTGTATTTAGACGTTATTATGCAGCTTAAGAAGGTTCTGTGGTAGTTAAAAAGGGTTGACTGAGATAGTTTGAAGCCTTATTATTGCTAGAGGGCCATCCTATGTTGAATATAATCGCTTAATCATTACCAGAATATAATTAAAAGGATGTCACTGGTACTGGACGGGTTAAGGGGAGGTCTCCACTTGAGGGATTTTTTTCTTGACCCCTTTCTCCCTCATGGTTAGCCCCACTGTTTTTTAGATTTTAAGACGTTTGCCCCCATAAGTTTGGTGATTTTAAGAATTTCCGCCCCATTCTGTAAATTTTAAGACCTTTCGTGCAATTTAGGTGTCGATTTTATCCTGGCGAGCGATAGCGAGCCTGTAATTTAAGAGTAACCGGTTCGGCCGGGACATTTTTCTACCGAAAAATGTACAAATTTATCTTGAAAGGGGGTCAAGGGGGTGACATTTTAAGATTGCTGGAGGAGTAGGAAACAAACTAGAAACCTCCCCTTAAGGTGGGACACTACTTTTGAACCTATCGGTACATCCTTAGTCGGGTAAATCCAAACAAAAAGTGGTCTTGCTCTCCAGAAGAGAGACGTAGAGAATAATGGTATATAGGCTACACTGCTTCTTCTACCTTGGGTTTTGCCTGATGATGGCTAGAAAAACAAATAATATATTGGCTCGTCTGGGGGTAACTTGGATTAAATTTAGAAATACATTGTTGTCTTATTGAAAGACTCAAATAAAGTGGAGAGAGAGAGAGAGAGAGAGAGAGAGAGAGAGAGAGAGAGAGAGAGAGAGAGAGAGAGAGAGAGAGAGAGAGAGAGAGAGAGAGAGAGAGATCCATATCACTTGTCACTGATTTTCCTCTCTTTCTTTTCTCCCTTTTTTCTCTGGATCTGTCTGCCGTAATTTTTGCCGCTCGCTTCACTGGGTTCGAACATGATCGGGAGAAATAATGTGGTTCAGTTTAACCCCGGCATTCCCATCAGGTCGTTCCTCTTCTTGTTCTACCGCCAATTGATTATATTAAGGGGGGGTCACCGTTTTTTTTTTTTTTTTTTAATCTTTCTCTTCTTTTCTCTTTTTCCCTGGCTTGTATCCATTCGGCCCCATTCAGCCAACTGTTTTAAGACGTTTATTCCCATCCAGGTGTTGATTTCTTCCTGGCGAGCAATAGCGAGCCAGCATTGTATATAGAAATCCGGCTTCGCCGGAGAAATTTTTCTATCGAAAAATGTACAAATTTAGCTTGCTGTCAAAACAACAAATATATATGCTGGCTCGCTATCGCTCGCCAGGAAAATATTTACACCTGGATGGAGGTAAACGTCTTAAAACAGTAGGCTGAATGGGGCCGAATGGATACAAGCCAAGGAGAGAGGGAGAGAAAAAAAAAAAAACGAGGTGGGATCCCTTAAGCTTGATGGCCCATGGTTATGGAGTATAGCCAAGGGGTTTAATAAGTATATGTAATTTAGTCCGAAGCCAATCCTGGGAATCCCTCAGAAAGTTTAGAGAGTGTTTATAAGGAAAACAAACTAATAGCCATGTATAATTATTGATAAATGTTATCTGTGCTTTTAAATGTTAATGTTTTTGGTCAGTGACTACGCATTTGTGTTGCTATCTTGAAATTTTAACACAGATTTGTTCTCAAGTTTATGATAATATACATTAATTACAATTTTTTGTTATAAATCCGTTATTTTATTTTATTGTATTTCATTCTGAATCTACACGTAGCCCCTTAAGAATTAATAATATATTCTGACTATCCCTAAACAGTTGTATTCAGTTTTGGAAGGCCCGCTAAGCATCAAAGTGCTAGAAACTGTCTTAATCATCCATCTGACCCCCACTTTTTGTCCTAACATGAGCACAATCGTCTACTCATGCCAGATAAAAAAAAGAAAAAAAGAAAAAGGCGTCTTTGCATCTTCAAAGGATTAATACAATAATATGCAATAATGAACAACAATACAGTAAGCCAATTAAACGTCACCGTGTATATCCTGGCCCCTTCCTGGCCTTCATCTCGGTATACTTTAAGGGGAGAATGGCCGTTTGTTTGGTCTATTAATTCATTTATTCATATATTTTTTTTTAGTTTTCTCCCTAGACCTCCATCAAACTTAGAAAAACACCCTTTAGACCCCCCTTCAAGATAAATTTATACATTTTTCGGTAGAAAAATGTCCCGGCCAAAGACCGGTTTCTCTTAAAATTGCAAGCTCGCTATCGCTAGTCAGGAAATAATCGACACCTAATTTTTTTTCTTTCTATGTAAGTGAGGGAGGCAAAAGGCAGAACTTCCTATAGCGAGTGCCTCCCTCATAGTTGAAAGAGTGACAGGGCCAAAATCAAGGGACGTTCGAGCCAAAATGCCTGGACACACGGAGTTAGAAGCAATTTAAGTCATAGGAAGAGGGAAAGACTGATTCTGGGAGAGAGTTCCAGAGCTCAGCTATTGAATAGAAGAAATGGCACGAAAGGTCTTGAAATTGACAACGAAATGGGGCGAAAGGTTTGAAAATCGCCAAACTAAGAGGCCGAACGTCTTATAATCTCAAAACTAGTGGGGCTACACATTAGGGAGAAGGGGTTCCAGAAAAACGGTCTGCCCCCCTTAACCCACTCAGTACCGGTGACGTCCTAGTCTTCCTATTCTGGCAAGCATTATACGATTTATTTCAGCTTACGAAGGATCTGTGGTAGCTAAAAACACCAATTGAGATAATCTGTAGCCTTTTAATTGTTTGAGGTCCTTCCTAAGCTTAAGGGGAGGTTTCTAGTTTGTTTCTTACTCCTCCAGCAATCTTAAAATTTCACCCCCTTGACCCCGTTTCAAGATAAATTTGTAAATTTTTCGGTAGAAAAATGTCCCGGCCGAAGGCCGATTACTCTTAAATTACAGGCTCGCTATCGCTCGCCAGGATAAAATCGACACCTAAATGGCACGAAAGGTCTTAAAATTGACAGAATGGGGCAGAAATTCTTAAAAATCACCAAACTAATGGGGAAAACGTCTTAAAATTTCATAAGCAATGGGACTAAACATGAGGGAGAAAGGGATCCAGAAAACAATCCTTCAAGTGGAAATCTCCCCTTAACAAATCGTGTAATAGATGCCAGGGTATAATGACAAGGACGTCACCTCTACTGAAGGAGTTGAAAAATGTGAACCCTTTTAGTCTTTGGTGACAATTTTTTGCGTAATGGTGGCTAACATTAAACGATTTTACTCAGGTTGAAAGCACTCTAGAAATAAAAAAATTGGTAAAATCTACCTCGGTTGATCGTCTGAGTCCCACAATTCCTGCCTAATGTTAATAAAGTCGTCTACTGATAGCCAGACTATAAAAAAGAAACGCGTCCTCGTATCTGATTGTTTTGCATCTTTGCCTGTGATCAATAATAATGAAAGTGCGGACCCATTATCGTCGAAATCCATGTATTCGTTCTTGAGATATATTGTGAGTACACAGACAGAAAGGAGTGAACACAATATCTTGCGCCTCAGACCTACAGCGTCGTATTCAATTCACTTCAATTCAATTAAAAATGGTTTGTTGTCATAGTAGTACAGTATGTTAAGGGGAGGTTGTTGTTGTTGTCATAGTAGTACAGTATGTTAAGGGGAGGTTGTTGTTGTTGTCATAGTAGTACAGTATGTTAAGGGGAGGGTTGTTGTTGTTGTCATAGTAGTACAGTATGTTAAGGGGAGGGTTGTTGTTGTCATAGTAGTACAGTATGTTAAGGGGAGGGTTGTTGTTGTTGTCATAGTAGTACAGTATGTTAAGGGGAGGTTGTTGTTGTTGTCATAGTAGTACAGTATGTTAAGGGGAGGGTTGTTGTTGTTGTCATAGTAGTACAGTATGTTAAGGGGAGGGTTGTTGTTGTTGTCATAGTAGTACAGTATGTTAAGGGGAGGTTGTTGTTGTTGTCATAGTAGTACAGTATGTTAAGGGGAGGTTGTTGTTGTTGTCATAGTAGTACAGTATGTTAAGGGGAGGTTGTTGTTGTCATAGTAGTACAGTATGTTAAGGGGAGGTTGTTGTTGTCATAGTAGTACAGTATGTTAAGGGGAGGTTGTTGTTGTTGTCATAGTAGTACAGTATGTTAAGGGGAGGGTTGTTGTTGTCATAGTAGTACAGTATGTTAAGGGGAGGGTTGTTGTTGTTGTCATAGTAGTACAGTATGTTAAGGGGAGGGTTGTTGTTGTCATAGTAGTACAGTATGTTAACGGGAGGGTTGTTGTTGTTGTCATAGTAGTACAGTATGTTAAGGGGAGGTTGTTGTTGTTGTCATAGTAGTACAGTATGTTAAGGGGAGGTTGTTGTTGTCATAGTAGTACAGTATGTTAAGGGGAGGTTGTTGTTGTTGTCATAGTAGTACAGTATGTTAAGGGGAGGTTGTTGTTGTTGTCATAGTAGTACAGTATGTTAAGGGGAGGTTGTTGTTGTCATAGTAGTACAGTATGTTAAGGGGAGGGTTGTTGTTGTTGTCATAGTAGTACAGTATGTTAAGGGGAGGTTGTTGTTGTTGTCATAGTAGTACAGTATGTTAAGGGGAGGTTGTTGTTGTTGTCATAGTAGTACAGTATGTTAAGGGGAGGGTTGTTGTTGTTGTCATAGTAGTACAGTATGTTAAGGGGAGGTTGTTGTTGTTGTCATAGTAATACAGTATGTTAAGGGGAGGTTGTTGTTGTTGTCATAGTAGTACAGTATGTTAAGGGGAGGTTGTTGTCATAGTAGTACAGTATGTTAAGGGGAGGTTGTTGTTGTTGTCATAGTAGTACAGTATGTTAAGGGGAGGTTGTTGTTGTTGTCATAGTAGTACAGTATGTTAAGGGGAGATTTTTAGTTAGTTCGCTAGACTTCCATCAAGCTTAACATTACACCCCCTAGACCCCCTTTCAAGATAAATTTGTAAATTTTTCGGTAGAAAAATGTCCCGGCCGAAGGCCGGTTCCTCTTAAATTACAGGCTCGCTATCGCTCGCCAGGAAAAAATCGACACCTAAATAGCACGAAGTCTTAAAATTGACAGAAAGAGGGCGAAAGTTCTTAAAATCGCCAAACTAATGGGGCGAACGTCTTATAATATCAAAAGCAATGGGGCTAACCATGAGGGAGAAAGGGGTCAAGAAAAAAATCCCTCAAGTGGAAATCTCCCCCTAATATTGCTACATTTAACACCATATAAATAAACACAAACTACGACAATGAGGACTAGATACCAAGTGGTATACGAGTCCTTTTATCTTGTAAAGCCGGAGTCACACGAGCCCTTTTTCGAGCAATTTTTTACGGGCAATTATCGTCTGGAAGCTTTTAAAATTACTCTTTACCAGAATTTAGCCGCCTAACATAATCTACCTTCAGGCTAGTTACCGATACCAGTGCGAAAATGTCCCGAAATTATACGAGAAAAAACTTGCTCATGGAAAATTGACGGACAAATCGCTCATGTGACAGCGGCTTATGCAAATAGAATGCACAAGGTAAACAAATAGCCTCTCGTAGTCGACGTAGGTTAACCTTTTCAGTATTCGAGGACTCGTTTCATCTCTACTTTCTGGCTATTATAGACGAGTTTATTCAGCTCAGGAAGGGTATATATGGACGTCAGAGGGATAATTAAGATCGTTTCTACCCCTTTGATTCCAAGAGATCATTCCTAAATTTAATACAACCACCAAATAATAAACGAAATATAATGAAAAACGCGTCATCGTATCCTCAAGGCATTAAATTATCCCGGTAGTCTCATTTAAATCGAAAGGAATTAAAGAAGACGTTAACATAGGATAAAAAGCAATACACGAAGAAAAATAAGGCTGGAGAGGGTGGAAATACTGGCTCACCAGATAAAAATACTGCCAGTTAAAGAGTGAGTCAGGACTAATCTTTGTGTGAGGTGAAAACCAGAACTCATTGGAGAGAGAGGGAGAGAGAGAGAGAGAGTTGTTAAGGGGGTCACCGTTTTTTTTTCTCTTTCTCTCCTTTTCTCTCTTTCTCTGGCTTGTATCCATTCGGCCCCATTCAGCCAACTATTTTAAGACGTTTATCCCCATCCAAGTGTCGATTTCTTCTTGGCGAGCGATAGCGAGCCAGCATTGTATGGAGAAATCCGGCTTCGCCGGAGACATTTTTCTATTGAAAAATGTACAAATTTAGCTTACTGTCAAAAACAAAAATATATACTGTATATGCTGGCTCGCTACCGCTCGCCAGGAAAATGTTGACACCTGGATGGGGGTAAGAGTCTTAACACAGTAGGCTGAATGGGGCCGAATGGATACAAACCAAAGAGAGAGGGAGGAAAAAAAAAAAAAAAAAAAGCGAGGAGGGCTCCCTTAAGCGGATTGGTATTTGTTGTGAACGTCGTTAATTGAGGGTTAAGATCAACATATGTATCTAATCTAAATCGAATCCACTTCCTATTATTTTCAAGCGGATAAATACTCAAAGCCTTTACCTCTCATATTGGCAGATTGTCCTTAAGGGGAAGTTTTTAGTTTGGTCTCTAGATATCCATCAAGCTTAAGATTACACCCCCTTGAGCCCCTTTCAAGATAAATTTGTACATTTTTCGGTAGAAAAATTTCCCGGCTGAAAGCCGGTTCCTCTTCAATTACAGGCTCGCTATCGCTCGCCAGGATAAAATCGACACCTAAATTGAACGAAAGGTCTTAAAATTGACGGAAATGGGACGAAAGTTTTTAAAATCGCCAAACTAATGGGGCGACTGTCTTAAAATCTCAAAAGCAATGGGGCTAAATATGAGGGAGAGAGGGGTCCAGAAAAAAATCCCTCAAGTCGATACCTCCCCTTAAGCCGGTATCACACGAGAGCTTTTATAGTCAACATTCGATGATCAACATTTTTCTGGCAACATTTCTTGATTATTTTGCACTGGTATCGGAAACTAGACTGATGATAGATGAACTTGGGTAATAGAAAAATATGAATGTTGACTTCATAAGCTGCCAGACAAGTGTTAAGGAAAAATGTTGAGTGAAAAAGCGCTCGTGTGATACCGGCTTTACGCTGTTAACATAATTTGGTTTGTAGTAGTTGATAATGTTCTTGATTTATACTGTCACTCTTCAAGATGCGCCCTCAGTAGTCGATTATATTCAGTTAAGGAGGGATGTGAGCAAATCAGAAGGTAATTATAAGACAGTCTCTACCCTATTGACACCTACGGGTCTTTCGAATAAGAATACAATCGTCTATTAATACCCAACATTAAATTAAGAAACGCGTCATTGTATACTGAAAGGGTTAAGCACTCTCCTCCATTTTCTGTCACACAATAACACACCGTATCATACCATTGTCTTGGCCTTTCATGTCGTCTCCTCTCTTCATATTCACCAGTCTAAAGTCAATTGTATTATTATTATTTATATAATTAGTATTAGTATTATTACTTATTATTATTATTATTATTATTATTATTATTATTTAAATTGAGATTTTTTATTTTATTAGTATATATATTTTTTTGAGATAGAGAATTATAATTTGATCTGATTGGCTGATGCTACTGTGTAATATATTTTTATATGCGAATAAAGGAGAAAAAAGGCAAAGCTGCCTGCAACAAGTGTCCCCCCAATGTTGGAAGAGTGACAGAGAGCCAAAATCAAGGCAAGTTAGAGGTAATTTAGGTGGGCGGGAAAGAAATGCGATGTGCTTGTTAAGTGTTTTGAAATGAATAGGAGGCGTTTGTGAGAGTTAGCTGGATTACTCTCTGTCTAGGTGAGGCACATATAGAAACAGTGGGGAAAGCCAGACAAATGAAACAGGAGTTCTAGCAACTCCTTAGCATATGCATCCACAGGGTACTGCCCTGCTCGATTGGTACCTACAATCTCCCCTCCGTACAATCTATACGATGTAATTATTGTACAATATATTCTGGCTAACATTAACCGATGTTTACAGATATAAACAGCCCTATTTGATTTAGATGATCTAGTGAGTGAGTATTTATTCCCTTTGATTCGTAGAGGTAGATTATAAGCTAAAGAAAATCGTCTAATGGTAACCAAAATAAGACTAAAAATACGTCATCGTGCTGGAAGGGTTAAACAAATGGAATATAGTCGTTCCACTGGCAATACTATTTGAGATCAACACATATTCTAACTTTTCACGACTCCTTAACCCCTTCAGCATGATGAAGAAAATGTCATCATATTCTGGTTACGTTTAAAATTGCGACTATTAATCTTTCAACTTTGGGGGAGACACTTGTTACAGTCAGCCTTGCCTTTTGTCTCCTTCACACACATAGATTTGTTTTTCCATGGCTTATAATCTACCTCAAAGACTCAAAGGGGTAAATACTACCTCAATAAATCCCTCTGAATAACATAGGTCCTTCATAAACTGCATAACATCGTTTACTTTTAGCCCGAATCAAAGTCAAAAGGCGCCATGGTGCTGAAGGGGTTAATAACCCTCCTTTCTCATGTTGTCTAATTTCCGGAATCCAACATGCATTGCTTCGGAATTCCACTCAACTGCTCTCCTTCTTCACACTACTATATGATATATACCGGACGAGAGAGAGAGAGAGAGAGAGAGAGAGAGAGAGAGAGAGAGAGAGAGAGAGAGAGGAGAGAGAGAGATAAGAGAGAGAGAGAAGAGAGAGAGGAGAGAGAGAGAGGAGAGAGAGAGAGAGAGATAGAGAGAGATAGAGAGGAGAAGCGAGAGAGATAGGAGAGAGAGAGATAGAGAGTAGAGAGAGAGAGAGAAGATAGAGAGAGAGAGAGAGAGAGAGAGAGAGAGAGGAGAGAGAGAGAGAGAGAGATAGAGAAGAGAGAGAGAGAGAGAGAGAGATAGAGAGAGAGAGAGAGAGAGAAGAGGAGAGAGGAGAGAGAGAGAGAGAGAGAGAGAGAGAGAGAGAGAGAGAGAGAGATATATATATATATATATATATATATATATATAAGTGTTTCAGTTCCATAAATTAATGTGTGGGCAGAAACTCCCTCGTGCATTATCCTCTGACTGCTTTTATGCTCAAGTTTTTGTTCCCGATCAAAGCTTTCCTTGTTCCTGATCGAATCTTTCCTTGTTCCTGATCGAAGCTTTCCTTGCTCCTGATCGAAGCTTTCCTTGCTCCTGATCAAAGCTTTCCTTGTTCGTAATCGAAGCTTTCCTTGTTCCTGATCGAAGCTTTCCTTGTTCCTGATCAAAGCTTTCCTTGCTCCGTGATTTCGAAGCTTTCCTTGCTTGCCTGATCAAATGCTGTTCCCTTGTTCGTGATCGAAGCTTTCCTTGCCTTAACACTTTATAGGTGATCTGACTTTCTCTTCTGGGTTATTATGATATTTGTTTAACTATTATTGAGGATTTGGTTGTTTTTGTCGTTATCTGCTAAGGGGATTAAATTTCCACCGTCAGCTTGAAATAGAAACCGACTAAAGTTGGTTTGTATTTGTTTGTTTTTTCCCTTTTTAACCCACCTATTGCATTTTATAATCCCTTTTACTTACCGCCACCATTGTGTTTTATGTTTATATGGATTCGTCCAATTTTCTTAACCTTCTACAACTATCCCCACTAATTAGCGGTACACTATATCGGCCTCGCACCACCAGTACAGGACAATAGGCATGCATGTAGAATCTGTCTTCGGGGCACCAAAGAGGATAAGGAGAGGGACCATGAGACGAAGAAAAAAAAAGAGGAAGAGGAGGGGGGGTGGGAAAGGAGTCAAACATCAAGACTAGAGAAACAAGAGCGACCCAAGGAAGGAAGCGAGCGAGGAATAAATTTTTACTAAGAATACGGGCGGCCAGGGCACGCTAACCCTACTCCCAAATAAACGAAAGAATCCAAAAGACTATAAACACCATTTGAGGAGTAGCACTTCATTGATAACGTTTCGCTCCAGATCGAAGCGAAATGGAAAACAAAAGGCGTTCCTCTTCATGGATGTTTATATAATTATGTTTTCAATTGGCTGAGTATATTAATCAAAAGAACTATGAACACTATAATATACATTCCTATAATCAGCCTCTCCTCTCCTCTTTTCCCTCCACTCGTACACCAGTAAGGATCCGCCTGGTAATCGCGAGTTATCACACGATAGCTTTTATATTCAATTTTGGTGTTCAACAGTTGTCTGTCAACAAATCAGGAATATTTTACACTGGTATCTTAAACACTAGACTGATGATAGATGAATTTAGGTACCCGAAATATATTAAATGTTTGACCTCCTAAGCTGTCGGACGCAGTGTTGAGGATAAATGTTGAGTGAAAAGTCACTCGTGTGATACCGGCTTAAGGATCCTGCCTGGTAAGTTTACTGTTTGTACCCGTGCTGTCGCTCCGTGCCAGAACTCGCAGTAATATGACAAGGTTTAGTAAGAGCTACGAGGTTCAGGTTATCACGTGGGATGGGAGGGAGGCAGTATGTAGATTAAGGGGGGGTCACCGTTATTTTTGTTTTAATCTGTTCTCCCTCGTGTTTTCCTTTTTTTCTCCCCTTTCTTCTTTCCCTGGCTTGTATCCAGTTCGGCCCCATTCAGCCAACTGTTTTAAAGACGTTTATTCCCGCATCCAGGTGTTGATTTCCTTCCCAGCATTGTATTGAGAAATCTCCGCTTCGGCCGGAGAAATTGTTCTAATCGAAAAATGTACAAACTTAGGCTTGCTGTCAAAACAAATAAATATATATGCTTGCACTACCGCTCGCCAGGAAAATATTGACACCTGGATGGGGTCCAACGTCTTAAAACAGTAGGCTGCTGGGGCCGAATGAATATATGCCAAAGAGAGAGGGAGATGAAGAGAACAAAAACGATGTTTGTGCTCCCTTAAGGAAACAATAAATTGGGATGTGTGGCTTATGTTTGGTTGCATTGACGTACACACACATAACACTTACAGGCATTACACGTACACACATGACACGTACACACACATGACACGTACAGGCATACACGTACACACACATAACACTTACAGGCATACCCGTACACACACATAACAAGGTACAGGCATACCCGTACATACCCATAAGACGTAACAGGCATATCCACACACACATCACGTACACACACATAAACACGGTGCCGGCATATCCACACACACATCACGTACACACACATAACACGTGCAGGCATATCCACACACACATCACGTACACACACATAACACGTGCACACATATAACACGTACAGTGATAGCCCCAACACATAGCACGTACACACACCATAACCCGTACAGGCATATCCACACACACATGACGTACACACTCATAACACGTACAGAGCATATCCACACACAACAGCACGTACATCAACACATAAGCACGTTAACAGGCATATTCCACACACACATGACGTACACACTCATAACACGTACAGGCATATCCACACCCACATACACTCACTCTATTTTCACCCCTTCGGTATCGGCGATGTCCTATTTAACTTTACTCTGGCTATTATTAAACGATTGTATTCCAGTTTTTTTTCAAAAGGGCCTCGAACATTTAACATGCTTCGAACTATCTCGCCTAACAATTTTGACTGCGGCAGATCCTTCCTAAGCTTCATGACAATTGTAGGAATGTAGCTGAACTCAAATATAAAATAACGGGTCGGCCGGTAGTAGAAGGGGTTAATAGGCACGTACGGTTGTCACAAATAGTGAACTTGTGTTTCGAATTGTGAGATAATGG
>CM064552.1:14496252-14538850 GCA_032716605.1 Paralithodes platypus | reverse complement strand
TGTTTCAGTTCCATAAATTAATGTGTGGGCAGAAACTCCCTCGTGCATTATCCTCTGACTGCTTTTATGCTCAAGTTTTTGTTCCCGATCAAAGCTTTCCTTGTTCCTGATCGAATCTTTCCTTGTTCCTGATCGAAGCTTTCCTTGCTCCTGATCGAAGCTTTCCTTGCTCCTGATCAAAGCTTTCCTTGTTCGTGATCGAAGCTTTCCTTGTTCCTGATCGAAGCTTTCCTTGTTCCTGATCAAAGCTTTCCTTGCTCCTGATCGAAGCTTTCCTTGCTCCTGATCAAAGCTTTCCTTGTTCGTGATCGAAGCTTTCCTTGCCTTAACACTTTATAGGTGATCTGACTTTCTCTTCTGGGTTATTATGATATTTGTTTAACTATTATTGAGGATTTGGCTTGTTTTTGTCGTTATTGCTAAGGGATTAAATTTACCGTCAGCTGAAATAGAACCGACTAAAGTTTGTTTGTTTTTTCCCTATTTACCCACCTATTGCATTTTATAATCCTTTTCTTACGCCACCATTGTGTTTTATGTTAATATGGATTCTCCAAATTTCTTAACCTTCTACAACTATCCCCACTAATTAGCGGTACATATATCAGGCTCGCACACCAGTACAGGACAATAGGCATGCATGTAGAATAGTTGTATTAATAATTTTTACTAAGAATACGTGCTGCAGTGCTACTCCCAAATAAACGAAAGAATCCAAGACTATAAACACCATTTGAGGAGTAGCACTTCATTGATAACGTTTCGCTCAGATCGAAGCGAAATGGAAAACAAAAGGCGTTCCTCTTCATATGATGTTTATATAATTATTTTTTCAATTTTCTGAGTATATTAATCAAAAGAACTATGAACACTATATACATTCCTATATCAGCCTCTCCTCTCCTCTTTCCCTCCACTCGTACACCAGTAAGGATCCGCCTGGTAATGCCGGTATCACACGAGAGCTTTTATAGTCAACATTTGGTGATCAACATTTGTCTGTCAACATATCAGGAATATTTTACACTAGTATCGTAAACTAGACTGATGATAGATGAATTTAGGTAACCGAAATATATTAAATGTTGACCTCCTAAGCTGTCGGACCAGTGTTGAGGATAAATGTTGAGTGAAAAAGCTCTCGTGTGATACCGGCTTAAGGATCCGCCTGGTAAGTTAGCTGTTGTACCCGTTCTGCGCTCCGTGCCAGACTCCAGTATAATGACAAGGTTTAGTAAGAGCTACGAGGTTCAGGTTATCAATGGGAGGGGAGGGAGGCAGTATGTAGATCAAGGGGGGTCACCGTTTTTTTGTTTTATCTTTCTCTCGTTTTCTTTCTTTCCCTGGCTTGTATCCATTCGGCCCCATTCAGCCAACTGTTTTAAGACGTTTATCCCCATCCAGGTGTTGATTTCTTCCAGCATTGTATGGAGAAATCCGGCTTCGCCCGAGAAATTTTTCTATCGAAAAATGTACAAACTTAGCTTGCTGTCAAAACAAATAAATATATATGCTGGCACTACCGCTCGCCAGGAAAATATTGACACCTGGATGGGGGTAAACGTCTTAAAACAGTAGGCTGAATGGGGCCGAATGAATATAAGCCAAAGAGAGAGGGAGAGGAAGAGAAAAAAAACGAGGTGGGCTCCCTTAAGGAAACAATAAATTGGGATGTGTGGCTTATGTTGGTTGCATGACGTACACACACATAACACGTACAGGCATACACGTACACACATGACACGTACACACACATGACACGTACAGGCATACACGTACACACACATAACACGTACAGGCATACACGTACACACACATAACACGTACAGGCATACACGTACATACACATAAGACGTACAGGCATATCCACACACACATCACGTACACACACATAACACGTGCAGGCATATCCACACACACATCACGTACACACACATAACACGTGCAGGCATATCCACACACACATCACGTACACACACATAACACGTGCACACATATAACACGTACAGGGATATCCACACACATATCACGTACACACACATAACACGTACAGGCATATCCACACACACATGACGTACACACTCATAACACGTACAGGCATATCCACACACACATCACGTACACACACATAACACGTACAGGCATATCCACACACACATGACGTACACACTCATAACACGTACAGGCATATCCACACACACATACACTCACTCTATTTTAACCCCTTCTGTACCGCGATGTCCTATTTAACTTTACTCTGGCTACTATTAGACGATTGTATTCAGTTTCAAAAGGGCCTCGAACATTTAACATGCTTCGAACTATCTCGCCTAACAATTTTGACTGCGGCAGATCCTTCCTAAGCTTCATGAAATTGTATGAATGTAGCTGAAATCAAATATAAAATACGTCGCCGGTATAGAAGGGGTTAATAGGCACGTTCACAAATAGGTAACTTGTGTTCGAATTGTGAGATAATGGCTTGTAAGGAAGATCAGGTACACTCGGATACCATAGTCTCTAGCCCACCTAAGCTGGTATCACACGAGCGCTTTTTCACTCAACATTTATACTCAACACTGGTCTGGCAGCTTATTAGGTCAATATTTACACCACCATGTTTCCAGGCACACCCTTCATTACCACCGGCTCCCCGGGCCAGGCGCCTGATGGACTACTATCTCGTCCAACTGGCGCATGACCCTCTCTCCCAAACGACTGCGTTTACATTCATCTATTCACAAGCATTCTCCATTCATTCCTGTTTATTACCACTTTCTTTGCCTGATCTATAGTCATTCCTCTATCATCCAAAGCTTGTCTTACACAGTCTCTCCATCTCAATGGGGGTCTTCCTGCCCTTCTATCTCCCCTTGTATCTGACTCCCATATTCTCTTTGTAAGCCTTTCATCTTCCATTCGTTCAATATGACCATACCAGCTCAGCACCCTTCTGTCCACTCTGGCCGACAAAGTTTCCTGCTGCCCCACTCTCCTACGTATCTCTTCATTCCTCAATCTGTCTGTACGAGTAACTCCACACATACTCCTCAAGCAGCTCATCTCCACATCCAGCTTTCTTCTCTCCTTTTCCTTCAGAGCTTATGTCTCAGCCCCATACATCACTGTTGGCACAGCAATTCCTTGATACAATGCACTTTATACTTTCATTCCGAGATTTCTCGTCTCAAAATCTCCCTCAATTCACACAAAACTACCACAAGGATCATAGACAGTACACTTACATTTACCAGCTTCTTTCATAATTTAAGGTAAAAATATGATACTTTTCATAATATTTAGATTAAGAGTTATTACATTTTGAAACAGACCCTTTCAATCGCCATGTAAAGTGTGAAGGAAAATCTTTACATTTTCCTCTTCAGAGTTTTCAAAAAGTCTGGAATATTAATGGTAACGTCTTCCTCTTGTTTAAGACTATTAGATATACTGTACTGTAGACCCTTCCCGAGCCACATCATCTATTAGATATACTGTACTGTAGACCCTTCCCGAGCCACATCATCTCCCACAATGCCCATCACCCGAACAAAGTGAACGTAAAAACTCACACGATCCACTCATACAGTCTATCTCGCTCTCATACACACACACACACACACACACACACACACACACACACACACACACACACACACACACACACACACACACAGACAGACACACACACATACGGGTTGCTGTGGTCCAGTGGTTGCTGTGTCTTGCGCGCTGACCACGAGGGCTGGGCTGGGGCGAGCGTTCAAGTCCCCATCAGAATGCTAAAGTTTTTTTCGGCCATAGCGACGGAGAGAATTGTATGGTGGTTCCTCCCTAACCAAGCTGCTATCAGCCTGTGTTAGCCTACACATCTTCTCACCAATACAAAGTGCATCTGCGTATGTACTTGGTGGGAAGTCAGGCACCTCACGGTCGCCAAAGTACGTATGTGACCTCGTAGTTAAGGTAGAATAAGTATTGTACTGTACCTAGGTTTAAGAAAACTCTGTAGATTTTCAGCCTCAGGGCTGCACTGAACAATAAACCGAAAATTATTATTATTATTTATTTACACACACACACATGCACAAAACCCAGCCCAACACACACATGCTCCACTCATAAAGTTCCTCCCTGCCTGCGGATAACTGCAGCCTCTCCCTCTTCATAGTAATACCCCTGCCTGAGGATAACTGCAGCCTCTCCCTCTTCATAGTAATACCCCTGCCTGAGGATAACTGCAGCCTCTCCCTCTTCATAGTAATAGAACACTCGGGGATCACTAAATCTTGATCCTCCTCCAGTTTTGACAGCCCCCCTCCTCCCCACTTCTCCCGTGACCTCTTGTGACCTGGGCTTCTTCTGTAGGGCCCCACCTGGTTATTACCTTACCGCGGTGTATTATCTCGGTCGACCCTCAGGAGTTTGATATATGTAATTTATCTAAGGTTGTTTGTTTTTGATATAGGTATAGAGTCGGAGATTAGATACTTATAGTTTATATATATTTATATTTTAAATCGGTAAGCAACTTGATTGTTTATAGACAGTATATATGAGAGAGAGAGAGAGAGAGAGAGAGAGAGAGAGAGAGAGAGAGAGAGAGAGAGAGAGAGAGAGAGAGAGAGAGAGAGAGAGAGAGAGAGAGAGAGAGAGAGAGAGAGTACAAAGGAGTACAAAGGAGTACAAAGGAAATCAAGCAACAACAGATCTAGTGACCCTTCTAGGTTGCTTGTCCTCCAAAACACTGAGGATCAAGTGTCCAAACAGTGGTTTAGAGTGGGTAAGGGAACATTGGAAAGGGAACTACTGCCCTGCCACTAACGTGGCAGGACTAGGAAGTTAGTAGGGGACAGATGGGTTAGTAACTGAGGGGAGGATAAAGTTATTCATTTACAAACGCAGTCAGTCGCGGGTTTGATGCGAGATATTTGTCTAGGCGGAATTTAAATGAATCAACGGTGCTGCAGTCTATAACGTCTCGGGGAAGCCCATTCCACAAGTTGACAACTCGATTGAAGAAGAAAGAAGAAATTCTTAGATTCGTGTGAGTTAAAAGATTTACCAATAATTTTGCAACCGTTTCCCCGCGTGTAATTAGATTGGTCGATAGTGAAGTACTTACTACAGTTCATATTGTCGATGCCTTTGATGATTTTGAACACTTGAATTAAGTCGCCTCTTAATCTGCGCTGGGTTAAAGGAAATAGATTTAATTCTCTAAGACGCTCTTCGTATGGTTTGTTCTTTAGGCTAGGTATCATTTTGGTAACTCTACGTTGAACTCGTTCTAGCTTGTTTATATCTTTTTGGTAATAAGGGCACCAGGATTGAACGCAGTATTCCAGAAGAGGGCGGACTAAGGAATTGTAAAGGGTTAGGATAACTTCTTTGGATTTATGCTCAAATGACCTGCCTATAAAGCCAATTATTTTGTTTGCCTTCTTAACAACTTCTGAAACATTGTTGACTCGGTTTTAGGTTACTCGATATTGTTACTCCCAGATCAGTTTCTCTGTTTACATTCTTAAGCTGAGTGCCATTCATCGAATAGTTTGCTTTCTCATTTAGGTATCCGACATGTAGTACTTTACATTTATCCGCATTGAAACTCATTTGCCAAATTTGGGCCCAACATGACAATTTATCTAGATTGTGTTGCATATCGTCAACTTGTTCTTTTGAGAGTACGCTATTTGCAATTTTTGTATCGTCAGCAAATTTGAGATTGTGCAGGTGAGACCCTCATCTATGTCGTTGATGTAAATTAGAAAGAGAATTGGTCCTAGTACCGATCCCTGGGGTACCCCGCTACTTACATTGGTCCATTTAGATGCCTTACCGTTTATGACTACCCTTTGCTTTCTGTTGCTGAGCCAATTTTCTATCCATTTCAACACACCGTCTTGTATTCCATGCGCTTTTAGTTTTAGCAGTAAACGTTTGTGGGGAACTTTGTCAAAGGCCTTTTGAAAATCAAGGTATATAATATCTACAGCTTTACTCTCATCGTAGAGGTTGAGGATATCGTGGAAGAAGTCTAAGAGGTTTGTTAAACAGGAACGTTTTTTACGAAAGCCGTGTTGAGTATCTTTAAGTATGTTATTTTCCTCCAAGTGATTTACGAGAAATGTCTAGAGAGAGAGAGAGAGAGAGAGAGAGTGTTTGTTATTTATATTGCACTCGGGTAAGGAGCTAAAATTATATATTAGACATACATAATTTACTTTCGGTCCATATATAACACCCAGGTTCACGGCAATGGGGTCCTGGGGTTGGGGATGATAAAGTCCCTGTGGTTTGTTTATGTGTACCGCGTGTGGAGGAGGAGGGGGAGGAGGGGGACCAGGGGCAGATGATAGGATAACCCCGAGTGGGTGGCTTTATTAAGGGGGGGGTCACCGGCTTCTTTTTATCTTTCTCTCCTTTTCTCTCTTTCCCTGGCTTGTATCCATTCGGCCCCATTCAGCCAACTGTTTTAAGACGTTTATGCCCATCCAGGTGTCGATTTCTTCCTGGCGAGCGATAGCGAGCCAGGAAGGCTTCGCCGGAGGCATTTTTCTATCGAAAATTATACAAATTTAGCTTGCTGTCAGAACAAACATATATATATGCTGGCTCGCTACCGCTCGCCAGGAAATTATTGACACCTGGATGGGAGTAAACGTCCTAAAGCAGTAGGCTGAATGGGGCCCAATGGATAAAAGCCAAAGCGAGAGGGAGAAAAAGATAAAAAAAGCGAGGTGGGCTCCCTTAAGTGTTTGGTGCGGAGCTAACCCCAATATGATATGGTCGGTCATCGGATAACCTGAATTGATTTAATCGTTCCAACCATTCTCCTCCGATTTCACTTACGATGCTTTGCTCTCCTTGATAAATGTAATGCTTTTCCTCAGTTGTTCCAAACACCAACTTATTTAAGGGGGGTGGCCTGTTTTGGTTCTGTCCTTTTCTATCTTTCTCTGGCTTGTATCCATTTGGCCCCATTCAGCCTACTGTTTTAAGACGTTTATCCCCATCCAGGTGTCAATTTTTTACTGGTGAGCGGTAGCGAGCCAGCATATTTTTTATTTTTGTTTGACAGCAGGCTAAATTTGTAAATTTTTCGATAGAAAAATGTCTCCGGCGAAGCCGGATTTCTTCATATAATGCTGGCTCGCTATCGCTCGCCAGGAAGAAATCGACACCTAGATGGGGATAAACGTCTTAAAATAGTTGGCTGAATGGGGCCGAATGGATACAAGCCAGAGAAAGAGAGAAAAAGGACAGAAATAACAAAAAAGCAGGTCACCCCCCTTAACCCCGTCAGCACGATGACGCCGGTTACCGTTTATTCTGGCTAAAGTTAGACGATTTTATGCAATTTAAGAAGGACCTATATTATGCAGAGGGTTGATTGTGATCGTAGCTTATCCCTTTGACTCCTAGAGGTAGATTATAAGCTAACTTACCTTTAAGGGGAGTGACCTGTCTTTGTTCTGTCCTTTTCTATCTTTCTCTGGCTTGTATCCATTTGGCCCCATTCAGCCTACTGTTTGAAGACGTTTATCCCCATTCAGGTGTCAATTTTTTACTGGTGAGCAGTAGCGAGCCAGCATATTTTTTATTTTTGTTTGACAGCAGGCTAAATTTGTACATTTTTCGATAGAAAAGGTTCTCCGGCGAAGCCGGATTTCTTCATATAATGCTGGCTCGCTATCGCTCGCCAGGAAGAAATCGACACCTAGATGGGTATAAACGTCTTAAAATAGTTGGCTGAATGGGGCCGAATAGATACAAGCCAGAGAAAGAGAGAAAAGGACAGAAATAACGAAAAGCAGGTCACCCCCCTTAACATACCTTTGATATCTTCGCCACATAGCCAATAGTACCGACGAGTGCGACGCCCCGGCTCCTTGTTGGTTGGGAGAGCCAAAGAATATCGTCTAATGGTAACCAGAATAGGAGGAAAATTACGTCATCGTGCGGAAGGGGTTAATCGATCCAACCACTCTTCTTCAAATTACGTCATCGTGCAGAAGGGGTTAATCGATCCAACCACTCTTCTTCAAATTACGTCATCGTGCGGAAGGGGTTAATCGATCCAACCACTCTTCTTCAAATTACGTCATCGTGCGGAAGGGGTTAATCGATCCAACCACTCTTCTTCAAATTAGCTTACGATGTTTTGTCCTCCATGGCACGTGTTACGATTAAAGGGAGCCCAGACGGTATTGTGCAGCATAATTTACTGGTTCGGCTCAATGGTTTAAGGAGGGGGTCTAGTTTGCTCTCTCAACCTCCATCAATCTTTAAAAAAACACCCACAACGTATAAATTTGTACATTTTTCGGTAGAAAAATGTCCCGGCCGATGGCCGATTCCTCTTCAAATACAGGCTCGCTATCGCTCGCCAGGAAAAAGATCGACCCCTAAATGGCACGAAAGGTCTTAATATTGGCAAAGAAATGGGGCAAAAGGTCTGAATATCGCCAAACTAATGATTTCTCATAACTAATAGGGCTAAACATGAGGGAGGAGAAGGAGGACTCGAAAAACCAACTGCCTCCCCTTAACCCAATTGATCCAAACACCGGATTTGAACTTATTTAATCTGTTCAACCATTCCTTGCCCGACTTCACTATATTTAATCGTTTCCACTTTTCCTTCTCCAATTTCACTTACTTCTCCATGGCAAGTGTTTTCGATTTTTCCCAATTGTTCCAAGCACCAAATGTGAACTTATGTAATCGTTTCAATCTTTCCTTGTCCATTTTCACTTACGAGCTTTTTCGTCCGTTAAGGGGAGATTTCCACTTGAGAGATTTTTTTTCTTGACTCCTTTCTCCCTCATGTTTAACCCCATTGTGTTTCTAATTTTAAGACGTTCGCCCCATTATTTTGACGATTTTAAGAACTTTCAACCCATTTCTATCAATTTTAAGACCTTTCGTGCCATTTAGGTGTCGATTTTATCCTGGCGAGCGATAGCGAGCCTGTAATTTAAGAGGAACCGGCTTTCAGCCGGGACATTTTTCTACCGAAAAATGTACAAATTTATCTTAAAAGGGGCTCAAGGGGGTGTAATCTTAAGCTTGCAGGATATCTAGGGACCAAACTAAAAACCTCCCCTTAACCGTTATGATTTTCTCACCTCGACAAGCACAAGATATGAGTGGGGCTTTTAGTTGAGATGCTAAAGGTGAGAGATCAGGTATGTGGTGGATTTTGCTGCAGTGGATCTTCCTGGTTTTGGGGTGGTCTTGGTGGGTTGAGGGTGGTTTTAGGTATATATGTGGTGGACTTTACTAAAGTGAATCTTCCTGGTTTTGGGGTGGTCTTGGTGGGTTGAGGGTTGTTTTAGGCATATATGTGGTGGACTTTACTAAAGTGAATCTTCCTGGTTTTGGGGTGGTCTTGGTGGGTTGAGGGTGGTTTTAGGTATATATGTGGTGGACTTTACTACAGTGAATCTTCCTGGTTTTGGGGTGGTCTTGGTGGGTTGAGGGTGGTTTTAGGTATATATGTGGTGGACTTTACTACAGTGAATCTTCCTGGTTTTGGGGTGGTCTTGGTGGGTTGAGGGTGTTAGGCAGTGAAGACGACCCTGCGTGGGCTTTAAAGGGAGGTTTTTTCTGGATCCCCTTCTCCCTCATGTGTAGCCCATATGTTTTGAGATTTTAAGCCGCTCATCCCCTTAGTTTGGCGATTTTAAGACCTTTCTCCCCATTTCTTTGTCAATTTTAATACTTTGTGTGCCATTTCCTGGCGAGCGATAGCGAACCTGCAATTTAGGAGGAACCAGGACATTTTTTACCGAAAAACTAAACAAAAAATCTCAATGAGGACATATTTTCTAAAGTCGATGGAAGTCTAGGTAGCAAACTAAAATCCTTCCCTTAAGGGGGGATGGGCCGGTTTTCTGGACCACTTACTCCCTCATGTTTAGCCCCATTAGTATTCAGATGTTAAGATGTTTGCCCCATTAGTTAGTCGATTTTAAGACCTTTTGCCCCATTTCATCGTAAATATTTAGACCTTTCGTGCTATTTAGGTGTCGATTTTTTTCCCTGGCGAACGATAGTGAGCCTGTAGTGTTGGAAGAACCGGCCTTCGGCCGGGAAATTTTTCTACCGAAAAATGTACAAATTAATCTAGATGGGGGATCTAATGGATGTTTTTTTTTTTTTTTTTAATTTGATGAAGGTCTAGGGAGGAAACTAGAAAAATAACGAATACATGCACAAATTGTCCAAATAACGAATACATGCACAAATTGTCCAAATAACGAATACATGCACAAATTGTCCAAATAACGAATACATGCACAAATTGTCCAAATAACGAATACATGCACAAATTTTCCAAATAACGAATACATGCACAAATTGTCCAAATAACGAATACATGCACAAATTGTCCAAAAAGTGAACCATCTCCCCTTAAGCCGGGTTCACATGATTGTTTTTTTTTCCGGCGAATTCATTATTATGGCAATATTTCGGAATTATTTTTTATATTTGTCGACAAATAGTCTGCGTTAGATTGTTGGTATAGTTGACTGAAATCTTATAAATGCTCTGCGGTAGATTGTTGGTAGTTGACTGAAATCTTATAAATGCTCTGCGGTAGATTGTTGGTAGTTGACTGAAATCTTATAAAACTTGAATTCAGAAGCTTCCAGACCAGAGAGGCCGAGAAAAGAGGCCGAAATAAAACCCAACACACTATAGTCTATTTAATTTCAACTGACGGTAAATTGCAGAGCTCCTATCAAGATTTATAAGTCATGTGGAGGATTTTGTTGTGAAATAAGGTGTCAATATTTTCCTGGTGAGCGGTAGCGAGCCAGCATAAATAGTTTGTTTTGACAGCAAGCTAAATTTGTACATTTTTCGATAGAAAAATGTCTCCGGCGAAGCCAGATTTCTCCATACAATGCTGGCTCGCTTTCGCTCGCCATGAAGAAATCGACACCTTAATGGGGATAAACGTCTTAAAACAGTTGGCTGAATGGGGCCGAATGGATACAAGCCAGGGAAAGAGAGAAAAGGAGAGAAAGATAAGAAAAAAGCCAGTGACCCCCCTTAACCCATTCAGTACCGGTGACGTCCTTTTCATCGTATCCTGGACACTATTAGACGATTTTATTCAGTTTGGATGGATCTGTGGTAGCTCAGAGGATTAAGGGGAGGTATTTAGTTTGTTCCCTACTTTTCCATCAAGCTCAAAATTACACCCCCAGACCCCCTTTCAAAATAAATTTGTACATTTTACGGTAGAAAAATTTCCCGGCCGGAGGCCGGTTGCTCTTAAATTACAGGGTCGCTATCGCTCGCCAGGAAAACATCGACACCTTAACGGCACGAAAGGTCTTAAATTTGACAGAAATGGGAAAAAATGTCTTAAAATATCCAAACTACTACAGGGCGAAGGTCTTAAAATCTCAAAAGCAATGGGGCTAAACATGAGGGAGAAAGGGGTCCAGAAAAAAATCCCTCGAGTGGAAATCTCCCCTTAACCGAGATAGTATGTAGCCTTTTAATTGTTAGCGGTCCTTCCTAAGCTGAATTAAATCATCGAATAGTTGCCAGACTATAATGAAAAAGACGTCAGCGGTACTGAACGGGTTAAGGAGTGATTGGATACGGATATAGTGGTTAAAAGTGACGTTTGCCTGTATACTAATGAACACACGGGATATTTAGCTTGTGGAACCGAACACTGTACCGGCCATTTGGAGTTGATCACCAACCATGTGTTACTCCTGATTCTCCTTTATTCAAGAACAAACGTCTTGTTGACTTTTGTTAGTAAGTATACTGACATACATGACATAAATATCTCGGTAATTACTCTGGCAACCTTATACTCATCCTCATTAACCCCTTCAGACTCATATGACGCAGAGGTTGCCAGATTAGCAATAAGAAATAGAGTTCTCTCACTCTTATAATTACCTCTCCACAATTAGTTTTCTGCCCACAGCTAACTCAAAGACAACTGCAGAGGTTGAAGTACCGGTAACTAAACTAAAGGTTTCTAAATTCCCCTGATGGTACCGGTAACAAAGGTTTTAAAGTATCCCTAATAGGCTCAAAATCGCGTCATATGTCGGAGAGGGTTAAGGGGAGGGGGGTTTATTTATTTGTGTATTTACTTATATACTGTATTTATTACTATAGTGTTTTAGTTTCCTCTGTAGACCTCAATCAAGCTTTAAAAATACCCTCAACTAGATCCCTCTTCGTGATAAGTTTGTGCATTTTTCGTTAGGAATATGCCCCGGCCGAAAGCCGGTTCCTCCTAAATTGCAGCCTTGCTTTCGCTCGCCAGGTAAAAATCGAGACCTGAATGGCACAACAGATCTTAAAATCGCCAAACTAATGGGGCGAATGTCTTAATTTCTCAAAACTAATGGGGCTATTATGAGGGAGAAGGAGGTCCAGAAAAATACTTTAATGGAATACTTAGATCATGCAAGCTCATTGTTAGTAATGATAAAATTAGTATCAATTTAATCCTAAGCTCACCAAACTAATCAGTGTCCCCAAGAAACTAATTATTCCAGTAAAAGACTAAATTGCAACTAATGTATATATGTGTATTGTTTAATTAATCTATTAATTGATATCAGCCGTCGAGTTGTCAAAACTAAATATTTAATCTATGGCTATTAAAAAAAAGCCAAGAAAAACAAGGGAAAAAAATAATAAAAAATAGAATTAAATAGAAAATAAAAATAATAAATGGAAAAATGGGGATTGGGCCTGAGCATATAGATAGATAGATAGATAGATAGATTAAAAATAACATGATATTAATGATAAGTTACATGTGTGTTGACAATCACAAGGCATGCAGTCAATGCAAGATAATCGTTAGAGAGTGAACACCGGTTGCAGTGTGGCTTTAAGGGGGGTCACCTGCTTTTTTGTTTTATCTTTCTCTCCTTTTCTCTCTTTCTCTGGCTTGTGTCCATTCGGCCCCATTCAGCCAACTGTTTTAAGACGTTTATCCCCATCCAGGTGTCGATTTCTTCCTGGCGAGCGATAGCGAGCCAGCATTGTATGGAAAAATCCGGCTTCGCCGGAGAAATTTTTCTATCGAAAAATGTACAAATTTAGCTTGTCAAAACAAAAATATGTATATGCTGGCTCGCTACCGCTCGCCAGGAGAATATTGGCATCTGGATGGGGGTAAACGTCTTAAAATAGTAGGCTGAATTGGGGCCAAATGGATACAAACCAAAGCGAGAGCGAGAGAAAGAGAAACAAAGCGAGGTGGGCTCCCTTAAGCAGGCAAGATGATACTTTTTTTTTTTTTTTTTTTTTGTCAGTGTCAAAATATTAAATAACATATATTTGTGGTGAAGAGGCTGGGTAAGCTTAACGACTGCACCAGGAATTAATGGAATGTAGTTTTACGAAGACCATTAATTTTACACAATACCAGGAATCCCGTGCAGCCTCATTATAGAAGCCCGCATTATGAGGCGGCCGGTGGAAATATTCATCTTTAACCCAATATATAAATATATTTTTTTTTTCTTTTTTCTTTTTTTAAGAGACAATGAACGGAGGAAGGAAAAACACAGATAAAACAAAAAGGTCCATGTGGCTAAAGGCATCCTTCATTCATAAAATGTTTGTAACAACTGGATTTAAACTTTTGTAGATTGTAAGTTTGTGGAAAGCAACTCGAGGGAAGTGAATTCCAAAGAGTAGTAGTTCTAGGGATAGATGAATTTTGATAAGCAGAAGTTATGCATTGTGGAGGAGAAAGTGTAAATTCATGGGCGCTCTCAGCTGCCCTAGTTCTACGGGGAAAGATGTGGAGAGGCGGCACAATTGAAGCAAGTTCCTCGGAACAATTGCTGTGAAAATATCTGTAGAATAATGCAAGGGATGCAACGTTTCTTCGTATGGATAATGTAGGAAGATCCTGTGTGATTGCAGGGTTATTGAGGGGGCCCCACCTCGCTTTGTTTTATCTATCTCTCCCTCTCTCTTTGGTTTGTATCTATTCGGCCCCATGCAGCCTACTGTTTTAAGACGTTTACCCCCATCACAAGCCCACCGAAACGTCAATAAAATACCCTCATTGTTCCCTGATTAAATAGCACTGTATGAATATTCAAAATATGCTATAGGGGTGCAATGCCTGGTGAGTTATCTGCTCAACAGGTGGCGTTGTGTGTGTGTAAGTGTGAGAGTCCGAGTGTAGGGGGTGAGACAGTGAAGCACGGGAACGAGGTGGCTTCAGAGATGGGGTCGTTTCGGGCCATGAGTGAGCACCGTGCCTCATGTGAAGGCAAGATGGCAGGTGCTCGATGTACTCTACGTGCTTCACATGTCTCACTCCCTATACTGGAACAAGACCTCACGGGCTTCACTGTTCATTGTAAAGCGGTGAATGTTAAGGCTCTCAGCCTAGGCCCGAGAGGAAGTAAGTTGGAATATAGAAAAAAAAAAAAAAAAAAAATCCAGGTGTCAATATTTTCCTGGCGAGCGGTAGCGAGCCAGCATATATATACAGTATATATATATTTTTTTGACAGCAAGCTAAATTTGTAAATTTTTCGATAGAAAAATTTCTCCGGCGAAGCCGGATTTTTCCATACAATGATGGCTCGCTATCGCTCGCCAGGAAGAAATCGACACCTGGATTGGGAAAACGTCTTAAAACAGTTGGCTGAATGGGGCCGAATGGATACAAGCCAAAGAGAGAGGGAGAGAAAGACAAAACAAGCGAGGTGGGCTCCCTTAACGTTGTCAGGAATCCATGTTGAGGTCATTCAGATTATTGTTTGGTTTGACGAGTAGTACAAGACCTTCCGAAGTAAAGGGAAAAGCTAATAAATATTTCCACCTAAAACAAAAGAGCGAGTAGAAGAATGTAAACCCTCGCAATGGTCAGAGATTTACATTGATTACACCGGCATTGTCTACGGGTATAAAAGAAGGAACAACCAATTACATCCAAACAAAATTCTTGCACGCCGAAAACGTCCTCCAAGCATGCAAAATCATAGACACCAGGTCTAGGATACACATTTACAAAGAGAGTGGTGAAGGGAGCAGTGAGGGAGAGTAAGGGAAGACAAGATGAGGAAAGTGGTGAAGGGAGCAGTGAGGGAGAGTAAGGGAAGAGTAGATGAGGAAAGTGGTGAAGGGAGCAGTGAGGGAGAGTAAGGGAAGAGTAGATGAGGAAAGTGGTGAAGGGAGCAGTGAGGGAGAGTAAGGGAAGAGTAGATGAGGAAATGAGAAAGAATATAAGTGTAAACAGGAGGGAGTGGAAGAAATTGTTTTGGAAAGAGGTGAAGAAAGTTAGGGAAGGTGACACAGAAAGTCATATTAACCAGCAACCAAGGGCCTAGGAAGGAAAAAGGAATCCAGGTCATTACAGAGAGCAGAGAGTCACTTGTCGGATTCTGTCGTGGCCAGACAGAATTATTACCTTATTTAATAGTTTTGAATGATAGCAAATGAGAGAGAAAGAGAGAGAGACATACATACAGACAGACAGACAGACAGACATACATACAGAGACAGACAGACAGACAGACAGACAGACAGACAGACAGCCAGCCAGCCAGAGAGAGAGAGAGAGAGGGGGCGGGGAGATGGATGGGGGAAGGGTGAAGGGTTAAAAAGCTTGCGAGGTGCAGTATGGTGTAGAGGGCACCCCCCCCTCCCCCCCCCCCCCCCCCCCTTCCCCCCATATCTCTCTCTCTCTCTCTCTCTCTCTCTCTCTCTTTAATGTAAACAAATACCGGGATATTATAAATAGGGTCGAAAAACAATAAATATGAATATTACATGAACGGGGAGAAAGTTAATAGCGTTTCACAGGTAAAACACCTAGGAGTGTTTATAAATGAAAACCTAAAATCTTTAAACCAACGCACGGCAGCAGCTAACAAAGCAAACAGAGCATTAGGATTAATCAGAAGACATTTTCATTATCACAGCAGAGACAGTTATGCCAATATATAAAAGTATAGTGAGACCGCATCTACAGTAGAGTATGTTGTGCAGTTCTGGTCTCCCTACCTCATAAAGGACATTGTAAAGCTGGAATATGTGCAGTGAAGAGCAACTAAACTGAACCCTTCTCTAAAAAATAAACCATATAATGAGAGACTAAGAGAACTCTATATATTTTCACTTAAGAAAAGGAGGATAAGAGGACAACTGATTGAGTGTTTTAAGTTTTTAAAAGGATTCAGTAACATTAACCCCGATAAAGTATTTAAGATAGCCAAAGAGAGTTCTACAAGAGGAAACAAGTTAGCATTAAAAGGTAAGAAGGCAAACCTGGATACAACAAAACTTGTCTTCACTCATAGTATAATTAGTGAGTGGAATAAGCTCCCAAATATAGTAATAGATAGTGTCTCAATAGATGTATTTAAACAAAATGTCTAGCTAGACTCATACCACAGAAACATAGGGATGGAGTATTTAATAACCAATGATAGAACGATGTGGTAGTAACGAACATTGCTTCCAGTTGAAGAGAGCCGAGGAAAACAAATCTATATATATTGTATATATTACTACAGGTGAAGGCTTTCATGCCATTTCCTTTCCATTTTTAACTTTCTATAAATTCCTTAAGGTGTTTTCCAAGATCTGCAAGGTTATTCATTTCCAATTGTCTCTTTTTCCCAGATATACGAAAGATCACTTATAACTGTGTTATGTTACTAACCTATCTGTCCCCTACTAACTTCCTAATCCTGCCACGAACATTAGTTCCAGGGCAGTAGTTCCCTTTCCACTTTTCCCTTACCCACTCTAAACCACTGTTTGGACACTTGATTCTCAGTTTTTTGGAGGACAAGCAGCCTAGAGGGGTCGCTGGACCTGTCGTTGCTTGATTTCCTTTGTACTCCTTTACTGTATACCTTTGTACTCTCTCTCTCTCTCTCTCTCTCTCTTGTTGCTATAATATTACTCTTTCGCTCTCTTCTATTTCTTATGTCTGCTACTACTTTCTATGAGAGATTAAAATAAAAGTCCCCCCTTTCCCCCCCCCCCCCCCGTGGTCCCACATTGACCCCTTTGGCCCGTATTGTGCCCAGGTCGTGAGTCCTGCCGCGGGACCCCCAGGGCGTTCCGTGACCACACCCCCAGGAGGGTGTAGGGGGGATAGTTCAGGCAAGATTGCACTGTAAGACGTACGGATTTAAATTACCTATGCAAAAGATAATTAAAGAATCCATGCTAAATTAACCGGATAACATTATATTGGGTTGTAGTAAACTCATAGAAAATAAAAAATAAAAATAGGAAAAGTGGGGATTGGGCCTGAGCATATAGATAGATAGATAGATGGATAGATAGATAGTAAACTCTTCTATACAGTACATGTATACCCAGTGAGGGTACTGTATATATACCTTTTTAATACCCTTGATTTATTTTACAATGTGGACAGTTTGCACTTATTGCACCACCAGTAATGCTCACCTAACTCAGACGAACTTTCTCGCATCCTATAGTGTTAACCCGTTCAGTACCGGTGCCGTCATTTTTACTTCATTTTGGCTACTATTAGACGATTGTATCCGGTACTAAAGGGCCTAGAGCAATTAACAGGCTTCCAACTAGCTCACTTAACCCTTTGTACTACCACGGATCCTTTCTAAACTGCACAAAATCGTCTAGATATATCTATCTACCCGTCAGGATCTCCCAGCGGACTATCCCTTATTCTTCAACAATACAAAAATCAACCCTTCATCTTCTCTAAATATTCTTGGTGTCTCTTTTTCTTCTGCTCTCATTTGGAAGTACCATATTACCAGTCTTGCTAAGGCAGCCTCTCAGAAGCTGGGTGTGCTCAACCGCCTTAGGGGGTTCTTTTCCCCTGCACAGCTTCTTGCTCTGTACAGGGGCATAGTGCGCCCTTGTATTGAGTATTGTTCACATGTGTGGGGAGGTTCCTCTCACACTGCTCTCCTAGACAAAGTTGAAAGGAAGGCCTTTCGTATCATTAACTCCCGTCCACTCACACCAACTCTCTGCAATCTCTCTCTCTCCGCCGCAATGTTGCATCTCTCTCGCTATTCTATCGCTACTATAATAATCAGTGTTCCTCAGAGCTATCCCAGTGCATACCACCTCCTTTACGTAGGGCACGTGGTACCCGTCTTGCAACTCAATCCCACCCCTACTCTGTGCAACTCTCCAACCCAAGAGTGAAACGTTACTCTCAAACTTTCTTCTACTCAACATCTGAGCTCTGGAACTCTCTCCCAGAATCAGTCTTTCCCTCTTCCTATGACTTAAATTGCTTCAAACTCCGTGTGTCCAGGCATTTTGGCTCGAACGTCCCTTGATTTTGACCCTGTCACTCTTTCAACTATGGGGGAGGCACTCGCTATAGGCAGTTATGCCTTTTGCCTCCCTCAATCACATAGAAAAAAAAAAAAAAAAAAAAAAAAAAAGTAAAATTAAAGACCTCGCCGGTACGGAAGGGGTTAAGGGGGGATGGACCGGTTTTCTGGACCACTTTCTCCCTCATGTTTAGCCCCATTAGTTGTCAGATGTTAAGATTGTTGCCCCATTAGTTTGTCGATTTTAAGACCTTTCGCCCAATTTCTTCGTCAATATTTAGACCTTTTGTGCTATTTAGGTGTAGATTTTTTCCCTGGCGAACGATAGTGAGCCTGTAATGTTGGAAGCACCGGCCTTCGGCCGGGAAATTTTTCTACCAAACAATTTACAAATTAATCTAGAAGGGGGATCTAATGGATGTTTTTTTTTTTTAATTTGATGGAGGTCTAGGGAGGAAACTAGAAAAATAATGAATACATGCAAAAATAATGAATACATGCAAAAATAATGAATACATGCAAAAATCGGCCAAAAAGTGAACCATCCCCTCCAAAAATGCTTAATATTGCTCGTGTTTAACGCACAATTACCGCCTTAATCATACTTTACTATGCTTAGAAGGTTGAGGGAAGGCAATACTACAATATTACTAAAATAAAACCTCCTTAAAAATAAAGTCATGGTATACATTCGGATGCCGCGTGAAGGTACTCACTAAAATTATAATGTTATGCCACTCTGTTCTCGAGATACTTTACCATCACTCATTCTCACTCTCACTCTCACTTACTCTCTCTCTCTCTCTCTCTCTCTCACACACACACACACACACACATCTACACGCATCTCTCTCTCTCACACACACACATCTACACGCATCTCTCTCTCTCACACACACATCTACACGCATCTCTCTCTCTCTCTCACACACACACACACATCTACACGCATCTCTCTCTCTCTCACACACACACACATCTACACGCATCTCTCTCTCTCTCTCTCACACACATCTACACACATCTCTCTCTCTCTCTCTCTCTCTCTCTCTCTCTCTCTCTCTCTCTCTCTCTCTCTCTCACACACACACACACACATCTACACGCATGCAGACGCTCTTGAATGATTACAATACCCATTACATTAACAACGTTCGTGCATTATTTTAGGAACATATAGGGATTTAATGAGAAGAGAGATTTGGTATTGCCATATACACGAACTGATCTCTTCAGGTTTAAGGGGAGGCAGACCGTTTTTCTGGACCCCCTTCTCCCTAATGATTAGCCCCACTAGTTTTGAGATTATAAGACGTTCGGCCCATTAGTTTGGCGATTTTAACACCTTTCGCCCCATTTCGTTGTGAATTTTAAGCCCTTTCGTGCTATTTAGGTGTCGATTATTTCCTGGCGAGCGATAGCGAGCCTGCAATTTTAAGAGGAACAGGCCTTCGGCCGGGACATTGTTCTACCGAAAAATTTACAAATTGATCTTGATGGGGGGTCTAGGGGGTGTTTTTCTAAGTTTGATGGAGGTCTAGGGAGGAAACTAAAACAATATTTAAATAAATTAATTATTAGACCAAACAAACGGGCCAGCCTCCCCTTAAGCAACGAATATGGAGAGTAAGTTGAGGGTAGTGCGAAGGGGAGGGAAGGGAGAGAGTAAGGGAAGGGGAGGGAGGGAGGGAACAGAGGTAGTGAGGGTGGAAGTAGGGGAGGGGAGGGGAAAGTGGTAGTGAGGGTGGAAGTAGGGGAGGGGAGGGAGGGGAAAGTGGTAGTGAGGGTGGAAGTAGGGGAGGGGAGGGGAAAGTGGTAGTGAGGGTGGAAGTAGGGGAGGGGAAAGTGGTAGTGAGGGTGGAAGTAGGGGAGGGGAACGAGGTAGTAAGGGTGGAAGTAGGGGAGCCGAAAGTGGTAGTGAGGGTGGAAGTAGGGGAGGGGAACGAGGTAGTAAGGGTGGAAGTAGGGGAGGGGAACGAGGTAGTAAGGGTGGAAGTAGGGGAGGGGAACGAGGTAGTAAGGGTGGAAGTAGGGGAGGGGAAGGGAGGTAGTAAGGGTGGAAGTAGGGAGGGAGGGGAACGAGGTAGTAAGGGTGGAAGTAGGGGAGGGGAACGAGGTAGTAAGGGTGGAAGTAGGGGAGGGGAACGAGTGGTAGTAAGGGTGGAAGTAGGGGAGGGGAACGAGGTAGTAAGGGTGGAAGTAGGGGAGGGGAGGGAGGGGAACGAGGTAGTAAGGGTGGAAGTAGGGGAGGGGAACGAGGTAGTAAGGGTGGAAGTAGGGGAGGGGAAGGAGGGGAAAGTGGTAGTGAGGGTGGAAGTGGGGGAGGGGAAGGAGGGGAAAGTGGTAGTGAGGGTGGAAGTAGGGGAGGGGAACGAGGTAGTAAGGGTGGAAGTAGGGGAGGGGAGGGGAAAGTGGTAGTGAGGGTGGAAGTAGGGGAGGGGAAAGTGGTAGTGAGGGTGGAAGTAGGGGAGGGAGGGGAAAGTGGTAGTGAGGGTGGAAGTAGGGGAGGGGAACGAGGTAGTAAGGGTGGAAGTAGGGGAGGGGAAGGAGGGGGGAAAGTGGTAGTGAGGGTGGAAGTAGGGGAGGGGAGGGGAAAGTGGTAGTGAGGGTGGAAGTAGGGGAGGGGAAGGAGGGGAAAGTGGTAGTGAGGGTGGAAGTAGGGGAGGGGAACGAGGTAGTAAGGGTGGAAGTAGGGGAGGGGAAGGAGGGGAAAGTGGTAGTGAGGGTGGAAGTAGGGGAGGGGAACGAGGTAGTAAGGGTGGAAGTAGGGGAGGGGAGGGAGGGGAGAGAGAGGTGAGAAGGGTGGAAGTAGGAGAGAGGAGGGAGGAAGTGAGGGTGGTGATTTATGGAGGGTATGCAAGACCACACTGTGTATATACCGGTATGCAAGACCACACTGTACAGTATATACCGGTATGCAAGACCACACTGTACAGTATATACCGGTATGCAGGACCACACTGTACAGTATACCCGTATGCAAGCCCACACTGTACAGTATATACCGGTATGCAAGACCACACTGTACAGTATATACCGGTATGCAAGACCACACTGTACAGTATATACCGGTATGCAAGACCACACTGTACAGTATATACCGGTATGCAAGACCACACTGTACAGTATATACCGGTATGCAAGACCACACTGTACAGTATATACCGGTATGCAAGACCACACTGTACAGTATATACCGGTATGCAAGACCACACTGTACAGTATACCGGTATGCAAGACCACACTGTACAGTATATACCGGTATGCAAGACCACACTGTACAGTATATACCGGTATGCAAGACCACACTGTACAGTATATACCGGTATGCAAGACCACACTGTACAGTATATACCGGTATGCAAGACCACACTGTACAGTATATACCGGTATGCAAGACCACACTGTACAGTATATACCGGTATGCAAGACCACACTGTACAGTATATACCGGTATGCAAGACCACACTGTACAGTATATACCGGTATGCAAGACCACACTGTACAGTATATACCGGTATGCAAGACCACACTGTACAGTATATACCGGTATGCAAGACCACACTGTACAGTATATACCGGTATGCAAGACCACACTGTACAGTATATACCGGTATGCAAGCACCACACTGTACAGTATACCGGTATGCAAGACCACACTGTACAGTATATACCGGTATGCAAGACCACACTGTACAGTATATACCGGTATGCAAGACCACACTGTACAGTATATACCGGTATGCAAGACCACACTGTACAGTATATACCGGTATGCAAGACCACACTGTACAGTATATACCGGTATGCAAGACCACACTGTACAGTATATACCGGTATGCAAGACCACACTGTACAGTATATACCGGTATGCAAGACCACACTGTACAGTATATACCGGTATGCAGGACCACACTGTACAGTATATACCGGTATGCAAGACCACACTGTACAGTATATACCGGTATGCAAGACCACACTGTACAGTATATACCGGTATGCAAGACCACACTGTACAGTATATACCGGTATGCAGGACCACACTGTACAGTATATACCGGTATGCAGGACCACACTGTACAGTATATACCGGTATGCAGGACCACACTGTACAGTATATACCGGTATGCAGGACCACACTGTACAGTATATACCGGTATGCAAGACCACACTGTACAGTATATACCGGTATGCAGGACCACACTGTACAGTATATACCGGTATGCAGGACCACACTGTACAGTATATACCGGTATGCAGGACCACACTGTACAGTATATACCGGTAGGAGGACCACACTGTACACTATATACCGGTATGCAGGACCACACTGTACAGTATATACCGGTATGCAAGACCACACTGTACAGTATATACCGGTATGCAGGACCACACTGTACAGTATATACCGGTATGCAGGACCACACTGTACAGTATATACCGGTATGCAAGACCACACTGTACAGTATATACCGGTATGTTCCTTCTTTCTCT
Organism: Paralithodes platypus; assembly: GCA_032716605.1. Lineage (NCBI taxonomy): Eukaryota > Metazoa > Arthropoda > Malacostraca > Decapoda > Lithodidae > Paralithodes > Paralithodes platypus. The sequence continues at coordinate 14,516,030 of CM064552.1, read as the reverse complement.
TCTCTCCAGGAGTGGCTATGGTCACCATTATGTACAGTCAGTTATAATAGTTTATGATCATCTAATAGTTTCCACTGTACAGTATATACCGATATGCAAGACCACACTGTACAGTATATACCGGTATGCAAGACCACACTGTACAGTATATACCGGTATGCAGGACCACACTGTACAGTATATACCGGTATGCAGGACCACACTGTACAGTATATACCGGTATGCAGGACCACACTGTACAGTATATACCGGTATGCAGGACCACACTGTACAGTATATACCGGTATGCAGGACCACACTGTACAGTATATACCGGTATGCAGGACCACACTGTACAGTATATACCGGTATGCAGGACCACACTGTACAGTATATACCGGTATGCAGGACCACACTGTACAGTATATACCGGTATGCAGGACCACACTGTACAGTATATACCGGTATGCAGGACCACACTGTACAGTATATACCGGTATGCAGGACCACACTGTACAGTATATACCGGTATGCAGGACCACACTGTACAGTATATACCGGTATGCAGGACCACACTGTACAGTATATACCGGTATGCAAGACCACACTGTACAGTATATACCGGTATGCAAGACCACACTGTACAGTATATACCGGTATGCAGGACCACACTGTACAGTATATACCGGTATGCAAGACCACACTGTACAGTATATACCGGTATGCAGGACCACACTGTACAGTATATACCGGTATGCAGGACCACACTGTACAGTATATACCGGTATGCAGGACCACACTGTACAGTATATACCGGTATGCAGGACCACACTGTACAGTATATACCGGTATGCAGGACCACACTGTACAGTATATACCGGTATGCAAGACCACACTGTACAGTATATACCGGTATGCAGGACCATACTGTACAGTATATACCGGTATGCAGGACCACACTGTACAGTATATACCGGTATGCAGGACCACACTGTACAGTATATACCAGTATGTTCCTTCTTTCTCTTCTCTCCAAGAGTGGCTATGGTCACCATTATGTACAGTCAGTTATAATAGTTTATGATCATCTAATAGTTTCCACTGTGCAATGATAGCCATCTGCGCTAATTGATCGATCACAATTTAGTTTTCGTTAAACAACAAGTTATGTTTGTTTAGTTCGTGTATATAAATTGCATTCATACTTCTGTCAAATCATACTTCCACAACCAAAATATATGAGGTCCATGAATGTATCTATGTAATATATGAGGTCCATGAATGTATGTAATATGCACATGTAAGCGCAGTCATCATAAGTGTAGTGTTGTGTTTGAGAAGTAATTGCTGAGTGGTTATATTAGTGAACTTAAGGGGAGATATCGACTTGAGGGATTTTTTTCTGGACTCCTTTCTCCCTCATGTTTAGCCCCATCGCTTTTGAGATTTTACGACGGTCGCCCCATTAGTTTGGCGATTTTAAAACATTTCGCCCCATTTCTGTCAATTTTAAGACCTTTCGTGCCATTTAGGTGTCGATTTTTTCTGGCGAGCGATAGCGAGCCTGTAATTTAAGAGGAACCGGCCTTCGGCCTAGACATTTTTCTACCGAAAAATGTACAAATTTATCTTGAAAGGGGGTCTAGGGAGTGTAATTTTAAGCTTGATGGAAGTTTAGGGAGGAAACTAAACACCTCCCCTTAAAGCCACAAGAACCCAGATTCGAATCCTGTTATACTGTAAGTATGGAAAACAGTATTGACAATTTAATGAAGTTGTACTCAATTTAAATATAATAGTATTTACTAATCAATATGCCATAAATAAAACACTGTTGATTGTAATGTGTTTGCATTACATGAGTATCCCATCAACAGGACTAATACAGTGAATCTTTGTAACCGGCTCAGACATTATGTTGGCATTAAGGAGAGATTTCCACTTGAGGGATTTTTTTCTTGACTCCTTTCTCCCTCATGTTTAGCCCCATTGCTTTTTTTAATTTAAAGACGTTCATCCCATTATTTTGACGATTTTAAGAACCTTCGACCCATTTCTGTCAATTTTAAGACCTTTCGTGCCATTTAGGTGTCGATTTTATCCTGGCGAGCGATAGCGAGCCTGTAATTTAAGATGATCCGGCTTTCAGCCGGGACATTTTTCTACCGAAAAATGTACAAATTTATCTTGAAAGGGGCTCAAGGGGGTGTAATCTTAAGCTTGATGGATATCTAGAGACCAAACTAAAAACCTCCCCTAAATGTGTGCAGTGCCTAACACCATCTATTGGCCTGTATAATCCCTAATTACTGTATAGTCTGTTTCATCTTAGGTGGCGGTAAATTGCCATTCCCCCCCCCCCCTATCTTGATTACTTTACTTGTATTATCTTGTTAACCCCTTCTGTACCGGCCACGTCTTTTAAACTTTACGCTGGCTACTATTAGACGATTTTATTCAGTTTACAAAGAGCCCCTAGCAATAATTAACAGGCTTCGAACTATCTCGCTTAAGGGGAGATGGTTCACTTTTTGGGCAATGTTTTCATTTATTCGTTATTTTGTTAGTTTCCTCCCTAGACCTCCATTACATTTAAAAAAAAACATCCAATAGATCCCCCTTGATTCAATGCTTAAGAATGGGTAAGGATTAATCAGCAAGCTATCGGACAATAGAGATAAGTAGCGTACAAATTGCAGTAAAAAAAACCCACACATCTGGCAAAAGCAGATACTATCTCACACAATCACCAATCATCCATCAGCCTCTAACAACGTCTCTTTATCTCACATGTTTTAAGGGGGTGACCTGCTTTTTGTTATTTCTGTCCTTTTCTCTCTTTCTCTGGCTTGTATCCATTCGGCCCCATTCAGCCAACAATTTTAAGACGTTTATCCCCATCTAGGTGTCGATTTCTTCCTGGCGAGCGATAGCGAGCCAGCATTATATGAAGAAATCCGGCTTCGCCGGAGACATTTTTCTATCGAAAAATGTACAAATTTAGCCTGCTGTTAAACAAAAATAAAAAATATGTTGGCTCGCTACCGCTTACCAGTAAAAATTGACACCTGGATGGGGATAAACGTCTTACAACAGTAGGCTGAATGGGGCCAAATGGATACAAGCCAGAGAAAGATAGAAAAAGACAGAACAAAAACAGATCACCCCCCTTAATGAACCGTTCATGGCAATATCAGGGTAGAAAGTGTTACTAGTTTGTCAAGTTATGAGAAGATCTGACTAGTTTGTCAAGTTATGGAGCTGCGATACCTTCAAGCATTCTCCCTTATATATTATACAACTTTTTCTCCATTCCTGTAATTCCCCAACTCGATTCCCGTGTTACATTGAGACCAAAGCCCGTGTACCTAGGCCAACCCCATCATTGTCGGTGGTAATTACATATACAGGTATAAATTAAATGATGTGTATGTATTCCTAGCCTTTTGATCATTAAGTCACCTAAGATCAACTAACTTCATGGTAGGTGCTCGTAATTGAATGATAATATCGCCGAAATATTGCCAGATAAAAAATGCCAATTAGAAAATAGTGGAAGAAACGCTAGTGTGACTACACCTTGGGCCTTGGGCTTCCCAGTCCATATTAAGAACACTGATAGGTATAATATGGGTGATTGTGTTAAGGGGAGGCAGACCGTTTTTCTGAACCCCCTTCTCCCTAATGTTTAGCCCCACTAGTTTTGTGATTATAAGACGTTCGGACCACTAGTTTGGCGATTTTAACACCTTTCGCCCTATTTCGTTGTAAATTTTAAGACCTATCGTGCCATTTAGGTGTCGATTATATCCTGGCGAGCGATAGCCAGCCTGCAATTTTAAGAGAAATTGGCCTTCGGCCGGGAAATTTTTCTACCGAAAAAAGTACAAATTTACAGGTGTCTAGGGGGTGTTTTTCTAAGCTTGATGGAGGTCTAGGGAGGAAACTAAAAAATGTATGAATAAATGAATTAATGGATCAAACAAACGGCCAGTCTTCCCTTAATGATGATGAAAATGAGTGAATTTCAGTGTTTTTTGTCCAGGCAAATGTTCGTACTTTATGAGGACCAGTTCTAGGCATCATTGGTCCAGCACATAGCTATTAAGAAATGATTTGAAAGCCGCTCACTACCTCATCCATATATCTGTTAACCCTATTAGGTGCAGGGCGGGCCAATTTAAATCCTCCCAGTTTTACTCCATTAGCTTGGAGATTTTAAGACGTTTCATCTCATTAGTTTGGCGATTATATGATGCTTCAACCCAATAAGGTGTTGATTTTTCCTGGGCGAGCGATAGCGAGCCTGCAATTTGGGAGAAACCGGCCATTGGCCGGGAACTTTATCTACCGAAAAATGTACACATTTAGCTTGAAGGGGGTTTGGGGGACGTTTTTTGTAGTTTGAAGGGGTTTGGGAGAGGCGTTTTTCCAAGTCTCGGTGTAAACTAAAAACACATTGTTCGAAAATGGCAAAAACAATTAAACCCCTCTATAGTAATTACACAAAACAATTAAACCCCTCTATAGTAATTAAACAAAACAATTAAAACCCTCTATAGTAATTAAACAAAACAATTAAAACCCTCTATAGTAATTAAACAAAACAATTAAAACCCTCTATAGTAATTAAACAAAACAATTAAAACCCTCTATAGTAATTAAACAAAACAATTAAAACCCTCTATAGTAATTAAACAAAACAATTAAAACCCGCTATAGTAATTAAACAAAACAATTAAAACCCTCTATAGTAATTAAACAAAACAATTATAACCCTCTACAGTAATTAAACAAAACAATTAAACCCTCTACAGTAATTAAACAAAACAATTAAAAACCTCTATAGTAATTAAACAAAACAATTAAACCCTCTACAGCAATTAAACAAAACAATTAAACCCTCTATAGTAATTAAACAAAACAATTAAAACCCTCTACAGTAATTAAACAAAACAATTAAACCCTCTACAGTAATTAAACAAAACAATTAAACCCTCTACAGTAATTAAACAAAACAATTAAAACCCTCTATAGTAATTAAACAAAACAATTAAAACCGTCTATAGTAATTAAACAAAACAATTAAAACCCTCTACAGTAATTAAACAAAACAATTAAACCCTCTATAGTAATTAAACAAAACAATTAAAACCCTCTAGTAATTACACAAAACAATTAAAACCCTCTATAGTAATTAAACAAAACAATTAAAACCCTCTATAGTAATTAAACAAAACAATTAAACCCTCTATAGTAATTAAACAAAATACCATAATGACCTCCATCCAAGACGTTGCACCAGATAGTGTTAATGACCTGTTGGCTATTAGTGAGCAGAGAGCTGGGTCCTAATAATTAATGCTGGCCGTGGTATATTACGTCCATTATACCTGCTGGGGTTAGGTCAAGGTTCGGGTTTTCTCCATCGCCTTCTCCCTCATGTTTAACCCGATTACTTTGGCCATTTTTAAGATCTTTCGTGCCATATAGGTGGCGATTTTTTTCCTGGCGAGCGATAGCGAGCCTGTAATTTAGGAGGAAAATCGGCGTTCGTCAGGAAAAAAACCCCGAAAAATGTACAAATTTATCTTGAAGGGGGCTCATGAGGGTATGTTTTTTAAGTTTGGTGGAGGTCTTGGGAGGGAATAACAATAATAATAGAAAATAAAACAAATTAACAAATCAATACAAATCTATACAAATCTACCCTTAGAGGCGGGTTCACACCAGTACCTTTCTTGGTCAACTCTTTATCGGCAACTTAAGGGGAGGCAGACCGTTTTTGTGGACCCCCTTCTCCCTAATGTTTAGCCCCACTAGTTTTGAGATTATAAGACGTTCGGCCCATTAGTTTGGCGATTTTAACACATTTCGCCCCATTTCGTTCGTCAATTTTAAAACCTTTCGTGCCATTTAGATGTCGATTATTTCCTGGCGAGCGATAGCGAGCCTGCAATTATAAGAGGAACTGGCCTTCGGCCGGTACATTTTTCTACCGAAAAATGTACAAATTTGTCTTGAAGGGGGGTCTAGGGGGTGTTTTTCTAAGCTTGATGGAGGTCTAGGGAGGAAACTAAACAAATATATGAATACATTAATTAATAGACCAAACAAACGGCCAGTCTCCCCTTAACCCTGGCTAGTGTACGGAACTATTGTGCACTGGTAGCGGCAAGTAGATTCAGCCTACTGTTTTAAGACGTTTACCCCCATCCAGGTGTCAATATTTTCCTGGCGAGCGGTAGCGAGCCAGCATATATATATTTTTGTTTTGACAGCAAGCTAAATTTTTACATTTTTCGATAGAAAAATTTCTCCATACAATGCTGGCTCGCTATCGCTCGCCAGGAAGAAATCGACACCTGGATGGTGATAAACGTCTTAAAACAGTTGGTTGAATGGGGCCGAATGGATACAAGCCAGGGAAAGAGAAAAAAGGCGATAAATATAAAGAAAACGGTGACCCCCCTTAACCTCTATTATCATTAAGCCATTTTAATTGTGCACTGCAAATAATGAAGGGTTAAAATCCTTGGGTAGTATGACAGATATTCTTTGCTATCCATATATGTCACCCAGTAGCCAGCCCTTACTCCCACAAGGGGTAGGGAGGATCAGCAAGAGACACGAGAAAGGCACAGGAGGTGACAGGAGAAGAACACATGTAACAGTTGGCCCACACAAAACAAGCACACAAGCATTCAGAAGCACCAATCACTCATCAACCCCAGAAATCAATGGCTTAAGGGGAGGTTTTTAGTTTGGTCTCTAGGTGTCCATCAAGCTTAAGATTACACCCCCTTGAGCCCCTTTCAAGATAAATTTGTACATTTTTCGGTAGAAAAATGTCCCGGCTGAAGGCCGGTTCCTCTTAAATTACAGGCTCGCTATCGCTCGCCAGGATAAAGTCGACACCTAAATGGCACGAAAGGTCTTAACATTGACAGAAATTGTTCGAAAATTCTTAAAATCGTCAAAATAATGGGGCGAACGTCTTAAACATAGAAAAGCAATGGGGCTATACATGAGGGAGAAAGGAGTCAAGAAAAAAATCCCTCAATTGGAAACCTCCCCTTAACCTCAGATGAAATACCTAGTGTCATATACCATATATTATATGAAATGAGTTTATTACTGCAGATATATTTACCTTTATAATGGTGTAGTGTTATGGAACTTTTAATGGCTTGTTTCACACATTATTTAAGGGGAGGTTTTTAGTGTGGTCCCTAGACCTCCATCAAGCTTAAAATGACACCCTCTAGGCCCCCTTTCAAGATAAATGTGTACATTTTTCGGTAGAAAAATGTCCCGGCCAAAGGCCGATTCCTCTTAAATTACAGGCTCTCTATCGCTCGCCAGAAAAAATTGACACCTAAATTGCATGAAAGGTCTTAAAATTGACAGAAATTGGGCGAAAGGTCTTAATTATGGGGCGAACGTCTTAAAATATCAAAAGCAATGGGGGTGAACATGAGGGAGAAAGGGGGTCCAGAAAAATAATCCCTCCAGTGGAAATCTCCCCTTTTTTTATTGCTATAATTATTTCTTGTTAGCACGTGTATTAAAGCTTTGATATACACAGCTTCGGAAGAATGTTTGTGGATGCGATGGGGGCCAAATCTGATCTCAATTATGCCTTTGCGACCCACAGACCCTTGCAAAGCTTAAGGGGAGATCTCCACTAGAGGGATTTTTTTCTTGACCCCTTTCTCCCTCATGTTTAGCCCCATTGCTTTTGATATTATAAAACGTTCGCCCCGTTAGTTTGGCGATTTTAAGAACTTTCACCCCATTTTAAGACCTTTCGTGCCATTTAGGTGTCGATATTTTCCTGGCGAGCGATAGCGAGCCTGTAATTTAAGAGGAAGTGGCCTTCGGCCAGGAAATTTTTCTACCGAAAAATGTACAAATTTATCTTGAAAGAGTGTCTAGGGGGTGTAATTCTAAGCTTAATGGAAATCTAGGGAACAAACTAAACACCTCCCCTTAATGAGATCATCTAATAATAGCCAGAATAGAAGGAGAGAATGCCAAAGGGTTAAGATGAAGGAACTTATTCATAAGTTTAATTAAGTACCTGCCCGGCCATATTTACCGACCAGACTTGAGGGAGGTGAAAGGTGACATAATGGATAGATAAATTAGTGTTGAGGTTAATTATTGTAAGACGTTCGTTCCGTTAGTTTGGTGATTTTTGAGACCTTTCGCCTCATTTTGTTGTCAATATAAAGACCAGGTGTCGAAAAAAAATCCCTGGCGAGCGATAGCGAGCCTCTAATTTTAGAACGAGGGAGATGAAAGATGACAATGGTTATATAAATTTCGTTCCCAGGCTACCAGTTTAGAGTTCCCGCCTATAATGAAGGTCAATAAGGTTGGGAGACCATAATTTTATGTTTAATAGGGGGGGATTGGTTCGTTTTGATGGACCCCCTTCTCCCTCATGCTTAGCCCCATCAGTTTTGAGATTTTAAGACGTTCGTTTCATTTGTTTGACAATTTCAAGACCTTTTACCCCATTTTTTGTCAATATTAGGACCTTTCGTGCCATTTAGGAATCGATTTGTTTCCTGGCGAGCGATAGCGAGCCTGTAATTTTAGGAGGAATCGGGCTTCGGCCGGGACATTTTTCTACCGAAAAATTTACAAATTGATCTCAAAGTTGTTGTTTTTTTTTTGTTTTTTTTTTTTAAAGGGTTGATGGAGGTCTAGCGAGGAAACTAGAAAATGAATAAATATATTTATATAATGACCAATAACCGAACCATTAAGTTATATGTATAGGCACTCTGACCAAATATTAGCGAGTAGACTGACGGTAAGCTTATTTCGGGCGATGGCCTTTATATAAGAGTTATATTCATAGGCTATCACACCAGCATTGCCGACTAGAATAGAGGTAGATTATAGTGTTGTGACATAATTCATACAGAGATGTAATTATTCAGAAACTGCTACGCCAGATTTATCGATTAGATTAAAGGGAGGATTTTAGTTGATTCCCTAGACTTCCATCAAGCTTAAAATTACTCCCCCTAGACCCCCTTTCAAGATAAATTTGTACATTTTTCGGTAGAAAAATGTCCCGGCCGAAGGCCAGTTCCCCTTAAATTACAGGCTCGCTATCGCTCGCCAGGAAAGCAACGACACCTAAATGGCACGAATGGTCTTAAAATTGACAGAAATGGGGCGAGGGTTCTTAAAATCGCTAAACTAATGGGGCGAACGTCTTAAAATCTCAAAAGCAATGGGGCTAAAAATGAGGGAGAAAGAGGTCCAGAAAATAATCCTCCAGGTGGAACTCTCCCCTTAAAGGGAGATTGTTGGAAGTGACACAATGCATATATTATACAGTAAGTGTTATTCATTGTTTGAAGTGACACAATGCATATATTATACAGTAAGTGTTATTCATTGTTGGAAGTGACACAATGCATATATTATACAGTATGTGTTATTCATTGTTGGAAGTGACACAATGCATATATTATACAGTAAGTGTTATTCATTGTTGGAAGGTGTCACAATGCATATATTATACAGTGTTATTCATTGTTTGAAGTGACACAATGCATATATTATACAGTGTTATTCATTGTTTGAAGTGACACAATGCATATATTAGACAGTGTTATTCATTGTTTGAAGTGACACAATGCATATATTATAGTGTTATTCATTGTTTGAAGTGACACAATGCATATATTAGACAGTGTTATTCATTGTTTGAAGTGACACAATGCATATATTATACAGTGTTATTCATTGTTTGAAGTGACACAATGCATATATTATACAGTGTTATTCATTGTTTGAAGTGACACAATGCATATATTATACAGTGTTATTCATTGTTTGAAGTGACACAATGCATATATTATACAGTGTTATTCATTGTTTGAAGTGACACAATGCATATATTAGACAGTGTTATTCATTGTTTGAAGTGACACAATGCATATATTATACAGTGTTATTCATTGTTTGAAGTGACACAATGCATATATTATACAGTATGTGTTATTCATTGTTGGAAGTGACACAATGCATATATTATACAGTAAGTGTTATTCATTAACTGATAGAAGACTTGCCGACTATTATGATGGTAGATAATTAAGCCGGTATCACACGAGAGCTTTTCCCATCAACATTTCTCCTCAACACTGGTCTGGCAGCTTATGAGATAAACATTTAACATATGTAGGTTACCTAAATTCATCTATCATCAGTCTAGTTTCCGATTTCACTGCAAAATATTCCAGAAATGTTACCAGAAAAATGTTGATCATCGAATGTTGACTATAAAAGCTCTCGTGTGATACCGGCTTTATAGGAGATAAATACTATGTACGAGTGGCCAAATAAGAAGTGCCGCCGCTGTCATTACATTTTGCTCGCTGTGTGCTGTACTATGTCTGTCAGATGTTGCATGGTGTGTGTAAAGATAGGAACATGTTTGTATATCTCACTGGAAACGATGAATTCATGCTTAGGAAGAGCTGATACCAATTATTGATCGAAATATAATTGGTGCCGCGACATCACTTACTTGGGCAACTGTACAAACTATATTTGTAGGTTATATCACTCACAACACCAAGCACCACCCAATGACATTAATGAAAGCATGTGCTCCACCCGGGATTCGAACCTGGGTTACCACATACAGATCTTAAGCACACAAACCATTACACCATTAAGGGGAGATTTCCACTTGAGGGATTTTTTTCTGGACCCCTTCCTCCCTCATGTTTAGCCCCCATTGCTTTTGAGATTTTAAGACGTTCGCCCTAGTAGTTTGGACATTTAAAGACATTTTGCCCGATTTCTGTCAATTTGAAGACCTTTCGTGCCATTAAGGTGTCGATTTTTTCCTGGCGAGTGTAGCGAGCCTGTAATATAAGAGCAACCGGCCCCCGGCCGGGATATTTTTCTACCAAGAAATGTACCAATTTATCTTGAAGAGGGTGGGAGGGGGGGGGGGGGGGGGGGGGGGGGGGGGGGGGGGGGGGGGGTCTTGGGGTACGCTTGATGGAGGTCTAGGGAGCATATAAACACAACACACAAAACCCAAACCTCCAAGAACAAGTATATACATGTTCCGACGAGAGGCTAATCATATTATACATAAATCCGTCTGTTTGGGCTAACTAGACGGCCATTATTAGTTCATTAAGGGGAGATTTCCACTTGAGGGATTCTTTTCTTGGTCCCCTTCTCCCTCGTGTTTAGTCCCTTTAGTATTGATATTTTAAGACGTTTGCCCCAATAGTGTGTCGATTTTAAGACCATTCGCCCCATTTCCGACAATGTTGAGACTTTTCTTACGATTTAGGGGTTGATGTTTTCCTGGCGAGCGATAGCGAGCCTGCAAGTTAAGATGATTCGGCCTTCGGCCGGGACATTTTTCTACCGAAAAATGTACAAATTTATCTTGAAAGGGCGTCTAGGGGGTGTAATCTTAAGCTTGATGGAGGTCTAGGGAATAAACTAAAAGCCTCCCCTTAAGGTTCTGTGGGTTGATTATTACCTTTGGGCTTTGGAAGAAGATTGACTTATGGGTCCGGTGTGTGGTTGTTTGGAAGAAGATTGACTTATGGGTCCGGTGTGTGGTTGTTTGGAAGAAGATTGACTTATGGGTCCGGTGTGTGGTTGTTTGGAAGAAGATTGACTTATGGGTCCGGTGTGTGGTTGTTTGGAAGAAGATTGACTTATGGGTCCGGTGTGTGGTTGTTTGGAAGAAGATTGACTTATGGGTCCGGTGTGTGGTTGTTTGGAAGAAGATTGACTTATGGGTCCGGTGTGTGGTTGTTTGGAAGAAGAGTGACTTATGGGTCCGGTGTGTGGTTGTTTGGAAGAAGATTGACTTATGGGTCCGGTGTGTGGTTGTTTGGAAGAAGATTGACTTATGGGTCCGGTGTGGTTGTTTGGAAGAAGATTGACTTATGGGTCCGGTGTGTGGTTGTTTGGAAGAAGATTGACTTATGGGTCCGGTGTGTGGTTGTTTGGAAGAAGATTGACTTATGGGTCCGGTGTGTGGTTGTTTGGAAGAAGATTGACTTATGGGTCCGGTGTGTGGTTGTTTGGAAGAAGATTGACTTATGGGTCCGGTGTGTGGTTGTTTGGAAGAAGATTGACTTATGGGTCCGGTGTGTGGTTGTTTGGAAGAAGATTGACTTATGGGTCCGGTGTGTGGTTGTTTGGAAGAAGATTGACTTATGGGTCCGTTGTGTGGTTGTTTGGAAGAAGATTGACTTATGGGTCTGGTGTGTGGTTGTTTGGAAGAAGATTGACTTATGGGTCCGGTGTGTGGTAGAAGATTGACTTATGGGTCCGGTGTATGGTTGTTTGGAAAAATAACTGATTAGAAATTAGTTTGTGTAATTTTCTAAACTGGAGCCATTGTATTCCACACTGCACCCGCACTCATATATTTGTTTGGAAAGAAGATTGACTTATGGGTCCGATGTGTGGTTGTTTGGAAGAAGATTGACTTATGGGTCCGGTGTGTGGTTGTTTGGAAGAAGATTGACTTATGGGTCCGGTGTGTGGTTGTTTGGAAGAAGATTGACTTATGGGTCCGGTGTTTGTTGTTTGACAAGAAGATTGACTATGGGTCTTGTGTGTGGTTGTTTGGAAGAAGACATTGACTTATGGGTCCGGTGTGTGGTTGTATCGTGTTGACTATCTTGTTTAGTCCATATATAAGAATTCTGTCCTTTTTCAAACATGGTCCAGATTCCGTATACCTGCACCCCGGCACTCATATAATGTTCTCCTTTTCAGTATACGATGGCGGCTGTTCCGGTATAACTTTGTATTTGTTTTTGTCAGTAATCACCATCTCTGGCTGTCTATAAATGACTCACATGGGAAAAATAACTGATTAGAAATTAGTTTGTGTAATTTTCTAAACTGGAGCCATTGTATTCCACACTGCACCCGCACTCATATACTTGGGGTGCCAATGGGGGTTTTAAGGGGGGTGACCTGTTTTTGTTCTGTCCTTTTCTATCTTTCTCTGGCTTGTATCCATTTGGCCATATTCAGCCTACTATTTTAAGACGTTTATCCCCATCCAGGTGTCAATTTTTTACTGGTGAGCGGTAGCGAGAAAAAAACCAGCATATTTTTTTATTTTTGTTTGACGCAGGCCTAATTTGTACACATTTTTCGATAGAAAACATCTTCTCCGGGCGGTGAAAGCCGGATTTCTTCATATAATGCTGGGTCGCTATCGCTCGCCACGAAGAAATCGTCACTTAGGTGGGGGTAAACGTCTTAAAATAGTTGGCTGAATGGGGCCGAATGGATACAAGCCAGAGAAAGAGAGAAAAGGATAGAAATAACAAAGAGCAGGTCACCCCCCTTAAAGTGTATATTGCATTCTTTCTGTCATTATTGCATTTACAAAACATTCACTCTGTACTGGTATGGTTAAAAGGGCAAGAGTTTATTATTAATATGTGTATATTATTATTGTTGTGTTTATTACTGACAACCATTCACCTTTTGCTCTTCTGCTTCCTTCTTCTTTCTACATTTGTCTACACCTTTTCTTGCCTGTCTTTCCTCCCAACTCTCTACACCCCGGGGGAGGGGGGGGGGCCCCACCCCCACCCCCCCCCCCCCCCCCCCCCCCCCCCCCCCCCCCCCACCCGCTGCCTCCCACCCCCCCCATGCACCCCCCCCCCCACACACACACACACACACACACCTGCCGGTATTTGATATTAAAGGAATATAAGTCATGTCTATACTTAGGTGAACAGGTTCCCGGACAACTCAACCAATACACCATTAAAACCAGTAGATCTCAACCAGTACCAAATCAACCATGACCATCTAAATCACTACTAAATTATAGTTCTAACCTAACTACCTAATTACCTAACTACTTAACTACCTAACCACCTAACTACCTAACCACCTAACTACCTAACCTAACAGTATTATTTAACCCGAGCCGTACCAGGGACGTCCTTTTTATCATATTCTGGCAACTTTTAGACGATTTTATTCTGCTTGGGAAGAACATCTGGCAATAATAAGGCTTCAATATATCTAAACCAACCCTTTTAACTACCACAGATCCTTCCTAAGCTGCATAATATCGTCAAAATATAGCTAGAATAAGATAGATCACACGTCACTGGTACTCAAATGGGTAATTGGTGGAGATTTACTAGTCGAAATGGTCTACTGCCTGTACTGAGAGTACAAAGGAAATCAAGCAACAACAGGTCTAGTGACCCTTCTAGGCTGCTTGTCCTCAAAAACACTGAGGATCAAGTGTCCAAACAGTGGTTTAGAGTGGGTAAGGGAACATTGGAAAGGGAACTACTGCCCTGGAACTAATGTCCTTGGCAGGATTAGGAAGTTAGTAGGGGACAGATAGGGGGGGATAAAATAAAGTTATTCATATATGTACAATCATAAGCCTTTTGATGTATTGATCTTGCTATGTGTGTGTCGGAGAAGATTGGCACAGAACATATCATCGTTGAGGGTTTGTGTCTTCATAATATCAATTCCTGTTTTGTATATTTTCTTTAATTAGCACAGGCACAAATATCACAGATTTTGTTGTTCTCTCTCTCTCTCTCGCTCTCTCTTAGAACTTGTCAGTAGTTCATCAATAGCATGGTTCAAGAATAGCTTAGATAGTATAGTGCAGATTCTACAGTGCTCTACCCAATATCTATTTTCCCGCTTCGAGTATCTCCCCGAAAGAGACTGCAAGGTCTTTGAGGTACTAAATATTCCTTATAACTCCTTGTAACTCCATCAAATCCTTATGCTTCAAACTCCGCCTAACCAATCTTCTGACTACCAATTTTATCTATCCAATCGGTGGGCTCTGAAGTGCATGACTGTATGAACGTTGTGTTTATATAAAGAAGAATAGGCAGGACATGATTACACAGAGAGAGAGAGAGAGAGAGAGAGAGAGAGAGAGACAGAGAGAGAGAGAGAGAGAACTAAACGAGAACCATTTATAAATAAGAAATGCATTGAATTATATGGCAGTTGATGGTATATTTAAAACACACACACACATACACACACACACATTGAACTAAACATGAGGGAGAAAGGGGGCCCAGAACACTCCCACTCCTCTCCCCCCCCCTCCCCCCCCAACCACCCCCCCCCCCCCCCCCCCCCCCCCCCCCCTTTTAATGCATTGACGATATTATGCGGTGACGACTTGGCTCCTCTGTTGACTATTGTAGTGATGACTTATAAGGGGAGACAGACCGTTTTTCGGGACCCACTTCTCCCTCCTGTTTAGCCCCACTAGTTTTGAGATTTGAAGACGTTGGTTCCATTAGTTTGGGGATTTTATGACCTTTCACCCAACCCCTTCACTCCCAATCACCAACTCACACCGCCGACAGGGTTTCCTTTGTTAATATTAAGACCCTTCGTGCCATTTAGGTGTCGATTTTTTCCTGGCGAGCGATAGCGAGCCTGTAATTTTAGGAGGAATCGGCCTTTGGCCGGGACATTTTTCTAGCGAAAAATGTACAAATCTGTCTTTAAGGGGGGTCTAGGGGGTGTTTTTCTAAGCTTGATGGAGGTCTAGGGAGGAAACTAGAAAACATATATGAATATATGAATTAATAGACCAAACAAGCAACCACTGTCCCCTGAAGTGTTGCCTACGTCAAGAAGAATCCAAACGCCTTACAACCTCCAGTAAAGACCATTAACTCGCCGGTACATAATAATTACGATCCGTTGGTATTCTTTGATTATCACGGGTAACCGGACGGAGGGTAATTAACCGGATCCCAGAGCAACCTTTATTACACATGATGATGTTATACCGGTGGAGTCACTAATGGTCGGGTGGTAACTCATTATTAAGGGGGATCATCGTTTGGTTTTATCTTTCTCTCCTTTTCTCTCTTTCCCTGGCTTGTATCCATTCCATTCGGGCCCCCCATTCAGGCCAAACTGTTTTAAGACGTTTATCCTATATTATATTTATCCCCATCCAGGTGTCGATTTTTTCCTGGCGAGCGATAGCGAGTCAGCATTTTATGGAGAAATCCGGCTTCGCCGGAGAAATATTTCTATCGAAAAATGTACAAATTTAGTTTGCTGTCAAAAACAAAAATATATATATGCTGGCTCGCTACCGCTCGCCAGGAAAATATTGACACCTGGATGGGGATAAACGTCTTAAAACAGTAGGCTGAATGGGGCCGAACGGATACAAACCAAAGAGAGAGGGAGAGAAAGAGAAAGATAAAAAAGCGAGGTTGGCTCCATTAAACCAGGGAGAAGGACGGAGACCCGTTTTCAGCAGAGGTCCTATAGTACAAAGGAGTACAAAGGAAATCAAGCAACAACAAGTCTACTGACCCCTCTAGGCTGCTTGTCCTCCGAAACACTGAGGATCAAGTGTCCAAACAGCGGTTTATAGTGGGTAAGGAAACATTGGAAAGGGAACTACTGCTCTGGAACTAATGTCCGTGGCAGGATTAGGAAGTTAGTAGGGGACAGATAGGTTAGTAACATAACACAGTTATAAGTGATCTTTCGTATATCTGGGAATAAGAGAGTAACATCTTAGTAATATATATACGCAATAATCCTTGATGAATTTGAGGGGGGAGTAAAATAAAGTTATTCATTTACAAACGCAGTTAGTCGTGGGTTTGATGCAAGATATTTGTCTAGGCGAAGTTTCAAAGAATCAACGGTGCTGCAGTCTATAACGTCTCGGGGAAGCCCATTCCACAACTTGACAACTCAACTGAAGAAGAAATTCATAGATTCGTGTGAGTTAAAAGATTTATCAATAATTTTGCAACCGTTTCTCCGCGTGTAATTAGATTGGTCGATAGTGAAGTACAGAGATCGGCCAGCCTCCGCCATATTGGTGCCACTGGTGTCAGTTGTCTCTCTCAGATATATCCGTACCCATAATAATAGTATATGTCCGTACGTTGAAGATGGAATAGAAAAGCAAATCGTCAATACTGATACATGTTTGGTCTTTGGATATTAATTCTACATGGTCAAAAATCTAAGATCGCACCGTTGTTTGATAATTATGGCACGGACAAACATGGCCGCTCTCTCTTAAGGGGAGGAAGACCGTTTTTCTGGACCGCCTTCTCCCTAATGTTTAGCCCCACTAGTTTTGAGATTATACGACGTGCGGCCCATTAGTTTGGCGATTTTAACACCTTTCGCCCCATTTCGTTGTAAATTTTAAGATCTTTCGTGCCATTTAGGTGTCGATTTATTCCTGGCGAGCGATAGCGAGCCTGCAATTTTAAGAGGAACCGGCCTTCGGCCGGCACATTTCTCTACCGAAAAATGTACAAATTTACCTTGAAGGGGGTCTAGAGGGTGTTTTTTTAAGCTTGATGAAGGTCTAAGGAGGAAACTTAAAAAAATATATGAATAAATGAATTAATAGACCAAACAAACGGTCAGTCTCCCCCTTAAGCCGGTATCACACGAGCGCTTTATTCGCTTAACATTTATCCTCAACACTGGTCTGACAGCTTATTAGGTCAACATTTAGAATATTTCGGTCACCTAAATTCATCTATCATCAGTCTAGCTTCCGATACCAGTGCAAAATATTCCAAAAATGTTGTCTGAAAAATGTTGATCATCGAATGTTGACTATAAAAGCTCTTGTGTGATACCGGCTTTATTACAGGGAATCTAGTTTTCAGAGCTGCTAGTGCTGCTGAAGGGGACGAGCAAAAGATAGTCAGTGTGGAAGAATATATGTTGGTGGTGGAAATGTTTAGGTGATGACACAAACTTACACACACACACACACACACACACACACACACACACACACACACACACATTTGGGCAAGTCTCCTAACGGTGTAGCCTCTGTTCACCTAGCAGTATAAATAGGAACCTGGAATAAGTGGACGAAGTTGTGACGTCCCACCTGGGGTTGGTGATCGGTTACAAGGTGAGATGGGTATCGTACTGGTCAACCTAAGCTACTGGTCAACCTAAGCCTTCGGGTGAGACTGGTACCGTAGTGAGAATGGTACCGTACAGATGAACCCTAAGCCTTCGTTTCCAGATGTCGCCAATTGGCTAAAAATACAGACTATACACACATCCACAGCCATTCCAACGATACATAAACACTTAACATGCATTTCACGCAATACTATCCCAGTTAAGGAGGCGCGATAATAATGAGCTTAGCATCGCACTTACGAACAAGCAAGTGTATTACATACTGTAGGTTCTTAAATTAAGTACACTCATATAGGCATAGGTATATAATTATACAAGTACAAACACGGGAGACAGACAGACAGACAGACAGACAGACAGACAGACAGACAGACAGACATGCAGACAGACAGACAGACATGCAGGCAGGCAGACAGAACATATGGAGCAATTAAGAAAACCTCTCCGGGTGGTCGGGGGCCGGGGGAGTGCTGGAGCGACCTTGGTGACCCTGGTCTCTGGGTCTTCGGGGGACCTAGATGTGTGTGAATTTGTGATTTTGTCTATGTTTGTACGTTGTTTTATGTTTTTGTTGTGTTTTCCCTGTTCTTGCTCTGTCTTGAGTCGGCCACCCCCAAGAAAAAAGGAAAACAAATAATAAAATTGAATAAAATAGAAAATACAAATAATAATAGGATAAGTGGGGATAGGGCCTGAGCATATAGATAGATAGATAGAAGAAAATACGGATGACACACTGTAGATGGAAAGTATATGAAGGAAATGGTGAGAAAGGGAGCAAGAAGAATACATATAATTGAGAAATGGAAAACAAAGATAGAATTAAATTAGATAAGAAACTAAGAACCACATACAGGCTACAATAAAACTGTCCTTTCAACGTAACATCGGTATTTATGTATATACAAATAAAATTGCAATAACCACAGAAAATTGTGTTGAATTGCACCACGTATTTATATTTTAATACGTTTAAAAAAATATATATATATTTCTGGCTAAAATAAAGAAAAGTACATGATCGAAAAAACAAAAATTTTCCTTGGCCATAAAAGTCGAAGGTGTGTGAAGGTATCATACTTTGCACGGCTCTTTTTAATTCACTGGCTTTATTCTTGATTTTTTTTTTTTTTTTTTCCGTACAGGATACAATTTTGTTTTTGTGTTTTTTGTGTTTTTGTTTTCGCCATGCTAGTTTTGTCTGGTATAAATGTATTTGTTTTATCTAATTATATAGATTGCTGCTCTTTGTTTTTATTTTTATATTAATTTTGCCGAAGCTTCTTTCTGCATTACCTGTTTTCTATTTTGTTTTGTCTGACACTATCTTTTTTATGAATATATTTTCGATTTTTTGTTCTTGTTTGCTATGCCATTTATCTATATTAGTTTCTATATTTACATTAGTTTTCTTCAATTACCATTTATCTTGTTGAAATTGTTTTCTGTTTGTTTTATTAATTACCATACGTATAATTTATTCTTCTATATCTATCCGTTGACCTAACCATCATTCTTGGTATTACTATTTTATATTATTAAAGCATAGAGATTGATTGCGTAAATTAATTATATATTCTTAAGTTTACTACCATTTCTTACAAATTCTTAGTATGGTTTATGAATATTTAATAACACAAAATGTATATTTACGGCAAAGAGTACTGTTATATTAATGATTTATGTTTACAGTAATGAGTTATATAATTATCTCCGACTATAATTATAATTTCTTAATTTAAATTCTACCTCGTCTGAACATACATTTGTTTTTTTCAATTATAATAAAAATAAATTACATTACCTTCCCG
>CM064552.1:14473752-14491252 GCA_032716605.1 Paralithodes platypus | reverse complement strand
AGAGCAAGGCAGATAACATTATAATGTACCCAACTAGAGGAGAGCAAGGCAGATAACATTATAATGTACCCAACTAGAGGAGAGCAAGGCAGATAACATTATAATGTACCCAACTAGAGGAGAGCAAGGCAGATAACATTATAATGTACCCAACTAGAGGAGAGCAAGGCAGATAACATTATAATGTACCCAACTAGAGGAGAGCAAGGCAGATAACATTATAATGTACCCAACTAGAGGAGAGCAAGGCAGATAACATTATAATGTACCCAACTAGAGGAGAGCAGGCAGATAACATTATAATGTACCCAACTAGAGGAGAGCAAGGCAGATAACATTATAATGTACCCAACTAGAGGAGAGCAAGGCAGATAACATTATAATGTACCCAACTAGAGGAGAGCAAGGCAGATAACATTATAATGTACCCAACTAGAGGAGAGCAAGGCAGATAACATTATAATGTACCCAACTAGAGGAGAGCAAGGCAGATAACATTATAATGTACCCAACTAGAGGAGAGCAAGGCATATTACAAGATTAAAAGGCGAGATATCCACTGGAGGGATTTTTTTTTTCTTGACCCCTTTCTCTCAGCCCCATTGTTTTTCTAATTTTAAGACTTTTGCCCCATTATTTTGACGATTTTAAGGACTTTCAACCCATTTCTGTCAATTTTAAGACCTTTCATGCCATTTAGGTGTCGATTTTATCCTGGCGAGCGATAGCGTGCCTGTAATTTAAGAGGAACCGGCTTTCAGCCGGGACATTTTTCTACCAAAAAATGGACAAATTTATCTTGAAAGGGAGTCAAGGGGGTGTAATTTCAAGCTTGATGGAAGTCTGAGAAACACACTAAAAACCTCCCCTTAAGAGTGCTACTTTATTGTGTTTATAACTTGGAACGTTGAAAGTAAAATAGCAGCATTGTTTGTATAGTTTGTGCCCTATTTTCTCAGGATATATAATTAAGAACTTGGACTACCTCTTGATAACCTCGGTGCAGTTATTAAGAACTTGGACTACCTCTTGATAACCTCAGCGCAGTTATTAAGAACTTGGACTACCTCTTGATAACCTCGGTGCAGTTATTAAGAACTTGGACTACCTCTTGATAACCTCGGTGCAGTTATTAAGAACTTGGACTACCTCTTGATAACCTCGGTGCAGTTATTAAGAACTTGGACTACCTCTTGATAACCTCGGTGCAGTTATTAAGAACTTGGACTACCTCTTGATAACCTCAGTGCAGTTATTAAGAACTTGGACTACCTCTTGATAACCTCAGCGCAGTTATTAAGAACTTGGACTACCTCTTGATAACCTCGGTGCAGTTATTAAGAACTTGGACTACCTCTTGATAACCTCGGTGCAGTTATTAAGAACTTGGACTACCTCTTGATAACCTCGGTGCAGTTATTAAGAACTTGGACTACCTCTTGATAACCTCAGCGCAGTTATTAAGAACTTGGACTACCTCTTGATAACCTCAGCGCAGTTATTAAGAACTTGGACTACCTCTTGATAACCTCAGCGCAGTTATTAAGAACTTGGACTACCTCTTGATAACCTCAGCGCAGTTATTAAGAACTTGGACTACCTCTTGATAACCTCAGCGCAGTTATTTATTTAATGGATAATTTATGACAACATGGCTAAAAGTGTTTATTGTATAAATATCAGGATTATGTTTGACTCATAACGGGAAATAATAAGTTATCAACGTCATCACTTTGTTTTAGCCTACTGTACTTGATATTATTGGCCTGAATCAATTTGTAATTTTCTCCAACATTAAAATTTGACAAGGTTTTCAATTGTTGTCAAAAGTTCGTGTATTTTATATTACGATCAAACTCATTTTTTGCACCTCAAACATTTCAATTTAAGGGGAGGTATTTAGTTTGTTCCCTAGACCTCCATCAAGCTTAAAATTACACCCCCTTGAGTCCCTTTCAAGATAAATTTGTAAATTTTTCGGTAGAAAAATGTCCCGGCCGAAGGCCGGTTCCTCTTAAATTACAGGCTCGCTATCGCTCGCCAGGATAAAATCGACACCTGAATTGCACGAAAGGTCTTAATATGGGGTGAAAGTTCTTAAAATCGCTAAACTAATGGGGCAAACGTTTTATAATATCAAAAGCAATGGGGCTAAACATGAGGGAGAAACGGGTCAAGAAAAAAATCCCTCTAGTGGAGATCTCCCCTTAAGAAAGGTAGGAATAGCGCTGAACTGAATTTAAAGGGTGATTAAATTAATGAATTGTTTACAAATGTCTTGGAGTGTGTTCCAATCGAAGAGAACACTAATGTCTCTATGTAACTTATAATAAGTGTTTTCCAATCTATAAAATATTTCCCATAAACCCTAGGGAAGAAACACTGCATGTTCCGGTAGCCAACTTCTCAATTACCGTTAGCTCTTTCAATACAGTGACTCCCTGTTTTAATATTGTTATTATTATTATTATTATTATTATTATTATATAATATATAATTATATATATTTTTTTTTTTTTTACATTCAACTTGGGAATGACCTCTGCTTGAAAGGGGTAAAAACGGTCTCAATTAACCATTTAAATCTCGCAGGTTCATCACAAACTTAATCAATAATTTAGCCAGAATAAAATGTAAACAGATATCATAGGATTCAGTTCACGATCACGCTTGGCGGTGCTTGTACTGAAAACACAAATAGACTAGTTATGTATCGAAGTTAAGCCAACCCTTCGACTATCTTGACTAGTTTTAATTAGTCACAGGTATTCGTACTCTGTCCATCCATATAATATCATGGAATTAGTAATGATTGACAACAAATATATATATATATATATATGAAGCGTTTTAAGGGTGTATACTGACTTTCAGAAGATGATTGTATTCAGCTTAGGAAGGATCTGTGGGAGTAAGAGGCACAGTTGAGTTTGCTTTAACCCCTTATATACCTCGAGGTCTTTCCTAAGCTGCATGCAATCGTCAAATGTTAACCAACAACAAATTAATAAATACCCCTTGGTATTTTGCAAGGGACAATAGACCGCTTGCATAATTCATGTGTTGTTAGAGTACAAAAATACTCCAGCTCAATGCAAGTTAATTGCCAATAATTGTGGAACGCGTGACTAAATCCGGTATGATGCTAGTCCTTGCATTTCCCTTCAACTTTTATCGTCAACACTGGTCTGGCAGTTTATGAGGAAACTGTTTCAAATACTAGTCATCTAAATTTATCTATATTCAGGCTCGTTTCCAATACTAATGCAAAAGACCCATACAAATGTTGACCCATAAAAGGATAAAAGTTGTGTAATGCCAATTTCGCAAAAATAATTTAGAGAGATAAGTTGAATTACGGATCGTGTTTTATAAAATACGATAATATATATATTTTGTCTTTCCACAGTGAACTTTGCGGATACTAAGGACACACACCCCAGCCCCACACAACCCCAACAGGCGAATTAAGAAGGTAGGTGAGCTGTACAGTTGGGCCAATTAACCCTCTCAGCTCCAATACGCGTTTCTGTTCTGTTTCTGGCTACTATTAGACGATTGTATTCAGATCAGTAACGGTATAGGGAAGTCAAAGGGTTTATTGAAATAGTATTTACCCTTTTAATACCCACAAATCCTTCCTAAGCAGCATAAAATCGTCTAATGATAGCCAAAATAAACTGCTAAAACGCATCAGAGCTTCAAAGGGTTAATGGGTGAAACAACGCAATGTGCCTTCAGTTACGTTTAAAATTCGTGTCCGACCTTCAAATGTTTATCTCTTGTGTTTTCGTCTTTTGACCTGTGGACAGTTGTAAATCCGGTGACCACGGGATTGGGCCCACTTAGGTTAGGTTAGGTTCCAATCCCGTGGGCCCAATCCCGTATGGGCCCAATCCCGTATGGGCCCAATTCCGTATATTCCGTATGGGCCCAATCCCGTATGGGCCCAATCCCTATGGAACCGTAAATCCTCCTCTATCAACGTGAAGAAAGCTGAATCAATGTGAATAAAGACTGTTCGTGTGTGCTAATAGTTTTATATTTTCTGTGATATATATTATGCAAGATAGTCATAGTTAAGGGGAGACTGACCGTTTGTTTGGTCTATTTATTCATTTATTTATATATTTTTTTTAGTTTCGTCCCTAGACCTCCATCAAGCTTAGAAAACCACCTTCAAGATAAATTTGTAAATTTTTCGGTAGAAAAATTTCCCGGCCGAAGGCCGGTTCCTCTTAAAATTGCAGGCTCGCTATCGCTCGCCAGGAAATAATCGACACCTAAATGGCACGAAAGGTCTTAAAATTGACAACGAAATGGAGCGAAAGGTGTTAAAATCGCCAAACTAATGGGCCGAAGGTCTTATAATCTCAAAACTAGTGGGGCTAAACATGAGGGAGAAGGGGGTCCATAAAAATGGTCTGCCTCCCCTTAAGTTGACATATATGGAGGTATATGCCAAAATAATACCCTCATTGTTCCCTGATTAAATAGCATTGTATGAATATTCCCATATTCAAAATATGTTACAGGGGGGCAATGCCTAGTGAGTTAATTGCTCATTAGGTGGCGTTCTGAGAATGAGGGTCCGAGTGTGGGGGATGAGACTGTGAAGCGCAGAGGCGTAGCAGCTTCAGAGATGGAGTTGCTTCGAGCCGGGGTGCTTCGCATGTCTCACTCCCTAGACTGGAACAAGACCTCACGGGCCTCACCGTGTTCAGCAGTGTAGTGTAAAGGCTCTCAGCCTATGCCCGAGAGGGAGTAGTTGGAATATAGAAGAAAAAATAAATAAAAATAAAAAATATATAATAATAAAATATAGCCTAGCACGTGCTTTGAGCGTGACTGTACAGCCGCTGACAGGTAGGGTTGAGCAGAGATCCTAAAGTAAAGGGTACATCACACAGTCAGGAGTGTGAGCTAGAGTCAGTACAGTATGAGTAGGGGACAATTCGAACTCGCGGGCCTATTCGCGGTGAAAATCGATGACTCCTAGTGACTCTAGCGACTCCTAGCGACTTCTGTTAGACTCCCACTCGCTCGCGGTGAAAATCGATGACTCCTAGTGATTCTAGCGACTCCTAGTGACTCCTATTAGACTCCCACTAGCTCCCACTCCTGACTGTGTGAAGGGCCCTTAAGAATATATTTATAGGGTCACTAAGGTACACAGACCAATTTGTACGGGGTGATCCAGTTTGTACGCCACACCAATAGCAGTACGTCCCACAAAAAAATATATAGATGGATAAATACATTTAGTGTCAGATTAAGGCAACTCTTCGTGCATTTATTGCTAAGGTATTTAGCTATTTGTTTCACTTTATGACAATTAACTTTGAGATACTGACACAATGGGGGACTTTATTGACATCTGTGTGTGTTTTTTTTTTTTTTTTTTATGTGAATGAGGGAGACAAGATGCATAACTGCCTGAAGCGAGTGCCTACCCCATATTTCAAAGAGTGACAGGGCCGAAATCAAGAGACGTTCGAGCTAAGATGCCTGGACACACGGAGTTTGAAGCACTTTAAGTCATAGGAAGAGGGAAAGACTGATTCTGGGAGAGAGTTCCAGAGCTCAACAGTTGACTAGAAGAAAGTCTGAGAATAGCGTTTCACTCTGGGGTTGGACAGTTGCACAGAGTAGGGGTGGGATTGTGTTGCAAGGCGGTACTATGTACCCTACGTAGAGGAGGTGGTATACACTGGGAAAGCTCCGAGGAACACTGATTATTGTAGTAGCGATAGAATAGCGAGAAAGATGCAACATTGCGGCGAAGAGAGAGAGATTGCAAAGAGTTGGTGAGTGGACGGGAGTTAATGATACGAAAGGCTTTCCTTTCTACTTTGTTTAGGAGTGCGGTGTGAGAGGATCCTCCCCACACATGTGAACAATACTCAATACATGGACGCACTGTGCCCCTGTACAGAGCAAGAAGCTGAGCAGGGGTAAAGAACCCCTTGAGGCGGTTGAGCACACCCAGCTTCTGGGAGGCTTCCTTAGCGAGACTGGTAATATGGTCTTTCCAAGTGAGAGCAGAAGAAAAAGAGACACCGAGAACATTGAGAGAAGATGAAGGGTTGATTTTTGTATTGTTGAAGAATAAGGGATAGTCCTCTGGAGGTTCCTGACGGGTAGTAAGATGGATAAATTGAGTTTTGGAAGCATTAAACACAACAAGGTTTTCTCTACCCCAATTGGAAATAGTAGCTAGATCAGAAGATAAGCGTTTTATGGCTTCATTACGTTTGTCTTTGAGGGACTGCTGGCTGGGGCGTTCTGGAAAACTAATTGAGTGGTGTAAGGTAGAGTCCTCTGCATATGAATGGATGGGACTGGATGTATAGTTGAGAAGATCATTTATGAAAATTAGAAAGAGAATAGGAGATAGGACAGAACCCTGAGGAAAACCGGAATTGATAGGATGAGGAAATGAGCGATGGCCCACCACAACCGCAGCTATGGAACGGCCGGAAAGGAAATTAGAGACAAAGGCACAGATGGAGGGACAGAAACCGAAGGAGGGCAGTTTGGAAATTAAAGATTTGTGCCAAAGTCTATCGAAGGCCTTCGATATGTCTAGTGCAACAGAAAAAGTCTCACCGAAGTCCCGAAAGTTGGATGACCAAAAGTTAGTAAGATATGAAAGAAGATCACCAGTAGAGCGACTCTTAAGGAAGCCATACTGGCGATCTGAGAGCAGATTATGAGAAGAGAAATGCTTAAGAAATTTGGAAGCAAGAGTAGTTTCAAAAACTTTAGAGATACAAGAGATGAGAGCAATTGGACGATAGTTGGAGGGTTGAGAGCGGTCACCCTTCTTTGGGACAGGTTGAATGAGAGCAAACTTCCAGCAAGAAGGAAAGACGTTAGCGGAAAGACAGAGACGAAAGAGTTTGTCTAGGCAGGGGGTCAGCACGGAAGCACAGTTTTTAAGTACAACAGGAGGAACACCGTCCGAACTGTATGCCTTCTTAGTATTAAGCCCAGAGAGGGTAGAAAGTACATCTTTAGAAGAGATTAGGATATTAGGCATAAGTAGGAGAGAGGGGGATGGAGAGGGAAGAATAGCACCGGAATCATCCAAGGTAGAGTTTCTGGCAAAAGTTTGAGCGAAGAGTTCAGCTTTGTCAGAGTAAGAAGTGATGGTTGTGCCATCAGAGTGGAAAAGGGAAGGGAAAGATGAGGAAGAAAAGTTGTTGGAGAGGTTTTTGGCTAGATGCCAGAAAGCTTGGGATGAGCTAGAGTTGGATAATTCAGTGCATTTATTATTGATGAAAGAGTGCTTGGCAAGTCGAAGAATAGATTTGGCTTGATTCTGGGCAGAAACATAGGAAGACTGAGATTCTTGAGTTTTAAGGCGTCGGTACCGTTTGAATGCTTCCTCCTTGTTGTGGACAGCAGTAGAACAAGCGTGAGTAAACCAAGATTTGTTTACATTAGACTGAGAGAAAGAAAATGGAATGTATGCTTCCATGCCCGAGAGGAATACCTCGGTAATGCGTTCAGCCACTCTCCTCGGGTCCTCGGCCACAGAAGCAGAAGTCATTCCATGGGAAATCAACGAAGTACTGCCGGAGAGCCTCCCAGTCGGCAGCGCCAAAGTGCCACAAGCGCCGCCGGCTGGGAGGATCGGATGGCCGTACTGAAGAGATAGGACAGGTGACGGAGATAAGTTTATGATCGGAGGAGCCCAAAGGAGAGAAAAGATTGACAGTATAAGAAGAAGGGTTAGAAGTCAGAAATAAGTCAAGAATGTTGGGCCGATCTTCGAAGCGATCCGGGATACGGGGGGGTTGCTGGACCAGCTGCTCTAGGTCATTTATGATAGAAAAGACGTAGGCTTGTTCACTAGGTTGGTCAGTAGAGCAAGAGGAGAGCCATTGGCGGTGGTGAATGTTGAAATCTCCCAAGATGGAGATTTCAGAGAAGGGAGAGATAGATAGAATGTGTTCCACTTTAGAGTTTAGATAGTCGAAGAATTTGGGAAAGTCGGTAGAGTTAGGGGAAAGATAGACAGCACAGAAATATTTAGTATGAGAATGGCAGGATAGTTTGAGACATAAAGTTGAGAATTCAGAGGAGTCAAAATCGGGAACACGAGAGCAAGTGAGTTTGTTGTGCACATATGCACAACATCCGCCTTTGGCTTTGAAACTAGGATAGAGAAAGTAGGAGGATACAGAGAAGGGGCTGCTGGAAGTTGCCTCAGATACCTGGGTTTTGGTGAGGAAAAGAAGATCAGGTTTTGAGGAGGAGAGATGGTGTTCGACAGAGTGAAAATTAGAGGAAAGGCAGCGAATATTGCAAAAATTGATAGTAAGAGTGGCAGGCCGTGATTCAGAGCATTTAGAGGGGTCGTAAACAAATGTGGGTATGACAAGGGTAATACAAGTGTCCATAATAATCTACCCATTTAAAGGTATATTGATAATAACAAACCCATTTAATTCAAGGATAGAAAGGTAAATCACTATTGAAATAGGCAATGATTATATTGTATACGTTTTTCGTAACCTATTTATGCCCATGATTTTTTGCAGTAGCCCCATACATAGGGTTGTAGATTTTGCATGCTTCCCTAGCATCCAGTTATTCTATGCAGTGAGCATTTTCCCCTGCAATTTAGTGATTGTAACTTAAAGATTAGTCGAGCAAATTATCAAGCAGGCTTATAGTCATTGTTCACCGTCGCATAATACTTTGCGAAATTGCAAATATTAATCATTAATAAATCGCACATAGGTGAGCATACACGGTGACCAAACAACCCAATAATTACTACACATCTCTTTGTCTTTTATTTATGTTGGATCTCATCTCTATTATATAACAGTAGTGCGAATACCAGTGAATTTGCTTCTACTGCACGATATTTACATGGAGTGGTATATTTTGTATTAATTAATTATTTAGTTAACCATAAGAATATTAGGAAAGAGAGAGAGAGAGTGTGTGTGTGTGTGTGTGTGTGTGTGTGTGTGTGTGTGTGTGTGTGTGTGTGTGTGTGTGTGTGTGTGTGTGTGTGTGTGTGTGTGTGTGTGTGTGCGCGTGTGTGTGCGTGCGTGTCTTTGTGTGTGTAGGTAAGGAACAGCTGTGTGAGAATGCTAACTAACTCCCCGACAAAATGACTAAGCATAAACATTAACACGATGAAGAGAGAGAGAGAGAGAGAGAGAGAGAGAGAGAGAGAGAGAGAGAGAGAGAGAGAGAGAGAGAGAGAGAGAGAGAGAGAGAGAGAGAGGGAGAGAGAGAGAGAGAGAGAGAGAGAGAGGAGAGAGAGAGAGAGAGAGAGAGAGAGAGAGAGAGAGAGAGAGAGAGAGAGGCAAGCTGAATGATGCACAGTTAAGGGGGGTCACCGGCTTTTTTAGCTTTCTCTCCTTTTCTCTCTTTCCCTGGCTTGCATCCATTCGGTCCCATTCAGCCAACTGTTTTAAGACGTTTATCCCCATCCAGGTGTCGATATCTTCCTGGCGAGCGATAGCGAGCCAGCATTGTATGGAGAAATCCGGCTTCGCCGGAGACATTTTTCTATTGAAAAATGTAAAAATTTAGCTTGCTGTAAAAACAAAAATATATATATATACTGGCTCGCTACCGCTCGCCAGGAAAATATTGACACCTGGATGGGGGTAAACGTCTTAAAGCAGTAGGCTGAATGGGGCCGAATGGATAAAAGCCAAAGAGAGAGGGAGAGAAAGAGAAAAAAAGCGAGGTGGGCTCCCTTAATAGGAGGGAAATATAAATTGTACACCATCTTAAAGAGGGCGTAAAGTTTTATAAATGATAGGTTTGGAAAGTATGATAAATACAATTGTCGACTTGCGAGTCTCAGGCTATAAGGAAGTTGGAGCTGTGGCCATCAATATTTACCAGAATTATCAGCTAAAATACGGTCATAATACATTTATAAATACATAAAACTAAATTTATTATACAATTTTCCCATCAAAAACTCACATTATTATTGCATTTTTATTTACTATCGATATCTACAGCTCCAACTTCCTTATAGCCTGAAACTCGCAAGTGGTCAATTGAAGTGTCCGTAATAATTAACCCTTATAAAGGTCTAATGGTAGTAATATATTCACCTAACATAAGGATAGAAAGATAAATCACTACCAATGATTTGATATTATTATTATTATGTTTTTTTCCCACCAACCAACTTCACTTCTAAACTCAATTAATGAAATCAACAAATACTCCAAGGACTCGAACCTAGGATACTCACATCGAAATTCCGCGCACTTATGCATTACGCTATCAAGGCATTTATTCAGCTATTTTACAGTGTACGACCAAACAGCTTTTACTCAATCCAGATCAGACACACAGTACAGTTCCCTGTAGTTATTTGAACGATTCTGATGTGCCCTTTAATTTGAACGATTCTGATGTGCCCTTTTATTTGAACGATTCTGATGTGCCCTTTAATTTGAACGATTCTGATGTGCCCTTTAATTTGAACGATTCTGATGTGACCTTTAATTTGAACGATTCTGATGTGCCCTGTAATTTGAACGATTCTGATGTGCCCTTTAATTTGAACGATTCTGATGTGCCCTTTCATTTGAACGATTCTGATGTGCCCTTTAATTTGAACGATTCTGATGTGCCCTTTAATTTGAATGATTCTGATGTGCCCTTTCATTTGAACGATTCTGATGTGCCCTTTAATTTGAACGATTCTGATGTGCCCTTTAATTTGAACGATTCTGATGTGACCTTTAATTTGAACGATTCCGATGTGCCATGTAATTTGAACGATTCTGATGTGACCTTTAATTTGAACGATTCTGATGTGCCCTTTAATTTGAACGATTCTGATGTGCCCTTTAATTTGAACGATTCTGATGTGCCCTTTCATTTGAACGATTCTGATGTGCCCTTTAATTTGAACGATTCTGATGTGCCCTTTAATTTGAATGATTCTGATGTGCCCTTTCATTTGAACGATTCTGATGTGCCCTTTAATTTGAACGATTCTGATGTGCCCTTTAATTTGAACGATTCTGATGTGACCTTTAATTAGAACGATTCTGATGTGCCCTGTAATTTGAACGATTCTGATGTGCCCTTTAATTTGAACGATTCTGATGTGCCCTTTAATTTGAACGATTCTGATGTGCCCTTTAATTTGAACGATTCTGATGTGCCCTTTAATTTGAACGATTCTGATGTGCCCTTTACTTTGAACGATTCTGATGTGCCCTTTAATTTGAACAATTCTGATGTGACCTTTAATTTGAACGATTCTGATGTGCCCTTTAGTTTGAACAATTCTGATGTGCCCTTTAATTTGAACGATTCTGATGTGCCCTTTAATTTGAATGATTCTGATGTGCCCTTTTATTTGAACGATTCTGATGTGCCCTTTAATTTGAACAATTCTGATGTGACCTTTAATTTGAACGATTCTGATGTGCCCTTTTATTTGAACGATTCTGATGTGCCCTTTAATTTGAACGATTCTGATGTGCCCTTTAATTTGAACAATTCTGATGTGACCTTTAATTTGAATGATTCTGATGTGCCCTTTAGTTTGAACGATTCTGATGTGCCCTTTAATTTGAATGATTCTGATGTGCCCTTTTATTTGAACGATTCTGATGTGCCCTTTAATTTGAACAATTCTGATGTGACCTTTAATTTGAACGATTCTGATGTGCCCTTTTATTTGACCGATTCTGATATGCCCTTTAATTTGAACGATTCTGATGTGCCCTTTAATTTGAATGATTCTGATGTGCCCTTTAATTTGAATGATTCTGATGTGCCCTTTAATTTGAATGATTCTGATGTGCCCTTTAATTTGAACGATTCTGATGTGCCCTTTTAATGTTCGAGCATGCCTTTTCATTTACTTTTGCATAACATTAAACAATTATACTCAGGTTTGGAAGGCCCTCTAGGCATGAAATGGGTAAATTCTTATCTCAGTTAACCCTCTCGACTCCCACAATTCATTCTTAAGGGGGATGGCTAATTTTTGGTCGATTTTTCATTTATGTTTTTTTTTTTTTAGTTACCTCCCTAGACCTCCATCAAACTTAAAATAACAACCCCAGGTTCCCCCTTCAAGATATATTTGTAAATTTTTTGGTAGAAAAATTACCCGGCCAAAGGCCGGTTCCTCCTAAATTACAGGCTAGCTATCGCTCGCCAGGAAAAAATTGACACCTAATTGACACTAAAAGTCATAATACTGATACAGAAAAGGGGCGAAAGGTCTTAAAATCGCCAAACTAAAGGACCGAACGTCTTAAAATCTGAAAATTAATGGGGCTAAGCATGAGGGAGAAGAGGAGCCAGAGAAGCGTACCATCTACTAATAGCCAAAAGGAAAGGAAAAACATGCCCTCGTACCTTGAAAGGGCTAATGGTCTAATACTTTCCCTGTGTGACATACCTCGAGTCAGTGTTTTCTGTCAATCAGTGTCCCCTGTCTCAAGCATAACATAATGTATCATATAGTGTACCATCTACTTGTGTTGGTGATTGTACGTGTGACAAAATCGTAATTAGTCACTATAAGTCTTTACAGCATGTGAGGAGGTGTGTGGAGTAAGGAGAAGAGGGAGGGGAGTGAAAGGTACAGCATGGTGGACAGAAGAGGTAAAAATAGCTGTGGAAGACAAGAAGAAAGCGTATAGAGAGTGGTTGGCTAGTAGAGGGAATGAAGATTTGGAGAGGCAGAAACGAGCGGGGTACGTGGAGAGAAAGAGAGTGGTGAAGAGAGTAGTGAAGGAAAGTAAAAGAAGAGTAAATGAGGAACTTGGAAGGAATCTGAGTGTCAAATGGAGGGAGTGTAAGAAACTGTTCTGGAAAGAAGTCAAGAAAGTTAGGGAAGGTAGCAAGGGAAACAGTAAGGGTGTGAAAGATAAGAATGGGAGAATGCTAGCCGAGAAGCAAGAGAGAGTCGAAAGATGGAGGGAGTACTTCAACGAGTTGCTAAATGTAAGGAATGAAGCGCCAGCAAACATAGTTGGATGGGGTATGGGAGGGAGAAGAAGAGAAGTAGTGGAGGAGGAGGTAGGGATCAGGAGGTCAGAAGTGTGGGAAGCCATGACAAGAGTGAAGTTGGGGAAAGCACCAGGAACAGATGGAGTGTGTGGGGAAATGTTGAGGCATGGTTGTGAGATAGTGATCGAATGGGTATGGAAAATTTGCAAACTAGCATGGGAGAAGGGGAGTGCACCTGATGACTGGAAGACAGGCATAATAGTCCCCCTATATAAGGGTAAAGGGGAAAGAGGAGTGAGTGGTAACCACCGAGGAATATGTCTTCTAAGCGTAGTAGGGAAGGTGTACAGTAGGGTAGTGATTGAGAGAGGAGAGTGAGAATGGAGAAATGGATAGGTGACGAGCAGGGATGTTTTAGGAAGGGAAGAGGATGTGTAGATCAGATTTTTTCCCTGAATTGTGTTGTGGAGAAATATCTGGAGAAGCAACAAAAGGTGTATGTTGCCTTTATGAACTTGGAGAAGGCCTATGACAGAGTGGGATAGAGAAGGTATGTGGAAAGTACTTATAGAACATACAGAGTAGATGGCAAGTTGCTGAAAGCAGTGAAGAGAATGTACGAGGGTGCAAAGGTGACAGTATGTGTGGAGAATGAGCAGAGCGACTTCTTTGACCTGAATGTTTGGTTGGAACAGGGGTGTGCTATGTCCCCGTGGTTGTTTACTGTATATATGGATGGAGTCATGAAAGAAATACAAGGAAGAGCAATGGATGTTGGTGTATTGCTGATAAGGGAGGGAAATGAGTGGAAGCTGCCTGTACTGCTGTTTGCGGATGATACAGTTCTGATGAGCGATAATGAATGGGAGTTGCAATGTCTGGTGAATGCGTTTGGAACAGTGTGCGAAAAACGGAATCTGAAGGTAAATGCGGGGAAGAGCAAGGTTATGGTCTTCGAAAGGGGTGAAGCCACAGAGTGTGAGGTGAAGTTGAACGGTCAGGCTATGGAGATTGTCAGCTCATTTAAGTATCTGGGCAGTGTGTTGAGTAAAGATGGAACTCTGGATGAAGAAGTGCAGGAGAGGGTGCAACAGGGGAAGAGGGTTGTAGGGAGCACTGAAAGCAGTAAGAAGAAATAGGGTGGTCAGTATGGAAGTGAAGAAGTCCTTGCATGACAGTGTGGTAATCCCGACACTGACTTACGGAAGCGAAGCATGGACGTTTGAGAAGAGACTCAGACCTAGAGTGAGAGGGGTGGAAATGAGTTACTTGAGAAGTGCGTGCGGAGTTACATGGAGGGATAGACAGACTAATGAGGAAGTAAGAAGGAGGTATGGTGTGGAGGTAGATGTGCTTGAAAATGTGAAAAGGAACACCTTGAGATGGTTCGGCCATAATATTATGGAACATATAGGAAGCGAGAGAATTACTAAGAAGGTGTATGAGAGCGAGGTGGAAGGACAGAGAGGGAGAGGTAGACCGAACGAGAGGTGGAAGGATGGAGTGAGGAAGTATATGGTTGGGAGGAGGGGCATCGACTGACTGGGAACAGAGGTGCATGGGGGCGGTTCGTTCGTGGCCACCCCTTCGGGGATCACGGCGTCAGTCAATAGATAGATAGGTAGAAGTCTTAACTAACCTAGCTTAACTTACTCTAGCCTTCACCACGTCTATAGGAATATAGCAAATGATTATAAATATAGGACATTGATACTAAATGAGAAGCGGTGTTGCTGAATTTACAGTTGCTCACGTGAATTTATACCCACCCCATGAGTTTATGTGAAAAGAGAACACTGTATTCCTTCAGACGTAGCCTGAAGGAACACCTGAACCGGACAGCTGCGAGAAGGGAGCACCAAGCTTATGTCTACTACTAAATACGACATAAGAGATAGACAAACCAAACTGAAATGATTACTGATTACGGATTACTGATATTTACTATAGGATGTAAGGTATCTTAAAATAACCCCCTAGAAATACTTTCTCTAAAGTATCTATTTCTTTATCCTCCCCTTTTCCCCAGCTAACCTAATCCCACAAGGACCCCAATGGAAATACGCCTAACGGCCTTATTGGGCTATCCTTAGTTGGAATTGTGCAAGGCTGGTACATGTCATATTTGTAACAAACTATGTGGTACCAACTCTGTAAATTGCTGACTGAATAAATATTATTATTATTATTATTATTATTATTATTATTATTATTATTATTATTATGTAATTAAAATAGTATAGTACTGTATATAGTATGTTTAATTATGGTTCAATGATCAACTATTCTTGTAAGTAAATAGTACCGTTACCTATTTTAGCAGCTCCATCCATCAAATCAGTGAGTGGGTATGGATTCGTGCAACCTGTACCATATCGGCGAGTTAAGGGGGGTCAGCTGCTTTTTTTTTCTCTTTCTATGGCATGTATCCATTCGGCCCCATTCAGCCAACTGTTTTAAGACGTTTATTCCCGTCCAGGTGTCGATATTTTTCTGGCGAGCTATAGCGAGTCAGCATTGTATGGAGAAATCCGGCTTCGCCGGAGACATTTTTCTATCGAAAGATGTACAAATTTAACTTGCTCTCAAAACAAATATATATATATATATATGCTGGCTCGCTACCGCTCACCAGAAAAATATTGACACCTGAATGGGGGTAAACTTCTTGAAACAGTAGGCTGAATGGGGCCGAATGGATACAAGCCAAAGCGAGAGGAAGAGAAAGATAAAAACAAAGCGAGGTGGGCTCCCTTAATCAAACATAATGGGTGGCAGACGTGGGAAGCGAAGGAACAGCTGATACCTAATGGAAGCACAAAGGAGAAGAGATTATCTTCTATTATCTTCGGTAAGGAGAGGTTGAAAAGCTTTGTTTCGGAGCAGACATGTTGCATTCCATGTTTTGTGTTTTAACCCTTGCAGTGAGATCACACCAAAAAGTTATCATTAACTCTTCGCAGGATGTGTATGTCCAAGTAACTACATTATAAGTGAACAATGTAAGTTTAGAAATATCGGGTAGATATATTTAACAATATATATATCAAGAGAGACACACCGAGGGAGAGAGAAAAACGATCAGATAAAATGAAGACGAAGGACTCTTCTGAGAAAGACGATGTTTGATATGAATACAGATATAATTATGGCATAATTAACTGAAATATGAATACAATATTACGAGGGGCTATGAAGTAGGGGTGTTTCGATTGGTTGATGAACAAAACTGAAACATTTGTATGTATGTCTATTTCGGGTAACTACTATAATTAGCTACACTAAGTGGTAGCTATTCTTCAAAGGAATCCCAGTCTTGGCCCCGACGCAGCTTTAGAGAGAAAGGATTACAGAGAGAACACGGGGAATTAATGATAACAAAACGAACAGCAAGAGGAACAGAAGACAGAGAAAAACGAGATGATCCGATATAAATGTGATCTGTGTTTAGTCTATTGATTCATTTATTCATATATTTTTTTAGTTTCCTCCCTAGACCTCCATCAAGCTTAGAAAAACACCCCCTAGACCCTCCTTCAAGATAAATTTGTACATTTTTCGGTAGAAAAATGTCCCGGCCAAATGGCCGGTTCCTCCTAAAATTGCAGGCTCGCTATCGCTCGCCAGGAAATAATCGACACCTAAATGGCACGAAAGGTCTTAAAATTGACAACGAAATGGAGCGAAAGGTGTTAAAATCGCCAAACTAATGGTCCGAACGTCTTATATAATCTCAAAACTAGTGGGGCTAAACATAAGGGGGGGGGGGTCAAGAAAAACGGTCTGCCTCCCCTTAAGATAGAAAGGCTAGATAGTGCTGGCTGGATGACCCGGAGGAGGACCGTGAAGAGAGAAAGAGAGAGAGATGACCTCAGCTGATTCCCATCCACCCCTTAACCCTTCCTCTGCTCATGATTGGCTAATTTACGACCGCGTCGCGTCCATGGAATCTGTGTGAGCGTAAAGAAAGGGACGATTCCTCCTTAAGTCTCTCCCCTTTTGACACCTGATTTCCTCTCAGCTATTTCGCTAATATTCGCGGTCAATTTTCCTAAATGGTCAAAACACATCAACAGTCAAGGGGTGAAAATAGCCGTACTCCAAAATGTGGGCAGTTGTCCGGTTTTAGTTTACACCCTCACTCAAAAAAAAGAAAAAAAAAAACCAGATCTCTCTCTCTCTCTCTCTCTCTCTCTCTCTCTCTCTCTCTCTCTCTCTCTCTCTCTCTCTCTCTCTCTCTCTCTCTCTCTCTCTCTCTCTCTCTCTCTCCCCCCCCCCCCCCCCGGGTGCAGGTGAGGAATGAGTCCGAGTTATGCCTATAATGGGACCCATCCTCTTTTATAGGGGGTCCCCGTATTGTTACCGGACAGACGAAACCGAACATTATGGGCAGAGGAGTTTTGCATAAGTGTAAGGAACCTTTCACACACACACACACACACACACACACACACACACACACACACCTAGTGGAGGTGTGGTGGAGTGGTCATGCCACTGGACTGGTAATCTAATGATCCTGGGT
>CM064552.1:14031252-14471252 GCA_032716605.1 Paralithodes platypus | reverse complement strand
TCCCCTTAAGGGGAGGTTTGTATATATTTATTGATTAATTTATTTATCCATTGTATTCTTTAATTTTCTACCAAGACCTTCATCAAACTTAAAATAATACCGCCTCCTCCAGATAAAGTTGTGCATTTTTTGGGAGAGCCGGTCCTTCTAAATTTCAAGCTCGCTCTCGCTCGCCAGGAAAAAATAAACACATAAATGGCTCAAAAGGTCTTAAAATTGCCAAACTAATGGAGCTAACGTCTTGAAGTCTTAAAACTAGTGAGGCTAAGCATGAGGAAGAAGGGGAACCAGAAAAAAATAAACCTCCCCTTAAACCGAAAGCCGTTGACCAATAACCAATGAGCCATGTATCGCTCTCCAGCCAATCAAGGAGCAATGAGCCGGAACTGGCCTAATTTGCATAATGGTACGGTTTGTTTGCACTCGTCAGCCTCGGAGTTTTCAATTGATCACTTGCGAGTTTCAGGCTATAAGGAAGTTGGACCCGAAAACACCGACATTAAAGAGAAGTGCAATACTAATATGGGTTTCTAAAGGATAAAAAGCATGATAAATTTGGTTTCATGTATTTGTAAATGTATTATGACCGTATTTTAGTTGATAATTCTGATAAATATCTATGGCTATAACTCCAACTTCCTTATAGCCTAAACTCGCAAGTGGTCAATTGGGAGGTAATGGCGCCCTCATGAGTCACTGGCGTCCTCTAGCGGGGGAGTAGGATGTTGGTTTTACAGTAGTTTTAGGCATCTATAGTTTTCGATCATCTATAGTCCATCTTTGTTTGTTTTATAGTAGTTGCAGTTATGTATAGTATTTTGTTTTATAGTAGTTGCAGTTATCTATAGTCTATTTTGTTGTATAGTAGTTGCAGTTATCTATAGTCTATTTTGTTTTATAGTAGTTCCAGTTATCTATAGTCTATTTTGTTTTATAGTAGTTCCAGTTATCTATAGTCTATTTTGTTGTATAGTAGTTGCAGTTATCTATAGTCTATTTTGTTTTATAGTAGTTGCAGTTATCTATAGTCTATTTTGTTTTATAGTAGTTGCAGTTATCTATAGTCTATTTTGTTTTATAGTAGTTCCAGTTATCTATAGTCTATTTTGTTTTATAGTAGTTCCAGTTATCTATAGTCTATTTTGTTTTATAGTAGTTGCAGTTATGTATAGTCTATTTTGTTTTATAGTAGTTGCAGTTATCTATAGTCTTTTGTTGTATAGTAGTTGCAGTTATCTATAGTCTTTTGTTTTATAGTAGTTCCAGTTATCTATAGTCTATTTTGTTTTATAGTAGTTGCAGTTATCTATAGTCTATTTTGTTTTATAGTAGTTGCAGTTATCTATAGTCTATTTTGTTTTATAGCAGTTGCAGTTATCTATAGTCTATTTTGTTTTATAGTAGTTGCAGTTATCTATAGTCTATTTTGTTTTATAGTAGTTCCAGTTATCTATAGTCTATTTTGTTTTATAGCAGTTGCAGTTATCTATAGTCTATTTTGTTTTATAGTAGTTGCAGTTATCTATAGTCTATTTTGTTTTATAGTAGTTGCAGTTATCTATAGTCTATTTTGTTTTATAGTAGTTGCAGTTATCTATAGTCTATTTTGTTTTATAGTAGTTGCAGTTATCTATAGTCTCTTGTTTTATAGTAGTTGCAGTTATCTATAGTCTTTTGTTTTATAGTAGTTCCAGTTATGTATAGTCTATTTTGTTTTATAGTAGTTGCAGTTATCTATAGTCTTGTTTTATAGTAGTTGCAGTTATGTATAGTCTATTTTGTTTTATAGTAGTTGCAGTTATCTATAGTCTATTTTGTTTTATAGTAGTTGCAGTTATCTATAGTCTTTTGTTGTATAGTAGTTGCAGTTATCTATAGTCTATTTTGTTTTATAGTAGTTGCAGTTATCTTTTTTTTTTTTTTTTTTTTTTTTTTTTCTTCCAACTTACTTCCTCTCGGGCATAGGCTGAGAGCCTTAACATTCACTGCTTTACAATGAACAGTGAAGCCCGTGAGGTCTTGTTCCAGTCTAGGGAGTGAGACATGTGAAGCACGTAGAGTACAACGAGCACCTGCCATCTTGCCTTCACATGAGGCATGGTGCTCACTCATGGCCCGAAACGACCCCATCTCTGAAGCCACCTCGTTCCCGTGCTTCACTGTCTCACCCCCTACACTCGGACTCTCACTCTTACACACACACAACGCCACCTGTTGACCAGGCATTGCACCCCTATAGCATATTTTGAATATGGGAATATTCATACAGTGCTATTTAATCAGGGAACAATGAGGGTATTTTATTGACGTTTCGGTGGGCTTGTGGTAATGCACTGATACTAGGTACAGCACAAATTCCATCCCAATAATATCTTCCCATTGATACATCGGGATTTGAACCCGGGACCTTTGGATTACCAGGCCAGTGGCAAGACCACTCCACCACACCTCCCCTCGTCTTATATATATCTATAGTCTTTTGTTGTATAGTAGTTGCAGTTATCTATAGTATTTTGTTTTATAGTAGTTGCAGTTATCTATAGTCTTTTGTTTTATAGTAGTTGCAGTTATCTATAGTCTTTTGTTTTATAGTAGTTGCAGTTATCTATAGTCTTTTGTTTTATAGTAGTTGCAGTTATCTATAGTCTATTTTGTTTTATAGTAGTTGCAGTTATCTATAGTCTTTTGTTTTATAGTAGTTGCAGTTATCTATAGTCAATTTTGTTGTATAGTAGTTGCAGTTATCTATAGTCTATTTTGTTTTATAGTAGTTGCAGTTATCTATAGTCTATTTTGTTTTATAGTAGTTGTAGTAGTCTATTTTGTTTTATAGTAGTTGTTTTATAGTCTTGTTTTATTGTAGTTGCAGTTATCTATAGTCTTTTGTTTTATAGTAGTTGCAGTTATCTATAGTCTATGTTGTTTTATAGTAGTTGCAGTTATCTATAGTCTTGTTTTATTGTAGTTGCAGTTAGCTATAGTCTTTTGTTTTATTGTAGTTGCAGTCATCTATGGTCTATATTGTTTTGTTACAGTCATCTATAGTCTATGTTGTTTCACCTAGCGAAAACGGTAATATTTTAATAGCTATTTTGTCAATACGTAATGGAAAATATGGAACTATTTTTGTTTTTTCTGGAAGCAGCAATCACGTATATGAGGTTTGAGTGGATTTGTTGACAATAGCTTTAGGCATCTATTGGGGACTGTAAGTGGATTTATTTACAGTATCAGCAGTTCTCTATTGAGTTCATTTAAAAGACATCTAGTGAGAGAATTACCAGGACTTCTTAAGCTTGTGTGTAGAATAGCTATGACCACATCTGTTTATCTTTATAATAAGTACTCTAAAGAGTGGACTGATAAATGCAATAATATGTAGTAAGAGAATGGTTGGAAAGTTAAGACTGTATGTGAGAGAGAGAAGGAGAGAGAGAGAGAGAAAGAGAGAGAGAGAGAGAGAGAGAGAGAGAGAGAGAGAGAGAGAGAGAGAGAGAGAGAGAGAGAGAAAAAAAAGGGCAATGAAAGTGGAGGAGAAATTTGAAAATGAGAAGAAGAGAAGATTAACATAATTACAGGAGAAGATGAAAGGAAAGCGAAGGCCATAAATAAAAAGAAGAATACCCTTAAAGCTGCTATACCCGAACACACAGCATATACAGTAGTGAAATAATGTCTGGTTAATGTCTGTCTGTGGCCTGGTGTACTGTATATTAAGGACTAATATGTGTTCCTTCGATAAAGCATTTTATATATTATTCATATGTTTCTGTTTGTTGTTAAAGATAAATATATGTGTTATATGGAAATATGAAATTAACAGTTATTAGGCTTATTAATCAAAATTAGGAAGCACCGTCTTTACTGCGGAGGTACCCCTAGCCCCCCCCCCCCCCCCTCACCCCCCACCTCTACACACACACACACACACACACACACACATACACACACACACACACACACACACACACACACACACACACACACACACACACACACAAATAAATATAAATTATATTAATGACACATATTTTAAAGTAAATACATAAATGGGTCCGTCTTTAACGACTCTTCGAAGATGGAAGCGACATTCTTTGCTTGATTGCATCGACATTTACTGGGGTACTCACTGGTTGTTCAGAGGTTTAACAGGTCAGCTTTGGTGGTGACTGCAAGCACGTCCTGGCCATCACGGGGCGAACACTGTGATTGTGTTTGTTTGTTCGCCTGGCTATAGGTCTGTTTTATCAGTGGCATGCCGGCGTGGCTGAGGTGTGTGCTTGATCTACAGAATAATCTTAAGGGGAGGCAGACCGTTTTTCTGGACCCCCTATCTCCCTAATGTTTAGCCCCACTAGTCTTGAGATTATAAGACGTTCGGCCCATTTGTTTGGCGATTTTAACACCTTTCGACCCATTTCGTTGTGAATGTTAAGACCTTTCGTGCCATTTAGGTGTCGATTATTTCCTGGCGAGTGATAGCGAGCCTGTAATTTTAAGAGGAACCAGCCTTCGGCCGGTACATTTTTCTACCGAAAAATTTACAAATTTATCTTGAAGGGGGGTCTAGGGGGGGTTTTTCTAAGCTTCATGGAGGTCTAGGGAGGAAACTAAAAAAATATATGAATAAATGAATTAATAGACCAAACAAACGGCCAGTCTCCCCTTAAGTTTACCATTCTTGTGCAACCAGAGACGGACATGTATAAACGCATTTTAGGGATAGTATTATAATGTTGTAATAGTGGCTCGGGGATGTATTCATTAGCAGACTATGAAACTAGGTACCGGTAGCATTCACTGTCATTCAAGACCCTTATAAAATGTCCATGTCAAAATTATAAAAGC
Source organism: Paralithodes platypus (assembly GCA_032716605.1). Classification (NCBI taxonomy): domain Eukaryota; kingdom Metazoa; phylum Arthropoda; class Malacostraca; order Decapoda; family Lithodidae; genus Paralithodes; species Paralithodes platypus. The sequence continues at coordinate 14,466,404 of CM064552.1, read as the reverse complement.
AATGAGTGATTTTCGCTATGCTAATACGACCCATGCCTTAAAATATCCCTTGTGGACTGATCATCATTATCACACACACACACACACACACACATAGAGAGAGATATAGAGGGTGTGTGTGTGTGTGTGTGTGTCTGTGAGAAAGAGAGAAGTGAGTGTAGTGTCCCAGCAATGAGTCTCAAGAAGGATGGAGTTATACCAGGTAGAGTCCTTATGTGGGCCACACATTAATACCTCTGGCTCTGTTACCTGTCAGAACTGTACGTGTATGTGTGTGGGTGTGTGTGTGTGTATGTGTGTAAGTGTAAGTGTGTCTGCGTGAACCTGTGCAATGTGGGTATTTGGTCGTAGGACGTGCAAGATATGGTATTATGTATGCGCGCGCGCGTGTGTGTGTGTGTGTGTGTGTGTGTGCGTGTGTGTTTGTATGTATGTATGTGTGTTTGTATGTGGGTGGAGCTATATGTTGTGTTACTGTAATGCAATATATAATGAACACACAATATATCGTGTTTGATGAGGGTGGCGTTAGCAATCATAGGATAAATGCATTATAACTGTTTTTACTGGTACCTATATAAATGTATGGCATTATAGGCTGTATAATATTGTTCACATGTACAGTCGCGCTAATAAGTCATGTCCCAGCTGTCATTACGTTTGGCTTGCTCTGTGCTGTATTAATGTCTGTCAGATGTTGAATAGGGTGGGTAAGTGTAGGATCATGTTTGCATATATCACTCTATATGAAGAAATGAAGCTTAGATATTGTTGATACCAATTATTGATCAATATATAATTGGTGCCGAGAAATCACTTATTAGCGCGACTGTACACCTATTTATATTACTTCCTTTTCCTCAACATATGAAGTACCCATGCACTTGATTAATGTTTGGTTTCTATTTTCCTCGTGCTTTATGCAATGCAGCCATGAAATAAAATACATACCGGTATTTATAAGTGCGAAACTAAAAGTACTAATTGAGAGCTCAAGCATTACAGATACTATTGACAAACGAGTTAGTCTTGGTATTATATTTTATTATTATTTAAAACTATATATATAGGCCTATATAGGTCAAGGATTCGTGATTATCTTCTAATAATACTGTTATATTCGAAGCCATCCCCATATTCATGTGTACCTAATACCTGGCATTATTACAATGTACCAAAACCCCAAATTGAACGGGTTTAACTATTGTTCATAATATTTGTTGTGTGCATGTACATCGAAGTTATTAAGGGGAGGTTTCTAGGTTGTTTCCTACTCCTCCAGCAATCTTAAAATTTCACCCCCTTGACCACCTTTCAAGATAAATTTGTACATTTTTCGGTAGAAAAATGTCCCGGCCGAAGGCCGATTACTCTTAAATTACAGGCTCGCTTTTGCTCGCCAGGATAAAATTGACACCTAAATGGCACGAAAAGTGTTAAAATTGACAGAATGGGGCGGAAATTCTTAAAAATCACCAAACTAATGGGGCAAACGTCTTAAAATCTCAAAAGCAATGGGGCTAGACATGAGGGAGAAAGGGGTAAAAAAAAAGTCCCTCAAGTGGAAATCTCCCCTTAAATCAATCGTATTTACACGCAGACATATTCTCTCTGTCTCTCTCTCTCTCGCTCTCTCTCTCACACACACACACACACACACACACACACACACACACACACACACACACACACACACACACACACACACACACACACACACACACACACACACACACACACACACACACACACACACACACACACACAACCCCATTAAGAGTGTGAAGAACAGTTATGTGTTATTTACCCAGCAGTTACATAGCCTCGCCAGGCCAACTTTACACCCACCTTACAATAGGTCGCTAATTACTTGTATAATATATATTCTCCTCCAAGACGCCACAATAATTGCTTGGGTTAACAGAGAGAGAGAGAGAGAGAGAGAGAGGATAGCAGGGAAGAAGGAGATATGGAGAAAGGAGGAAAATGTAGAAAAGATAGACCGTGTGTGTGCGTGTGTGTGTGTGAGAGAGAGAGAGAGAGAGAGAGAGAAGGGGGGTATGTTATTGCAGGGTACCTACGTGCATAACAATATTCTAATTAGGGACGCCACATCCATTACTTGGGTTAGAAGAATGTTTACGTGAGTGTGTGTGTGTGTTTACTACGTTATGTTTACAATAGTTGGTCTTCGCTGTGAAATCTAATTGTTGACACTAATTCCTCACCAGTCAGGGATTGAAGGCGGTATTTGTTATAGAAGACTTGATGTTTTGACAGTAACAATGATATATATAATTATTCAATTCCTTAATTTTGCCACTCAGCTGGAAAAAATATATGCTTGCCTCTTTCAAGCGAACAACAAATCTGATAATCTTATTATAACTATTTCCTATATTGCAGTTAACCCTTTGAGTACTAGCGACGTCCTTTTCATCATAATATGGCAACTATTAGACGATTTTATACAGCTTCGGAAGGACTTCTAGCAATAATGAGGCTTCAAACTGTCACAACCCATCCTTTTAACTACCACAGATCATTCCTAAGCTGCATAATATCGTCTAAATATAGCTAGACTAAAATATAACACGTCGCTGGCACTGTACGGGTTAAAATGGTTGATTATACAGGGCTTGTTGATCATTTATATACTTGCATTAGGCTGTCAAGTTGCTTTTTCTTCAGATTAAGAAAGTTTCATTCGCCGGGGTATTTGTCTTATGGCTTAGTTCTTAGGAAAACAAGAAAGAATTCTTGAAAATACCTTATTAATATACCGGTAAGACAGAAACAAAATATATATACACACAAGAAGGCAACCACAACTAATGAGGACTAAAAGGAGGAAGAAAGCCTCACTGATTATATTTTAAAGTTTGTGAAGGGTGCTAGTAATGAATAGTTTGTGGCAATGATCATGATTATTATATATATTGTGATAATAATAAAATAAAAATAATAATAATATTAATAATAATAATAATAAAAATAATAATAAAAGTGGAGATCCGTGTTTTATATACAGTGTAGGCAATTATGAGAAGCAGATGGACGTGGGATGAGGTCAAAATAAAATGGAAAACAGAAATATAAGAATTGTGGGAAAGTTGAGAGACATAAAAATAAGAGTTAAATAGGTACACTAACTACACAGACTTTATGGTCCCAATAAGGTTGTCGGGATTCATGAGAGAGAGAGAGAGAGAGAGAGAGAGAGAGAGAGAGAGAGAGAGAGAGAGAGAGAGAGAATGAGAGAGAGAGGGGTGGGGGGGGGGGAGGTGAGGTATATCGCATTCTTAACCCCTTCTGTACCGGCGACGTTATTTGTTTTAGTTTTGACTTGCTATAGTTAAACGATATTGTGCAGCTTAAGAAGGACCTGTGATAGTAAAAAGGGTTAAGTGAGATAGTTCGAAGTCTGTTAATTGCTGGAGCCCCTTAATAAACTGAATAGAATCATCTAATAGTAGCCAGAATAAAATAAAAAGGATGTCGGTGGTACAGAAGGGGTTAAGAGAGACAAAGTTGACCATTCATAGGCCTCCGTCTTGGACGCAGGCATAAAGGAATGTCTGGGTAGGAAAGGCCAGATAAAGGATTGGTAGCGTTATCTCAAATTAATATTAAGGGGGGGGTCTCCGGCTTTTTTTTATGTTTCTCTCCTTTTCTCTCTTTCTCTGACTTGTATCCATTTGGCCTCATTCAGCCAACTATTTTAAGACGTTTATCCCCACCCAGGTGTCGATTTCTTCCTGGCGAGCGATAGCGAGCAAGCATTGTATGGAGAAATCCGGCTTCGCCGGAGAATTTTGTTTATCGAAAATTGTACAAATTTAGCTTGCTGTAAAAAAAAATATATGCTGTACTGTATATGCTGGCTCGATACCGCTCACCAGGAAAATATTGACACCTGGATAGGGTAAACGTCTTAAAACAGTAGGCTGAATGGGGCCGAATGGATACAATCCAAAGAGAGAGGGAGAGAAAGATAAACAAAAAAGCGAGGTGGGCTCCCTTAATGCCAGACGGGCCACAGCTAGAGTCCCTGCCTCCAACACTATCATGGGCAGCAAGGGGGGGGGGGGGGGAGGGGGGGTGGTAGAAACTCATTATAGTTATCGGGGGGCAGTCTGGGCCAGGGGTTTTATCACTCTTTGTCTGCCTCAGGGTTATGTGGGAGGGTTTATGTGTGTGTGTGTGTGTGGGTGGGGGTGGGTGGGTGGGTGTATGCAAAGTATATAGAGTGTATATACTTTGTGTGTGTGTGTGTGTGTAAGTGGGTGTGTGTGTGTATGGGTGTGTGTTTCTGTGTGTGGGTGTGGGTGGGTGTATGTGTGTGTGTGTAGGTAGGTGGGTGTGTGTGTGTGTAGGTATGTACTTACTCTAGTTGTACTTACTCTAGTTGTATTGCGGGAGTGAGCATGCTCGTTATTTCCCGCCTCCTATATGTGTAGGTGTTATATGTATCGTTGGAATGGCTGTGGATGTGTGTGTAGTCTGTATTTTTAGCCAATTGGCGACATCGGAAACGAAGGCTTAGGGTGGATCTGTATGGTACCATTCTCACTATAGACGGTACCGTCTCGCCCGAAGGCTTAGGTAGCCATCAGCTTAGGTGAACCATATGATACCCATCTCGCCTTGTACCATTTTTGCCAACCCCAGATGGGACGTCACAACGTCGTCCACTTATTCCAGGTACTATTTACAGCTAGGTGAACTGAGGCTAACACATGAAAGGAGACAAGCCCAATTTGTCTCCGCCCGGCCGGGGATTGAACCCCCGACCCCTCGTGTGTGAGACGAGAGCTCTACCTACTAGGCTACGGGCTGTGTGTGTGTGTGTATGTGGGTGTGGGTGGGTGTATGTGTGTGTGTGTGTAGGTAGGTAGGTGGGTGTGTGTGTGTGTGTAGGTGGGTGTGTATGTGGGTGTGTGTGTGTATGGGTGTGTGTTTGTGTTGGTAGGCAGGTGGGTGGGTGTGTGTGTGTAGGTGGGTGTGTATGTGGGTGTGTGTGTGTATGTGGGTGTGTGTGTAGGTGTGGGTGTGGGTGTGTGTGTGGGTGTTGGTGTTGGTAGGCAGGTAAATGAGTAAGTTGTATACTGTATGTGTGTCTTTGCGAATGTATTGTGTTATCTCTCCCTTTGCTGTATACTGTATATGTGTGTGGCTTTGGGAGAGAGAGAGGGCGTGTGTGTGTATGTAAGAGAGAGAAGGGGGGGGGGGGAGGAGATATGCAAATACTATAATAGTGAGAGTATAATAAAACATCTTGAATCCAATAAGAAAATACCATTTCCACCAAATTTTCCAAACTTGAAGGGTGTTATTACCACTAAACCCCTTCCCATATCAATAAATCACTCAGGCTCCGAGTAAGAATATACATTACCTATTCCGTTCACACCGTACTGTTCCTCATTTTAACATGGGGGGAAATATTAAAACTGTACCCAACTTTAATATTTGGGAAGAAAGTAGATAGTTGTAGAATTACTCAAGCGAAACGTTGACCCTGTATTCGACACACACACACACACACACACACGCACACACTAACACACACACACACACACACACACACACACACACACACACACACACACACACACACACACACACACACATCACAGACAAACACACACACAGTCTCTCTCTCTATATATAATACTATATACAGTATATATACCTGGTATAATTATAAAATGTGAGAGAATGGTGAAATACGAGTGGAGAAAAGGAAAACAAAAATAGAGTGAAATGAAAATATCCTCGTGAGAGTTCAGTATGCAGATAATCCCAGGTGCTATTGTACAGTGGCCCACATAAGTTCTGTTCCTCTTCGTGATCTTATACATGGAAATATAATACGCATGATTGAATTGCGAGTGTAGTTTCTTATGGAGTGGATTGGTCACCCGATTAGTCAACTGATAATTAAAAGAAACCACACTCGCAATTCCTCCTTGCTTATTTTACTTTCACGCATAAGATCACGACGAGGAGCAGGACTTATGTGGGCAACTGTACATGAGAGACCAAGTAAAGTAAATTGGTGAGCTGTGGTACTGAACAAGGGAAGAATGGTGGGACGAGCGGATTTAGGAAGAGGTGATAAAGAAGAGAGAGAGAGAGAGAGAGAGAGAGAGAGAGAGAGAGAGAGAGAGAGAGAGAGAGAGACTGTGAAAGACTGTGAAGTGTAAAAGGTTTGTAGTAAGGCAAGGGAGTACGGTTTGGGGATAATCCTTGGTATTAACGACAAGGAAAACTGAAAAGGAGAAATTTGTTGGCTGAGGTACTGAATGGTGTGAGGAAAAGACTGAAGAAAGCGTGTTAAGGTAGAAGAAGAATTTCAAATCAAGAGAGGAAATTATTTGGTAGTTGTGGAGCTCTGATGACTGTACCGTGAATATAAAGTCGTAACTGGACAGCTTTTGAGAGGGGTAAGTTTTTGAATACGTTTACTTCCATCACTCCACTTTTGGTGTAAACATCAACAAATTATTTAAGTTTGACGGAAAATTTCTTGAATGTTGGATGAAATGAGCAAATTGGATATATTGTGTCTAGTTTGTAATTTTATATAATTTTAATATTGTTGTGACATGACCAAGCCAGGGCTCGAAACGAGGTCAGTAATGCAGCACTCCAACACCTTAACCAGTAATGGCTTCATTTTTTTTTTTTTTTTTTTTTTTAAAGAGACAATGAACGGAGAAAGGAAAAACACAGATAAAACAAACAGGTCCATGTGCCTAAAGGCATCCTCCATTCATAAAATGTTTGTAACAACTGGATTTAAACATTTGTAAATTGTAAGTTTTTGGAAAGCAATTCGAGGGAAGTGAATTCCAAAGAGTAGTAGCTCTGGGGATAAATGAATTCTGATAAGCAGAAGTTCTGCATTGTGGAGGAGAAAGTGTAAATTCATGGGCACTCTCAGCTGCCCTAGTTCTACGGGGAAAGATGTGGAGAGGCGGCACAATTGAAGCAAGTTCCTCGGAACAATTGCTGTGAAAATATCTGTAGAATAATGCAAGGGATGCAACGTTTCTTCGTATGGATAATGTAGGAAGGTCCTGTGTGATTGCAGGGTTATTGATTAATCTAATAGCTTTATTTTGAATTTTGTCCAACTGCCTCAATGCAACCACTCCACTTCCACTCCACAGAGGTGAACAGTAATCCATCTGAGAACGCACATGACTTTTATATACTACGGCCAACTGCTCGTCAGTGAAGAATTCTCGAACTCTGTCCCAGTTTTTTAGAGACATTCTTAGCAATGCTTCTAACATAATGTGTCCAGCTCAAGTTAGTAGTTAATGTTACACCGAGAATGTCAATAGTAGGGGAAGTGGGAATATTTACATCATTAAAAAATATATGGGAGTCAGTGAGATTCTGTCGGTTAGAAAATTGAATGTATTTGGTTTTCTGTGCATTAAAGGAAACTAGATTCTTTTGTCCCCATCCATTAATTCTAGAAAGGTCCTGGTTCAGAGAAATTGCAGTGTTTATTTTTGAATTTATAAGATCGGGTTGGGTGAAAGAATTGGTTAAATGTGAAGGAACTGTGGAGTGTTGAGTCATCTGCGTCAATGTATTGGATTATGAGCGGTAGATATGAGATCATTGATATGAATGAGGAACAGAATTGGGGCCAAAACTGATCCCTGGGGAACACCAGCATTTATTGAGTGAAATTGAGAATAAAGGCCATCTACCATTACACGTATTTTTCTGTTATGAAGATAAGAAGAAATTAGTGGAACTAATGATGCAAGGCCGTAGTGTGACATCTTCGACAATAAGGATTGATGCCAGACTCTATCAAATGCCTTTGATATATCCAGTGCTATTGTATGTGTTTCCCCATGTTGGTCTGTAGCTTGGTTGATTTGATGCGTAAGAAGGCAAAGCATGTCTGCAGTTGATCGACAACGGCTTAAACCCTATTGCCTATCACTGATTAATTTTTTTTTCTCCAGATGCTTTATTTTGTGATTTTTTTATATAATTTCAAAGACTTTTCCAAGAGTGGAAGTTATAGCTATTGGTCTGTAGTTTGATGGATCTGAAGAGGCACCTTTTTTAGGAACTGGATGAATGTTTGCTTCTTTCCAGGGTACTGGGAAGCATGAGGTATGAGTACACAGACGGAAAAATTTTGCCAATACAGGAGCGAGCACCAAGGAGCAATTCTTAAGGGAGGAATTTCATCTGGACCAGGAGCCTTATCTACTGAGAGATTCTGCAAATAGTTTTGACATGTCTGGTGTGGATCTTAAGTGAGGGAATTTCAGGCGAATTAAAATTAAGTACAGGGACATCTTGATTTATTTCATCTAAGGTTGAGTTGGTGGAGAAAATATCCGCAAGAAGGTTAGCTTTACCTCTTGGGGTCACTTACAAGATTGCCAGTCGGAGATTTTAATGGTGGAATGGATGAAGCAGTAGTGAAGTTGGATTTGAAATGATGGTAAGAGTAGACCAAAATATTTTGTTATCATTTGGATTATTTAGAAGTTTATTTGCCTGCTTGTGGAGAAAGTTTGATTTAGTTAGGTTTAATACAGTTTTGGCATGATTTCTGATGTTTCTAAAGTAATTAAAGGCTTCATGTGTTTTTGATCTTGTGTATGCATTGTAGGCTATTGCTTTTTGTTCAGTTACTCATAGCACAATTATGGTCAAACCATTTAGGGTGAATTAGATCTTTTACTGTACCTTTTGATGAGGAATAAAAGTTTCCATTCCATTTTTACAAAATCTTGTATGTGGCTCAAGGTGGAGTGTTGCATCATTAGAAAAGAAAGAGGTCCAGGGAATATCAATAAAGAAACCTTGACAGACCCTCCCAGTCTGCCCTATCGTAATGCCATTTAGTCACCAAAACAGGTTCAGAGTGGGAAGGTGTGGTAGGTGATAGACAGGTGGCCTGTATCAGACAGTGATCAGAAGATCCAAGCGGGGACCTCACTGTAACATCATAATTTTCTGAATTGGTTGTTAAAAATAAGTCCAGTAGGTGGGAATTATGATTAGGATTATCTGGTACACGGGTGGTTGGTTGACTAGTTGAGTGAGATTAAATGAGTCTGCAAATAGCTCACATTCAAGACCAGCAATCATCAGTCCTGGCTGAATGAGTGAGCCATTCAACATTATGGACATTAAAATCACCCAACACAGTGATTTCAGAAGAAGCATTTAAGTTGAGGACACTCAGTTGTGAGGACAGAGAATCAAAAAGACTTTGCTCTGGAGGAGTATTTGGGGAACGGTAGATGCAACATATGTATTTAAATTTACCAGCAGAAATTAATTTGTATATAGAATAATCAAAATAGGGACAATTGAAACTAGTAACCTCCTCCAGGGCAATTTCAGATTTTGCGAAGCAACATACACCTCCTGATTTGAAATCAGTTCCATCCACCACCACCTGCTCCGACTCGTGGTCACGTAGCTTGATGCCATACATGCATACACCTCACTCACAAACACTAGCAGCTAAGTAATAGAGTAGGATACTTATCATCTGGGGCACATTGAAGGCCTTACTGAATAAACAAGTAGAGCCTTAATAAATTTAATATTTTTGTGACATGACTCAGCCAGGGTTCGAACCCAGGCCAGCACACCAATACCTTAACCACTAGACCACCGAGGAGCTTAAAAGTAATGGCTTCATTTGAAATCAATTCCATCCACCACCACCTGCTCCGATTTGTATTTATTTACTCATGCATTTATTAATTTATTCATGTATATAATTATACCTGTGTATTGATCACCGACAATACAATATTCGGTGTAGATTATCTGATCGTCTTTACTGTATATATATATATGTGTGTACAGTATATCCTTCGTATTGTTTAAAGGTCTGTTTGTCATTTGAATATCTCAAAAGCTTTTGAACAGGTATAGAAGAAACTTGGTTATTTGCTTTATGTCACCCACATACTCGTAAGTACTACAGTATATTATTTGCATTTCATATGCAACCACCATAATTCCCTCCCATAACTTAAAGTTTATGCTTCTTTTCTTTGTCACTCACTGTTCCACATACTGATTGCTCTAAAATATCCCATATATAATTTGGCGTTCACAGTTACGGATAATGTATTTGAGTTATGTAATAAACTCTTTGAAATGACACGCAGATGCTTATCGTTGACATCCAAAATATTGTATTTGCCCAACGAGGCCATCCAAGATCAACACGTAGAAACAACTAGAGGGGCATTAGGTAGAGCGCGTACCTCCCTCTACGCTATCAGAGCTATGCGCACTACGGATCACCTAAATGGAATCACTTCTTCCTTGGTGCATATCCTATCTGCCCACGAATGTTCGTGAACTTCGGTTCATGATTTGTGAGCCGTCTACGCTGGTGGAGGTATGCGCTCCCACCAATCACCTCCTTAATTGAGTCAAATCTTCCTTGGCGCATATCCTATCTGCCCACCAACTTTCGTAAAAATTGATTCATAACTTTTTGAGATAGCTTGTTTACAGACAGACAGACAAACGAGGCAAAAACATAACCACCTCCAACTTCGTTGACGGAGGTAATAAGGATTTTGTTTAGTATGTTTTGGAGATAATAATATAACTAGGTTTTTTGAGGGGTCAAAGCTCCATTCCTCGCTAGGTTAATCAAGGATATGAAAGCGGAAGGGGGACCCGGGGATTGGGGGGTGGGGGGGGGGGGGGGGTGATCTTGGGTGTTGTATATACTGACCCCCGTCCATCACTAAATTATCCTCATCACCTTTTTCACCACTAAAAATCACCCCGGCATAATTTCTTCTTCTTTACTCCCCAAAGTCACTCGAGCATTACCACTCTTTATTATTCTTTCCTCGGGTTTTTTTTTAAAGAGGCCCGTGACTAATCTTTCTTTGGGGGAGGTGCATTTATGGAGAGAGAGAGAGAGAGAGAGAGAGAGAGAGAGAGAGAGAGAGAGAGAGAGAGAGAGAGAGAGAGAGAGAGAGAGAGAGAGAGAGAGAGAGAGAGAGAGAGAGAGAGAGAGAGAGAAGAGAAGAGAGAGAGAGAGAGAGAGAGAGAGAGAGAGAGAGAGAGAGAGAGAGAGAGAGAGAGAGAGAGAGAGAGAGAGTTGCTAGAACCTATAGCGATCATCTGATATTAACCCTTTCATGCACAGGGGGTTGCCATTTAGTATTCAGAAACATAATTTTCTTAACCCCTTGATTACCGAGGGCGTCTTCTCATTATTATCTGGCAATTATTAGACGATTACATTTAGCTTAGGAAGGGCATGCACTAATTAAAAGGCTTCCAAATATCCCAATTCATTATTTTAACTAACACATGTCATTCCTTAGTTGTATAGAATCGTCTAAATACAGTATAGCTAGAATAAATTAAAAGACGTCGCCGGTACAGAAGGGCTTAATCTCGTAATTGCCTCTCCAAGATTAGTTTCCTCCCAACAGCTCGTAGAATGGATTAACATTATGGTGAGTATGATTGTTTGTACCTATACTGTATATGAGTATGATTGTTTGTACCTATACTGTATATGAGTATGATTGTTTGTACCTATACTGTATATGGTGAGTATGATTGTTTGTACCTATACTGTATATGGTGAGTATGATTGTTTGTACCTATACTGTATATGAGTATGATTGTTTGTACCTATACTGTATATGGTGAGTATGATTGTTTGTACCTATACTGTATATTAGTATGATTGTTTGTACCTATACTGTATATGAGTATGATTGTTTGTACCTATACTGTATATGGTGAGTATGATTGTTTGTACCTATACTGTATATGGTGAGTATGATTGTTTGTACCTATACTGTATATGAGTATGATTGTTTTTACCTATACTGTATATGAGTATGATTGTTTGTACCTATACTGTATATGGTGAGTATGATTGTTTGTACCTATACTGTATATGAGTATGATTGTTTGTACCTATACTGTATATGAGTATGATTGTTTGTACCTATACTGTATATGCACTGCAACCATATTTTAGTTAGAAATTCTGCAAAATTCTCATATCTACAATTCCAACTTCCATATTGATTGGAACTCGCAAGTGGTCAATAACTATGAAGTAACAACAATTAATATAACCTAGCGTAGCAATAACTCATGACAAAGCACTAAAACATATCGAATTATTATGTTCCCTCCACCAACCGACTTTACTTCTAAACTCAATTAACGAAATCAACAAATACATGTGGCAGTTCTCTATAGGAAACATTAATCACACTTTAAGATTTGAGGTTCAAATGCATACAACAAAGGTTCAGATGAATTAATAATGGTCTGCTTATTTATTTAAATTAGTTACCAAGCAATTGAACCTCTGTATATATTTGTGTTCCATTTTAACATAATTATTTTATAGCGTTGCTTATCTAAGTCAACCTTTCTTAAGGGGAGATGGTTCACTTTTTGGCCGAGTTTTGCATGTATTCGTTATTTTTCTAGTTTCCTCCCTAGACCTCCATCAAATTAAAAAAAAAAAAAACATCCATTAGATCCCCCTTCTAGATTAATTTGTACATTTTTCGGTAGAAAAACCGGCCGAAGGCCGATTCTTCCAACATTACAGGCTCACTATCGTTCGCCAGGGAAAACATTGACACCTAAATAGCACAAAAGGTTAAATATTGACGAAGAAATGGGGCGAAAGGTCTTAAAATCGACTAACTAATGGGGCAAACATCTTAACTTCTGAAAACTAATGGGGCTATACATGAGGGAGAAAGTGGTCCAGAAAACCGGCCCATTCCCCCTTAAAACTATTTAATTTAGGTTACATATGATTTCCAGACTAATTATTGACTTATTTCGACTAAGATGGCATAATCTGTAGGTCATTTCAACATTACAATTAGTCGAGGTATTCATAGTAACTCACTGGTTACCGTAGTTAACTTCTCTGACGACAATAACAAAAAAACCTATTCTTTCTGAGTATTCAAAATTAGTGAAGGCAGATATAGCTGGATGATGTTTGAGATTACAGTTAAGGCTTATTATATTATTATTTGTATTATTATTATTATTATTATTATTATTATTATTATTATTATTATTATTATTATTATATTACAGTACTTATAATAATGTTGCTCCAGTCTAACAGCTTTTATAAGTAGAAATGAGTTCACATATAGTGTACAAAAGGAAAATGTTGATAAGTTGAGTGCAAAAGCGTTCGTGTAAATCCGCCTTCAGCCTTCCTTCCTGCGACATTATCCTAAAGTCCATTTATTATAGATAGGCCAAAAATCTCGACCACTAACCTCTATAACTAAAAAACGTCTAGAATAATTGAGCTATTATTTCTACCCTTTAGGAAAAGTCAGCCACATTGACAGCCCATTTGTTATAGCCCGTTTTGTAGTTACAGAGGTTAGGGGTCACGACTTCTGGAGATTTCCCCTTGAGAGATTTTTTTCTTGACTCCTTTCTCCCTCATGTTTAGCCCCATTGCTTTTCTAATTTTAAGACGTTCGCACCATTATTTTGACGATTTTAAGAACTTTCGACCCATTTCTGTCAATTTTAAGACCTTTCGTGCCATTTAGGTGTCGATTTTATCCTGGCGAGCGATAGCGAGCCTGTTATTTAAAAGGAACTTCCAGCCGGGACATTTTTCTACCGAAAAATGTACAAATTTATCTTGAAAGGGGCTCAAGGGGGTGTAATCTTAAGCTTGATGGATATCTAGAGACCAAATTAAATACCTCCCCTTAACCCCTACAGTACCGGTAACGTCCCTTCCATTATATTCTGGCAGCTGTTAGACGATTTTAATAAGCTTAGGATGGAACTCTAACCATTAAAAGGCTACACACTATCTGAATTAATCTTTTTAGATACCACAGAGCCTTCCTAAGCCGAATAAAAGCGTCTAATAATTGGCAGAATATGATGAAAAGGACGTCACTGGTACTGAAGGGGTTTATTAATGGACTATACATACCACTATCAGCGTTTGTCTGTGTGATGGCGCGTTATATATATTATTAGGGATAACATTAGACGCCCTGCTTAAGGGGAGATCTCCAATTGAGGGATTTTTTTCTTGACCCCTTTCTCCTTCATATTTAGCCCCATTGCTTTTGATATTATAAAACGTTTGCCCCATTAGTTTAGCGATTTTAAGAACTTTCACCCCATATTAGGACCTTTCGTGCAATTCAGGTGTCGATTTCATCCTGGCGAGCGATAGCAAGCCTGTAATTTAAGAGGAACCGGCCTTCGGCCGGGACATTTTTCTACCGAAAAATGTACAAATTTATCTTGAAAGGGACTCAAGGGGGTGTAATTTTAAGCTTGATGGAGGTCTAGGGAACAAACTAAATACCTCCCCTGTAGCTTAGTAATGATCTATTATAGTCCAGTATCTATAACCATCTTAGTCATTCCCTCGGCATACACACAGATTGATATTATATTATGGCTGACATTAAATAATGTTACTCTTCTTGGGAAGAAAATCTCAGTGAAGAGTTTATTTTGTTCTGCTAAATTTCCAATTATAGTCGGTAAATTGCTATGTTCCCATCAGGATTTATCGGCTATTACGAATATTTTGCATCGAATTATGTTAAAACAAAAAACATGTCACTAATATATTGCAGATATAATTATTAGCTTCGTATATTTTTCATCTAATTTCGAAAAGTCAGTTACTAAAGAATTAATTTGTCGTTAAATGAAGAAAAAGAAAAAGAAAAAACAACTTTACATAAATCCAGAATGAATGGCACTGGAATAAGTTAGTGGTATCGAATGGCAAGCGTCTGAACTAAGGGTGTGTCTGAAAAGAATCAATGTATATTTATCAAGTTATTCTCATGGAGGCTTTGCTGTCTTTTTCGTTTGATGTACAGGTATGTTCGGATTTATTAAATATGAAAAGTTTTATCATATACTGTATATGCCTGGAAAAAGAATGAATGTATTGCTATCATATTATCATGCTATTTTTTCTCTGTTTTCCTTTTTCATTTGATCTACGCCATGGATTACTAAATTTGAAGCCTCTGAAATAAAAATATATGCCATAATATAAAACGTGTTACTATCATACCATTATCATAATGATTTTGCAGGTTCTTTTTATTTCGCTTGATCTGTCCGGGATTATTAAATTTGAAGTATCTGAAATAATAAATATGTCAGTTAAAATAATAATAATGGAGAAACAAAAACTATTATTTGGCTCTGCAGTATTATTATTGATTTATTAAATTATGGGCTTAAGAATAAAACTAATAACCCTCATATTATCTTCCGGACGAACTTACATTATTATTGCTGTTTCATTTGATATATGCTAAGGTTCACCAATGTTCTCTCTCTCTCTCTCTCTCTCTCTCTCTCTCTCTCTCTCTCTCTCTCTCTCTCTCTCTCTCTCTCTCTCTCACTCTCTCTCTCTCTCTCTTCTCGCTCTCTCTCTCTCTTCTCGCTCTCTCTCTCTCTTCTCTCTCTCTCTCTCTCTCTCTCTCTCTCTCTCTCTCTCTCTCTCTCTCTCTCTCTCTCTCTCTCTCTCTCTCTCTCTCTCTCTCTCTCTCTCTCTCTCTCTCTCTCTCTCTCTCTCTTCTCTCTCTCTCTCTCTCTCTCTCTCTCTCTCTCTCTCTCTCTCTCTCTCTCTCCTCTCTCTCTCTCTCTCTCTCTCTCTTCTCTCTCTCTCCTCTCTCTCTCTCTCTCTCTCTCTCTTCTCTCTCTCTCTCTCTCCTCTCTCTCTCTCTCTCTCTCTCTCTCTCTCTCTCTCTCTCTCTCTCTCTCTCTCTCTCTCTCTCTCTCTCTCTCTCTCTCGCTCTCTCTCTCTCTCTCCTTCTCTCTCTCTCTCTCTCTCTCTCTCTCTCTCTCTCTCTCTCTCTCCCGGCAGATACGTCAAGGCTGGGGTAAAAGGAAGCATAAAAATGAGAATCCTGGTGGGAATGCAGTTGGATATTAGAAATTCAGCGAACTCAACACACAAACGTAGCATAATGGAGAACAGATGAGAGACACCGCCCCTTAGCTCTCTCTCTCTCTCTTTCTCTTGGTGTTTCACAATTTACCCTACTAATAAAATATTTTTTCTGCAACATCCTATATTAATGTTCTATTTTTCACACACATAAAACACACACACATACATACATACATACAAACGCACACACACACACACACACACACACACACACACACACACACACACATACACATACATACATACATACATACATACATACATACATACACACACACACACACACACGCTTGTTATGTTTTTCAACAATTGTCTGTATATTATTGCATACATGAACCATAACAATATTTGAACATAGGCATAATCGATACAAATAAAACTACTAATAAAACTACTACTGCTACTACTACTACTAATAATAATAATAATAATAATAATAATAATAATAATAATAATAATAATAATAAAAGTTCAATTCAGAAGTTGCTGAGAATAAAAGTTGGAAGACAGAGTTCTAGTGTAAATCAGCCCCTACCTATTATTTATGGAAAGTGGAGGATATATATATATGTAGACCGAGGTTAAAAAAAGGCAGGTAAGATGGATCAGGTACATTATACAAACAGTTCAAAGAATAAACATTATAGAGTAAATTCTTGTTCATTATTCCGCTTATCATGTCGCCCACACACCCAAACAACTTTCACATTCAATTGGCAACATTTACATATATTTTAGTCACCCGTTAATTGAATATTTATTGATCAATTGCACACAATTCACAAACAAATCGTAAGGCGTTTTCTTGTCTTAGCCTATCGATTTTTTTTTTTTTTTTTACATGTTAAGGGGGGTCACTGGCTTTTTTTTATCTTTCTCTCCTTTTCTCTCTTTCCCTGGCTTGTATTCATTCGGCCCCATCACAGCCAACTGTTTGAAGACGTTTATCCACATCCAGGTGTTGATTTCTTCCTGGCGAGCGATAGCGAGCCAGCATTGTATAGATAAATCCGGCTTCGCCGGAGAAATTTTTCTATCGAAAAATTTACAAATTTAGCTTACTGTCAAAACAAAAATTATGTATGCTGGCTCGCTACCTCTCGCCAGGAAAATATTGACACCTGGATGCGGGTAAACGTCTTAAACAATAGGCTGAATGGGGCCGAATGGATACAAGCCAAAGAGAGAGGGAGAGAAAGAGAAAAAAGCGAGGTGGGCTCCCTTTAGTTTAGGCAATTATATCAGCTTACAATAGTATTCTGACCTATGCAAATCATAGGGTTAAATGCTATAGACGGTTTTCTTTCAACTGGCAGTAAATATCCGTCTCTCCATCTTGTTTACTAAGCGTTTACGAAAAAATACATAAAACATTGGAAAATATGTTTGAAAACTTTATAGCAATATGATTCAGAAACAGTTGTTGTTTTGTTTGTATTAATTATTGATAAATCAGCGGCAAAGGGACTAAACTTTCCGCCAATTTGTGAAAAACTGTGTATAGTGCAGTTATATCGTTAACTGTAAGAATATAGTAAGTAATAATATAAATTGCAGCGCATAGTACTGCACAGTCGGAATCAATTAATGTTGCACCTTCACATCTCAAACTTCAGATATTCCTTTAAGGGAGCTCACCTCGTTTTTTTTTTTTATCTTTCTCCCCCTCTCTCTTTGGCTTTTATCCATTCGGCCCCATTCAGCCTACTGTTTTAAGACGTTTACCCCCATCCAGGTGTCAATATTTTCCTGTTGAGCGGTAGCGAGCCAGCATATATATATTTTTGTTTTGAGAGCAAGCTAAACTTGTACTTTTTTTTTCGATAGAAAAATGTCTCCGGCGAAGCCGGATTTCTCCATACAATGCTGGCTCGCTATCGCTCGCCAGGAAGATATCGACACCTGTATGGGGATAAACGTCTTAAAACAGTTGGCTGAATGGGGCCGAATGAATACAAGCCAGAGAAAGAGAGAAAAGGATTGAAAGAGAAAAAAAAGCAGGTGACCCCCTTTAATTTAGCCCTCTCAGTAAACGATGACGCGATTCTTCATTTCCATTTCATTCAGGTTATCAGTACACTAACTTATTTAACTTGGGAAGTCCTTTGGAGATTCAGAGTGTTACTTGAGATAGTATTTACCTATTTTATTCCCACAGGTCCTTCTCAAGCTCTGCATACAGTCGTCTATGCTCGGCAGAATAAAGTGAAAAGGGTTGTTGTTGTTGTTGTTGTTGTTCCCCAAGCTGCCTGGCCGAACAGCCCCAAGGCCCCGAGCAAGGCCAAGGCCATAACCGAGTGCCCCCACAGAACCCTCCCTGCTGACCACAATAAAGCCTGGGTGACCGAAGCCACTCCATGGCGGGGAGCTGAGGAGGGTGCGGAAACGCCCGGGAAACCAAAGCCACACCCAGGGCCCTGTGCCCCTCAGCAATTATGAAGAGAAATTTGAGGGGCAAAGGAAAAATATGACGCTTTGGCTTCCAATTTTGGTAGATTGGGAGGTCAATCCACGGAAGAGACGCCGTCACTTGAGATCTAGAAAATATATAAGAAAAAGGAACAGTCAGAGTAAGCTATGGGTATGGCAGAGATCGCTCAGTTCTCACTCTGATAGACCAGCCCAGTCATCGTATACTGAAATAAATAAATAGGGAATTTCTCCATAAATAACCTGAACAAGGGTTTTATAATCAAACTTCATTGTCAGGTGCGAAGAGGGGCAAATAAATTATAACCCGAATACAATAATTTAGTAAAAGTTATGAAGTTTCTTGCATTAAGGACACCGATTGCATAGCCACCCACAAAAGTTCATGTCCCATCTATACAGCTTCAACTTTGTTTTCCTATCTTGATAAGAAACAAAATTGTCTCCAATAAACTGAATGAATTGTGAATATGTGGTAGGCTTTGCTCTCGTGTGTTAAGGTGTTTTATATGTTTATTATATATCTATCTATCTATCTATATGCTCAGGCCCAATCCCCATTTTGGGGGTAGCCGACTCAAGACAGAGCAAGAACAGGGAAAACACAAAAACAACACAAAACAACAAATAAACACAGACAAAAAGCACAAACTCACACACATCCAGGTCACCCAGGAGAAGCCCCGGCCCCCGACCACCCGGAGAGGTTCCGATCTCGGCAGGCAGACATGCAGCGGAGCCAAAGCCACAAGCCCTCCCACCACACTTCCAGGCGCACCCTTCATATTAATCGTCTCCCCGGGCCAGGCGCCTGATGGGCTATTATCTAGTCCAACTTGCGCCCGACCCCTTACTCCAAATGACCACGTGTTCACTCAACTATTCACAAGCATTCTCCATTCACTCCTGTCCACCACCACTTCCCCTGCCTGATCTATTGTCATTCCTCTATCATCCAAAGCCTTTGTTACACAGTCTCTCCATCTCAATGGGGGTCTTCCTGCCCTTCTATCTCCCCTTGTACCTGACTCACATATTCTCTTTGTAAGCCTTTCCTCTCCCATTCGTTCAACATGACCATACCAGCCCAGCACCCTTCTGTCCACTCTGGCTGACAAATGTTCCTGCTGCCCCACTCTCCTACGTATCTCTTCATTCCTCAATCTGTCTCTACGAGTAACTCCACACATACTCCTCAAGCAGCTCATTTCCATCACATCCAGCCCTCTTTCTTTTTCTTCAGAGCCCATGTCTCAGCCCCATACATCACTGTTGGCACAACAATTCCTTGATACAGTGCACTTTTTACTTTCACTCCGAGATTTCTCGTCTTCCACATACTTCCCATTGCTCCGAAACCTTCCTTCCTTCACACACTCTCTGTTTTACCTCCACTTCCATACCTCCACTCCTGCTTATCGTTCCTCCTAGATATTTAAAACACTCTACTTGTTCCAATATTTCCCCATCCAGCCTCACATCTAGATTCACCCTATGCTCTCCCCTATTACACACCATTACTTTACTTTTATTGACGTTCACCTTCAGTTTCCTCCTTCCACAAACCACACCAAACTCTTTGACTACCCGCTGCAGTTTCTCATCAGAATCCGCCACCAATGCTGTGTCATCAGCGAACAGCAACTGATTCAACTCCCAATCTCTACCATTCTTTCCTACTAAACCCAATCCTCTTCCCATAGTTCTCCTTTTCACCTCCCTCACCACACCATCCATAAACATATTAAACAGCCATGGTGACATTACACAACCCTGTCGCAAACCTACCTTTACCTCTACCGTTTTCCCGGCCAAAGGCCGGTTCTTCCAACATTACAGGCTCACTATCATTCGCCAGGGGAAAAATCTACACCTAAATAGCACGAAAGGTCTAAATATTGACGAAGAAATGGGGCAAAAGGTCTTAAAATCGACTAGTTAATGGGGCAAACATCTTAACATCTGAAAACTAATGGGACTAAACATGAGGGAGAAAGTGGTCCAGAAAACTGGCCCATCTCCCATTAAATATTCCTTTAGGATTGACTACATTTGAAAGCATTGAGATACGACACGACTTTTTGACTGTAACTGTATATGGATGTGAAATAGTGCAAGTATAGTTGGGAATTTCTTATATTGCATCAGTCTTTGCATGTTCCCGGGCGTGACTGGTATGTTCCCGTGATGGATTACACGCCCACTTACTTTAGGCAGCTTCTTCCAATAACTTGCTTACGCGCTCTCTCTCTCTCTCTCTCTCTCTCTCTCTCTCTCTCTCTCTCTCTCTCTCTCTCTCTCTCTCTCTCTCTCTCTCTCTCTCTCTCTCTCTCTCTCACCTCTCTCTCTCTCTCTCTCTCTCTCTCTCTCTCTCTCTCTCTCTCTCTCTCTCTCTCTCTCTCTCTCTCTCTCTCTCTCTCTCTCTCATACACACATTTATTTTATACAGTTTCTTTCAGTGACTTGTTTCTCCTCATATTGTTATTCAAGGCGGATTCTCGTGAATATTTTTTTTAACTATTTGTATTCCTGCTTACATTATATTTTTTCAATGGTTTAGGCCAGTAGACGGAAGGTAGATTATTTTAAGTAGCTAAATCCTTTTTACACAAAAGTTTCTAGACCAGATTTGTCGAAAAAAAAAAAAATCCCTATCCTTAGCCTATTATAATCTAATTGAATTGTAATAAACGATAAGGAAGCCGACGGTTAGGATGTTATTAGTGTTGTGGTATGTCACAGGGCTCGATGCTGGGTCCTGTCTGTTATGCCCATAATAAAAATACTGTAGCTGCGATCAGCACCACCAACACCAGGCCACAAGGACATCAAAACACCAGGACCAGAGGACCAGCGCACCCTTCATCTGAGCAGATGCCCCAACGTGACCTGATAATTTCCCGGAGTGCCGTCAGAGGGTCCAAAAACGAAAACCACCATCCACCATGCCCCTCTAGCCCCCATGGGAAAGGACCATGACTCCCCAGAGAAAGGGGAGACTATTTCAGCCGGATTGACCAAGATAAGCGAGCTAAGTACGAGACTAGCAAATCTTGGTCTAAAGACAGAATTGTCCCCGAGATCAAAACTGGGTCCTTGGTCCAAGACAAGACAGGCTTCCCTCGGTCCAAAGACGAGAAAGTGATAAGTGTTTTGGTCAGCCCGCTACATTCAAGACTAGTATTTCTGTTTGGTATTTTGGTCAGCCCTACTACGTTCAAAACTAGCCATTCTGGTCCTAAGACAGAACGGCTGAGTACACAACATCAGCAAGTGGAAACGACAGAAGGAAATTGAGGCTCGACGCTCATCCCTCTGGTCAACATCAACTTGCGTGTGAGCCGTCACCTGGCGTTGCTAGTCGTACTGTCGATACCTAGCCTTCAAGCTGAACACCACCACTAGAAAGAAGAAATTGCAAGTGGTACGATACCTAGCCTCCAAGCTGTACCACACAACAAGAAGAAAGGGAGCCCCGTAAACAAAATCCAGATCCAGCTGGGAACAAGATAGAACAGAAAGAAAGAAAGGTCGAAAAGAAAAGCTATGAGACAAGTCCTGAATTCCCCCTCCGATGCCAAAAAAATAATTAAAATTAAATAACTAATTAGTCTGTCTCTACATGAGAGACCCTTCTGCCTCCTAGTAATTATCCCCTTCTTGGAAAACAAAATACACATTTCCTATCCTTGTATTCTTGCTAAAAAAAAATTATAGTATTATATTAGAGTTCAATATGATATAGAAGATTAGATAGCGAGACTTAATTTACCATCACTCCAACACTTGCTCGCACCTACTTTTATATTTAATGATTGTGTCAGATATATTAATAATCTTCTTTAACCCTCGTCTAACGGGGGGTTTTGGGCTATTTTGGGCATATTCAGGCCCTCCTGAATGATCAATCAAGTATCTGCATGAAAAGAAATTTATTCAGCAAAAAACTAGGTGCTACAAGCTTCAAAATGAAACCAGAACGAGCTACGTAGCACTCGTCGTTTTGATGCAGTGGTACCACCAACATGGGAGTTTAGCGTATAGCGGCATATTTATTCCAGCTACACTCACTACTGGCTACACTGCCGGCCTCTCGAGAACAGAGGGAGCGTGAGTCAGTGGGCGGCGGTAAGCCCTGGGTGTCGGCCGTGTGGCCTGCTGCTCTCCCGGCCATTTGCACTCTATTTTAACCCTTTAAAAACCTTAATAATGCTCCTAATTTGCTGCTTTTTAGATACAGACTTAAGTTGGGCCCCGCTCTTTAAGTGTTAATAAAAGTAAAAGGAGAAAATATCGTCTCGAGAGATATAAGAAAAACGTGAACTCGTGAGTTGCAGTAACTAGGCTTACTTCGCTAAAAAATCAAACTATGATATCATATAATTAGCCTAAACAGCCTATTGATAGGCTATTGTTTTACTGAAGTATGTAAGATCAATGAATTAATGTTGAAATAGCTCACTGAGAATAACCATTACATCTACTTGTAATATACAGTATAGTGTGTCAAATTGGTGTATTAATACAACAAATTTTTTTTTTTTTTTTTTTAACCCTTATTTAGCGGCGAGCAACATAAGTCGAGTTAAATAAAGCTGGACTATGTGGCGGCGCTCGACATAACTCGAGTGGCAATTTCAGCACGTAATGTGGCTGAGAGAGAGAGACAAGTGGTGGCAGGAGACTAGCGAGCGTATGACTGCTCCAGACCACCGCGGCGAACCTACTGACACAAATCTCAGCTCCCTCCTCCCTCTCTCACTCGCTACAGACTCAATTATGTACCGAAGTAACCGAATTACCTGCTTTTTGCACTCGCGTTGCACGGTTAGTGCAAGAAAACTATCATCATCACAAGGATCGTTATGGTCATTCGAAAGCTCTGTTTATGCCCTTTCAGGGATAGGTACTGTGTACGTTCTGGGTCTTATTTAGGCATGAAAATGATCACGTAAACAGCCTATTTTGGCTAAAAAACACCCGCTGTGCGGTCATAAATAAACCGCATAGGCCGCTCGTATGTGTTAAAGAGACAATGAACGGAGGAGAAAAAAAAAACAGATAAAACAAAAAGGTCCATGTGCCTAAAGGCATCCTCATTCATAAAATTTTGTAACAACTGGATTTAAACATTTGTAGATTGTAAGTTTGTGGAAAGCAATCGAGGGGAAGTGAATTCCAAAGAGTAGTAGCTCTGGGATCAAATGAATTCTGATAAGCAGAAGTTCTGCATTGTGGAGGAAAGTGTAAATTCATGGCGCTCTCAGCTGCCCTAGTTCTACGGGGAAAGATGTGGAGAGGCGGCACAATTGAAGTAAGTTCCTCGGAACAATTGCTGTGAAAATATCTGTAGAATAATGCAAGGGATGCAACGTTTCTTCGTATGGATGTATTCTTACTCATTGTGAACCCAAAGTTAAATTATTATATGGCAGTTAATGCATACATGGTTCAACATTATCAAGATACCCCTCTAAAGTAAGTTTTCTTTAAACCAATAGTAATAGAAATTAATCTATTTGATAGGAGACTAATAAATATATATTCATATTATACTATCATTTTAAGTACTTTATTATTAAGTTTTACCATAGTATATAATAGTATATGGCTATCATATAATAAGTAGCTAATTATAATTAAAATTAAATTTAAGTTAGATCTTTAATATTGATGTTCAGAAACAAGTGACAGTCACCAGGACACAAAATGACATCCCAAATCTGCCAGCCAATCAGAGCCTAGCTCTTTAACACTTATGCTGCGGGTATATTTCCTCTATATTAGGGCTCATTCAGGCACTCCTGAATGATTAAGCAAGTGTTTGAATGATATGAAATGTATTCAGCCAAAAACTAGAAGAAAATAGGTTCAAAATGACACACGAACGAGCTTCGTAGCGCGCAGGGTTTATCCGCAGCACTACCATAGACATTGGCAAATATTCACTAATAATGAGCAATGTCGCACTACACTTGCCTTTGGCAGCGCTGCATAGATCTCGCAAGTTATGGCTCTCACTCCTCAGTGTACCAGCCGCCATGCTGGAGAGTGAAGGGAGGCCTGCCGCGCTCCCGCTGGCTCGCACTCGTCTCCACAGGCTTTAAGAGGCTTTAAGGGCCTGTAAATTGCTTTAAATTGCCAGAACGTTCCTGAACGGATCCCGCAATGAAAGGGTTAAATAAGTGGCTATTCTCTTACTTACTATAAGATCTCCAGTACCATCTACGGTATTAAAGAAAACATACTCTTTAGAGAACGTGTGACTGTACCTTTCAGCTCAGACTCAAATAAAGTGTAATTTTCAATAACTTTGTGATTTTCATCTTGTATATTCAGCTGTTATTCAATTAAACAAACCCCTTTTATATTGTGAATGTATATTGTATGTGTATGTATGTATTGTTGTAGTATTATTGTGTGACCCATTATTATTTTGTGTATAAATAATCCTGTCGTATTGTACCTTTCGTATATTTTGCCTTATGTTTGATCGTATATATATATATATATATATATATATATATATATATATATATATATATATATATATATATATATATATATATATTGTCTCATATTCTTCTTGTTAGAGAACTCACTCATGTCCAGATTTGGTGTAGCAACTTACTGCCTTACAACTACATGCCTGAAGTGAGTACATAATTATCTAAGACATAATAACGATAGTGGCAGACCAAATTAGCAGTAGACCAAACAAAACAAAACAAAACGAAACATAAATGGATCAATTAATAAGCCTCTAGCATGAAAGGCCTCGAACATAAACACATAAAATGGCCTAGATATAATATTATATTCTACTGACCATGCTAGGGATAACAGTGCATAAGGTATGCTTCCTCCTCAGATGCGCTTCCACTTTCCCTGATGTTTACGAAGCTCCCTTACCTTTTCTTTATCCCACGTTCGCAATTTGTTTCTGTGATCCCTGATGACCTCTTGCCCCGCTGCTTGACCTTTGACCGGTGACCCTGGGGAGGTGTGTCTCTCCCGCCTGACGATCCTTGGCCACTCTCCCAGGATTGGATGGTATTTCAGGGTAAAAAGGAGATGAATTCGTTGTCATAAATTGTGTTGCACTTCTTACGGTTTGGCATTTCCCAGCATTTCCTGTGAATAATTTCCTTCCGATAGGCGAATTTTGCAGTTCTGAAGGTGATTCTGTTAAATCTTTGTATATTTTCTGAGTAGTGTACTTTCCAGGATGTAAAATTTTAAAGCTATGTGTGCAATTTTGAACTCTCTTTGGGTTTCTGGATGGGGATCCGATTTAACAACTGTCATATGAATTTTATTACATTATAATTTTAATTACAGTATCATTTCAGCATGTCCCTCTTTATCGTGTAGCATAGTTTTATTTATGTGTTATTAGTTCATGTTATTTAATAAGTGTGCGTCATATACTGTAAGTATTTGTATTTTGTAATTTGATCGGATACCAATACATGTCCTAATATTTTGTAATTTCATCCGGTGCATTTCATGTTGTTTAAATATAATATGTGTTGGTTACCATAATACCTCAAGACAACTTGGAATCTGTGCCACTGATCATTTCACGCTCAAAACACGCCCCTCTAGCCACTCCACGAGGGTAAAAATATTGTGAAAGTACAAAATTATGTAATGTTTTAGGGGTTATCGAACTGCTGACGTTAGGAATCCGTGAATGTTGAAATCCATGAAATATCTCTCTCACACACACACCCCCTTCGAGGTCAAATACAGACACAAATCTATGAAAAAAAGCATGAGTTTAGCCAACGTTCGTGAATTCTGCTTATCCCGTTGCAACAGACTTAAATTCATGATAAAGAAAATCTACATGCGCTCTCCGTATATTACAAATCGCTAGTCCACTATAAATGTTTGCCTAAGTGAAAGAAGTATGCTTAGATGATATGGTATTATTATTATTATTATTATTATTATTATTATTATTA
The DNA here is from genome assembly GCA_032716605.1 of Paralithodes platypus. Taxonomy (NCBI): domain Eukaryota; kingdom Metazoa; phylum Arthropoda; class Malacostraca; order Decapoda; family Lithodidae; genus Paralithodes; species Paralithodes platypus. Next base: position 14,439,998 of record CM064552.1, on the reverse strand, counting down.
TTATTCTGGGTTACGTCAATTTTGTTTACGTTAAGGGAGCCCACCTCGCTAGTTTTCTCTTTCTCTCCCTCTCTCTTTGGCTTGTATCCATTCGGCCCCATTCAGCCTACTGTTTTAAGACGTTTACCTCCATCCAGGTGTCAATATTTTCCTGGCGAGCGACAGCGAGTCAGCATATATATATATTTTTGTTTTGACAAGCTAAATTTGTACATTTTTCGATAGAAAAATGTGTCCGACGAAGCCGGATTTCTCCATACAATGCTGGCTCGCTATCGCTCGCCAGGAAGTAATCGACACCTGGATGAGGATAAACGTCTTAAAACAGTTAGCTGAATGGATACAAGCCAGGAAAAGAGAGAAAAATAGAGAAAGATAAAAAAGCCGGTGACCCCCCCCCCCTTAACCCTTTCATGATGAAAGAACGCGTTTCCTCCTTTTATTCTGGCCATTAGTAGACGATTTTATTCAGTTTAAGGGGGGTCACTGTTTTTCTTTTTATCTTTGTCTCCTTTTTCTCTCTTTCCCTGGCTTGTATCCATTTGGTCCCATTCAGCCAACTGTTCAAAGACGTTTATCCCCATCCAGGTGTCGATTTCTTCCTGGCGAGTGGTAGCGAGCCAGCATTGTATGGAGAAATCCGGCTTCGCCGGAGAAATTTTTCTATCGAAAAATGTACAAATTTAGCTTGCTGTCAAAACAAAAATGTATATATGCTCGCTCGCTACCGCTCGCCAGGAAAATATTGACACCTGGATGGGGGTAAACGTCTCAAAACAGTAGGCTGAATGGGGCTGAATGGATACAAGCCAAAGAGAGAGGGAGAGAAAGATAAAAAAAAAAGCGAGGTGGGCTCCCGTAAGAAGGAATTGTGGAGGTCAGAGGGTTAATTGGGGTGGATTTTAACCCTTTGATTCCAAGAGAGCCTTCACAAACTAAGTGAATTCGTCTGATGATACTCCAAATAATTAACCCACACTGTACGGTCGAGGTTAATAAGACAGTGTCGTCAGATATTTCTCAAAGTTTCGGACACTGACTAATACTCTGAGGGATAAGCACTTTTCCCAGTAATTATAAGGATACCAATAACACTTCTTGAGCGAAAACCACTGGAATCCCTGACAACACTTAATACCCCCGATTGTACCAGGGACTTCCTTTTCATCATATTCTGGTAACTAATAGACGATTGTATTCAGCTTAGGAAGGATCTCTAGCAATATTAATGCTTCAAACTATCTCAACCAACGCTATTAACCACCACAGACCCTTCCTAAGCTGCGTAATATCGTCTAAATATAGCTAGAATATAATATAACACACGTCGCTGGTACACAAAGGGTTAAGAAAGGGGTCCTAATAATGGAAGGGCTAACACCCCCTTATAATGCCTGGGTTGAAAATGGGATGAACAACGCTATTCCCACATGTTTAAGGGGAGGTATTTAGTTTGTTCCCTAGACCTCCATCAACCTTAAAATTACACCCCCTTGAGTCCCTTTCAAGATAAATTTGTACATTTTTCGGTAGAAAATGTCCCGGCCGAAGGCCGGTTCCTCTTAAATTACAGGCTCGCTATCGCTCGCCAGGATAAAATCGACACCTAAATGGCACGAAAGGTCTTAATATGGGGTGAAAGTTCTTAAAATCGCTAAACTAATGGGGCAAACATTTCATAATATCAAAAGCAATGGGGCTAAACATGAGGGAGCAAGGGGTCCAGCAAAAAAATCCCTCAAGTGGATATCTCCCCTTAAGAATATCTATATAAACACATCTCGGTACCTGACCACATCGCTGCCTTAAGGGGGGGATGGGGGGATGGACGTATTAAGGGGAGATGGGCGTATTAAGGGGGGATGGGCGTATTAAGGGGGGATGGGCGTATTTATTGGCTCATTTATGTGTCTTTATTATTTCTTTAGCTTCTTCCCTAGACCTCCACCAAGCTTAAACAAAAAACACCCCCAAGACCCTCCGTCCTTCAAGATGAATTTGTACATACATTTATTGATAGAAATAGCCGATTCCTCTTAAATTACAGGCTCGCTGTCGCTCGCCAGGAAAACATCGACACCTAAATGACACGAAAATGTATAATATTGACAAAGAAATGGGGCGAAAGGTCTTAAAATCGCCAAACTAATGGGCCGAACGTCTTAAAATCCGAAAACCAATGGGGCTAAACATCAAGAAGAAGGGGAACCAGAAAAACGACCCATCTCCACTTAAACGGAAAACACAATAAACCTGGGTTAGATCACTTAAGTATTATTATTATTATTATTTATTTTATTATATATTTTTTTTTATTTACGTAACTCCCCCAGAATTATAGTTGGTTTGTTTTCAGCTCACGGTCAATTCAATTCCTTGGCTCTTGACTTATAGATACTTACTGGAATACTATGACACTATGACACTATGGCACTATGACACTATTCTCTCTCTATGTCATAATACTGTTTTCTTCTCATAATTAACCCCTTCTGTACCAGCGGCGTCTTATTATTTTTTTGTCTTGCTACATGTAGACAATTATATGCAGTTTAAAAAAGATCTGAGATAGCAAAAGGGGTTAAATGAGATAGTTCGAAGCTTGTTAATTGTTGGAAGCCCTTTTGAAACTAAATACAATCGTTTAAGGGGAGGTTTCTAGTGTGTTGCTTAGACCTCCATCAAGCTTAAAATTACATCCCCTAGACCCCCTTTCAAGATAAATATGTAAATTTTTCGGTAGAAACATTTCCCGGCCGAAGGCCGATTCCTCTTAAGTTACAGGCTCGCTATCGCTCGCCAGGAAATAATCGACACCTAAATGGCACGAAACGTCTTAAAATTGACAGAAATTGGGCGAAAGTTATTAAAATCGACAAACTAATGGGACAAACGTCTTAAAATCTCAAAACCAATGAGGCTAAACATGAGGTAGAAGGAAGTTCGAGAAAAAAATCCCTAAAGTGGAAACCTCCCCTTAATAGTAGCTAGACTAAAAAGTTAAAAGGACGGCACCGGTACTCAAAGGGTTAACAACACATAGATACTGGAATACTATGAAGCTACCCTGTCTCTCTACGCCATGTTACTGTATACTATGAAGCTACCCTGTCTCTCTACGCCGTGTTACTGTATACTATGAAGCTACCCTGTCTCTCTACGCCGTGTTACTGTATACTATGAAGCTACCCTGTCTCTCTACGCCGTGTTACTGTATACTATGAAGCTCCCCTGTCTCTCTACGCCGTGTTACTGTATACTATGAAGCTACCCTGTCTCTCTACGCCGTGTTACTGTATACTATGAAGCTACCCTGTCTCTCTACGCCGTGTTACTGTATACTATGAAGCTACCCTGTCTCTCTACGCCGTGTTACTGTATACTATGAAGCTACCCTGTCTCTCTACGCCGTGTTACTGTATACTATGAAGCTACCCTGTCTCTCTACGCCGTGTTACTGTATACTATGAAGCTACCCTGTCTCTCTCTACGCCGTGTTACTGTATACTATGAAGCTACCCTGTCTCTCTACGCCGTGTTACTGTATACTATGAAGCTACCCTGTCTCTCTACGCCGTGTTACTGTATACTATGAAGCTACCCTGTCTCTCTACGCCGTGTTAATGTATAGACTATGAAGCTACCCTGTCTCTCTACGCCGTGTTTACTGTATACTATGTAAGCTACCCTGTCTCTCTGCTACTTACGCCGTGTTAATGTATACTATGAAGCTACCCTGTCTCTCTACGCCGTGTTACTGTATACTATGAAGCTCCCTGTCTCTCTACGCCGTGTTACTGTTATACTATGAAGCTACCCTGTCTCTCTATGCCGTGTTACTGTATACTATGAAGCTACCCTGTCTCTCTACGCCGTGTTACTGTATACTATGAAGCTACCCTGTCTCTCTACGCCGTGTTACTGTATACTATGCAGCTACCCTGTCTCTCTACGCCGTGTTACTGTATACTATGAAGCTACCCTGTCTCTCTACGCCGTGTTACTGTATACTATGAAGCTACCCTGTCTCTCTACGCCGTGTTACTGTATACTATGAAGCTACCCTGTCTCTCTACGCCGTGTTACTGTATACTATGAAGCTACCCTGTCTCTCTCTACGCCGTGTTACTGTATACTATGAAGCTACCCTGTCTCTCTACGCCGTGTTACTGTATACTATGAAGCTACCCTGTCTCTCTACGCCGTGTTACTGATACTATGAAGCTACCCTGTCTCTCTACGCCGTGTTACTGTATACTATGAAGCTACCCTGTCTCTCTACGCCGTGTTACTGTATACTATGAGCTACCCTGTCTCTCTACCCGTGTTACTGTATACTATGAAGCTACCCTGTCTCTCTACGCCGTGTTACTGTATACTATGAAGCTACCCTGTCTCTCTACGCCGTGTTACTGTATACTATGAAGCTACCCTGTCTCTCTACGCTGTTACTGTATACTATGAAGCTACCCTGTTCTCTCTACGCCGTGTTACTGTATACTATGAAGCTACCCTGTCTCTCTACGCCGTGTTACTGTATACTATGAAGCTACCCTGTCTCTCTACGCCGTGTTACTGTATACTATGAAGCTACCCTGTCTCTCTACGCCATGTTACTGTATACTATGAAGCTACCCTGTCTCTCTACGCCGTGTTACTGTATACTATGAAGCTACCCTGACCCTCTACGCCGTGTTACTGTATACTATGAAGCTACCCTGACTCTCTACGCCGTGTTACTGTATACTATGAAGCTACCCTGTCTCTCTACGCCGTGTTACTGTATACTATGAAGCTACCCTGTCTCTCTACGCCGTGTTACTGTATACTATGAAGCTACCCTGACTCTCTACGCCGTGTTACTGTATACTATGAAGCTACCCTGACTCTCTACGCCGTGTTACTGTATACTATGAAGCTACCCTGTCTCTCTACGCCGTGTTACTGTATACTATGAAGCTACCCTGTCTCTCTACGCCGTGTTACTGTATACTATGAAGCTACCCTGTCTCTCTAACGCCGTGTTACTGTATACTTACTATGAAGCTACCCTGTCTCTCTACGCCGTGTTACTGTATACTATGAAGCTACCCTGACCCTCTACGCCGTGTTACTGTATACTATGAAGCTACCCTGACTCTCTACGCCGTGTTACTGTATACTATGAAGCTACCCTGTCTCTCTATGCCGTGTTACTGTATACTATGAAGCTACCCTGTCTCTACGCCGTGTTACTGTATACTATGAAGCTACCCTGTCTCTCTACGCCGTGTTACTGTATACTATGAAGCTACCCTGACTACGCCGTGTTACTGTATACTATGAAGCTACCCTGTCTCTACGCCGTGTTACTGTATACTATGAAGCTACCCTGTCTCTCTACGCCGTGTTACTGTATACTATGAAGCTACCCTGACTCTCTACGCCGTGTTACTGTATACTATGAAGCTACCCTGACTCTCTACGCCGTGTTACTGTATACTATGAAGCTACCCTGTCTCTCTACGCCGTGTTACTGTATACTATGAAGCTACCCTGTCTCTCTGCTCTCTACGCCGTGTTACTGTATACTATGAAGCTACCCTGTCTCTCTACGCCGTGTTACTGTATACTATGAAGCTACCCTGTCTCTCTACGCCGTGTTACTGTATACTATGAAGCTACCCTGACCCTCTACGCCGTGTTACTGTATACTATGAAGCTACCCTGACTCTCTACGCCGTGTTACTGTATACTATGAAGCTACCCTGTCTCTCTACGCCGTGTTACTGTATACTATGAAGCTACCCTGACTCTCTACGCCGTGTTACTGTATACTATGAAGCTACCCTGTCTCTCTACGCCGTGTTACTGTATACTATGAAGCTTTTTGAAAAAAGTAGTTACTTCAACTGTTGGACCGTTAGTCGATGAAAATGGAGAATACACCAAAGACGAAGAACAAATGAGTAATGCCCTCAATACCTTCTTTGCATCAGTTTTTACAACAGAAGACCTCAGTGATATCCCTACACCATCGCCGATTCAGATTGATAATTCAGATGTTTTAAGCAATATCACCGTTACAGAGAGAGAAGTATTGAATTGTTTAGATAAACTCAAGGTAAATAAAACGCCTGGACCTGATACAATCTCGCCTAGAGTTCTAAAGGAAGCTAAGGATGAGCTCTCTAAACCACTGACATTACTATTCAATAAATCCTTGCAGTCTGGAACTATGCCCGATCAGTGGAAGCTAGCCAACGTAACACCAATATTCAAAAAAGGCAGCAAATCCCTATCCAGTAACTATCGTCCAATTAGCTTAACCTCAGTTGTATGTAAAATGCTAGAAACGGTCATACGAGACAGACTCGTAAATCACTTAGAGGAAAATACATACTTAGAGATACTCACACGGCTTTCGTAAAAAACGTTCCTGTTTAACAAACCTCTTAGACTTCTTCCACGATATCCTCAACCTCTACGATGAGAGTAAAGCTGTAGATATTATATACCTTGATTTTCAAAAGGCCTTTGACAAAGTTCCCCACACAAACGTTTACTGCTAAAACTAAAAGCGCATGGAATACAAGACGGTGTGTTGAAATGGATAGAAAATTGGCTCAGCGACAGAAAGCAAAGAGTAGTCATAAACGGTAAGGCATCAAAATGGACCAATGTAAGTAGCGGGTACCCCAGGGATCGGTACTAGGACCAATTCTCTTTCTAATTTACATCAACGACATAGATGAGGGTCTCACCTGTACAATCTCAAAATTTGCTGACGATACAAAAATTGCAAATAGCGTACTCTCAAAAGAACAAGTTGACGATATGCAACACAATCTAGATAAATTGTCATGTTGGGCCCAAATTGGCAAATGAGTTTCAATGCGGATAAATGTAAAGTACTACATATCGGATACCTAAATGAGAAAGCAAACTATTCGATGAATGGCACTCAGCTTAAGAATGTAAACAGAGAAACCGATCTGGGAGTAACAATATCGAGTAACCTAAAACCGAGTCAACAATGTTCAGAAGTTGTTAAGAAGGCAAACAAAATAATTGGCTTTATAGGCAGGTCATTTGAGCATAAATCCAAAGAAGTTATCCTAACCCTTTACAATTCCTTAGTCCGCCCTCTTCTGGAATACTGCGTTCAATCCTGGTGCCCTTATTACCAAAAAGATATAAACAAGCTAGAACGAGTTCAACGTAGAGTTACCAAAATGATACCTAGCCTAAAGAACAAACCATACGAAGAGCGTCTTAGAGAATTAAATCTATTTCCTTTAACCCAGCGCAGATTAAGAGGCGACTTAATTCAAGTGTTCAAAATCATCAAAGGCATCGACAATATGAACTGTCGTAAGTACTTCACTATCGACCAATCTAATTACACGCAGGGAAACGGTTGCAAAATTATTGGTAAATCTTTTAACTCGCACGAATCTAAGAATTTCTTCTTCAATCGAGTTGTCAACTTGTGGAATGGGCTTCCCCGAAACGTTATAGACTGCATCACCGTTGATTCATTTAAACTCCGCGTAGACAAATATCTCGCATCAAACCCGCGACTGACTGCGTTTGTAAATGAATAACTTTATTTTATCCCCCCCTCAGTTACTAACCCATCTGTCCCCTACTAACTTCCTAATCCTGCCACGGACATTAGTTCCAGGGCAGTAATTCCCTTTCCAATGTTCCCTTACCCACTCTAAACCACTGTTTGGACACTTGATCCTCAGTGTTTTGGAGGACAAGCAACCTAGAAGGGTCACTGGATCTGTTGTTGCTTGATTTCCTTTGTACTCCTTTGTACCCTGTCTCTCTACGCCGTGTTACTGTATACTATGAAGCTACCCTGTCTCTCTACGCCGTGTTACTGTATACTATGAAGCTACCCTGACTCTCTACGCCGTGTTACTGTATACTATGAAGCTACCCTGTCTCTCAACGCCGTGTTACTGTATACTATGAAGCTACCCTGTCTCTCTACGCCGTGTTACTGTATACTATGAAGCTACCCTGTCTCTCTACGCCGTGTTACTGTATACTATGAAGCTACCCTGACTCTCTACGCCGTGTTACTGTATACTATGAAGCTACCCTGTCTCTCTCTACGCCGTGTTACTGTATACTATGAAGCTACCCTGACTCTCTACGCCGTGTTACTGTATACTATGAAGCTACCCTGACTCTCTACGCCATGTTACTGTATACTATGAAGCTACCCTGTCTCTCTACGCCGTGTTACTGTATACTATGAAGCTACCCTGTCTCTCTACGCCGTGTTACTGAATACTATGAAGCTACCCTGTCTCTCTACGCCGTGTTACTGTATACTATGAAGCTACCCTGTCTCTCTACGCCGTGTTACTGTATACTATGAAGCTACCCTGTCTCTCTACGCCGTGTTACTGTATACTATGAAGCTACCCTGTCTCTCTACGCCATGTTACTGAATACTATGAAGCTACCCTGTCTCTCTACACCGTGTTACTGTATACTATGAAGCTACCCTGTCTCTCTACGCCGTGTTACTGAATACTATGAAGCTACCCTGTCTCTCTACGCCGTGTTACTGTATACTATGAAGCTACCCTGTCTCTCTACGCCGTGTTACTGAATACTATGAAGCTACCCTGTCTCTCTACGCCGTGTTACTGTATACTATGAAGCTACCCAGTCTCTCTACGCCGTGTTACTGTATACTATGAAGCTACCCTGTCTCTCTACGCCGTGTTACTGAATACTATGAAGCTACCCTGTCTCTCTACGCCGTGTTACTGTATACTATGAAGCTACCCTGTCTCTCTACGCCGTGTTACTGTATACTATGAAGCTACCCTGTCTCTCTACGCCGTGTTACTGAATACTATGAAGCTACCCTGTCTCTCTACGCCGTGTTACTGTATACTATGAAGCTACCCTGACTCTCTACGCCGTGTTACTGTATACTATTAAGCTACCCTGTCTCTCTACGCCGTGTTACTGAATACTATGAAGCTACCCTGTCTCTCTACGCCGTGTTACTGTATACTATGAAGCTACCCTGTCTCTCTACGCCGTGTTACTGTATACTATGAAGCTACCCTGTCTCTCTACGCCGTGTTACTGTATACTATGAAGCTACCCTGTCTCTCTACGCCGTGTTACTGTATACTATGAAGCTACCCTGACTCTCTACGCCGTGTTACTGTATACTATGAAGCTACCCTGTCTCTCTACGCCGTGTTACTGTATACTATGAAGCTACCCTGTCTCTCTACGCCGTGTTACTGTATACTATGAAGCTACCCTGTCTCTACGCCGTGTTACTGTATACTATGAAGCTACCCTGACTCTCTACGCCGTGTTACTGTATACTATGAAGCTACCCTGTCTCTCAACACCGTGTTACTGTATACTATGAAGCTACCCTGTCTCTCTACGCCGTGTTACTGTATACTATGAAGCTACCCTGTCTCTCTACGCCGTGTTACTGTATACTATGAAGCTACCCTGTCTCTCTACGCCGTGTTACTGTATACTATGAAGCTACCCTGTCTCTCTACGCCGTGTTACTGTATACTATGAAGCTACCCTGTCTCTCTACGCCGTGTTACTGTATACTATGAAGCTACCCTGTCTCTCTACGCCGTGTTACTGTATACTATGAAGCTACCCTGACTCTCTATGCCGTGTTACTGTATACTATGAAGCTACCCTGTCTCTCTACGCCGTGTTACTGTATACTATGAAGCTACCCTGTCTCTCTACGCCGTGTTACTGTATACTATGAAGCTACCCTGTCTCTCTACGCCGTGTTACTGTATACTATGAAGCTACCCTGTCTCTCTACGCCGTGTTACTGTATACTATGAAGCTACCCTGTGTCTCTACGCCGTGTTACTGTATACTATGAAGCTACCCTGTCTCTCTACGCCGTGTTACTGTATACTATGAAGCTACCCTGTCTCTCTACGCCGTGTTACTGAATACTATGAAGCTACCCTGTCTCTCTACGCCGTGTTACTGTATACTATGAAGCTACCCTGTCTCTCTATGCCGTGTTACTGTATACTATGAAGCTACCCTGTCTCTCTACGCCGTGTTACTGTACTTAGCTTCACAATTAACAACATTATTAAGGGGGAGGTAGTCACTTTTTCTGGACCCCTTTCCCCCTCATGTTTAGCATATTAGTTTTGATATTTTAAGACGTTCGTTCCATTAGTTTGGCGATTTTTAGATTTATATCCCCATTTTTTTGTCAATATTACTACCTTTCGTGCAATTTCGGTGTCAATTTTTTCCTGGCGAGCGATAGCGAGCCTGCAATTATTGAAGAAACCGGCCTTTGGCCGGGAAATGTTTCTACCGAAAAATGTACAAATTTATCTTGAAATGGTGTCTAGGGGGTGTTTTTTTTAGACTTGATGGATGTCTAGCGAGGAAACTCATAAATGTATTTATAAATAAATATATAGACCAAAAAACAAGCACTACCCTCTTAAGATACTGGAATAATATGAAGCTACTCTGTCTCTACGCCATATTACTTTACATTTTTCATAATGAACAATTAATATATCTTCGAAACAAAATCGTCGTAATAGATCCTAGCATGTGATTCTCGAGGTAAAAACATCGAAGTCAAGTCACATGGATCGATAAATTCAGTCCATTATGAAGCTTGCACCCGATGTTCACGATCATCGGACATAAATTAGATAAAAGATAGGACAAAATAGCGAAAATGTGATAAACAGTGAGAACCAAAATCGGCAACAAAATGAATAAAATAAAAAAAATCGCCGATAGAACTGCAGGTGTGAAGACGCTTTTATAGGTGTTCGAATACATACATACATACATGCATACATACATACATACATACATTCATACATGCTCAAATACATAAATACATACATACATACATACATAAATGCATACAGTCATTCATACAGTCAGTCATACATACATACATACATACATACATACATACATGCATAAATACATAAATACATACATACATACATACATACATACATACATACATAAATGCATACAGTCATTCATACAGTCAGTCAGTCATACATACATACATACATACATACAGCTGTTCGAATACACTGCCATATATTATGGGTTAAGGGCAGATATGGAAAGGGTAATTAATGTATCCATAACAATATATGCTTAGAAAGATATATTGGTGGTAATAAACCCATCTCATATGAGGATAAAAAGGCAAACCACTATAAATATACCCAATGATTTCATGTAACTTTTTGATACCATTAAATTTTGTAATAATAATGATATACCCGTGTAAAGGTATATTGGTAGTAACACACGATGATCTCATATCCATCTAATATATATATATAAACAAAAAAGGTAAATAACTACCATTATACCCTATGGTTGTACACAGTATACCGTTTATACTGTTCTCTTATTATATTTGTCCAATACAGTAGCAGTGGGCCTCGGAGTGTAGCCGACGGAGGTCTCATCTGAAATATGGCAAATATGGCTAACTCAATAAGCTTATAAGTACAGTATAATTATAGCTGTGTTTGTTCGTTGTTTTATGTTGTTTTTGTGTTTTCCCTGTTCTTGCTCTGTCTTGAGTCGGCCACCCCCAAGAAAAAAAATAATAATAATAAAATAGAATGAAATAGCAAATAAAAATAAAAAATAGAAAAATGGGAATTGGGCCTTAGCATATAGATAGATAGATAGATAGATATACTACGCTATATTATAAAAGAAGAAAAAAGTATATACCGGTATATAGTATTTACCAACCACCTAAAAGAAATATATTGATACAAAATTAAAACACTTGGTGTAATTTATCGTGAAGGGCCCTGCACTATCTACCTACAAGGCCTTAATCTGGTGTGCATAAAAAGTGATCCAACTCGTATATTATTAAATTATTTGATGGACCCAGATCAGCTGCGCGCGCACGCACACGCACGCACACACACATACACACATACACATACACATACAGTACATACACACACACACACACATACATGCATACATACACACACACACGCACAAACACACACTTTCTCTCTCTCTTACTCTCTTTTTTCTCTCTCTCTCTCTCTCTCTCTCTCTCTCTCTCTCTCTCTCTCTCTCTCTCTCTCTCTCTCTCTCTCTCTCTCTCTCTCTCTCTCTCTCTCTCTCTCTCTCTCTCTCTTTCTCTCTCTTCTTCATCTTCTTTTATATCCTTTCCTTCAACTTTCCTTTTCTATCGGATATGCCATCTCTACTAGAATTAAGTCCAGACCACCTCGTTTGGATCGTAAGGTCTGTGTGGCCAGTGTATGTATGTAAATCTATGTAAATATATCTTTCTCTCTCTCTCCTTTTGCTTTACTGTCCTTACTTTCCAATGTCTTAGTATATGTGAATAAATCGTCTACCATTATGTTTACAGGCCGGAACACCTCGTTGGGACCAAAATGTCTGTGTTGTCTGCGTATCTATACTACTCTACGTAACATTTCTCGGTCTCAAATATCCCCCTATGGATGTTATTGCCTCATAAAATACAAATGACCAGTGGATATTCCGTTGGAGATGTCATTCGATAGAGTTGAATTACCCCATTTATTATACCCCCTGATGTTCCTTATCGCCTATATTATTAGGAGGTTGCATGGGGTCCTCTGAATACCTGAAGGGGAGATGGGCTGTTTTTTCTGGACCTCTTTCTCCCTCGTGTTTAGCCCCATTAGTTTTCAGATTTTAAGATGTTTGCCCCATTAGTTTGTCGATTTCAAGACATTTCCCCTCATTTCTTTGTCAATAATAAGACCTTTCGCGCTATTGTGGTGTCGATTTTTTCCCTGGCGAGCGATAGCGAGCCTGTTATTTTTGGAGGAATCGGCCTTCGTCCGGGACATTTTTCTACCGAAAAATTTACAAATTAATCTAATGGATGTTTTTTTTGTAAGTTTGATGGAGTAGACTAGGGAGGAAACTAGAAAAATAATTAATGAATAAATGAAAAAATCGACCAAAAAGTGAACCATCTCCCCTTAAGGTGGTGTCACACAAGCACTTTTTCTATCAATTTTTACGGGCAATTGTGGTCTGGTATCTTTTGAATTATTGTTGTATATTATTTCAGGCTTTAGATATCATATAAGTTCACTCTAGTTGTCGATATCAATGCAAAAATACCAAAAAGTAGTACGAGAAAAAACAAAATTGTCGAAAATTGCCGGAAAAATCGCTCGTGTGACATCGGCTTTAGTGTGGTAACTTATGATAAGGTCGCCATTTTGGGAACTCCTGCTCCAAATATAATTATACAATTATGATACAGCCGCTCAAACGTCGTATCCTACCTCCATAATTCCAATTATGATTATCTCTCTAGGAAATCAATATAGTAACAACTTCAAGCATATTAACCCTTCGAGGATTATGACGCGTTTTAGCCGTTTACTTTGGCTATCAATTGATGATTTTATTCAGTTTAATAAGGACATGTGGGAGTCAGAGGTATAATTGAGTTGGATTTGACCCCTTAGATTCCTAGAGATCTTTCTTAGCTGCATAAAGTCGTCTAGTGATAACCAATATACATTTATCATAATACGTCATAATCCTCAAGGGGTTAATAACACATATGAATTATTTATCATATTTACATTTAAATAACAGATATGAGAATAACACACACACATATGAAATAATACACAAATATACTAAAACAAAGAATATAACACAAATTAATAGTGAGACGAAAGATAGTGGTAGTAGTGGATAGTGGTATGGTTGATGTATAAAAGGTGTCCAATCTCTCTTATTGTAGGATCAGCAGTTTTGTTGTTGCATGCTTTCCTTTATAATGAGTATATGAGTCCCCTCCTGTTCGCCGACCCAGTATACAGCAAGCCAGTCGTGGGTGCAATATTATCCATGAGCCTGGGTGATAATCGGGCCAATCATTGAGGGTTGTACTGTACCTAACATTATAGTCTACAAAGGACAAATATTAATGACGTAGAGATGTTATTTCGATATAATAACCTTGGTCAGTGAGTCCCCATATTATGTAGTAGCCATTTATTGGAGATTTGTTTTATAGTTTGCCTCTCTTAGATGGTACTGATTCGTGTGAGCTCTGGATGTGGTCTACTATGGACTAATATCTGTATCGTCTTGTTGTGCTGGGTCTATCAAACAAGAACCCTAGTGTGAGCGTGCTGGCTTTTTATGGCCACGATAAAGGTAATGTTGTTTTGGAACGAAGCTTTCTAGCTTAATATTGAATGGAATGTAAATGTATGTAAATCTGAATGTGTGCACACGCAAACTCCTTTTCTCTATTTGTGTATTTGCTTGTTTTGCCTGCCTTTTCACATAGATGCTGTACATATCAGTTAAGTAATTGAACTATCCATGTTGTTCTATTCACCTCTGGGGTTAAACATTAATCGACTGGGAAAATAAACACTTCTTATAAATAAAATCATCCCGTAGTTCTGCCATCCACTCACCGAAACCCAGAACAATTATTGTATCCTTCTGTTTGACAAAATATCCTCCTCAATAGTTTTTCAGCAATTTCAGTGGCTTGGCAAGGCCTCGATATAAGCTAATTTACTGTAGATATTTTAATTATCACTTTGTTTCGATTGTTTTCACCAGTTTCTGCACCGACAAATTAGTTACTTGTTCTCATTACCACAATTACCTACGCTCTTATTTAATGATATGGTTGACTAGTTTCTAATCGTCTACATATCTAGTTATATATATCTATCTATCTATCTATCTATCTATCTATCTATCTATCTATATTTCTATCTATTTATCTATATGTCTATCTATCTATCTATCTATCTATCTATCTATCTATTTTTCTATCTATCTATCTATCTATCTATCTATCTATCTATGTAACTTACTTTTCTATATCCCCCTTCCCCTCTCCCCACCCCCACCCCCACCCTACCATAACTAACCACCTCCTCCCCTATCCTCTACTTTACCTTTCTCTTCGCTAACCAGTATTGTACAGTTGTGGACAAAAATTCCTTAACTATTTCTGGTCGCACAATTATGATACACTGACGAACAAATTTGATAAGCCGCATGAATCCGTGCTCACCGGTTTTTTTTTTCATTAGGTTCAAGTGCTTATGGCTACGACAGTGCATACAGCCAACATTAAAAATTGTGTTAATCGATACCTAAATGGCACGAACGGTCTTCAAATCGACGAAGAAAATGGGCTAAAGGTCTTAAAATCGCCAAACTAATGGTGCGAACGTCTTAAAACTAATAGAGCTACACATGAGGGGGAAGGGGTCCATAATTAACAAAAAACTTCCCTCGTTTCAGATGATATCAGAAAGAACGCCCGAAAAAAACAAAAACAAATCTTAGGTGTGAGGGCCCTTTAAAAGTGACATCCGTTTTCTGGCAATTTAACAATCCAATGTCAGATAAGGGTTTGTGATTTATGGAGAACAACACAAATATACGTGAGCTATATGAATATATGTTTTTAACCTCAGCCGAGATTCTGACTGTCCGTGGTTCGAATCTCGGTTGAGGGTAGAAACGTTTATTCTTGTAACTCATGTGTATTTGTGATACATACTTAATATTAATGTAACTCTCGTGCTTGGCTGGTTGAGAACTAAATTAAATCAATTTATCAGAGTTGTGTGGATAGTTGTAGTAATCCCTTGTAAGGTACTCTCGAATATGGGTCCTACAACTACAGTAGGTATGGAATGGAATATTTCCTTTAAAGTTGGATTTATCTATCTCCTAAATATAAATATAAAAGTGTTAACTATTGTATTCTTTATCACGCCGTGGTGTATTTGTTAAAGCATGAACTTTCGTCCTGACTGTCCGTGGTTCGAATCTCTGCTGAGGATATATAATTATATATATATATATATATATATATATATATATAATATATATATATATATATATATATATATAGAGAGAGAGAGAGAGAGAGAGAGAGAGAGAGACTGTACTTTACATACGTGCGTATGTACGTACGTATGCACTGTACGGGAGAATGAAAAGTGTCGTGTGACTTGGCCTCTAAGCTCCTCTGTGATTGGATGGTTCGTGACCAGGTTTAAATACCTCGTTAGTAAGGAACATGTCCCTAACGTGTTATTATTGATGTTAAAAGGGCCTCTTGTGTCAACTACTGTTGTTGTTCTTGTGCTGTTTATATTCCTCGTCGATTGTGGCTTGAGTGTTGCTGTTAAGTTTTTGTATTGGTTGTTGTTGAACATATGGATATTGGTTGTATTATTGTATCTGATATGAATGTTATTATCTAGTTACGGTTCTCGATAGGGTTGTTGTTGTTGTTGTTGGTAATGTTGTTGTCTGGTTCGTGACCAAGTTTAAATACCTCTTTAGGAAGGTACATGCCCCCAACGTGTTATTATTCATGTTCAAAGGCCTTCTTGTGTTACTATGGTTGTTGTTGTTGTTGTTGTTGTTCTTCTTCTTCTTCTTCGTTTTGTTTAACCATTTCAGTAGAAGGCGACGCGTTTCTTCATAATATTTTAGCTATCAGTAGACGATCTTATTGAGTTTGGGAAAAATGTAAAAGCGTTTGAGGTTGGATTGAGATAGATTTGAACTCCTTGATACCTAGAGATCCTTCCTTAGCTGCATAAAGTCGTCGAATAATAGCTAGAATATAAGTAAGAAATACTTCCTCGTCTTCTGAAAGGGATAAATATTCTTTGTTGATTTGCTATTCCTGATTGTATTGTAAGCGATAATCAGTTAATGTGAAAAACATTGTAATGGCTTAGATAAGAATGAATTAATGGCAATAATAGTAAGTTCATACCATCAAGAGTGACTTGCGAGTCATGTACTTTAATAAGAGTATTTTATCTAAATATTTGTAAATTGCTGTATCATTTTAATTAGTGTTAGGCATATAATATTGTAAACAAGCATACATCCTTGTAAAAGAAGAATGAACGAATATAAAGAATAGTTCATTATTTGAGTGAAAATGAGAATATGATGAACTAAAGAGAGTGGAGATGGGCTGGTCTATCAGAGTGAGAGCTGAGCGATCTCTGCCATACCCATAGCTTACTCTGACTGTTCCTTTTACTTATATATCTTCTAGATCTCAAGTGACGGCGTCTTTTCCGTGGATCGACCTCCTTACTGCCAACCTAAAAGTTGGCAGATTGGGAGCCAAAGCGTCACATTTTTCCCTTGCCCCTCAACTTTCCCTTCATAATTGCTGAGGGGCACAGGGCCTTGGGTGGGGCTTTGGTTTCCCGGGCGTTTCCGTGCCCTCCTCAGCTCCCTGCCTTAGAGTGGCTTCGGTCACCTGGGTTTTGTTAGTGGTAAGCAGGGAGGGTTTTGTGGGGGCGCTCTATGGCCTTGGCCTTGCTCGGGACCTTGGGGCTGTTCGGCCAGGCAGCCTGGGGAACAACAACAACAACAACTAAAGAGAGAAAAATGTATGTATGTATGTATGGATGTAAATAGACTAAGGGTGGTATAGTATACAGTATATATCTGTGTGTGTGTGTGTGTGTGTGTGTGTGTTTATGTGTGTGTGTGTGTGTTTACAGCCAGAGGAAGTATTAGGGCGGGGTCTCGAAGTCCTTATGTGTCGCTTCAACAAACAACACACTTTGCTTATTGATCTTTAAATTAGGGTCACGTGATTATAGTGTGTATGAGAGAGAGAGAGAGAGAGAGAGAGAGAGAGAGAGAGAGAGAGAGAGGCGGAGGCGGAGGAGATAGGAAGATAGGGAGAGGGGGTTGTGTATGTGAGTGTATGTATCCTCATTTTATTTAAATTCGCAGGCGATGGTCGAAATTTGTAAATAATCAAGACCTACTGTATATGCATATTCTGGATGTTATTCCACTTACTAATTACCCCAACTTCAATTGTAATTATGTGGCGGGATTAAAACAAAATAGATAATACCCTTTTCCTCAATAACACGTATTTGTTTTCTTTTATTCTTGTATAGCTCCTAATATTTCAAACCACCTATTAACCCCTTCTGTACCGGCGACGTCTTTTTCATTCTATTCAAGCTATATTTAGACGATTTTGTGTAACTTTAGAAGGATATGTTTTTTTTTTTTTAAAGATATAGTGAAAAGGGTTAAGTGTGATAGTTCGAAGCCTGTTAATTGCTGGAGGCCCTTTATAAACTGAATAAAACGTCAACATTTAGCCAAAATCAAATTAAAAAGACGTCGCGGTACAGAAGGGGTTAAGGAATATCCTAGAGTCAAATAGGAATTTTTGTTATTGCTGAATATGTCAGTTATTTCCTCCGTTAAACTATTTTATTTTTTCTCCTGACAACCACATTATTATATTTTACTTGTAAACAAATACAATGTATTGGTATTGGTATCGTGCAGCCCCGTATATCACACCCTGCATCTTATTTCCAATTGCCGACTTGCGAGTTTCGTTCTATAAGGAAGTTGGAGCTTTAGACAACGATATTTAACAGAATTTACAGGTAAAATACGGGCTTAGTACATTTATAGATACATTAAACCCAATTCAACATACCATTTATCCATCAAAAACGTACATTATTATTGCATTTCTGTTTAATATCCATGTTCACGGCTCCAACTTCCTTATAGCCTGAAACTCGCAAGTGGTCAATAGGGTATATATGTGCCTGAGTATATAGTATATATGTGCCTGAGTATACAGTATACATCCATACATACATATTTGAGATTATTACCCACCTCTGTATTCAGGGGAGGTTTTGAGATTTTTCTGGACCTCCGTCTTCATGTTTAGCTTCATTAATTTTGGCATTTTAAGACATCGATTCCTTTAGTGTGACGATTTTAAGACCTTTCGTGCTGTTTAGGTGTCGTTTTTCGTCCTGCCGAACGATAGCGAATGGAACGAAAGGTCTTAAATTTGACAAATATAATGGAGCGAAAGACCTTAAAACCGCCAAAGTAATGGGATGAACGTCTTAAAATCTCAAACCTAATCGGGCTGAGCATGAGGGAGAAGGGGGTCCAGAAATAATACCCCTGGTAGAGATTTACTATACCCTGTTCCAAATAGATAGTCCAGAAATTGTGAACCCTAACCTCTGTAACTTAAAAAGGGCTAGAGTAAATAGGCTGTAAATTTCCACATCTATTCCCTGGCTGACCCTTCCCAAATGGTATAAATACTAGCTATATTACTTTAGTCGTTTGTGAATTATAGAGGTTAACGTTTAAAAGTTTCGGTCTACTTATTTGGAATAGGCTTTAACCTGTGTATCCTTTATTAGATGGGTTTATAATTGTGGACGGACATTGTAATCAGCCTCTTGCGAGTTTCAGGTTATAAGGAAGTTGGAGCTGTAGATGTTTAGCCGAATTACCAACTAAAATTCGGTTGTAGTACATTTTATATATACATAAAAACCAATTCAATATATTTGTTATCCATCAGAAAGCTTCAATATTATTGCATTTGCATTTAATAGCGATGTTCATGGCTCCAACTTCCTTATAGCTTGAATCTTGCATGTGGTCAATTACTGTGTTCATACTGCCTGTAAGCCCATATCTTCTTATCTTGCTCTATTTATTTGTCTGTGTTATACATTCTCTAATAGTATCATCTTGGCCTCCTCATTCTTGTTTTATCCATGTTATACATTCTCTAATAGTATCATCTTGGCCTCCTCATTCTTGTTTTATCCATGTTATACATTCTCTAATAGTATCATCTTGGCCTCCTCATTCTTGTTTTATCCATTTTATACATTCTCTAATAGTATCATCTTGGCCTCCTCATTCTTGTTTTATCCATTTTATACATTCTCTAATAGTATCATCCAGTCTTCCTCTTTACTTCCATTCTTCCCACTTCTTGAAATAGCAACATAAACATTTGTATTTCCTTTAATTTTCCCAGCTTCTTGAAATTGTAATATAATACATCTTACTCTTTCTTTCATATCCTCCCTACTTCTTGAAATTGTATTATAAATCTTACTCTTTCTTTCATCTCTTCCCACTTCTTTAAATTGTAATATATATATATATATATATATATATATATATATATATATATATATATATTCATATTTGTTTCATATCCTCAATACTTCTTTATTTATTTTTTATTTATTTTTTTTTATTTTTTGTTGTTGTGCTCCCTGTGCATCTATCCATCTTTAAAAGAAACCCTAAACCCCCCTTTGAGATAAATTTGTACATTTTTCGGTAGAAAAAATGTTAAGTCCGAAGGCCGATTCTTCCTAAATTACAGGCTCGCTATCGCTCGCCAATTTTTTTTTTACACCTAAATGGTATGAAAGGTCTTAATACTGGCGAAGAAACGGGCTAAAGGATATAAAATCGCCAAACTAATGGGGCAAACGTCTTAAAATCTCAAAACTAATGGAGCTAAAAAATGAAGAAGAAGGAGGGTTCAGAATAAAAAAAAGCTCTCCTTAACTTGTATAAAAGAGCTGAGGGCGAAGGGAACTAGTTTGGCCTGGGTGGGGGTATAAAAAGTATTGATAGATATTAAACTTCCACCGCAGAATATCGCTGAAACCTCCTCTTCTAATATGGCATTAATCAATAGCGGGATTTTTTTTTTTTTTTTTTTTTTGGTGGTGGTGGGGGGGGGGGGGGGTGGCCCGGTAAAATGTGTAAATAGGTACTTTCGGATGTATAAGAGAGAGAGAGAGAGAGAGAGAGAGAGAGAGAGAGAGAGACGAATGGAGGAGGAGAAAATAATGAGAATAATGCAGATAGAGATAAATAGATAGATAGATAGATAGATAGATAGAAAGAGTGGCAGGGAGAGCTACACACATTCACAGACTAACTGATTCCTAAGAAGTGGTCCGGCCATAAATAATACTGGTAAACAACTATCCCCAATATACTTCATGGTAAAATTAAAGAACAATAAAGCAGAGAGACGAGAGAGAGAGAGAGAGAGAGAGAGAGAGAGAGAGAGAGAGAGAGAGAGAGAGAGAGAGAGGTGTTTGTGGGTGGGGTGGGGTGGTGGGAGGACTTTGGAAAAGGAATAATATTTAGAAAAACTTGAAGGAGATAGAGAAAAAAAAAGGGTTGAACAAAAAAGAAGAACGGAGCTAGATTGAGAGGAGAGAGGGAAGTGGGTGATGGTAAACTAATAATTACTGGGCCAGCAACTCCCTCGCCGACCAAGAAAACTGCTTGGCGTTAAACAATTTCCCGAACCCAATCTGGAACCGACCATAAATCCACGTAATCCCGATGCTTCTATCTCGACCCTCTGAATACTTAACGTGATGGCTCAATTATGGCTGCTGAGAGAGAGAGAGAGAGAGAGAGAGAGATTTACATAGATTTACATAGATACACTGGCCACACAGATCTTACGATCCCTACGAGGTGACCAGGACTTAATCCTAATAGAGATAGCAACCCTAAGAGAAAGTGGAAGGAAAGGATAGCAAAGATGAAGGCTCTCTCCCCACCCTCCGCTCCCTCCGGCAATATGCCGTACATGAAAATAGTTAGAAGTGAATAACCTTGCAGGGCTTGGAAATCGCCTGAAGGAATTTATAGTATAGTTAGAAATGGAAAGGAAAAGGAAAAGGCATGCACACCTTCACTTTTTACTTTTTGTTTTTTTTTGTTTTTTTCTCTTCAACTGAAAACGTTTTCATTTCCGCCAGGTTCTCTTATCAGTGATCAGCTTCTACTGCAGACCAACTTTTCTGTGATATGTGTCTAACCTTTTTTTAAATGTGTATATCGAGTCACTGTCAATAACTTCATTAGGGAGCTTATTCCACTCATTAATAATACTGTGGGTGAAGAATTTTTTAGTTATGTCTAGGTTCGCTTTCCTGCCTGTTAGTTTTAATTTGTTTCCTCTTGTGGAACCTTCTTTGGCTATCTTAAATAGATTATTAGAATTTACGTTACTAAAGCCTTTTAGTATCTTAAAACACTCTATCAGCTGTCCCCTTATTCTCCGTTTCTTAAGCGAAAACAGGTCGAGTTCTCTTAATCTCTCATTGTATGGCTTATTTCTAAGGGAAGGGATTACATTTGTTGCTCTACGCTGAACGGATTCTAGTTTCTCTATGTCTTTTTTTAAGTAGGGAGACCAAAACTGCACAGCATACTCCAGATGTGGCCTCACAATACTTTTATATAGTGGTACAACTATGTCTTTACTATGACAATGAAAATTTCTTTTAATGAAACCTAGCGCTCTATTTGCTTTGTTAGATGCTGCGGTGCATTGGCTTGTAGATTTTAGATTTTCATTGATAAGCACTCCTAGGTCTTTTATCTGTGATACGCTCTTTATCTTTTCTCCATTCATATGGTATTCGTATTTGTTGTTTCGGGAGCCTATTTGTAGTATCAGGCATTTGTTTACGTTAAAGGGCATCTGCCAATATTCTGACCACTCTGATATCTTGTTTAAATCTGATTGCAGGCTACTTCTATCGCTTTCTGATATTATTGCATTTCCTAGAGTTTCCTAGAGAGAGAGAGAGAGAGCGAGAGCGCATAGATTATAATTCAAAACCCTCGCGAAGCATTTCAGAACAAACTTCAATTATTCCATTTAGACTAGGGCTTATGTGAAAAAGATGCAATATATTCTACTGACATAGAGAGAGAGAGAGACTATGTGTGTGTGTGGGTGTGTGTGTGTGTGGGTGTGTGTACGCTATGGAATGATTAGAAGCAGACCAGACCAGATGGCTGGAGTAAAATAGGAAAGAAGAGTAATTGAACAAAGGAAGAACAAGCTCAGAAGTGAGAAGTACAGTAGAAGACTGAAAGTTCTCGGGCTCAACCAAGTTGCTTCATTGTGGAGATAGTAATAGTGAATTTATAGTAATAGTTAATGTACATCATGTTACTAAGAGGACAATACAATAATTAAGAATGGAAATGGAACACTTGCATTATGAAAGAATTTCGTCACACTTGTTCACTTGGCATAATCTCTCTCTCTCTCTCTCTCTCTCTCTCTCTCTCTCTCTCTCTCTCTCTCTCTCTCTCTCTCTCTCTCTCTCTCTCTCTCTCTCTCTCTCTAAAAAAAAAAAAAACGAATTGAATGGAGAGACCAATTATTTAACTTCACAGTTATAATCAGTTTACCGTACAGTGCAGCTAAGAGAATAAGAGATGAAGTAATATACAATGGTTGATAAGAGAGGTGTTGGATAGAGCAGAGTAGTTATATTGATACCGTAAGCTTCTGGATCACTTTCTTGTTCTGCTAACAGGTGTAATGGATTCTATACTACTGTCTATGAGGGTTATGTGTCTGTTATTCTTATAACAAGAACTTCAAACATGGAATCTTTTTACACAGTATATACTGTATATTGTTAAGTACTGTATATAATACACACACAGAGTTATCATATATATATATATATATATATATATATATATATATATATATATATATATATATATTAATATATATATATACCGGTATATATATATATATATATATATATATATATATATATATATATATATATATATATATATATATATATATATATACACGCACACATTATACTCTATTGCGTTAGATTTATCAAAAGGTTTTGGTAGAGTCTAGCACAAGTTACATATTTCCAAACTAATTTCCTTTGGCTTTTATCCCTTCATCTGTGCCTTTATCTCAAATTTCCTTTCCGGCCGTTCCATAGCTGTTGCTGTGGACGGCCATCACTCACTACCTCACCTTATCTACTCCTGTGTTCCTCAAGGTTCTGTCCTAACCCCAGTCCTATTTCTAATTTTCATTATGGATCTTCACAACTGTACCTCTAGTCCTATCCACTCATATGCTGATGACTACCCTACACTATTCAACTAGTTTTCCACAACCACCTTCCTCAAAGTTACTCCAAAACTCACGTGATGGGGCCATGGCATGCCTATATACTTATCTTTCAATAATTTCTGATTGGGGTGGAGAAAATCTTGTTACTTTCAATGCTTCCAAAAAACAATTTCTCCATCTGTCTACCCATCTCAATCCTCCATTTGACTATCTCTCATTCTTCAATACACAAATCCACCCCTCATCTTCTCTTAATATCCTTGGTGTTTCCTTTTCTGCAAAGACCTTATCACCACTCTTGCTAAAACGGCTTACCAGAGGTTGGGTGTGCTCAACCGTCTCCGTGGGTTCTTTACCCCCGCACAGCATCTTGCTCTATATAGGGGCACAGTGTGACCAAGTGTGGAGTATTGTTCGCATGTGTGTGGTGGTTTCCCCCATACTGCACTTTTCAAAAGGGTTGAGTCCAAAACATTTTGTCTTTTCAACTCACTCTTACTAATTCCCTACAATCTCTTTCTACACGCCACAATATTGCATCTCTTTCACTCTTCTATCGCTGTTACAACAATCAGTGTTCTTCAAAGCTATCTCAGTGGATTCCCCCTCCCTTACGGCGAGTGGGAGGCACCCGCCTTTCAACACAATCCCACTCCTATTCTATCCAGCTCTCCAACCCAAGAAATAACACATTTTCTCAGTCTTTCATCTACTCAACAAGTGAACTCTGGAACTCTCAAGCATTTAATATATACTGTATATGGATAGATAGATAGATAGATAGATAGATAGATAGATAGATAGATATCGGTTGTATATTTTCGATTACACAGATTGGTTTCGAGTTTCGTGTTACAGATGTTATCTTGCGATAATAATTACATGTTCCCCTTCCTCATATACCATGGTCCCCACACTGTTACAATACCTTCAGCCATGTAGCTCTTCCTTGTGGCCCATGTTCTCCTTGCACCGGATGGTATTTATCGCTCTAGTTCCCTGCTTCAATTACCAAGCCGATTACTCCTTGCATCTAATTAGTGCGGGTTTATTTTTAATTAAGGGAGCCCACCTCGCTTTTTTTTTTTTGTATCTTTCTCTCCCTCTCTCTTTGGCTTGTATCCATTCGGTCTCATTCAGCCTACTGATTTAAGACGTTTACCCCCATCCAGGTGTTAATATTTTCCTGGCGAGCGGTAGCGAGCCAGCATATATATATTTTTGTTTTGACAGCAAGCTAAATTTGTACATTTTTTGATAGAAAAATTTCTCCGGCGAAGCCGAATTTCTCCATACAATGCTGGCTCGCTATCGCTCGCCAGGAATAAACATCTTAAAACAGTTGGCTGAATGGGGCCGAATTGATACAAGCCAGGGAAAGAGAGAAAAGGAGAGAAAGTAAAAAAAATGAATTGATACAAGCCAGGGAAAGAGAGAAAAGGAGGGAAAGATAACAAAAAAAAAATCCAGTGACCCCCCTTAAGGCAGTCTGTGTATGTCTTGTATGTATTGCCCCTGACCTTACCACTGGCTTATTATGAGGAATTTACATGAGTGCTCTTTCTGGCAAGTCTTCGATCGGCAACTCTATCTAAAAAGTACCACTTTATCCACTACTACAATTTTATCCACCACTACCACTTTATCTAACACTACCACTTTATCTAACACTACCACTTTATCTAACACTAACACTAACACTTTATCTAACACTACCACTTTATCTATCACTAACACTAACACTTTATCTAACACTAACACTAACACTTTATCTAACACTACCACTTTATCTAACACTAACACTACCACTTTATTTACTAATACCACATCTTTGTGACGTTTCTGTATTAGTATTGAAGGTATTTACATTAGCTTTATTCCAACAACTAACGAAAGATCAAATAAGAATATAACCAGACTGATTTCGCCAGTGCAAATATTTTGTATTTAAAACTCCACAAGTATGTCAATTTTCAAGAATCATTCCATTATATATGATTGCAAATACTTAAAATATAATTAGAATATTCATAAAGCAAAAGAAAGCATGAGCCGAATTTGTGCTCACGTGATCGAAATCTCGTCGATACAGTGCACTTCACAAACGAATTTTGATATAATTATGGGTTTACTATGCTAAATATTGATATGCAGAAGTACACTAATATCCATAGATCGCTGTATGACCATGATAACACTGACAAACTTTCAATTCAGGTTGTTCTGTTGAAAACTAAAACAGTTTTCAAACCATAGCTTTTGTCGACTATGCCGTACTCGTATGTAACAAAATGAGGTTTCGTACCCATGTATGAATGTAGAAAATAATGAATTATTCTTTTACTTTGACCATGTATTGATTGTGAGTAATAGAATGAGTTACAAGAGATGAGCGAGTTCTCACATTCCCAATTAAATGTGCCTGCAGCGTGAATTGCCAGACAAGCAGTGATAAAATAACCTCTAGACCATAGACTCCTCTATGTAAAGGGGTCTATGCTCTAGACCGTTATATCCAAAGTGTCTTTATTTGTACCTTTTGACTTCGTACCACCCCGGGATCCAGATGGCGTTAGGTGTAATTGGAATATGGCTAATTAAAGAAAGGCTATTTAAGGATTATGCGATTTTTATAACTTTGATGCATACTCTGCCAGTCCAGAGTCTTCGAGAAAAAATGGTCGAGAAAATTGTGGTGCGACTCATCCTTACTGCATTCACTAGACTATTATTTTATTTACTTTCAGGTCTCTCTCTCTCTCTCTCTCTCTCTCTCTCTCTCTCTCTCTCTCTCTCTCTCTCTCTCTCTCTCTCTCTCTCTCTCTCTCTCTCTCTCTCTCTCTGTAATGATTACAGAACACCAGCTTACAAGGCCGACTGGCACTGACGTAAAGGGGTTAATACCCCCTCTCCTTTCGTACCCCTTCAGGGAGCCCACCTCGCTTTTTTTGTTTTCTCTTTCTCTTCCTCTCTCTTTGGCTTGTATACATTCGGCCCCATTCAGCCTACTATTTTAAGACGTTTACCCCCATCCAGGTGTCAATATTTTCCTGGCGAGTGGAAGCGAGCCAGCATATACTGTATATAGTTTTGTTTTGACAGCAAGGTAAATTTGTAAATTTTTCGATAGAAAAATTTCTCCGGCGAAGCCGGATTTCTCCATACAATGCTGGCTCGCTATCGCTCGCCAGGAAGAAATCGACACCTGGATGGGGATAAGCGTCTTAAAACAGTTGGCTGAATGTGGCCGAATGAATACAAGCCAGAGCAAGAGAGAAAAGGAGAGAAAGATAAAAAAAAAAAAAAAACAGGTGACCCCCTTATAGGAAGTCGATATTTACGATGATTACACTGGCACTGTTTACTTATATCATTTGATAGCAAGTGTTAGTCCTCTGTGTACCAAGTCACTGTTAACCCCTTCTGTACCGTTAACATCATTTATATTATATTCTGACTACTATTAATCGATTTCATGCAGTTCAGGAAGGATCTTTAGCAAATTTAAGGGGAGATATCCACTTGAGAGATTTTTTTCTGGATTCCTTTCTCCCTCATGTTTAGCCCCATTGCTTTTCTAATTTTAAGACGTTCGCCCCATTATTTTGACGATTTTAAGAGCTTTCGACCCATTTCTGTCAATTTTAAGACCTTTCGTGCCATTTAAGTGTCGATTTTATCCTGGCGAGCGATAGCGAGCCTGTAATTTAAGAGGAACCGGCTTTCAGCCGGGAAATTTTTCTACCGAAAAATTTACAAATTTATCTTGAAAGAGGCTCAAGGGGGTGTAATTTTAAGCTTGATGGAAGTCTAGGGAATCCACTAAAAACCTCCCCTTAAGGCTTCGAATTCTGTCAATCAACACTTTTAGCTACCACAGATTCTTCCTAAGCTGCATAAAATCGTCTAAATATAGCTAAAATAAAGTACAATAAACGTTGCCGGTAAGGAAAGGGTTAATGGTCTTGACACTTGATATTTCCATATTGACAATGACAATTTCTCACTATTACATTAGCAGATTGAGGCTGATTAATGTGACTTTAGGTGCTTATGTTCTGGGTGTGGTGTCCCGAGTTCGAATCCAGGGAGGGCCATATGTTTTCATTAGTTTATTCAAGTACATTGGGGATTGTAACTGATGATTAATGTTAAGAACGGGGTGTTACTTTTTGATATGGTACTCGCATGTATCTGATACAAACAAAACATCATTACTGTTTCATTACTCACCCCATTCACTTTTCCACCAAATTCTCGAATATTACTAAATATACATGCTAATGTTTGAGAAATTCCACTGTGCTACTTACTGGTTGAGCCGGTATCACACGAGAACTTTTATAGTCAACATTCGATAATCAAAACATTTCTGGCAACATTTCTGGAATATTGTGCACTGGAATCGGAAACTAGACTGATGATAGATGAATTTACGTAACCGAAATATATTAAATGTTTACCTCATAAGCTGCCAGACCAGTGTTGAGCATAAATGTTGAGGGAAAAGGCGCTCGTGTGATAGCGGCCTTAGTTCGTGACTCTGCATGCAAATTATCGTGATGGTCTTTATCAACCTTGTCCGCGTGGAATGTGTACATTTCTATTTTGGAACACTTTTATTCTAACTAAGCAATTATGTCGCTGCTACAGTCCAAACCAGTTTATTATGTCGCTGCTACAGTCCAAACCAGTCTATTATGTCGCTACTACAGTCCAAACCAGTTTATTATGTCACTGCTACAGTCCAAACCAGTTTATTATGTCGCTGCTACAGTCCAAACCAGTTTATTATGTCGCTGCTACAGTCCAAACCAGTTTATTATGTCGCTGCTACAGTCCAAACCAGTTTATTATGTCGCTGCTACAGTCCAAACCAGTTTATTATGTCGCTGCTACAGTCCAAACCAGTTTATTATGTCGCTGCTGCTACAGTCCAAACCAGTTTATTATGTCGCTGCTACAGTCCAAACCAGTTTATTATGTCGCTGCTACAGTCCAAACCAGTTTATTATGTCGCTGCTACAGTCCAAACCAGTTTATTATGTCGCTGCTACAGTCCAAACCAGTTTATTTTCCTTCATTTAAATTGTATTTTGTTGAGTATAATTTTGTGTTTCCTTAACCCCTTCTGTAGCGGCGACGTTTTTTTTTCATTTTATTTTAGCTACTTTTCGACGATTTTGCTCAGTTTAAGAAGGATCTGTGGTAGTGAGAAGGGTTAAGTGAGATAGTTCGAAGCCTGTTAATTGCTGGAGGCCCTTTTGAAATTGAATAAATCGTTTATTAGCAGCCAGAGTATAATTAATAAGACGTCGCCGGTACAGAGGGGTTACACATAATTGCTTTCCCTCGTCAGTTTACAACTTTACACCTTGTCTCTGTCCGCTTTGAGATATTTAAGGGGAGGTATTTAGTTTGTTCCCTAGACCTCCATCAAGCTTAAAATTTCACCCCCTTGAGTCCCTTTCAAGATAAATTTGTACATTTTTTGGTAGAAAAATTTCCCGGCCAAAGGCCGGTTCCTCTTAAATTACAGGCTCGCTATCGCTCGCCAGGATAAAATCGACACCTGAATTGCACGAAAGGTCTTAATATGGGGTGAAAGTTCTTAAAATCGCTAAACTAATGGGGCAAACGTTTTATAATATCAAAAGCAATGGGGCTAAACATGAGGGAGAAAGGGGTAAACAAAAAATCCCTCAAGTGGAGATCTCCCCTTAATGCAACCGAGAAGGAGCTGTTTGATCATATGGCCACACCGATATACTTTTTTTTCTTCCCCCAGCTGATTATAAATTGAATCCCTTAGTAGCTGATTTCTTGATACTTAGTGGACAAATATGAAACTATTATGGTTGGGTGTCGTATTCATGCCAAGTTTTCATAATTAGCATCATATTTCGCTACAAAATCTACCTTATAACTGAGTAACAAAGATAGAAACATAACAATTTACCCTCTGCTGGATTTTTCTTTACTATAGTTTAACCCTTTCAAGAAGCTAGGACGCGTTTCTCCGTTGTATTATGACTACTATAATTTATTCACTTGAAGAAGGAATTTCGAAGTCAGGAGGTTAATCGAGGTCATTTTTACCCATTTGATTGATAGAGGGCCTTCCAAACCTGAGTTAATCCTCTAATGTTAGCCAAAATTAAGGGGACACACTGCTTTTTTGGCCTATACATTCATTCATTCATAAATTCTTAGTTTCTTCGCTAGACATCCCTCAAACTTAGAAAAACATCCCCTAGACCCCCCTCAAGATAAATTTGTACATTTTTTGGTAGAAAAATGTACCGGCCGAAGGCTGGTTCCTCTTACAATTACAGGCTCGCTATCGCTCGCCAGGAAATATTTAACACCTAAATTGCATGATAGGTATTAACATTTATGACGAAATGGGACGAAAGGTCTTAAAATCGCCAAACAAATGGGCCGAACGTCGAAAAATCTAAAATAATATAATGGGACTAAACACGAGGGAGAAAGAGGGCCAGAAAAACGACCGTCTCCCCTTAAATGAAAATGCGTCCCTGAAGACTGAAAGTGTTATAGGCTCACTGACATCAAATTTCATCCCTTATTTACTTTCATATATCGATTTGTTACACTATGATGAGTAAATACGTATAATATAGACTTCTAATATTTGTTACACTATGATGAGTAAATACGTATAATATAGGCTTCTAATATTTGTTACACTATGATGAGTAAATACGTATAATATAGACTTCTAATATTTGTTACACTATGATGAGTAAATACGTATAATATAGACTTCTAATATTTCTTACACTATGAGTAAATACGTATAATATAGACTTCTAATATTTGTTACACTATGATGAGTAAATACGTATAATATAGACTTCTAATATTTGTTACACTATGATGAGTAAATACTTATAATATAGGCTTCTAATATTTGTTACACTATGATGAGTAAATACGTATAATATAGACTTCTAATATTTGTTACACTATGATGAGTAAATACATATAATATAGACTTCTAATATTTGTTACACTATGATGAGTAAATACGTATAATATAGACTTCTAATATTTGTTACACTATGATGAGTAAATACGTATAATATAGACTTCTAATATTTGTTACACTATGATGAGTAAATACGTATAATATAGACTTCTAATATTTGTTACACTATGATGAGTAAATACGTATAATATAGACTTCTAATATTTGTTACACTATGATGAGTAAATACGTATAATATAGACTTCTAATATTTGTTACACTATGATGAGTAAATATGTATAATATAGACTTCTAATATTTGTTACACTATGATGAGTAAATACGTATAATATATACTTCTAATATTTGTTACACTATGATGAGTAAATACATATAATATAGACTTCTAATATTTGTTACAGTATGATGAGTAAATACGTATAATATAGACTTCTAATATTTGTTACACTATGATGAGTAAATACGTATAATATAGACTTCTAATATTTGTTACACTATGAGTAAATACGTATAATATAGACTTCTAATATTTGTTACACTATGATGAGTAAATACGTATAATATAGGCTTCTAATATTTTTTACACTATGATGAGTAAATACGTATAATATAGACTTCTAATATGTGTTACACTATGATGAGTAAATACGTATAATATAGACTTCTAATATTTGTTACACTATGATGAGTAAATAGGTATAATATAGGCTTCTAATATTTGTTACACTATGATGAGTAAATACGTATAATATAGGCTTCTAATATTTGTTACACTATGATGAGTAAATATGTATAATATAGACTTCTAATATTTGTTACACTATGATGAGTAAATACGTATAATATAGACTTCTAATATTTGTTACACTATGATGAGTAAACACGTATAATATAGGCTTCTAATATGTGTTACACTATGATGAGTAAATACGTATAATATAGACTTCTAATATTTGTTACACTATGATGAGTAAATACATATAATATATACTTCTAATATTTGTTACACTATGATGAGTAAATACGTATAATATAGACTTCTAATATTTGTTACACTATGATGAGTAAATACGTATAATATAGACTTCTAATATTTTGTACACTATGATGAGTAAATACGTATAATATAGACTTCTAATATTGAATAGTGTCTTCATTACAAATGGGTATATAGTACTAAATACTAATTGAAATTAGAGTGTAGGATTCCATCGTTAACATCGTAAGTCAAGATGCACAATATTGATCTAATGACTAAAGCCATTAACCCTTTCAAGAACCAACACGCACTTCTTTTCCGTTTTCTGGTCATTATTAGACAATTTTATTCAGATTAGGAAGGGTATATGGAAGTCAGAGGGTTGATTGAGATGGTCTTTACCCTTTGAAAACCCACAGATCCTTCCTAAGCTGCACAAAATCGTCTAATGATAGCCAAAATATAATGGTAAAACTCGTCAGAGCTTCAAGGGGTTTACATAGCTATTAGTTATTGTTGTTTAAAATAGGTGTCTTGGTCTTATAGGCATAGTTTCTAGAGTTTAGATGTCAAATTACCTCTTTGGTATTAAGGGAGCCCACCTCGCATTTTTGTTTTCTCTTTCTCTCCCTCTCTCTCTGGTTTGTATACATTCGGCCCCATTCAGCCTATTGTTTTAAGACGTTTACCCCCATCCAGGTGTCAATTATTTATATATAAAATATATATATTTTTGTTTTGACAGCAAGCTAAATTTGTACATTTTTCGATAGCAAAATGTCTCCGGCGAAGCCTGATTTCTCAATACAATGCTGGCTCGCTA
The DNA here is from genome assembly GCA_032716605.1 of Paralithodes platypus. Taxonomy (NCBI): domain Eukaryota; kingdom Metazoa; phylum Arthropoda; class Malacostraca; order Decapoda; family Lithodidae; genus Paralithodes; species Paralithodes platypus. The sequence goes on along the minus strand of CM064552.1, from coordinate 14,407,330 downwards.
TCGCTCGCCAGGAAGAAATAGACACCTGGATGGGGATAAACGTCTTAAAACAGTTGGCTGAATGGGGCTGGGTGGGTTTTTTATTGTTTTATTTATTTTGTTTATTATTATTTGTTATTGTTGACTGTCTCTCTCTATTAAGGAAGTCTGGTAAGGCGTTTTTATTAAGTTAGGGGACACACTGAAATACATTATTAGATAATACCAAAAACTCCTCAATAATAATTAAGCAAAATATAACCGTCGGACCAGACAGTGTTAAGGGGAGGTTTTTAGTTTGTTCTCTATATTTCCATCAAGCTTACGATTGTACCTCCTAGACCCCCTTTCAAGATAAATTTGTAAATTTTTCGGTAGAAAAATGTCCCGCGGTTCCTCTTAAATAACAGGCTCGCTATCGCTCGCCAGGAAAAAATCGACACCTAGTTGGCACGAAAGGTCTTAAAATTGACAGAAATAGGGCGAAAGTTCTTAAAATTGCCAAATTAGTGGGGCGAAACTCTTAAAATATCATAAGCAATGGGGCTAAACATGAGGGAGAAAGGGATCCAGAAAACAATCCCTCAATTGGAAATCTCCCCTTAAAGTCTGTTGTCTGAACAAATGACGGAAGCCCTTTCATCCTGCCCTGCCTGGGTTTAAAGGCTGTTTTTGTCACTCGCGCGAAACTAATTGTATTTATCCGTTTGTGATTTAAGTATCTATATTTTTCACACACACACACACACACACACACACACACACACACACACACACACACACACACACACACATGCATACACAAACATGCATACACACACTCTATCTACTCTCTCTCTCACACACACACACACTCACACTCACACACACACAAACATACACACACACACACACACACACATACACACCTATCACACACACACCTTTACCTGTGCACCATAAAACACATTATCTGATCAACCCGCTACTGCACCTTAAATATTCCATTAAAAGTAATCTGATAGACTAACCTTGGCCAAGTTACGACTCATAATTTCGCATCAGTGGAATAGTCGGTCCAGCTCTACACCCTTCTCTATATATTAAACCTTATCTCTCTCTCTCTCTCTCTCTCTCTCTCTCTCTCTCTCTCTCTCTCTCTCTCTCACACACACACACACACTACTCTACATGCTTATACATCTCTTATATCCTTATTTCACAGAACCCAAGAAACTGAATTATACAGTATACATGAAAGAATGACAATATATAGATCACTGTTGGAACCATGGCCCACATGGAATAATCTGCTGATACTGTTGTTGTTGTTGTTGTTGTTGTTGTTGTTGTTGTTGTTGTTGTTGTTATCATTTTCGAGTAACAATAATCTAGTCATGTTGTTTTAAGGGGGTAGTGCTTGGTTTTTGGTCTATATATTTAATTATTAATTTATGTTTGAGTTTCCTCGCTAGACCTCCATCAAGCTTAGAAAAACACCCCCTAGACCCCCTTTCAAGATAAATTTGTAAATTTTTAGGTAGAAAAATGTCCCGGCCAGAGGCCGATTCCTTCTAAGATTAGAGGCTCGCTATCGCTCGCCAGGAAAAAATCGACACCTAAAGGGCACGAAAGTTCTTTATAGTGATAACAAAATGAGGCGAAAGGTCTCAAAATCGCCAAACTAACGGAATGAACGTCTTAAAACCAGAAAACTAATATGATAAACATGAGGGAGAAGGGGGTCCAGAAAAACGAGGTGGGCCCCCTTCACCTATTGTTTTAAGAGGCCATTCCCAAACTGATATACTGTATATACGTCTAAAACACAAGATATCAGTTATCCGAGGGAGTCACTAAAGTAACTTTAAGGGGGTCACCTGTTTTTTTTTTATCTTTCTCTCCTTTTCTCTTTTTCTGGCTTGTATAATTTTGGCCCTACTCAGCCTACTATTTTAAGACGTTTATCCCCATCTAGGTGTCGATTTATTCCTAGCGAGCGATAGCGAGCCAGCATTGTATGGAGAAATCCGGCTTCGCTGGAGACATTTTTTTTATCGAAAAATGTATAAATTTAGCTTGCTACTACTTAATGCAGGTAGCCTACTTAGTTACATTTTTAAACTAACCTAACCTTTTTAACCAAACCTAACTAACCTAATCTAATTTTTTTTGACCTAATTGTTTAACCTAGTTTATATAAAATCGTAACCTAACTTTTACATTCGTTTATAAAGAAACCTAAATTCTTAACCTAACATTTTTATACTAACCTAGCTAATTAACCAAACCTAACTATTTAAACCTAACATAATCTAACTTTTTTGACCTAACCTAAATGTTTAACCTAATATTTATATGCACACAAAAATAAGCGAAATTTTAAACTAACCTAAATTCTTAACCTAACAATTTTAACCTAACCTGACATGTTTAACCTAACATTTTTAATTGTTAACCTAACCTAAATTTCTAACCTAGCATTTTTTAACCTAACCTAACCTAACCTAAAGAATGTAACCTAACCTAACATTTTTAACCTAACCTAACCTAACCTAAATTTCTAACCTAACCTAAAAAAAAAATACCTAACCTAACCTAACCTAACCTAACCTAACCTAACCTAACCTAACCAAACATTCCTAACTAAGCTAACTTATCGATTATCGACTTCTTACCTAACCAAACCTAACCTAACCTAACCAAACCTAACCTAACCTAACCTAACCTAACCTAACCTAACCTAACTTAACGATTTTCAAGTTTTAACCTAACCTAACGTACCTAACCTAACCTAACCTAACCTAACTTAACCTAACTTAGCAATTTTCAAGGTTTAACCTAACTTAACCAAACTTTTTAACGTAACCTAACATTTCTAAACTAACCTACTTTTTTAATCTAACACTTTTTAACCTAACGCACTCTAATTAACCTAACACACTCTAACTAACCTAACACACTCTCACTAACACAATCTACCTAACCTAATCAAACACACTACTGAACCTAACGCACTCTACCCAACCCAAACGCACTCTAATTAACCTAACACACTCTACATTAACCTAACGCACTCTAATTAACCTAACGCACTCTAGTAGACCTAACGCACTCTAATTAGCGTAATGCAATCTAATAGACCTAACGCACTCTAATTAGCACAACGCACTCTACATTAACCTAATGCACTCTAACAGACCTAACACAGTCTAATTAGCGTAACGCACTCTACATTAACCTAACGCACTCTACCTAACCTAATGCACTCTAATTGCCCTAACGCACTCTAACCTAGCCTAACACACTATAATTAACCTAACGCACTCTATTTAGTGTAACGCACTCTGACCTAGCCTAATGCACTCTAATTGGCCTAACGCACTATAATTAACCTAACGCACTCTAATTAGCATAACGCACTCTACCTAACCTAACGCACTCTAATTGACGTAACGCACTCTCATTGACCTAACGCACTCTACATTAACCAAACGCACTCTAACTAGCCTAACGCGCTCTAATCGACCGAATGCACTCTAATTAGCGTAACGCACTCTACCCAACCCAAACGCACTCTAATTAACATAACACACTCTACATTAACCTAACGCACTCTAATTAACCTAACGCACTCTAGTAGACCTAACGCACTTTAATTAGCGTAACGCACGCTACCTGACCTAACGCACTCTAATAGACCTAACGCACTCTAATAGACCTAACGCACTCTAATTAGCGCAACGGACTCTACATTAACCTAACGCACTCTAACAGACCTAACAGTCTAATTAGCGTAACGCACTCTACCTAACCTAACGCACTCTAATTGCCCTAACGCACTCTAACCTACCCTAACACTATAATTAACCTAACGCACTCTATTTAGCGTAACGCACTCCAACCTAGCCTAACGCACTCTAATTAGCTTAACGCACTGTACCTAACCTAATGCACTCTAATGGACCTAACGCACTCTAAACGCACTGTACCTAACCTAATGCACTCTAATGGACCTAACGCACTCTAATTAGCGCAATGCACTCTACATTAACCTAACGCACTCTAACAGACCTAACACAGTCGAATTAACGTAACGCACTCTACCTAACCTAACGCACTCTAACCTAGCCTAACACACTATAATTAACCTAACACACTCCATTTAGCGTAACGCACTCTAACCTAGCCTAACGCACTCTAATTGGCCCAAAGCACTATAATTACCCTAACACACTCTAATTAGCGTAATGCACTATACCTAACCCAACACACTCTAATTGACCTAACACACTCTAATTAGCGCAACGCACTCTACATTAACCTAACGCACTCTAACAGACCTAACACAGTCTAATTAGCGTAACGCACTCTACATTAACCTAACGCGCTCTACCTAACCTAACGCACTCTAATTGCCCTAACGCACTCTAACCTAGCCTAACACTATAATTAACCTAACGCACTCTATTTAGCGTAACGCACTCTGACCTAGCCTAACGCACTCTAATTGGCCTAACGCACTATAATTGACCTAACGCACTCTAATTAGCGTAACGCACTCTACCTAACCTAACGCACTCTAATTGACGTAACGCACTCTCATTGACCTAACACACTCTACATTAACCTAACGCGCTCTAATCGACCGAATGCACTCTAATTAGCGTAACGCACTCTACCCAACCCAAACGCACTCTAATTAACCTAACACACTCTACATTAACCTAACGCACTCTAGTAGACCTAACACACTCTAATTAGCATAACGCACACTACCTGACCTACCGCACTCTAATAGACCTAACGCACTCTAATTAGCGCAACGGACTCTACATTAACCTAACGCACTCTAACAGACCTAACACAGTCTAATTAGCGTAACGCACTCTACCTAACCTAACGCACTCTAATTGCCCTAATACACTCTAACCTAGCTAGCCTAACAGACTATAATTAACCTAACGCACTCTATTTAGCGTAATGCACTCCAACCTAGCCTAACGCACTCTAATTGGCCTAACGCACTATAATTAACCTAACACACTATAATTAACCTAACGCACTCTAATAGACCTAACGCACTCTAATAGACCTAACGCACTCTAATAGACCTAATGCACTCTAATAGACCTAACGCACTCTAATAGACCTAACGCACTCTAATTAGCGCAACGCACTCTACATTAACCTAACGCACTCTAACAGACCTAACACATTCTAATTAGCGTAACGCACTCTAATTGCCCTAACGCACTCTAACCTAGCCTAACACACTATAATTAACGTAACACACTCTATTTAGCGTAACGCACTCTAACCTAGCCTAACGCACTCTAATTGGCCTAACGCATTATAATTAACCTTACGCACTCTAATTAGCGTAATGTACTATACCGTACCTAACCTTACACTCTAATAGACCTAACGCACTCTAATTATTAGCGCAACGCACTCTACATTAACCTAACACACTCTAACAGACCTAACACAGTCTAATTAGCGTAACACACTCTACCTAGCCTAACGCACTCTAATTGCCCTAACGCAATCTAACCTAGCCTAACACACTATAATTAACCTAACGCACTCTATTTAGCGTAACGCACTCTATAGTAGTAGTAGTAGTAGTAGTAGTAGTAGGGTGAATGGGGCAAAACGTCTTAGAACAGACGGCATAATGGTGTGACCAGATTTGTCAGTACAGGAAGGACCTGTCATCTGTCTCTCTCTCTCTCTCTCTCTCTCTCTCTCTCTCTCTCTCTCTCTCTCTCTCTCTCTCTCTCTCTCTCTCTCTCACACACACCGCCGCCATCTTGGTATGACGTCACAACCCCTTTTAAGCGAGAGAGAGAGAGAGAGAGAGAGAGAGAGAGAGAGAGAGAGAGAGAGAGATGACGGTAGAAACAGTAGTAGTGGTAGAAGTAGGCTGAATGGGGCAAAACGTCTTATATATATAAAGATGATGATAACCCGTACGGTAGAAACAGTAGTATTAGTAGTAGTAGTAGTAGTAGTAGTAGTAGGGTGAATGGGGCAAAACGTCTTAGAACAGACGGCATAATGGTGTGACCAGATTTGTCAGTACAGGAAGGACCTGTCATCTCTCTCTCTCTCTCTCTCTCTCTCTCTCTCTCTCACCGCCGCCATCTTGGTATGACGTCACAACCCTTTAAAGCGCGAGAGAGAGAGAGAGAGAGAGAGAAAAAAAAGAAAGAAGGAAAAGAAGAAGAAGAGAGAAAGGGGGGGAGAGAAGGAGAGAATAGCGAAGATATCGAAAAAAAAAAAAAAAAAAAATTCAAGGGCCGCCTTAATGATTTTACATAGGGAGGCAATTCCTAGGCCCAGTCCTACAAACCCGTTCCCTCACTCCGAGATCACTGGTGTCGCTAGGAGGGCTCCCTCCCCAGACACACACTCACTCTCTCTCTCACTCAACTGACAACTGACAAGTCAGTGACGTGACTGACGTCACATGTCTTCAGTGCCTGGCTGGACTCCGAGGGGGAAGGTTGTTGGTCGTCCCTGTCGCCGCCGCCGCCCTTCCCACGCCCAAACCGAGCCACTTGGGCAAAAGTGTCATGGATGACGATCGATAGGGCGTGTTCAGACGACCTTTCATTTGAGACCACAACCACCTTCCTCGGACCAACCACACCGGAGATATAGTCGTTTCCCGCATAATCACCGGCTACTTTCTCTCTCTCTCTCTCTCTTGTCCACCGCTTAAGTTAAAAGGATTGTGACGTCATACCAAGATGGCGGTGTGTCTATTTAATAATGTCGGTTGGGAGAGAGAGAGAGAGAGATATCCTTCCTACCTACTGTTCCAAGACGTTTTGCCCCATTCACCTGTCTCTTTTATGACACCAACAAGGGTACACAGACACACAAACATATAGATACGCAGACAGATAGATACACAGACAGATAGATACACAGACAGATAGATACACAGACAGATAGATACACAGACAGATGGATACACAAACATATATATACAGACAGATAGATACACAGACAGATAGATACACAGACAGACAGATACACAGACATAGATACACAAATATATATATTCACAGAGAGATAGATACACAGACATATACTGTATATAGGCTACACAGGCAGATATATACACAGACAAATACAGTATATACCGTACATTACTAGTTAGGTTAGATCCAAAAATAAATTTGTCTGCCATTTAATACAATTTTCTTTCGTAGACTAACAATATAACTATAGAAAACGATCGAACTCACTTATCTCCTCACAAACGTCACTGTGATCATCGCGTAAAGTCTTCTTTAATAGGTGTTTTATTGTAGCATCACCGGCATATTAGGCTACTTCTCAGGAGTAGGCCTAATCCATTACCTATAGTTCTTAATGGAAAGAATGGAATACCAGGTGGAGCGGGCAATTGGTGCTCGACTAAAACAGCACCAGATCAATGCTGCATTGTACCTGGCTACGCCCATGAACAGCCTCAAAAACCCAGAAAAGTATAATGCTATTTTCTGGTCGGCCTTTTAAGACAGTCTGGACAAGACTGGTCGCGGCCGGAAGCGTAAGAATGAAGATCCCCCGTCCACGGTACCACGAAAACGGGCCAAGAATTTTGAGGGCCAGACATTTGAGTATGCTCGGGATTAGGGAATACTTAGAATATTAACCCCTTCCATACCGCCTACGTCCTGTTTACTTCATTCTGGCTACTTCTAATCGATTTTGTTTAGTTTAGGAAGGATATCTAGTAATTATAAGGCTTCAAACTATCTCAGTCAACCCTATTAACTACCACATATATAATATATATATATAATATATATATATACAGTATATATATACAGTTATATATTAGTTTGGCAATTTTAACACCTTTCGCCCCATTTCGTTGTCAATTTTAAGACCTTTCGTGGCAATTAGGTGTCGATTATTTCCTGGCGAGCGATAGCGAGCCTGCAATTTTAAGAGGAATCGGCCTTCGGCCGGGACATTTTTCTACCGAAAAATGTAAAAATTTATCTTGAAGGGGGGTCTAGGGGGTGTTTTTCTAAGCTTGATGGAGGTCTAGGGAGGAAACTAAAAAAATATATGAATAAATGAATTAATAGAGCAAACAAACGGTCAGTCTCCCCTTAACCCTTTATGATCCCACCTCTGCTGGGTTGTGTTGATATTTTGTGTAACCCCTTCCGTACCGGCGATATCTATTCCATTTTATTCTACCTAGATGTTGACCATTATATTGAGCTTAAGAAGGGCCTCCAGCAATTAACAAGCTTCGAAGTATCTTAATTAACCCTTTTTACTACCACAGATCCTTCTTAAGCTGCACAAAAATCGTCTAAATATAGCTAGAATATCAGCGAAAGGACGTCGCCGGGACAGAAGGGGTTAATGAGGGTTGAGGATTTGGATTTATTTTGGAATTTTTGAGCAATGTATATTAGTTTGTCTCCGAGGCTAACAAAAACCTCTTCCTATAGAGACTTCCTTTAAGGGGAGACTGGCCGTTTGTTTGGTCTATTAATTCATGTATTTATATATATTTTTTTAGTTTCCTCCCTAGACCTCCATCAAGCTTAGAACCCCCCCCCCCCCCCAAGACCTCCCTTCAAGATAAATTTGTACATTTTTCGGTAGAAAAATGTCTCCGCCGAAGGCCGATTCCTCTTAAAATTTCAGGCTCGTTATCGCTCGCCAGGAAATAATCGACACCTAAATGGCACTAACGGTCTTAAAATTGACAACGAAATGGTGCGAAAGGTGTTAAAATCACCAAACTAATGGGCCGAACGTCTTATAATCTCAAAACTAGTGGGGCTAAACATTAGGAAGAAGGGGATCCAAAAAAAAGGTCTTCCTCCCCTTAAATTTCAAAACTGTGCACCCAGAACCCCTTCAAATCTAGTTTGCACATTAATCAATAGGAAGATGGCCCTGCCGAAGGCCGATTTCTTTGAAGTTACAGATTCGCCCAGAATAATTAGACGCCTGAATGGGTAGAAGCGTCTTATCATCGCCAAACTAATGGAGTGTAATGTCTTAATATCTCCATAATAATGAAGCGAAACAGGGTCGGTCCAAAAGACCTCCTCGGACCAAAAAATAATAATAGGATTAATTCATTTTGCATTTATTATTACCAGTTTACAAATAATATATATATTTATTTATTTATTATTTATTATTTTATTTTGTTTACTAGGCTACAAGGACCAGGTCATTTAATAGTGATCATTATCAAGTTGCAAATGTGTCGCAATAATAACATTGTGTATTATGCCTAACTGCATGGGTCTGGCTATAATTTGGTTTTCATTTACCAGATTGCAATGATTTAGCCATATGTTTGTTTTAATTTGACAGAGTGCAAGGATTTTATCTATAATATACTTGTTTTATGTACCAGATTACAAGAATTTAGCCATGATGTACTTGTTTGTATTTACCACATCGCAAGGATTTAGCCATGATGTACTTGTTTATATTTACCACATCGCAAGGATTTAGCCATGATGTACTTGTTTATATTTACCACATCGCAAGGATTTAGCCATAATGTACTTGTTTGTATTTGCCACATCGCAAGGATTTAGCCATGATGTACTTGTTTGTATTTGCCACATCGCAAGGATTTAGCCATGATGTACTTGTTTGTATTTACCACATCGCAAGGATTTAGCCATGATGTACTTGTTTATATTTGCCACATCGCAAGGATTTAGCCATGATGTACTTGTTTATATTTACCACATCGCAAAGATTTAGCCATAATATGCTCTGTTTTCATGTTTAGGTTGCAAAGAAAAGGTCATGCTCTAGCTATCATCACCAATTTGCATGGCAAAACATATATTAAACTGAGAATGGCTACCCAGGGTCAATATTTAGTTTATTGTTAGCCTTATCAAGCTAGCCTGGAAGATGACATTCAGACTCGACGCTGATCACCAATTTGTTTTTCCATTTCCACTTTGTGATTGGCATCGTATAATTTGATGTGTGGTGCTCAAGATAAATGGTTGTTTATGGTTTTTCTCTTTCTTATCTGCGTGTCTGTGTCTGTCTGTTTATCTGTCTGGGTATCTTGTTTGTCCAGCAGTCCTATTAACCCGTTCCCTGGTAGGTGGTAGATGTATTTGTTAGATATACTAGTATTATTTATTTAAAAGTATACACACACACACACACACACACGCACGCACGCACGCACACACACACAAGCACGCACATACACACACACACAGAATACTATTAATATTTGTCCATATATTTTGCTTCTCTTACATTATAACCAGGATGTAACAAAGGCGAGTGAACACAAGCCTTTGCATGCAAATTTTGTTTTCATTAACAGCTTTTTCAATATTTGTTTGATATTACATGATCATATAAATAACGCATCGAAACTATATTTTGCTCGTAGATCCATTGAGGGAACTACGCAGAAAACGAGTAGTTATCGATTATAATAAATTTATAAATCAAATGTATCACACGAACATCATAGAACATTTTTATATTTCTTGAACAAAACAGTGAAAATATTTTCCATAAGATTGTTTTCTCTTTCTCTCCCTCTATCCTTGGCTTGTATACATTCGGCCTCATTCAGCCTACTGTTTTAAGACGTTTACCCCCATCCAGGTGTCAATATTTTCATGGCGAGCGGTAGCGAGCCAGCATATATATTTGTTTTGTTTTGACAGCAAGCTAAATTTTTAAATTTTTCGATAGAAAAATGTCTCCGGCGAAGCCGGATTTCTTCATACAATGAGCTCGCTATCGCTCGCCAGGAAGAAATCGACACCTGGATGGGGATAAACGTCTTAAAACAGTTGGCTGAATGGGGCCCAATGGCTACAAGCCAGGGAAAGCGAGAAAAGGAGAGAAAGATAAAAAAAAGCAGGTGACCCCCTTAGCTATAAATAACCCCAATTAACCCTTTGACTCCCACCAAACTTCCTAAGCCAAATACAATCGTCTAATGCTAGCCAGAATATATATAAGGAAAAACGGGATCCTACTAAAAAAAAATCCTAAAGCCGAAATTGATATGTGGGTAACTTTTTGGTCCTGATCCGCTTTCCAGTTCCCAGGTCATCGTTCAAGAGAAATTGTGTATTCTAGATTCAATCATGATATCCCCAGGAAGTGAGTGCTTTATGGACAAGCCACGCCCTAGTTTGTCTGTGGGCGTACCGTACTAAGGACAAGCCATGCCCTAGTTTGTCTGTGGGCGTACCGTACTAAGGACAAGCCACGCTCTAGTTTGTCTGTGGGCGTACCGTACTAAGGACAAGCCACGCTCTAGTTTGTCTGTGGGCGTACCGTACTAAGGACAAGCCACGCCCTAGTTTGTCTGTGGGCGTACCGTACTAAGGACAAGCCACGCCCTAGTTTGTCTGTGGGCGTACCGTACTAAGGTCAAGCCACGCCCTAGTTTGTCTGTGGGCGTACCGTACTAAGGACAAGCCACGCCCTAGTTTGTCTGTGGGCGTACCGTACTAAGGACAAGCCACGCCCTAGTTTGTCTGTGGGCGTACTTTTCGGATATTTTGCTCCCTTAGCAGCTCATTTCTCGATAACTAAAGGAAACATATTAAACTAATATGTCTCTGTATCATATTATTACCAAGTTATCGTAATTAACAGCATATTTGGCCATAACATTGTAATATCTAAGCAATTAAGGAGAGACTGGCCGTTTGTTTGGTCTATTAATTAATTTATTCATATATTTTTTTAGTTTCTTCCCTAGACCTCCATCAAGCTTAGAAAAACACCCCCTAGACCCCCCTTCAAGATAAATTTGTAAATTTTTCGGTAGAAAAATGTCCCGACCAAAGGCCGGTTACTCTTAAAATTGTAGGCTCGCTATCGCTCGCCAGGAAATAATTGACACCTAAATGGCACGAAAGGTCTTAAAATTGACAACGAAATGGGGCGAAAGGTGTTAAAATCGCCAAACTAATGGGCCGAACGTCTTATAATATCAAAACTAGTGAGGCTAAACATTAGGGAGAAGGGGGTCCAGAAAAACGGTCTGCCTCCCCTTAAGATAGGAACAAGCCACTTTCTCGCCAGCTATAACAAGATTAGGCCTAGGCTATAGATATTGTCTTGTACAGAGAGAACAGTTAAGGTGAGGCTGAGCGACTGTTGAAATTAAGGGGAGATGGGTCGTCTTTCTGGTCCCCTTTCTCCCTCGTGTTGAGCCCCACTTGTTTTGAGATTACAAGACGTTCGGCCCATTCGTTTGGCGATCTTAACACCTTTCGCCCTATTTCGTTGTCAATTTTAAGACCTTTCTTGCCATTTAGGTGTCGATTATTTCCTGGCGAGCGACAGCGAGCCTGAAATGTTAAAAGGAATCGGCCTTCGGCCGGGACATTTTTCTACCGAAAAATGTACAAATTTATCTTGAAGGGGAGTCTAGGGGGTGTTTTTCTAAGCTTGATGGAGGTCTAGCGAGAAAACTAAGACATAATGGAATAAATGAACTAATAGAAGAAAAAGGTCCGTCTCCCCTTAACTAATAGAAGGAAAAGGTCCATCTCCCCTTAACTAATAGAAGAAAAAGGTCCGTCTCCCCTTAACTAATAGAAGAAAAAGGTCTGTCTCCCCTTAACTAATAGAAGAAAAAGGTCCGTCTCCCCTTAACTAATAGAAGAAAAAGGTCCGTCTCCCCTTAACTAATAGAAGAAAAAGGTCCGTCTCCCCTTAACTAATAGAAGAAAAAGGTCAGTCTCCCCTTAACTAGAAGAAAAAGGTTCCCCTTAACTAATAGAAGAAAAAGGTCCGTCTCCCCTTAACTAATAGAAGAAAAGGTCCGTCTCCCTTAACTAATAGAGAAAAGGTCCGTCTCCCCTTAAATAGAAGAAAAGGTCCGTCTCCCCTTAAAATGAAAGGTCCGTCTCCCCTTAATTAACAAAAGGTCCGTCTCCCCTTAATTAAAAAAAGGTCCGTCTCCCCTTAATAAAAAAGGTCCGTCTCCCCTTAATAAAAAAGGTCCGTCTCCCCTTAATTAAAAAAGGTCCGTCTCCCCTTTATTAACAAAAGGTCCATCTCCCCTTAACTAATAGAAGAAAAAGGTCCGTCTCCCCTTAACTAATAGAAGAAAAGGTCCGTCTCCCCTTAACTAATAGAAGAAAAAGGTCCGTCTCCCCTTAACTAATAGAAAAAAAGGTCCGTCTCCCCTTAATTAAAAAAAGGTCCGTCTCCCCTTAATTAACAAAAGGTCCGTCTCCCCTTAACTAATAGAAGAAAAAGGTCCGTCTCCCTTTAACTAATAGAAGAAAAAGGTCCGTCTCCCCTTAACTAATAGAAGAAAAAGGTCCGTCTCCCCTTAACTAATAGAAGAAAAAGGTCAGTCTCCCCTTAACTAATAGAAGAAAAAGGTCCGTCTCCCCTTAACTAATAGAAGAAAAAGGTCAGTCTCCCCTTAACTAATAGAAGAAAAAGGTCCGTCTCCCCTTAACTAATAGAAGAAAAAGGTCCGTCTCCCCTTAACTAATAGAAGAAAAGGTCCGTCTCCCCTTAACTAATAGAAGAAAAAGGTCCGTCTCCCCTTAACTAATAGAAGAAAAAGGTCCGTCTCCCCTTAACTAATAGAAGAAAAAGGTCCGTCTCCCCTTAACTCTCAGTAGTGTGATGTCGCGTGTTTACATTGTATTCTGACTAACATTAGATGAATGTGTGCAGTTCGAGAAAGGTGTCGAGGAATCTTATGGGTTTGTATATTGGTCTCCATAAACCCCTCTGAACTATTACAAATGTTCCGTAAGCTTTAATTAAGGGAGCCCACCTCGCTTTTTTTGTTATCTTTCTTTCCCTCTCACTTTGTCTTGTATCCATTCGGCCCCATTCAGCTTACTGTTTTAAGACGTTTAGCCCCATCCAGGTTTCAATATTTTCCTGGCGAGCGGTAGCGAGCCAGCATATATATATATTTTGTTTTGACAGCAAGCTAAATTTGTACCTTTTTTGATAGATTTTAAGAGGAACCGGCCTTCGGCCGGGAAATTTTTCTCCCGAAAAATGTACAAATTTATCTTGAAGGGGGATCTAGGTTTTTTTTTTAAAGCTTGATGGAGGTCTAGGGAGGAAACAAAACAAATATATGAATAAATGAATTAACAGACCAAACAAACGGCCAGTCTCCCCTTAACAATCTGCTTACCGATATCAAAGTTAGAATAATTGAGTCATTAAGGGGAGACTGGCCGTTTGTTTGGTCTATTAATTAATTTATTCATATTTTTTTTTTTTTTTTAGTTTCCTCCCTAGACCTCCATCAAGCTTAGAAAAAACAATCCCTAGACCCCTCTTCAAGATAAATTTGTACATTTTTCGGTAGAAAAATGTCCCGGCCGAAGGCCGCTTCCTCTTAAAATTGCAGGCTCGCTATCGCTCGCCAGGAAATAATCGACACCTAAATGGCACGAAAGGTCTTAAAATTGACAACGAAATGGGGCGAAAGGTGTTAAAATCGCCAAACTAATGGGTCGAACGTCTTATAATCTCAAAACTAGTGGGGCTAAACGTTAGGGAGAAGGGGGTCCAGAAAAACGGTCTGCCTCTCCTTAAATCACAATTTTAATGTTGAGTAAGTCACTTGAATGACGCTAGTGTGAAGGCTCAATTAACCCGTTGAGTACCAACGACGTGTGTTATATTTTATTCTGGCTATATTAAGACGATACTATGCAGCTTAGAAACGATCTGTGGTAGCTAAAAGTGGGGGTTGAGATAGTTTGAAGGCCATATTATCGCCAGAGGTCTTTCTTAAGCTGAACAAAATTGTCTAATAGTTGCCAAAATATGATGGAAAGGACATCCCTGGTACTGGACGGGTTAACTTTGTTCACTACAATGGCGTAATTTGAAATATATCCTGATTAACATTAGTCTATTTTAACCCATACAGTACCGGTGACGTCCTTTTCTATGTATTGTGGCAACTATTAGACGATTGTATTCAGATTAGGAAGGACCTTTAGCAAAAATAAGGCTTCAAACGATCTCAACCAACGCTTCTAACTACTGTAGATCCTTCCTAAGCTGCACAGTACCGTCTAAATATAGCTAACATAAACGATAACACACGCCGCTGGTACTCAAAGGGTTAATAAAACACTAAACCATATGGCTAGCAAAGACGGAAGGGAGAGAGGAAGGAGAGATGATATAGGGGAGAAGAAAACAAAATTAACCCCTTCTGTACCGGCGACGTGTTTCTCATTTTATCATAGCTATATTTAGACGAGTTTGTGCAGTTTAAGAAGGATCTGTGGCAGTAAAAGGGTCAAGGGAGATAGTTCAAAGCCTGTTAATCGCTGCAGGCCCTTTTTTTAGCTGAACAAAATCGTATAATAGTAGCCATAACAAAGCTAAAAGAACGGCACCGGTAATGAAGGGGTTAACAGGACACACAGAAGAAAGAACGGCACCGGTAATGAAGGGGTTAACAGGACACACAGAAGAAAGGAAGGGGGGAGGGAGGGAGGGAGAGGAAGGAAGGAATCAGGTTTATTCCTTACGATAGAGACAACAATATAAGAACCAAAGAAGAAGGATAGAAGGATAAAAGGAAAGAAGAAGGATAGAAGGATAAAAGGAAAGAAGAAGGATAGAAGGATAAAAGGAAAGAAGAAGGATAGAAGGATAAAAGGAAAGAAGAAGGATAAAAGGAAAGAAGAAGGATAAAAGGAAAGAAGAAGGATAGAAGGATAAAAGGAAAAAAGAAGGATAAAAGGAAAGAAGAAGGATAGAAGGATAAAAGGAAAGAAGAAGGATAGAAGGATAAAAGGAAAGAAGAAGGATAGAAGGATAAAAGGGAAGAGGGTGATACAAAGAGGAAAGGAAAAGCAAGATATATTTATGTTAGCTATAAAAAGAAGAATATCAATGAAAGCCTGAGGGAAACTGGCTTGTTCCCATCGATGTGTTCCTACCATTATGTCCTCATGAATGGAAGGAAGACAGGAAGGAGAGGTAATATAGGGAAGGTTTTTTGCATGTATTCATTATTTTTCTAGTTTCCTCCCTAGACCTCCATCAAAATTTAAAACATCCATTAGATCCCCTTTTTAGACTAATTTGTACATTTTTCGGTAGAAAAATTTCCCGGCCGAAGGCCAGCTCACTATCGTTCGCCAGGGAAAATATTACACCTAAATAGCACGAAAGGTCTAAATATTGACGAAGAAATGGGGCGAAAGGTCTTAAAATCGACTAACTAATGTGGCAAGCATCTTAACTTCTGAAAACTAATGGGGCTAAACACGAGGGAGAGAGTGGTCCGGAAAACCGGCCCACAAAACGGGACACAAATATAAGGGAAAGGGAAAGAAGGAACAAAGGAAGAAAAGAAGAAAATATAGGACAGGAAAGGAAACTCTCTTATTTCCAGCGATATGCCCTGACGAAACAAGGAGGTGAAGAACGCCTCACCCTCGACCCCTGCCGGCACCACTTGGGATTTGTCTGTGGCTGTAAACAAACAAAATGGGAATATTGCGTGACAACCTTGTATTTATTAGTGGCCCCTCCATCATTGACGAACATGCCTATTACATAAGGCATCCTCTTCAAACACTAATCCGCCGTAGTTTGAATCTACCGCGCAGAGCATTTAAAAACTGAGGAGCCTTCATCATGAGCGCACGCGACCTCACTCATGGCTTCAGTCATTATGAATTGGGTTCTCACTACGAAAAAACTTCGTAAAAAATAAAAACAAAAAGAAAATAAGAATAACTATCCAATAAGCTTTCCATCATATCGTGGATGTACTTGTGTGGATTTCTGACCAGACGCTGAATCAGGCGTCATTCCTCCTTCTTTGCTCTGCGCTCAGCCTGCCCGGACGTACCTTTCAGGCTCCGCTGGTTCCGCATTCGTTGCGTCCCTAGTGAGTTTTTTCTCATTTGTTTACTCTAGGATGTATCGAGTAAGGTTAGGATAGGCGTAGCAGGAGTGTCCTGGGCTGGTTGCCCGCAGTGCAGTGTATTTTGGGTCGTATGTATGGGGCATCTATTTCGGATGTACCCTCGTGGTCCTGTTGTGGACACGTGAACTTTTCACAGTTGTGTTAGTTGGTGATGCAGGCGGCTTTCATTACGCGTTAATTATTGCTGCCTTTTATCCTTCTGATGAGGTAAGCTGTGTGTTTGCTGACATTCCCAGCGTATTTTTCTTCACTTAGTGAAGTTTTTTCTGGGTCCGTGTCAGGCTTCCCGGGGTGGGAAGTTATCGCTTCGGTGGTGTGTTGGCGGTGGTTCCTGTTGTGATATTCCAGTGTGTGTTTATATTTCAAGTATTTTCATGCCGTCTACCTAGGCCTAGCCAGCCGCTCGTAGCTTTGCCACATGTCTAGTGTTATTATTTATTAAATATGCCCTACTGTGTCATGTGTATCCGGGTTTTAGTTGTGTATTGGCTAATTCCTCGGACTATATTTGTTTCCTGGTTTAGTTGTGTATTGGCTAATTCCACGGATTATGTTGTGACCTTGGTTAGTCGTGCGTGTCTCTCCTCGTGTCGTATTGTTCAGATGGTGTCTGTTCAGGGTGGGGTTTGCCTTCCGGCGGGTTTTTTCTCGGTTTCACCATGAAAAATCCTGACCGATGAGCAGTGTTGGGCCACACGTGGTTTTTAACTCTGGCTGGTTCCCCGGCGTGGGGAGGTGTCTGTGGCTCTCCAGGACTGCGTCTCTGTGGGTGCCTGGTTTCAGGCCTCCTTTAAATTCCCGGCGGGATGGCTGTACCCATCCTTACATATATATATAGATATATATAAAGAAACGACGTTCTTGAGAACACTCGTTTTTTATAGGTTTTTCTACCTGGTTTACGACAACCACATGGAAAACCTAGCTGTTGTTTAGGCGTTCCTCCCCGGCGATCTTTTACAAAGAAGTGGGGTCAGGAACTTGTGGGGTTAACTTTTAGACTTCTCACCCGGCGGGTGCACCTGAGCAGGGTGGGATAAAACGACTTAGGTCTCATATAGTTAACCAATCCATTTGAGTGATACTCTGTGTATCGCTGCCTTTACTCTTACGGCAATTGAAGGATCAGTGAGGTTTAACCAAATCGATTCCCACACCCGGCGGGTGCCCCTAAGTGGAGGAACTAAGGAATTTATAAACAAATTCAATTTCGATTAACCTTAATTGGGTGATACTTTCAGTATCGCCGCCTTCTATTTTTACGACGATCGTTTGGGACAATTCGTTAAAAAAAATCAGATCTCGTATATTCCTGCCCTGGGCTATTCTACTAAAATATTTCAAGGGCCGGCGTCTTTATGAGGGGGGGCTTTGTTACAAAATTGAATCTTGAGACAGTCACCACCTCCTACAGACTATAAGTGCCATACTGGACCATTATATCAGAGGGTATTCTTCATGTTCTTTAGCTAAGAAGATTTGTTTAGCCTCTTTACACCCAGCCGCGTAGCGAGATGTGTTAGCTGTGTCTTTGCATCCCGTTACCCAGCGGGTTATTAACACTTGTATGCGAACACGTGGGTTAACCTTATGAGCATTAATTCCTGGAAATTTTTCTTTATTTTTCCAGAGCTGAGCTCCGGCGGACCAATACAGACCCGGCGGTAGTTTCCTCACACCAGTCTCTGTCATGGCTAATGTGGCCCCAGTTTTTGCCCTGTGCATTACCCCTACTTGCGCGGGTATCCCAATTTTTGCGCATACCCTTTGCATAAGGTGTGTTAGATGTCTAGACCGTTCAAGGGGTCTCTGGGTTACACTTAATTGTTCCTTTTGCTCCCAATTAGCCAATAAAGTCCTATGTGACAATGACAAGACCGCGGCGGTAGCGTTGAGAGAGGTCAGACAACAAATGTCGGCCTACACTACCATTGTCGCACATAAGTCACTTCAATGTGACAACGTCCCACTTTGGGATAAGTTGCTGTCAGAGCACCCTCCCCCTAAACGTACCTCTAGAGTAACGGGTTTTAAGCCGACAGAGACTAGCCAGGGTTCTGTATCGTCTGTGGATACGTTTAAACGCCCGAGAGAGCCTACTCCCCCGGCAGCCACCTCCTCGTCGCAGGCGAGATCGAGGTCAAGGTCACCCCTCAGACAGCGGTCTTCAAGTCGGGCCTCTTCCCCGGCTAGTAAGAAGTGTAAGACTGAAGCTTCCCCAGTGGCCATGGTGGTGATTCTTCCAAACTAGGTCTAGTTCGCGGTCACACCGTAGCCACAAAATCCTCCAAAAAGGATTCCCATAAGAAGTCCTCTCGACATTCTACTAAGTCTAGTGCATCTCATCGTACCTCTACACCTGAAAATGTTTCTGTTACAGCCTCAGAGTATAGTGAAGCGCCTGTCCCTAAACAAGATTTACCTATTGATATTTTAACCCTAGAAACGGAAAGTTCAGGAAATTCAATAATTGAGAATGTTTCAGACTCTCAAGAGAGCGTAGGCCAGAGCCTCGGTGTTTGGCGGTTTGCTCAGCCAGGGTCTGACCATCCACGTCCGACTCATACGAGTCACACAGTAGCCGATGTCCACAGGGACGCGGCGACCCCATCCTCTATCCCTGATTTATCTTGGAAACAAGGTGCCCCTGCCTCGGCGGGGTCTTCTCAGGAGGATCGGGAGGAACAAGATGAAGTGTCATTAATTTCAGATAGGGAGGGACAAGGGTCAGGCTCAGGCCTGGACGCCGCCCATGATAATACTGATTCACCTGAAAGTTCTGCATCTAAACAGTTTGTTACAGCACAAGAAATTGATGGGTTACTTACTCATGCTCTATCAAAATTCTTTAATCAACAACGAGAAAACCCCACAATGGACTTGGGGGCTCCCTTGACAAGTTCTGCGGTACGGCCTCTGATAACGTCAATCGATTTATCTAAGATTCCTAACCCTCCTACTCTGTCACCGGCAGGGAGCTCTAAGCCAGCTACGGCGGCATTCACTACGTCAAATGTCAGGGTCATTACGGATGTTAATCCACCCCCTCTAGACAAAGCGCCTCTTAGAAAGGTAGCTATGCCCCTGCTTTATGGGCCAGACGAGTCATGGGTCCCTTTGAACCCCTCTAAGCCAGAGCTTGCCCAGCCTACCTTGTCAGGGGAACTCCCGGTACCACGTGAGTGGTTTATCCAGGGAAATAAGTCTAAGAAATTAAGGGCATTGGATGCCTTGGGTAATGTTTTGGACGTAAATATCAAGGCTATACCTAGTTATTATCATCAGGATTATTTTGTTTATGCATCTAAGCCTGCTTTACCCCCTGCCTCAGCTTCAAAACTTTTTTCAGACTGGTCTAAGCTGGATGGGTTTAATGATATTAAGGCTCTGTCGGCTCTTACTCCTGAACTAGATTTACAGACCGTCACAGACGAGACAGCTAATCCAGTGTTGAAGGTGGGACAGTTGGGACCAGGACCTTGGGTGGATTGGGAGGTAGAGGCTCAAAACTTTGCAACCACTTTCACTTCTAAATCTTCCCACCAGATCCCTCAGGATACACATTCATGGTTCTCCATGCCGGTAGGTTCTGCCGGCGGAGTTCCGTCAGCTTTATTTTCTTTTCTAGCTGCCCCTAAGATTAATCTTTGTGAACTAAAGGAACCATTCACTACCCCTACCCCTTCTCACCTAGACAGAGAATTTAGGCTAAGGGGAAAAGCTTTCCGCCTGTTTTCACAGTACATAGTTTCTCAACAGGTGGCTAAGTCTTTACTCAGGTCTACTCAGGCAATCGCAGACGCGGATGCTCGAAGATCAGTTGAGTTATCCCAGCGTCTGATTCTTCAGTCGTCGATTCAATCCTTAGGTGACATACGCACAGCCTTACTTGAGGCGGTGCGAGCACGACAGGATCTTAGGATGTCATTAGTTCGCAAGCTGCCTGATCGCATTGCTAACCAGGTGGTAATGTCCCCAGTACTTACACCTTCTTTAATGTCCCCTGATGTATGGCGAACAGTGTTTAACATGGCACAGGCCGTGAAGCACAGTCCCGCACAGGCTAAGAAACCCGCATTTAACTTCCCCAAACCTAAGCCTCCTACTAAAGCTCAGCCAGGGGGTTCTAAGCCGTTTCTTCCGCCTAAGTCCTCCCAATCCCCCCTGGGTCAGTTCAGGCATAGACAGAGAGGGTTTTCAGGACAGAGGGGACGCGGCCAGTATAAGCCGGGGCAGGGCCAGTCTTCGGCCCACACCAGCCAGCCGGCGAAGCGTCCAACACCACCAAACCCACCATCAAAAAACTAAAGTCTTTCTCACTCCCAGTGCCTATCTTAGAGCCGGAGGAAACCGAGGGAAGTACAGCCGGCGAACCCTTGTCTGCTAACTGGGTCGTTCCGAACGTGTCACCAAGCATGGCCGTTAAAACCTGGGCACGGATGGTGGCACGCAAAGGCATCACTTGGCAGTGGCTCCGGCGACCTCGCTTACGTCAGCCGACAACGGCAAATTGTGTTTCATTAGAGGTGGAGTTGCTGGTCCAGGAGATGATTGCCAAGAATGTCATCATCCCGGTCCCTCCAGATTACCCTGTATTCACGTCAAAAACTGTTTTTGGTTCCCAAACGGGACAGTGTTCAGATGAGGCCGGTCGTAGACCTGTCTTATCTGAATCTTCACATTTACAACGAGTCTTTCAGAATGTTAACAGTTCATCAAATCAGGCTAACACTTCCGCCGGGAGGCTGGATGTGTTCCCTAGACCTGACAGACGCCTATTGGCACGTGTCGGTCAACAAAAGATTTCAAAGGTTTCTGGCCTTGAGGATCAGGCACCAAAATTTTGTTTTTCAGAGGATGCCGTTCAGTTTGAACCTAGCACCTCGATTATTCACGAAACTAGTCCGGCAAGCCCTGATGCCGTTGTTAAAACAGGGAATCAGAGTGTTGTGGTATCTAGACGACTGGCTGGTGGTGGCAGAGACACAACAATTATGCAAAAAACATGTCAATATCATTTTAAATCATGTCAAAACTCTAGGCTTCAAGGTAAATCTGGTAAAGTCAAACCTTGTTCCCTCAAGAGTAATTCAGTGGATAGGGCTGGTCTGGGACACCGCCGCTCTCACTCTGAGTCAGAGTGTGGACAATCGCAACAGGTTTCGCAGGAAACTGTTCAGGTTTCTTCACAGTCTGACTACGACACGAAGAGTCTGGGAGTCTCTGGTCGGCTCTCTCAACTGGATTCAGCTAACTGTCAAGTTGGGCCGGTTGAAAGTAAAACGATTAATATTGGAAGGCAACAAATATTTCCCACTCTTACCGGCGGGAAAATTATGGCCCATACCAAAAATTAATCCACACCTTACTAGCGGTCTGGGCGAAGAGGGAAACATTGCACTCAATCATGTCATGGACCTCTCCTCCTCCAACGGTATGGGTAGACACGGATGCGTCAGGCACCATAGGGTGGGGATTTCAGTCAAATCAGGGGCACCAGGGTCAGGGACTTTGGTCCCACTTAGAAATCTCTCACATAAATGTCAAAGAGTTACTAGTCCCCTTGTATTTCCTTCAGGCTCACGGCCCGGCGTTACGGGGCAAGTCAGTGGCCTTCAGAATGGACAATCTGAATGCAGTTCACTGTATTCAGAAACAAGGGTCAACGAGGTCAAGGAAGTTGCTACTCGTGTCGGAAGAGATTTTTGTTCTAGCCACCAGTCTAGATATTTATCTTCACGCATCTTATCTCCCAGGCGTAGCGAACGTCTGGGCAGACGCTCTGTCCCGGAGACAGAGCACGAAAGTAGAATGGGAGCTCAAGCAACCCATTTTCGACCTAATGATTGCGGAGCTCTCCCATCCACAAGTGGATCTTTTTGCGTCCGAGGAGACTCACAAGCTCCCTCTATACCTCACCCGCCGGGCGATAACGCCGGCAGGGGGGCCAGACGCCCTAGTGACAGACTGGAACAGATGGAGCTCCATCTATCTGTTTCCGCCGCCAGATGCGTCACTAATGTGCCACGTAGTGAACAAACTACGAGTTTATCGAGGCTTAGTCTCGCTAATCGCGCCCCTGTGGCCGGCGCAGGTGTGGTACCAGCAATAATAATGTGGTGCCCGGACCCGGTATCGCTCCCGGTCGGGTACTTCCACTTAGACACGATTGGCAACCTAGAGACCTCGCTGACTTTTGCATTATGGACATTCAGGAGGCCAAGTGGCTAGCACCATACGGTAGGGATGTGACCAATAAATTGCTCAATCAATATACTCAGTCTACTAAGCGACAATATCAATCTCATTGGAAAGCTTTTACTTCTTGGATTGTTAGAACGGAACAAACTGTACCCTCAGTGGCATTGGTTTTTAATTACTTGAACTATCTGTTTGAGCAGAAACGTTTATCTGTGGTTACTTTGAAGAATCACTTAACTGCGATTAGAGTGCCCTTTTTCGACCTTACAGGTCTATCCATACCGGTGGCGGAGGAAACAGGATTTATGAGAGCGTGTTTTAAACTCCGCCCACCTCCCCGTCAGCTCATGCCTACTTGGTCTCTGGACAAAGCTTTGTCTTTACTTCATTCTCGTCTGTATCAAAATACTGCAGACTTTGCTTTAATCTTAAAGAAGGCAGTTTTCCTTTTGGCTTTGGCCACCGGAAACAGAGTGTCTGAGCTGGCGGCGATGAGCAACACACCTAATTGTCTTAGGTTTGGTAGACTTAATGATTCAATTTCCATTGCACCCTCCCCGGCGTTTGTAGCCAAGAATGAGCATAGTGCACACGTGTTTTCTGAGTTCACGGTGCCGGCGTTAAAAAGGGGAAAGGTGCATCATAATTTATGTCCAGTGCAAGCTCTAACCAAATATTTGAGAATAGCTCCTCATAACCCCCAAGGTGCTTTATGGGTAGCGAGTACGGGTAAACGCTTACTTAAACGGCGATTAGCCTCTCTTCTGGTAGAAGTCATTAAAGAGAGTAATCCCGGCGTTGTGGGTAGGGCCCACGATTTACGCAAGTGGGCGGCCTCTTTACGTTTCCTGAAAAACTTTTCAGTTGAAGATATTGCGTCCACACAGTTGTGGGCGTCTAATCATACGTTTCTCTCTAGATACTTGTCAGTTGCTCTAGACAAACCTTCCTTACCATGTATAGCTTTAAGGCAGAGGGTCTAGGTGGCCCTGCAGTCACTTATGTTTATTTTCACGGAAGGGGGGGGGTGCAGTCAATTGACATAGGACACCCTAGACCCCGCCGGAGTATGAGAGCTGTGATACAATTTAAGGTTAAAATGTGATATGAAAATTTCTCTGCGAGAATTTGTGCTAGTACAAAGTTTAGTACAAAACAACGGTGTTGTTATAGTAGTTTTAGCTGCGAAAGCAATGTAACATTAGTTCAATGGAGTTCATTAGCAATTGATCTCCACATGTATTTTGGGGTTTATGATGTGCACATATAAACTTATAACTTATTATTTTTGTCACCACTCGTTGAGTGGGGTGCCTTTTGTAACTACAGATCTGTGTTCAGAATCTTCAGGGTTACCTATTTTTGTCGGGCAGGCTTCTTTGAAGCACGCACCTGCCTGAACCCCTTTTTCTTGTATATTTCCGGCCTACGCCGTATTAAATACATTTTTCAAAAGTAAGAATACTATGTGGTTGTTTTTATTATCTGCTTTTCTAGAGTTATGATATGATTACGAATGTCCCCCTCCAGTCTTAGATATCAGGCATGTTCGTCAATGATGGAGGGGCCACTAATAAATTATAGGTTTGACTCCTGTAAGGAGATAAAGAAAACCTAATATTTAGTAGTGGCCCCGTAATCATTGACGACTGGGGCCCTCCCGACCGTCCCCTTCCCATTCGTTGATGTATTAAGGATTTTGGTTTACTTGATATGTCAGTGAAGGAGGAATGACGCCTGATTCAGCGTCTGGTCAGAAATCCACACAAGTACATCCACGATATGATGGAAAGCTTATTGGATAGTTATTCTTATTTTCTTTTTGTTTTTATTTTTTACGAAGTTTTTTCGTAGTGAGAACCCAATTCATAATGACTGAAGCCATGAGTGAGGTCGCGTGCGCTCATGATGAAGGCTCCTCAGTTTTTAAATGCTCTGCGCGGTAGATTCAAACTACGGCGGATTAGTGTTTGAAGAGGATGCCTTATGTAATAGGCATGTTCGTCAATGATTACGGGGCCACTACTAAATATTAGGTTTTCTTTATCTCCTTACAGGAGTCAAACCTATAGTGTGTGTCCCCACAACCAACATCGCCAGAAACGCCGACGAAGCAGGTGAAGCCGCCCGGATAGCAGAAAATAAAAAGCGAGAAAAATATCAAGCCATCGCCAGAAATCATCAGTTTGAGCCCCTGGCATTCGAAACTTCAGGAGTCTTCGGCCCTACCACCCTTAAGATGGTGAATGAAATAGGCCGTAAAATCAAAGAAGTGTCAGGAGAACCCCGGGAAACCCTCTGGCTCAAGCAAAGACTAGGGATGGCTATCCTCCGGGGCAATGCCACCAGCGTCATGAGCTCAGTTCGACTGGACTGGGTCATGCCACTGTGTGAGGCCCGGGCAGGAGTGGTGTATCCGTAGTCTTTCCACAGTAGGGTAAAACAAAACATAAACTTTATGTGTGTGTGTGTGTGTTTGTCGATGTGTATGTGTGTGTGTGTGTGTGTGTGTGATCGCAGTATTTGTACGGTTGATATATCTTTCAAAACTTATTTTTATGGATATTATTTTGCCGTCGACGTGTGCCGCGTTGTTTGTCTGTGTGTGTGTGTTTTTTTTTATGTATTGGGATTCTCACAAGAACATGGACGGATATATATTATTATGTTCTCTCCACCAACCAACTTTACTTCTAAACTCGATTAATGAAATTAACAAACACATGTGGCAGTCCGTGGATTCGAACCCAGGATGCTCACACCGAAATCAACACACTTATGCATTGCGCCACGAAGACAGTTATATTAAGATAGTAACTTTATTTCGTGCTCGAGTAGAAACGATAAACTTATAGTAATACCGACTATAATCGCCTCTGTGCACAACGAACACAGAGAGAGTTCCTGCACATCCTTACCTGCCAAGTGTTCTGGTAAAACTGCTAGATACGAAAATAGCAACTCAGGTCTAAATACTGAACCTGCCAAGTGTTCTGGCTATCAGTTGTGTACGACACCAACATAAATGCAACAAGAAGTAACTGTGAACCCCGAAGCTCACTTTCCAGGTTATAGACTGGAGTTACGGAAGCCGAGACTCACCTCTAATCCATATACTTGCTTGTGGTTCGATACCTTGCAAAGCTAGTGGGATGAGACCAGCGAAGGCAAGAAAAGAGACTGCAAATTGTCCAGCCCAGAATTCCAGGCCTGACCAAACTCTTGCGAAAGACGAAAGCAATCCTAAAAATCCATCACCCTGAGAAAGCAAAAAATCAATAAGTCCCCCTCCGACACCAGGAAAATTCACTAAAGTTTGTTGTGCATCTCTAATTTGTTAGAGTATCTTCTTGCCATAGCGTGTTTCCAACCGCTCAGGAAGACAAGACACTCTATATCCTTGCTATTCCACTAATTATATATCCTCAACTTACAATTCTCGTACCAACATGATCTATCTATCTATTTATTCAGGCCCATTCCCCATGTTCTCTCTCTCTCTCTCTCTCTATATATATATATATATATATATATATATATATATATATATATTATATATATATATATATATATATATATATATATATATATATATATATATATATATATATATATATATATATATTTTCTTTTTATTTATTTATTTATTTATTCGTTTTTATTATGTTATTTTTCTTTTCCCCCGGGGGTGGCCGACTCGAGACAGCCCGAATACACACGCCAACCCCTCCCCCATACCATTCCTATCTCTCTCCTCTCACTCCCCACTAGCTCCGTCACTGCCTCCCCCACTTTCCCACCCTTCTCACCCCTACTCTCAATGCTTCTCCCATGATGAATGATTCTACTTTGCTTGTTATCGTAGGTAATTGTATACAAATATTAATTCACTCACTTCACTATGTTTATTATTATTCACAGATAATAACAAAAGGATACTTCATACACCTAGAAAGGTAAATTACATCATACAAGTCGGTACGATAACTGCTGTTGTTCCCAAGCGGTGTAGTTATTGCCAAATCAAATATATATCTCTCAATATATACATATCTATCTGTCTCTGCGAATTAATCGAGTCAACTGTACATATAGTTTCGTTGATATTGGTATACAGTAGGCTAATTTACTTTAACTGGACATGTTTCAGAGTCTTACTGTAGGTCATTGCGCTTTTAGCACAAGAGGGGTACGGTACACCTTTCTATTCAAGGAAAGAGGAAGTTTTTAAGTTAGAATTGGCAATTCAATTCATTGAACCTGCCCCACATCTTATTCTTGCAATAGTAGCAGCCTCTGTGCTCACCTCAATGATGCATGCTACATTTACTTAGAGATAATTATACATACGCGAACGAAACGCCCCAATGCATCTGTCCCCAGCAGAGATTATATACTAGCCAGCTGTTGCTGGCTGTTCTAGGATTGGTCAGCTCAATTATCATCTATAAGGAGATAGGGGCAACTGATTTTTGACACTAGCTGGTCCGCCGTCTTGCTTTATTATTTATTTGATATTGTGTTTAATTGTTATTGAGGTATTTGCTTATTTTTACCATTTTCGAGGAATATATTGTTAACTTGGTAGCATTCAAGGAGACTACTGCAGGACTCTTCTTCTTACCTCTGACCGGGTATAGGCTATCCTAGTGTTTACTACCCTATACCCCTTTGAAAGGACATTAGCCTAACCTAACAACCTTACCTAACCTAACCTAGTATTATAGGTGGGGGCTGCCGCCCCCACACCCCCGCTTTGACTTAGATTTTTGGTGTATTTGTCTGTGAAGTGGGCATTTTTCAATTTGTTGATAACGAAAATCCTCCATGGGACTATATGGAGAAAAAAATATGGCGAATCTATTGGTGCCTATTTTTCCTAATAAATTGTTTCTCATAACGTCGCACTAGTGTCCTTGAATATTATCGTTAACTTGTCCAATAGGCTAAAAAAAAAAAAAAAAAAAAATCACAGGACGCGGTAGTGTAGAATATACAATATGGCGGATACTCTATAACTAGTGTCATAATTCTCCCTATAGTTCGCTACACGACACACGTGACAGATATCAGCTGCGTAAACATGGCAGACATCATAGACATGCTTGCCTCTTGGTCAGATCACATTTTAACTTATAGGCCTATCTTTGTTTCCTGGAGATGTTATATATATATATATATATATATGCTTATGTACAATGATTTACTATACTTTGATGTAACCGTTGTCAGCTGTTTTAAACTTCCAAACCTGTTTAGTGTAGGCTAATACAGTTTATCAAAACTAAGTGGTTCCAGTTAACTTGGTCAATGACCTTGAATACAATTATGCACTAACCCTAGGCTATCTCTGAACTATTTGGATTACTGTGATAGTGTTGACTAAATATCTCTTGAAATACTTTATACAGTACAATGTTCACCTAGGCTTTAGGCGAGGTTGGGACCGTTGGGTAAGAGTTGTGTTAGCGGGCGTACCGTGTAACCATCCACTTTGTTGTTGTTATTGTTGTTGTTCCCTAAACTGCCTGGCCGAACAGCCCCGCGTCCGCATTGTTTAAATAGTCGCATGCTCGCAGTTACATTCGCGTCTAATTTGACTCCTTTTTCGTAATTGTTTAATCGAAGTACTCTTTTCTAGTTATTAAAAACGTATTCTATGGTGTATTATATGATATATAGAAGCAATAGAACTGTTCAAATGACCTGGGAAGTGTATATTAACCCGTGGAGCCCCGGCTAGTTTTGTAATGCTTGTTCACCAGAACCCGGCCGGTTTTCAAAAAATGGTTTTTATTCCAGAAACAATAGCGAATGGGTTAGGAATGAAGGAAAAACCACGAAAAACCACTCAAAAAGCTTAAAGAATGGTCCTACAGAGCCCCCGAAAACGTATTTTACAAGAGTAAAAAATTGAAGGCAATTACCCCCAAAAAACAGGTTATTGCGCACTCACGCGCACGCACGTGGACTTTGAGAATTTTCAACCATCGGCACTGTTGCGTGGGATACGTACACAGTTCCCATACAAATCTGAGCCCTCTTGAGTGGCTACACCTGAGGTTACGGTCGGCGCAATTAGGGTGACGCATCAGATGCGTCGCTGGGGCTGTGCGTTACATACATCGCCGACGCGTCAGACGCGTCGCTGGGGCTGTACGGGTTAAACCAAATACAAAACTGAATAATGAGTTAAGAGATATGTGTTTTTTATCACTTTTCAACCCAAGACCAGCGGGGGTCTGGGGGCAGCAGCCCCCAGGCCCAGGATGCCCAGGTTACCTTAGGTTAGGTTAGGTTAATGACCAGCTATGTAAGTACAGTAGTGAACATTTGGTTCAGTCTGTGCTCAAAAATCCATTTTCTTTAGGAGGAGGCCATACACTAAACAATTACCGTATTAATGCGCGGACGAATGGCGAGCGCCTAGGTTAAATATGCAGATTTCAATTTTATCGAAGAATAGGTCTAGATGGGATGGTGGCCATTTAGACAATTGGCTGCCATGATGGCGCCATCTTGCAGGCTGTGGAACCAAAATGGCAATAATACCGTACGACTTTGTAACTGTCAGTCAGGCCTAATTATATTTTGTGTAGGCTAGGCCTATTTTGTGTTAATACTATTCAGTCTTTTCAGATAGCCTAATCTTATTATCTGAGAAATTGATTAGCCTATCGATTAATCAACCGTCAATTCAATGAACGAATATTTTTTGTTAGCCTATGGGTAGCATTAGCCTAATTGTAAAGCGAAGTTGAGTAGCATTACGATAATCGGCCTCGTTTTACACCCTGAAATTTATTCGTACGCTCGCGATCATGTTCCCGTCTATTTTGACTGCTGTGGGTTATTTTAAGTTGAGGGTGGGCTTTGACTTTCCCCAGTCCTCACCCCCTAATGACTTATTGTCATCATCATACTGTAGGCTATTGCCAGCAGAGGGGCAAATAACAAGTACAGTATTTAACCCTTCCCACCCGGGCTGGTCCTCCAAAGGACAGTGTGGGCTACCCGGGCGATCTGGCCGAAAAACGTCTAGGCCTAGGCTACCGTTTTTTTGTTTATTTTAACTGCTAGAAATTTTTCCACGCATCTATAAACGTAGTGCGGTTTCCAATCTGTAGACTGGCGTTGAGTAGAGCTCTCTAAGTCAACTGGTTCAGTTGTGATGACGATTTCCGTGGAGCGAATTTTGCCACAATGTTGACAATATTGGAGCTTTTCAGACACTAATTTCGTCTGACGTCACAACAATAACATTGATCCGACGTCTCCTTCTTGTTTTCGAAGGTGCGGTGACGCAACGATCGGCTTTGGTTACATGCGTCGGACGCACGGCGTTCAGACCAAGCTGAATATGCTTTCAAGCTTACTGCCTATTAAAAGGACACCCGGGCTTCTGCCCATCTGCCGCGGTGTCCTTTTAAAAGGACACCCGGGCTGGAAGGGTTAAGGAACACCCCGTTCTTAACATTAATCAGTAGGCTGTAACTTTGTTTGAATACCACAAATTTTGTTGATATATGTGAAGATAAATATGGAATCTATAATATTATGTTCTAAAGATCATATGAAAATTTGTTTTAACCCTCGGCAAAACCTAATAAAAAAGTATGGTACTAAAATATCTTTTTTGTAACAAGGTTGTGACGGTTGTCAATACGGTACTTCCAGTTATCGACAGCTCTAAAAGATCATATGAAAATGTGTTTTAACCCTCGGAAAAACCTAATATAAAAGTACTATATAAAATTAGACTTAATCGACTTTTCTTTCGCCTTCGTATTATCGACAGCCAAATTTTTTTTTTTTTTACTAAGGGATTAGTAGCCAACCAGCGGGGGTGTGGGGGCTGCAGCCCCCACCTATAATACTAGGATAGGTTAAGTAAGGTTGTTAGGTTAGGTTAATGTCTTTTCAAATCACTATCGGGGGGCGTGTCTCAACAACGCGGTTTTTTTACGGCGTTTTTTTTCGGTTCTTTGCCCCTTGCTGGCAATATATATGATGATGACAATATGTCATGGGATGATGGGGGTGCCCCCCCTCAACCTATTGTATCCAATGGCAGTCAAAATAGACGGGAACATGATCGCAAGCGTCTGCCGCTGTCATGTTTACATAGGTGACAGGTCGATTTGCCGTGGTTAAGTTCGCGTCTATTTTGACGGCGATTTTTTTTCGGTTATTTGCCCCCTGCTGGCAATATACAGTATATGATGATGAAAATATATCGTGAGGGGGGGAACATATTATTGTATCCAACGGCAGTCAAAATAGACGGGAACATGATGGCAAGCGTCCGCCGCTGCTCCGCGTAGTGTAAACAAGGCGAGCGGTACGCCGAACTCTACATTCTTGGGGTAGAATGTAGAGTTCGGGCGTACCACCAGCATTGTTTACAGTATGCGGAGTGGCGGCGGACGCTTGCCATCATGTTCCCATCTATTTTGACTGCTGTTGGATACAATAATATGTTGAGGGGGGGGGATTTGTCTCCCCTCACACCCCCAAGACATATTGTCATCATCATATATATTGCCAGCAGGCCCGCAGGGGGCAAATAACCAAAAAAAAATTGCCGTCAAAATAGACGCGAACTTAACTGCGGCGATCGACCATGTAAACATGACGGCGGCGTCGGGCGCTTGCGATCATGTTCCCTTCTATTTTGGCTGCCATTGGATACAATGATATGTTGAGGGGGATTCGCCGTCAAAATAGACGCGAACATAACCGCAGCGATCGACCTATGTAAACATGACGACCGTATGCCCGGACAGTACATCCATCCCTATTCTTGCCAAAATCTGTCCTATACCTATATATTCTGTCCATTATAGTCCCTGCACAAGGGCATGCCCTAGTCCTACCATGGCCCAATCA
This sequence comes from Paralithodes platypus, assembly GCA_032716605.1. NCBI lineage: Eukaryota > Metazoa > Arthropoda > Malacostraca > Decapoda > Lithodidae > Paralithodes > Paralithodes platypus. The sequence goes on along the minus strand of CM064552.1, from coordinate 14,375,319 downwards.
TACCGTTGCCAGACTGTACACCCTGCGAGCATACGACTCCTTTAAACAAAGCGACGGTATGCCCGCTAACCCAACCCTTATCTCTTTATCTTCTATTAACCTAAAATAATATTACAGTAGGCCTATTTATAGCTTTTTCTAGTATAGGTACAGTATTTGGCATTTTTGTTGTACAGTCTCATTTAATGGGTTATTTAAATGGATATGAGCTTGCATGGTAATAATGACAAGTACAGTATTTGCAAACTCCACTTCAGTCATACATTCAAAGCGGCAGTTTAAATAGCTAATGGAAATATTTAGGGCAAAAATGTTAAGTGTGGGCGTACCGCCAGCCTTGTTTACACTATGCGTAGTGGCGTCGGACCTTTGCCATCATGTTCCCGTCTATTTTGACTGCCTTTGGATGTGTTGAGGGGGGGCTTTGCCTCCCCTCACCCCCCCATGACATATTGTCATCATCATATATATTGCCAGCAGGGGGCAAATTACCGAGAAAAATCGCCGTCAAAATAGACGCGAACTTAACCACGGCGATCGACAAATGTAAACATGACGGCGGCCGGGGAGGCATCGGACCTTTGCAATCATGTTCCCGTCTATTTTGAATGCCATTGGATACAATAATATGTTGAGGGGGGCTTTGCCCCCCCCCCCCATGACATATTGTCATCATCATATATATTGCCAGCAGGGGGCAAATAACCGAAAAAAATCGCCGTCAAAATAGACGCGAAGTTAACCGCGGCGATCGCCCTATGTAAACATGACGACCGTACGCCCGGAATCTACATCCATCCCATATTTAGTTCGCACCTAATTTGGCTATTTTAATTGTTGTATTCTGTACTGTCTATTTATACTTATGTCATATTATTATATTATTTTAACTTATCCCCATAGATTTCAGGGTAGTTAAATATGACGTAGGTGAGAGGTATGGGCATCAAGTTACCCGCTGTGAAGTGTCGTACTGAAACATTGAGGTCCTTTCTAAGGAAAATTAAATTATGTAATGATAACCAGATGAACATGTACGGTAAATACAGTTTTGTCCTTTCTATTGTATTGCCAAAAGTGTGAGCACTGTGCCAGAGTGGGTAGTTAACGCCAACACGGTAGTAAAGTTTGAAATAGTGACCAGGCTACTGAGCTGGAGCCACAGGCCTAGGCCTCTTCCAAAAGAACATCTGCGAGTATTAGTGTAGCATCGTGCAGACACACTGAACCTAATCAGGGTCCTTCCAAAGCAGAATGAAATTAAGTAATGCTAGTCAGAGGCCCAGAATAAATTGAACAGGTAAACAGGCTGTTGAACGAGAGACTATTCAAAACCTATCGTAAAATCGACCTCTTTCTTTATAGTTATTATAATTAATTTTACTGTACCAAGTTAGTCATGTTTTACAGAATAGTACTTTACTTATATGGGCTTTGGAAATGATAAATGGCAGAAACGATGTAATGTCACATGTATTTTCCTATAGGCCTACCTGTATTTCTTATATTTATTCCAGTCTTAAATCCAAATTATTTGGTTTGACACCCTGCATGTAAATACAGTACTGACTATTCTCGGTATAATCCTGTGTAGTGGGATGACCTGTACATATATCTCAATAATTTGGTAATGTTACAATATATTTTTACATTTTACATTCATAAATACCTGTAGTCCACTAATATACTGTACTATATTACAGTTAAAGATATTTTTCAATGTTTCTTAGTAAATAGGCATCTCAAAAACAGTTCCTCCCGCTACACAGGATCTTACCCTATTCTCCCCTGTTCAGACCTGGCGTGGGTGAGTGGTGTGCGTGTCAACCTGCCGTCCGTGAAGCGTCGTGCGGAGACACTGACTACTCGCCGCACAGTCAAGAAACAATGGCAGGCGGCCTGGCTGCTCCGTGCTGTCACCTGTATCGACCTCACCACTCTCTCGGGTAGGTTCATAGGAGTAGAAAGGTCCAGTCAGTTTGCAAGTCACACATGTCCATTTTCTGGCAAGGTTTTATATACTACAGTATAGTTGTCTTTGAGTGCCCACTAAAGCATAATACATAAAGATATTTCTAATATCTTTAACATCATGGTACAGTACAAGTAGCTACTGTAGTGTATTCCATGAGGTTGTGATCGGTTTTGTCAGAAAGAGTGTAATAACATTAAGAATTTAATAAAAAGGGAGATTTTAATAGTGTATATATTTTGTATTACAGTATAGTTGGTCCTCGAGTAACGCGGGCAATTCAGACAGACCGTGGTCCGCATTACAGAAAAACATGTTACATACATAAATTTATAGACCGAGTTCTCCACACAAAGTGCAGATCCGGTCTCGCGTCCTAATGGCGGTGCTCCGGGCGCGTTTCTGGTCTCACATCCTAATGGCGGCGCTCAGGCAACCCTGTTCAGAGCTGCCTCACTTGTCAGTTTTTTTTATTCAAGATCAGACTGGAAGGTTTGCTCCCATGTCTTTCTTGGTCTACTGAAACCATGTTTACATCATTACATGTTAAAAGGTACTGGTACTTACCCATTTTGTCAAAGTCCCCTTTTTTTACCCTTTAGCCCACCCAAACCCAACGTTTACGCCATGCAGTCGGGCCATTTCAACTAGGCGTTTGCCTTTCTCCAGTTCTTTGACTATCTCATACTTCTGGGCGGTGTTTGGGGAAGTATCACTTGCTGGTAAGATTCCTGGGCAAAGAAAAACCAAGGCAGAGATACACAGACTTCCCAAATTGGCTAATTCCTTGAACGTGACGATAGTGCATTGTTATGTGTGCAATTATGCTTGGGAAACAGATTAACTTGCTCATGTAGTAATGTACACCCTATGTGATGGATTTTGTACTTTTGTAGATGTTTAGGTGACAATCACCACGGTCGATCTGGGGATCCGCCGCTAATGAGCTCGTCCTGGAATCTTTACGACTCTGAATCTTACGATTCTTTACAGGACTAACCATGCCATTTTTATCGACACTAGCTCAGAGAAGAGTGTTGAGAGGGGAGAAGAGGTGTTGGAGAGAGAGGAAGGTATTGAAGTGGCTTTGTTATGTGTGTTCAGTCTGTATACGTCGTCAGGATGTCCCCTGACTGGGTGCAAGCATGTGAAACATGCTAGGACGTACTACCGCACCCACTAAATGTCCGCCGTGGCAGCGATTCGATCCCGGGTCTTTCAGATTCACACGCGAGCATGCTCACCACTTGACCACCACAGCTCCACTTGACCACCACATCTTGTGGATTGTGTTCTTTTATTTCATAAATTTTTATTTTAGTAAGCGTTGTTTCCACATAGCAATTTTGATAAGTTGTTTTGACTTTATATTGTCTTTGTCCCAGTTATGGTTTGCTTTGTTTGCAAGTTTTACATTTTAATTTTAAATTATTAGAGATGTGGTTGGTAGAGGGAGAGGAAACTTAATGGAGGGAAGCAGCATGCTGAGTGTAGAAGAGCGTAACGTCTTTTTCGCCTTTCTCGGGCCTCTACCATATTAGGCCAAATTATGGGCTTGTTTTGGTCAGAACTTTTCAAGCTGTGTGGTCCCGAATACTGCAAACTTACAATTTCCTAATATAGGAGAGATCAACATAATAGCCTGAGTAAAATGTGTGGAATAAGTTCACAAAAAGATTTACCGGTACTGTATATAATTGCCAAATTTTTTAAATATTATTTACTATGAATACTTAATTTAGATTAAATCTCCAAAATTATCTAGTATCCAAAATAGCGTTCATTTGTATATAAAATGCTTTTATTTACTTGAACCATCATTGGATATACCGATATATATTTTGAAATACTTTAATACTTTAGCAAAAAGTCTGACCTGTACCTATATATTCTGTCCCATTAAAGTCCCTGTAACAAGGGCACGCCCTAGTCCTGTCAATCAAGGGAGTGTATGGCGTTAAAAAGTGCATCTCATACCAATTACAGTATAATGTAAAACTTGCAAAATAAACAAACCAAAACGTATACGAACACAGTAAAAAGACAAAACAATTAATCAATATCGCTATGTGGAAACAACGCTTAAGTAAAATAATAATTTATAAATAAAAGAACACAATCAATGTTATGTTCTAAATACTTTCATATGATTTTCTACATACTTGTAAACTGGATTGCTGTTTTACTCTTGTGGTTCATTTCAGGTGACGACACAGACGGTAATGTTGAGCGTCTGTGTCACAAGGCAGCCAACCCTATCCGACGTGACCTACTGGATGGTCTGGGTATGGCTGAGGCGGGACTGACCTGTGGGGCGGTCTGTGTGTATCCCGCTAGAGTACCTGGGGCTGTCAAGACGCTCAAGAGGATCGGGGCCAAACTTCCTGTTGCTGCTGGTAATGATAATAATAATAATACTGTGTATGCATATTTTTTATACTAAATACTACAAGTCTCCCTCACTATCTGATGCCCCAATTTATGACATTATTATAGGTTTTTATGTGTTTGGGTATGGGTTTTGGCTGGTCCGAGAACGCATCCCCATTTACCCCATTAATTTTATGGTTCGCAATACGATTTTTCCATTTAAGATCGGACTTTCAGGAACGTAACCCAATCGTAAATCGAGGGAGACCTGTACTTCCTACTTGTTCTAGGTTAGTTAGTTATGTAGAGCAGATTAACCAGACCACTGAGCTCCAAGTGGCTCACAGAATATGTACACGTTCTGTATATACTCAGGCATATACCCCATTGCTGAGGGTAGCCAACCTGAGACATTAAAATGAATCGCAATGGCGTTCTTAGGGTCTGGGACCACTTTCACGTTCCCTCTCCCCTTTCCCAGCTTTGTCTAGTAGGTGAATTTTACAAGGGGAGGAGGATTCATAGCCTTCTGCCCCCGAAGTAGGAAAAGTAGTACAGTACTGGAAAAGAGACAGACAGATTCGGCTAAGGTTGGGTAGAGGATGCCAAACCTCACTCTGGATAGGACCAACCCTCACCCATAGAATAATAAATATAAACCAAGAGAAAAAAATAATAATATGGAAAAATTTACAAAACAAAATAATACGGACATTCACACATTTTCTTTTACTTGTCAAAAGTGAGAGTTCTTTTAAGGGGGGATGGTTCACATTTTGGGAGATTTTTGCATGTATTCATTATTTTTCTAGTTTCCTACCTAGACCTCCATCAAATTTAAAAAAAACATCCATTAGATCCCCCTTCTAGATTAATTTGTACATTTTTCGCTAGAAAAATGTACCGGCCAAAGGCCAGTTCTTCCAACATTACAGGCTCACTATCGTTCGCCAGGGAAAAAATCAACACCTAAATAGCACGAAAGGTCTAAATATTGACGAAGAAATGGGGCGAAAGGTCTTAAAATCAACTAACTAATGGGGCAAACATCTTAACATCTGAAAACTAATGGGGCTAAACACGAGGGAGAAAGTGGTCTAGAAAACCGGCCCATGTCCCCTTAAAGAGGAATTAGCCATAATTCCAATTACACCTAACGCCATCGGGATCCCGTGGCGGTACATTAATGTCAAAATCTCCCCTTCACCCATCTATTACATATTATATTTTTTACACCAACCAACTTCACATCTAAACTCAATTATTGAAATCAACAAATACATGTGGCACTCCGAGGACTCGAACCCAGGATACTCGCATCGAAATTCTACGCACTATGCATTACGCTATCAAGACAATATTGTACTATAGGTAGCGCCAACGAACTTGACAATAATCTGGACCCCTTAACTTCTTATAACTCAAAATCAATTAATTAAAGAAATCGGGCTGAAAATTATAAAATTTGGGAAGAGTCCACCTGGAAATGGGTGTAGATATTTACAGCCAGTTTGCTCAAGGTCCGTTTGAGTTACGGATCGAGATTATTGCCAAGTTCGTTGGCGCTACCTATACCAATGTTCATCCTATTCAAAAGACTACCGTTAGTTGTTAACCTCTGAAGTGCGCATGGGGGTAATTAGACATGTGCGCATGTATTTGAGGTGTTTCCGTCACTAAAATATTCATTGTACCATTAATAGCATTAATACTTATCCATATGCGCCTATTATGGGTTGATTATAAAGTATTAACCTGAAACAACAATAAAAGCGAGAGAATGACTAAGAGGGTGTACGAGAGCGAGGTGGAGGGACAGAGGGGGAGAGGTAGACCGAATATGAGGTGGAAGGATGGAGTGAGGAACTACATGAACGAAGGCGGTGCTGGTTGGGGGGAGGGGCATCGACTGACTGGGGACAGAGGTGCATGGGGGCGGTTCGTTCGTGGCCACCCCTTCGGGGATCACGGCGTCAGGCAATAGATAGATAGATAGAACAATAAAACGAGTGAAAACAGCGTTTGGATGGTCAAAATCGGAGATATAGCCCGCGAGTTGTATAATGTATGGGTGAGGCAAGCTGCTTTCCCGCCAATTTCCCCCAAGGCCACTGAGACACAGTCGATCGATACTCTCTCTCTCTCTCTTGCATTCGCTTGCTATCAGTGATGACCACACCCTGCAACCGGATTTCTAATGTTAGCACGAAAATATACCTCAGAATAAGGGAATAACAGGGAAAATAGGTGATAACTGAAGGAGAGGAGGAAAGTGGGGAAGGAGGGGAGGTAGAGGACTGATATTTTGCATGGCCCAGGGGCCATTTTTTTTTTTTTTTTTTTTTTTTTTTTTTTTCGATGTCAAAAGTTGATTTTTTTTTTCTCTGACTCTTAAGAGTCTCCCCGCAGTCCGCCGGGGGAACTCTTAAGAGTCTCCCCGCAGTTCCCGGGTTAAGGGAGACATTAACCCTTCCCACCCGGGCTGGTCCTCCAAAGGACAGTGTGGGCTACCCGGGCGATCTGGCCGAAAAACATCTAGGCCTAGGCTACTGTATTTTTTATTTATTTTAACTGCTAGAAATTTCCCACGCATCTATAAACGTAGTGCGGTTTCCAATCTGTAGACTGGCTTTGAGTAGAGCTCTCTAAGTCAACTGGTTCAGTTGTGATGACGATTTCCGTGGAGCGAATTTTTCCGCGATGTTGACAATATTGGAGCTTTTCAGACACTAATTTCGTCTGACGTCACAACAATAACATTGATCCGACGTCTCCTTCTTGTTTTCGAAGGTGCGGTGACGCAACGATCGGCTTTGTTTACATGCGTCGGACGCACGGCGTTCAGACCAAACTGAAAATGCTTTCAAGCTTACTGCCTATTAAAAGGACACCCGGGCTTCTGCCCATCTGCCGCGGTGTCCTTTTAAAAGGACACCCGGGCTGGAAGGGTTAAGGGGGGATGGTTAACTTTTTGGGCAATTTTTGCATGTATTCATTAGTTTTCTAGTTTCCTCCCTAGACCTCCATGAAATTTAAAAAAAAAATCCATCCATTTCGGGTGGATGGGACTCGTTAGCCTTGGTCGGCAACTCATCTAGGGGAGAACCTTATACAAATCCGGGTGAATGGGACTCGTCAGCCTTGGTTGGCAACCTGTCTAGGGGAGTAAACCTTATACAAATCCGTACTGCTTACCTAAGGGTAAGGCAGGTTAGTGGATGGATTAGCCGAACACCACTGTAGAATAATAGTGCTAACAAGATACACAGAGGGCTTCGGAGTCGGACGGATCCTAAATTGAGTGGTCAATCCTGTAAGTCCTTCACTAAACTGGCTCGGGTTGTCCCTCTCACAGGGAATAGGTCCGCTTGGGGGCATTCTGTGTATGGCCACCCTCGTAAGGGGAGTAAGGCGTCCGGCAATAGATATATAGATAGATCCATTAGATCCCCCTTCTAGATTAATTTGTACATTTTTCGGTAGAAAAATGTCCCGGCCAAAGGCCGGTTCTTCCAATATTACAGGCTCACTATCGTTCGCCAGGGAAAAAATTGACACCTATATAGCACGAAAGGTCTAAATATTGATGAAGAAATGGGGCGAAAGGTCTTAAAATCAATTTACTAATGGGGAAACATCTTAACATCTGAAAACTAATGGGGCTAAACATGAGGGAGAAAGTGGGCCAGAAAACCGGCCCATCTCCCCTTAATAGGGACATACAGTTCTTTATAGATGACTATGCCTTTTATCCAATTACTCAATAATGCAGTTATATCCTGTTAACCCTTTCAAGCTCCAATACGCATTTCTGTTTTGTTTTCTGGCCACTATTAGACGATTTTATTCAGATTAGTAACATTATATGAAAGTCAAAGGGTTGTTGTTGTTGTTGTTGTTCCCTAAGTCAAAGGGTTAATTGAGATAGTATTTACCCTTTTGATACCCACAGATCCTTCCTAAGCTGCATAAAATTGTCTAATGATAGCCAGAATAAACTGCTAAAACGCATTTTAAAACTGTTCCTTTTACTTATATATTTTCTAGATCTCAATTGACGGCGTCTCTTCCGTGGATTCCAATCTACCAAGATTGAAAGCCAAAGCGTCACATTTTTTCCTTTGCCCCTCAGCTTTCTCTTCATAATTGCTGAGGGGCACAGGGCCCTGGGTGGGGCTTTGGTTTCCCGGGCGTTTCTGTCACCCTCCTCAGCTCCTCGCCATGGAGTGGCTTCGGTCACCCAGGCTTTATTGTGGTCGGCAGGGAGGGTTCTGTGGGGGCGCTCGGTTATGGCCTTGGCCTTGCTCGGGGCCTTGGGGCTGTTCGGCCAGGCAGCTTGGGGAACAACAACAACAACAACTGCTAAAACACATCAGAGCTTCAAGGGGTTAACCAATGCATTTCTGATGGAAACTTTGTTTTATGATAACCTACTTAACCCTTTGGCTGCGGCTATGTTTGGGCTATTTAGGGCATATTCAGGCACTCCTGAATGATAAATCAAGCATCTGCATTAAATGAAGTGTATTCTGCCGAAAACTAGGCGAAAATAGCTTCAAAATGACACCAGAACGGACCGTGTACGTGGTCTGGTTCACCCGCAGTGGTCCCAGTGAAACGCGGGAACCCCGCTATTATGTAACACTCGCTCGCTTGGCTACACTGGTGAGAGACAGAGAGAGACTCGCCCGAGACACAGCCTAGCTCAGTGAGCCGCTCGGTGCTCTGAGGGTCGGAGGTGGGCCCCTCACGCTCCCACCCACTGACACTCGATTTTTACGTTTTTTACAGACTTTTAAAGCCTGGAAATTGCTGTAACTTGCCAAAACATTCCAGAACGTCACCCGCAGCGAAAGGGTTAAAAACTACTGGTAGCCTACTTGAATCAGTGATATTTTTTCTTGAATAATGATACTGCCTTATGATATTTCTCAGCTTAGGAAGGATCTCTAGGAATCTGATGGATTTTAAAAGTATTTATAAATAACACACCAACTCTGACAATCCCTTGCAAGTTAATATAATCATTAAGAATTATTTACAATATACTGTACAGTACTGGTAAGCAAAATTATATATGCTGTATACCGGTACCAATTGATTTTTTTATTGATGTATTTTTTTCCAGCCACATCCGGTGTGGGCAAAATAGTCGACAGTAGTAGGCTACATCAACAATAAGAAAAGAAATAAGCAAACCAAAAGATCATAAAACATAAAGAAATTCACATGCATTCACGCTTTTTTTCACACACATACTCACTTTCTTAAGCCGCTGTCACACGAGCAATTTTTCCGTCAATTTTCGATGAGCAAGTTTTTTCTCGTTAATATTTCGGGACTTTTTGCACTGGTATCGGCAATTAGACTGAAGGTAGAGTATGCTAGGCGGTTGAATTCTGATGTATTGTATTATTTGAAGCTGCCAGACTATAATTGCCCGTAAAAATTGCTCGAAAAACGGCTCGTGGGACTCCGGCTTTACCGTTAGAAACAGCAATAACCCAGTACAAGCTGTCGAATATCCGATATCAGGCATTTTGCTCACACCATTTTAATTAACAGTTGCAACCGGGTTTCCGTCTGGCCAGTACAGCCTCAAGACCAGACTAGAGGAGATCCGGATGGCTGATGGAGGTTCAGAGATTGATATTGTGATCAACCGAGAGATGGCACTCACTGGCAACTAGCAAGGTTAGGACAGGTGTGTACTGTAGGGTAAACTACAGATACCGGTACTATAGTAAACAGAGATTGGCCAATTTCTGCCATATTGGTGCCACTACTATTTGGGAGAGGGGGTCGGGCGTCAGTTGGACTAGATAATAGTACGTCAGGCGCCTGGCCTGGGGAGCCAGTATATATGAAGGGTGTGCCTGGATGTGTGGTGGGCGGGCTTGTGGTGATACAGCTTCGCTGCATGTCTGCCTGCTGAGACCGGAACTTCTCCGGGAGGTCGGGGGCCGGGGGAGTGCTGGAGTGACCTTGGTGATCCTTGGTCTCTGGGTCTTCTCCTGAGCAACCTAGATGTGTGTGAATTTTGTTTTGTTTTTGTGTGTTCATTATTTTTTTTATATGGAGCTTGTGTGTTCTAATTAAACTAATGGAAAAAATTAGCCTCTCTACTGTACATTCGTATACGTCCATACCCATAGCGAGCATTAGTCAATTGTGGTAGAGTACAGGAAATATAGTTTCTGTGGAACTAAATTTGAGATGATCAGAAATATACTACAGTATCACCCCAGTGTTAGATAATTGACCACTTGCGGGTTTCAGGCTATAAGGAAGTTAGAGGTATAGACATCAATATTTAGTAGAATTAACAACTAGAAAAATAGTGCTAACAAGATACATAAAGGGCCTCAGAGTCGGGCGGATCCTAAATTTAGTGGTCAATCCTGTAAGTTCTTTAGTAAACTGACTCGGGTTGTCCCTCATGCAGGGAATGGGTCCGCTTGGGGGCCTTCTGTGTATGGCCACCCTCATTAAGGGGAGTAAGGTGTCCGGTAATAGATAGATAAACTAAAACATGGACGTAGTGCATAAAACCAAATGAATTATGCTTTCTATCCATCTGAAATCTATATTGGTATTGCATTTCTGTTTTATCTCGAGTCGGCCACCCCCAGCTATGGGGTTTGTGCCTGAGTATATACACAAACACATGACTCCAATACAATATCAGCATCTGTGAATGTGCCCATTCATATACAGGCTAATGGTTCAATGGTATTAACCCCTTGAAGCTCTGACGCGTTTTAGCAGTTTATTTTGGCAATCATTAGACGGTTTTATGCAGTTTGGGAAGGATCTGTTGGTATTAAAAGGGTAAATACTATCTCGATCAACCCTTTGACTTCCATATACCGTTACTAATCTGCATAAAATAGTCTAATAGTAGCCAGAAAACAGAACAGAAACGCGTATTGGAGCTTGAACGGGTTAATTGATGTAACTTTATATAGGGGTTGCTGCTATAGTCTATTCGCTGTAAGTAGGCGAGAAATCATGACCTCTAACATCTGTAACTCAAAAAGGGCTAGAGCAAATTGACTAAATTTCCACATCTATTCCTTGACTAACTCTTCCCAAATGATAGTAATTATTATGTTCTCTCCACTAACCAACTTTACTCCTAAACTCGATTAATGAAATCAACAAACTATTATTAGCTCTATTACTTTCATAGTTTTTGAGTTACAGAGGTTAAGAGGTCATGATTTCTCGCATACTTACACCGAATAGACCATAGTCTGTGATGAAAGTATTACACGTAGCCTAACTAAATACAAGGCCCTGGGTGGGGCTTTGGTTTCCCGTGCGTTTCTGCACCCTCCTCAGCTCCCCGCCATGGAGTGGCTTCGGTCACCCAGGCTTTATTGTGGTCGGCAGGGAGGGTTCTGTGGGGGCGCTCGGTTATGGCCTTGGGGCTGTTCGGCCAGGCAGCTTGGGGAACAACAACAACAACAACTAAATACATTACTTATTTGTAATGTATGTAAGACTTGTTCGTGTCACTTGACTCACTGGTCAGAATTGTATGATCAGATTTACCTAAGATTCTAAAGCCAGTATCACACGAGCGCTTTTTCCCTCAACATTTATCCTTAACACTGGTCTGGCAGCTTATGAGGTTAGCATTTATAATATTTCTGCTACCTAAATTCATCTATCATCAGTCTAGTTTCCGATACCAGTACAAAATACCCCAGAAATGTTGATTGTAGAATGTTGACTATAAAAGCTCTTGTGTGATACCGACTTAAGAAGCACCACCACTGTGTCAAATACATCATAACAGAATGTGCCCCCTGGTGTCACCAGTGGTTAGCAACTTAACCATTAAAGTTAAAGTCTCAGCTGGGTGTTTTTATTAAAGTTTTTATTGTAGTTTCTTTATTCATACAGAATTTAGTAAAATTTACCAGAACGTCCCGGACTTCCCAAATTGACTAATTCCTTGAACGTGACGATAGTGCGTTGTTATGTGTGCGATTAGTTTGCTTGGGAAAAAGATTAACTTGCTCATGTAGTAATGTACACCCTATGTGGTGGATTGTGTTCTTTTATTTATAAATTATTATTTTACTTGAGCATTGTTTCCACATAGCGATTTTGATTAGTTATTTTGTCTTTTTACTGTGTTCATATACGTTTTGGTTTGTTTATTTTGCAAGTTTTACATTATAATATGTAGGGTATTCATATTTGTTTTCACCAACCCACCAATTAATTTACAAATAAACCTAACTAGTGAAATCAATGAAAGTAATGAGTGGTGATGGGCTGGTCTATCAGAGTGAGAATTGAGCGATTTCTGCCATACCCATAGCTTACTCTGACTGTTCCTTTTACTTATATATTTTCTAGATCTCAAGTGACGGCGTCTCTTCCGTGGATTGACCTCCCAATCTACCAAGATTGGAAGCCAAAGCGTCACATTTTTCCTTTGCCCCTCGACTTTCTCTTCATAATTGCTGAGGGGCACAGGGTCCTGGGTGGGGCTTTGATTTCCCGGGCGTTTCCGCACCCTCCTCAGCTCCCCGCCATGGAGTGGCTTCAGTCACCCAGGCTTTATTGTGGTCGGCAGGGAGGGATCTGTGGGGGCGCTCGGTTATGGCCTTGGCCTTGCTCGGGGCCTTGGGGCTATTCGGCCAGGCAGCTTGGGGAACAACAACAACAACAACAACATGAAAGTAATGAATACATGTGGTACTCCAAGGACTCGAACCTAGGATACTCCCACCGAAATTCCGCACACAAAGCACTAGGCTATCAAGACAGTTTAAGGTATTTATTAGTGGCCCCTCCATCATTGACGATATGCCTATTAGTATAATAGTCTCCATTCAAGCGCCTGCGGTAGCCAGTTTGAATCTACCGCCGCGGGGAGAACGGAATACGCTTCATAAGGGTAACGTTTATTCTCTTATGGAATCGTCTTATGATTGGGTACTCGCTACAAAAAATCTTCGTAAATAATAAAAAAGAAATGTATACTTAATAATTGTTATACTATAGCTTTCCATCTCGTGGATTTCTTGTGCGGGCTTCCTTGACGCTGCTCCCTGATCCGCCATACTTCCTTCCTCTTCCCACGGTCGTACCGAGAGGTTGGGTGCTAGTGTGCTCCGTTTCATTCGTCGTTCTCTCCTTTTCTCGTGAGTCCTTACTCATTTGTATATATCTGAGTTGTATTGAACAAGGTTTAGATTAGCTAGCACTGGCTACCCCATTGGTACTCCCGCAGGAAGTGTTAATATAGGGTACTATTGTACAGGTGCCTACGAGTCCCCCAGGATCTGCGCATCATGTATTTTTAAGTGTTGTTTATCTGCGCCTTAGCTTTTGCTTAACTATTAGTTAGGAGGCTACTTCTACGCAAGATTATGCTTCAGGCCGTCTCTATGAGGCAGTTGCATTATTATTATTAGCAGACGCTCTAGTTTAAGGATTGCCACACATGGTGTGAAATCTTCTAGAGTCCGTGTCTGCGTGTGGGCCCCTTTTGTGGGCCTCTTCACCATGTGCTGCTGTTGCTGGGTCTTCGGGAGGTTGGGCAGCTGCCGAGTTGCGTATTTCTACGAGCCTCGTGGCCAGCCTCAAGTAGGGGTCTCCGGGTAAGGCTAGGGGTTTATTATTTTATGAATAAAATGACTCTATAATTATGTTATAGCCTAAGTGTTTCCCTGAGATTTGCATGTGAGTTTTACATGTTACAGGGAATCAGGAGACATCCTGATGGTGTGGGTTTTTAGGGGTGACTGACTTTCACAAATAAGTCAGCACCTCTGAAAATTTTGGTTCGTTTTTCCGGCGGCTTTCAAAGCCGGCCACCTGTTCTCGTCCAACGGACGAGTAAGGAACTTACCAAATGTCCCGGCGTGGTATGCATAAACCACAAAAAACTTCCCGGCGGAAATGTAATTCCTAAGGGAACCCAACTCGGCCCGCCGAGAGAACTCGCCCTGACCGACAGCCTCACGCGGCAACTGAGTACGCCCGGCGCACAGTTCAGTGGGTAACACTGACTAGCTTGTCAGTGATAACAAAAGCGTGGACGTATACTATCTTCTAGTCCTTATAGTCATCGATAGTAATACGCTTATGGTTCTTGGGCCAGTGACACTTGGTCACAGGTAAGCAGTTCTAAAATGGGAGAAAAACCTAAGGTTTTTCTGGGTTAAGTCCAGCGGAAGGTTATATTAGCAGTGGCTATAACTAATTTTCCGGCAGCCTTAAGATAAAGTTAGGATGTGTTATCACCTCTCAGGTTATCCTTATGAGCATTGATTCCTGGAAATGTCTATTTCCAGATCGCAACACTTCAGTAGCGGACCGGCGGCAGGAGAGAAGCCGATTACGGGGGGGGGATCCTTCAGCTCCATCATGCCTCGGTTTGACTTATGCGCTACTCCTACCTGCTCTCTTTTACCAGTATCCGCACATAAACTTTGTATTAAATGCATTAAGTGCCTTGATCGTTCACGGGCCTTATGGGTGTCGAAGAAGTGCGCCGTGTGTTCTGAGTTAAGGACGGCACTGTTCGACAAGAGAGACCTTTCATGCTTAGCAGCACTAAAAGAGATAAAGACCCTTTATAATGGATATGCAAAAGACGTGGCCCATAAGGCATTACACTGTGACGATGAGGCCCTTTGGGATCATCTTGTAATCAAATCTCCTTTAGTAAAATCAACCCCGGCCAAGTCAACAAAACTAAAATAGAAAACTAACGTCCTTTCTAAAGAACTTGTGAGTAGTAGTAGTGACAGCGAAAGTGCCGAGGAGACACACCCCCCTCCCCCCCCCCCGGTCGAAGAGGAGGCGGTCACCTTCGCCGAGGACCAAGTCCCGGTCCAGATCGAGGTCCCCCCCCGGAAACGGTCCCGTCATCCGTCAGTAGAGTCATCTAGGTCGACTAAACGACGTAGGGAGGAATCCGATTCTTCGACACAGCAATCTAGTTCAGGGCATAGAGGTGCCCGCACGGATTTCACGCAGCCGCGCCACCAGCCTCCACCGGAGTCGCGGCCACTCCCCTCCACCTCTACATCCGTGTTGCCTAACGTCCAATCAGGCAACCCGGAGGTAGGGGGGGGGGGGGGGGGGGTTGAGTCGGGTCCTAGGGATGGGCATAGCCAATCTTTGAGTGAACCGCAAGACTTTACCTTCGCTATACCTAAGTTAAATTATACACCACATAGGGCTCCGCCGATTGTGTCGAATAGGGTATTAGCCGACAACTATAGAGGTGCTCAGACTTGCTCACACCAGACTTATGATAACTCTCAGGTGATACCGGACTCCCAACCACCTGCGGGGCAGGGCCGGGGTGTCTGGAGACAGTCAGAGCCCTCACAGATATGTAATAACCAGGACACGGCTAGGGACAGTGTGAATTTAGATACAATCCCCTCGTCTGTCCCAGATCTAGCTTGGCCACTAGATAATCAGGTACCTGAAACCCGGCAACGAACGCCGGAGGTGATTGAACTAACAGGGGAGCCGGAGGACGCAGATCTGTCCTCGGCTCAACAAGTGAACAATGAGGAAGAGTCGGAAGAGAGCTCACAGTCCTCTAGGGGTTCCCATAGCAAATGTGTTACTACTGAAGAACTTAATGACATACTGTACTACATAGGGTTATGCAGCAGTATGTACCGACTACCCAAGGTCCTTCTATTAGTACCCCAGTAGCTCCCCCGATTGACCCTACGGTATGGCCCTTAGAACCTACCGGCATTAAAACTCCCCATGCCTCTTTGCCTCCGCTTAATGTAACTCCGACAACCACCACGGTATGTAGCACGACAGTGCCGGCCTTCTTGACTACCTCAAAGGTCTGTGTAATCACAGACGTTGCTCCTCCCCCTCTTGACAAACTCCCACAGAAGAAAGGCCCTATGCCTCTCCTATATGGGCCAGACTGTTCATGGGTTCCGGCTGTAGCACAAAATCCACACATGGCACAACAAACTGTCTCGGGGGAGCTTCCGGTCCCTAGTGAATGGACCATTGAAGTTAGTAAGAGCAAGAAACTTAGAGCGAAGGATGTGAATGGTAAATTATTAGATGTTACTATTAAGGCCATACCCACTGTTTGCGGTCCGGATTTTTTTGTGTACTCTGCTTCACCGGCGCTACCTCCTGCCTCAGCTGCACGACTCTTTGCGAATTGGTCACAATCAGATGGCATGAATGATAAAGGGGAGAGATGAGACCTATAAGGGTACAGTTTAAAACCAGGGCAGTGGCAGAGACGGTGACAAATTTTAGTTGGAGGCTAAATACAAATGAAAAATTGAAACACATAAGACTAAAGAAGGATTTGAGCATAGAACAAAGAACAAAAATGAAGGAATTACAAGAAAAGGCTGATGAAAATAATGGAAAGTTGGGTGAGGAGGATAAGAGAAATTTTTACTGGAGAGTGAGGGATGGAAAATTGAGGAAGTGGTTTAGAAGAGTAGAAGGGAGGGGGAGATCAGGGAGGGAGGAGTTGTGACGGAGGAGGAGAACGGAGTGGAGGTGTCACAGGGCGAGACAGGAGACAAAGTGGCAGACCCAGTAGTGCTAAGGGGGGAGTAGGGTACGGACAGGAGGAGCGGGATGGTGTAATTGCTGAAGGAATGGTAGATGGATTAAGGATTATGTTAAGTAATGTGGATGTGTTTACCCAGGACAAGAAAAGAGAACTGATATGTAGGTTGCAGGATGAAGAGGAAAAACCTGATGTCATAGCCTTACAGGAAGTAAGACCAAAAAATGCTAGAATTGAAAGGGAACTGGTGGAGTATAGTTTGGAGGGTTTTGAGTTATATGAGAGAAATGCTATTAGAGCAGAGGTCGGAAGAGGACTGTTTATTTATGTAAGAAAAGAGCTCAAGGTTAATGAGGTGGATATGAGACAGCAGTATTGTGAGTATTTGTGTATTGAAGTAAAATGTGCAAGAGGATCAATTCTAATTGCCTCTATATATATAGAAGCCCAAATATAGTAGGGGAGAGGATGATAACCTATTGAAAGCAATGGAGGAAATAGATAATAGAGAGAACAAATATAAAAAATTTATTGGAGATTTCAATTTGCCAAGGATCAACTGGGCAAATTGTACTATTCCAGTGGGACAGGGTAGCCTGGAAAATAAGTTTATAGAGAAAGTGAGAGATTGTTTTTTAACGCAACATATTACAGAGATGACAAGATATAGAGATGGGACGCAGGGGTGTACTTGATTTGATTGTTAGCAATGAGGAGGATATAGTGGAACATGTCCATGTGGATATAGGTTGTAGTTGTTGTTGTTGTTGTTGTTGTTCCCCAGGCTGTCTGGCCGAACAGCCCCAAGGTCTCGAGCAAGGCCAAGGCCACAAACGAGCGCCCCCACAAAATCCTCCCTGCTTACCACTAGCAAAGACCGGGTGACCGAAGCCACTCCAAGGCAGGGAGCTGAGGAGGGTGCGGAAACGCCCGGGAAACCAAAGCCCCACCCAAGGCCCTGTGCCCCTCAACAATTATGAAGGGAAAGTTGAGGGGTAAGGGAAAAATGTGACGCTTTGGCTCCCAATCTGCCAACTTCTAGGTTGGCAGTAGGGAGGTCAATCAACGGAAAAGACGCCGCCACTTGAGATCTAGAAGATATATAAGTAAAAGGAACAGTCAGAGTAAGCTATGGGTATGGCAGAGATCGCTCAGTTCTCACTCGGATAGACCAGCCCATCACCACATGACTAGAACCCAATCCTCTCAGCATCAGCTAGGAAAGGCCCTAGAAAGCCGCCTTTGGCGGGGGGATAGCTCCCCTATTTCAACTCCTTTCGGGGTTGGGCACCCGCCCAAGGTTGTAGTAGTGTAGGTTGTAGTAGTGACCATGCCTGTATAAGCTTTAGTTGCAATATTAAAACAGAGAGGGATAATAGAAGCAATAGAAAAATATACATGTATGATAGAGCAGATTATGAGCTGCTGAGACGGTGTTTGGACATTGACTGGGGGGGATACTTGAACGGTGAAGACGCTGAAGGAATGTGGAGGAAAATTAGAGTCAAACTGGAGAATGCTGTATCCAAAAGTGTACCAGTAAGGGAATATAAGGATAAAACAAAATTGAGGAAAAGAACGAACCCAGAATTGCCAATGAAAAGAAAGCTTTGGACATTGATTAGAAGAAAAAACGATTGTGGGAAATACTAAAATTGTTAAAATAGAACAGGGGGTCTAGTATAGAAGCTAAAGAAGTGGATCTGGAACGCAGACAAATAAACAATAAAATAAGGTGGGAGACAAGGAGGGGGGTGAAGGAGAGGGAGAGAGAGATTGCTAGAAATGTGAAGGATAATCCAAAAATATTCTGGAAGTACATTCAGGAAAAGTTAACAAGAAGAGTAGGGATCCCAGAGCTGGTAGGGGGGTTGGATGATGGGAGTAGAGCGGAGACTGATAAGGAGAAAGCAGAGGTGCTGGGGAAATACTTTGGGGGGTACTAACAGTGGAGTCGGATGATGCAGTGCCTACTATTCCCATCAAACAGGCACCAGCACTGGAACTAATAGAGTTTTCCCATGCTAGAATAAGAAGGGCTATAGAAAAAATGAACATAAGTAAGTCCCCGGGACCGGATGGGATACACCCAAGAATCATAAAGGAAGGAGGTGAGATGTTGGTAGAGCTATTGAAAATGTTATTTGAGGTATCGTTTAATACAGGACAAATCCCGATGGACTGGAGAGAGGCGAACATAACAGCTATATTTAAGAAGGGAAAGAGAAATGACCCAGGGAATTATAGACCAGTCAGTTTGACAAGTGTTGTGTGTAAACTAATGGAAACGGTAATTAGAGAAGGAATAATGGAGCATATGAAGTCAAACCAACTTTTCAGTGGGAGACAGTTCGGATTCTTGCCGGGGAGGTCGACGGTACTACAGCTAATTAAGGTGGTAGATGATTGGATGCAAATTCTAGAAGATGGTGATGTAATAGACGTGGTATATTGCGATTTTATGAAGGCCTTCGATAAGGTCCCACATAAAAGGTTAATAGAGAAAGTTAGAAGCTATAATATAGGGGAGAAATGTGTGAAATGGATAGAAGCCTTCCTGAAAGATCGGAGACAGAGGGTACTGGTGAATGGAATAGGCTCGGGGTGGAGGGAAATTACAAGTGGGGTACCTCAGGGATCTGTGTTGGGACCACTGCTGTTCGTTATATTTATCAAAGACTTACCTGAAGTTATAACTAATGGAAGTGAGGTATACCTGTATGCGGATGACACTAAGCTGTATAGAAGAGTGAGGAGTAAGGAAGATGTGGGTTTGCTTCAAGGAGATGTGGAGGGCATGAAGGGATGGTCTGAGCATTGGTTAATGCCTTTTCATCCAAAAAAATGCAAGTACATGCGGATTGGGACAAGCAAGATAGACAAGGTAGGATACAGTATGTATGAAGCGATGGAGGAAGTGAATGCAGAAAAGGATATAGGAGTAGTGATAGACAATAAGTTAAATTTCTCAGAACATTTAGCGGAAAAGATAAACAAAGCCAATAGAATTGTAGGGCTGATAAGGAGGACATTTGTGTCACTTGACGAAGAAATCTTCAGGAATCTCTATACAGCGCTGGTTAGGCCGAACCTGGAATATGCGAACCAGGTGTGGGCTCCATATATGGTAAAGGATATAGAAGCAGTGGAGAAAGTGCAGAGGAGAGCTAGCAAGCTGGTACCAACGTTGAAGAACGCGGGCTATGAGCAGAGGTTGAGAACACTGGGGCTTCCGACACTGGCATATAGGAGAAAGAGAGGGGATATGATAGAGACTTTTAAGATAGTGTCAGGAAAGTACGATGAGGATGTGTGTGAAGGTATCTTCTTGATGCGGGAGGGAACAAGAACGAGAGGACACTCTAAGAAAATTTACAAAGAAAGAAATAGGCTTGAGTAGGCAAAGAACTCATTTTGTGATAGAGTGGTAAATGAGTGGAACGCACTGCCCCAGTATGTAGTCGATTCCGAATCATTAAGGGAGTTTGAAAGTAATATGATAAAGCATGGGGAAAACAGATTTGAAGTTTGATTATAAAACAAAAATACAGAATAGTAAAAATGTTGCGTCTGCTACCGCCGCCGCCAACACCGTGAACGACCGCAGCAGTGCAAGTACTGGTACTGAGCTGGATACACAGGCCTAGTTTGCCGTTTTCCAGAGGATCTACTGTAAGAAACTGTAAGAATATAAAGTCACTCGATGCATTGACACCGGAGTTGGATACAAACTCCGGCACTAGATCTAGTCCACAATCCGGTTCTGCATGTGGGGCAGGTAGGTGCGGGCCCATGGGTTGACTGGGAAATTGAGGCGCAACAATTCGCAGCCACCATTACTTCTAAATCCTCCCATCAGATCCCTCAAGAGAACCACTTATGGTCATCTTTATCAGTTAATAAAGCTGGAGGGGTGTCGCCGGCTCTGTTGGATTTCTTAGCGGCTCCCAAACTAGTACTTTATGAATTACATGAACCCTTTTGTACTCCCCCCCCCAACCCACTTAGACAGAGATTTTAAATTACGCAGCAAAGCTCTTAGACTGTTCTCTCAGTATCTCGTAAGTCGCCAAATTGCCCAGTCACTCACGAGAACCATAACTGCCATCTCTGATCAAAATGTGCGGAAAGCCACGGAACTGTCACGAAGGCTTCTGTTACAAAACTATCCAGTCCTTAGGTGATATAAGAATGGCTATCATGGAAGCGGTCAGAGCACGCTAAGACTTGAGGGTGTACTTGGTAAAGAGGTTGCCGGATGACATTGGTCGCCGGGCAACACTTTCCCCAGTATTAACTGCCTCACAACTTAATATGGATACATGGAGTGCAGTGTTTAACATGGTAGATGTCTTAAAGCAGAGTACTAAACTACGCCCAGACTAACAGGAAAAAAGAATATGAAAAGAGAAAGAGTGAAAAACATATACGAGGAACGCCAGGCGCCCCCGTACCTTCGGTAGGCTATTTCCACACGCGTCTCCATTATACACACTTAGGAGCCCATTTACGTGTGCCCTAGATCACGTAACATCTGTCTAACAAAAAAGAAGGCCAGAATAAGCCGAAACGAACCTAAAACAGGGTGAATTGAAGGAGCACAACAAAAGCGGACTCAAGCAATGGAGCGCGTGAAAAAATGATGACAAGAGAGGGTCGCTCATGCGCACGTTCGACAGGGATCTGCACATGACGGAACACGGGATGGGCCTTAAGCGGTAACTAAGGTAAACCCCTTTTTCTTCTCTTCTATGCTTTTTTCACCTTCGGTGGTAGTTTTGGTTAATGTACAACGTCTCCTAGAACAAGATAAGGAGTAGACTCTAGACGTTTTCTTTTTAACCGCGGTTGGAATGACGACATAGCAGTCAAAATAGACAAGTCGTCATTGCAATTAGGTTAATAGCCTTGACGTTGGATTTGCCAAGACTACTAACAAATTAGGTTGTTTGGTTAGGGTAATGTATTATGAAAGGCAGTCAAAATAGACGGGAACATGATGGTGAGCGTCCGCGTAGTGTAAACAAGACGGGCGGTACACCCGGTAACTACATTCTTGCTGAGGATTCCAATTTCCTAGCACCCTGCAGAGATTAATTTCTGCTTCATGGTTCTTACTACGGTATGTCTGGAAAATATAACCGAAACTACCACTAATTTTACCATGGTTTTTCTTGTGGGTTTTAGGTAGTTTTCATCATTATACAGTAGTAGAAATTAGTTACAATTCCCGGAAAATGTTATTTCTCCCATTATCCAACGATCTTAAAACACTCAGATGTAAGTCATTGTCAGAGTACCGGTATATACTGGGTATACAATTTTTTTTGCCTTTGGATACAGAATGGGGTGAGGGGGGCTTTGCCCCCCCCTCACCCCCCCCATGAATTATTGAAATCAGCATCTATTTTAACAGTAAAGGGCTCCCCAATCCCCACCCCCACCTCACCCATCCCAACCCCCAGCCCCTCCCTCACCCCCACCCCCCCCATCACCCCCACCCCCACCCCATCCTCGTGCAGCAGCACCCAACGTACATCGTGCACATAACATTAACATTCTTCAACTGAACATAGATGGCATCAACACAAAGAAACACGAACTCTCACACTTCATCAAACAACACAACATACACATTGCCATCTTACAAGAAACAAAACTCCGCACAACACAAAAAACACCCACATTTCATAATTTCACCACCATCAGACAAGACCGGGCTGTCGGCGGGGGCGGTGGACTCATCACCCTGGTACACAAAGAAATATCATACATAGTAACCAGTGTACAAACCAAATCACTCCTCCCCCCAAATGATAACACAACAGAAATACAGTCAATTAAAATACGCACTGGCAACAACTCCAACATAACCATCATAAACACATACATCCCTCCCCAAACATCCCCTACAGTACCAAATGAATACAGACCACACTTACAACACATCACAAACACCCCACACACCCCACACATCATCCTGGGTGGTGACTTCAACGCCAAGACGTCGGCCTGGTTTGTCGACAACCCCGACACAGACAGAGGGCTGGTACTACAAAACCAAACCGATAACCTCATCATCCTTAACGACATCCATCAACATACCCATATTCCTCACCAAGCCCTCTATAACCCATCATCTCCAGACATCACCTTTTGCTCCCCAGAACTCGCCCCCACAACATCCTGGAGGGTGGTCAGAACCTTAGGCTCTGACCACCTCCCGATCATTATCACCACCAAAACCAGACTCACCCCAGCTAGCCACAAACACACATACACCAATTATAAAAGAGCTAACTGGGAAGCATTCACAAATGAGACAGAACAACACTTCACAACTCTAAACAGTACACCCATCACTAACATCAACAATGCTGTACACATACTCAATAAAACTATCCAAAACGCTGACAAGAAACACATTCCAAGAGGTAACAGAAAAAGACACAACCCCAACTTCACACCAGAAATTCAAAACCTCATCAGACAACGCGACATACTGAAACACTCCCCAGCACCCCACACACAAGACATCACACAACAAATTCAAGCACTCAACACCCAAACTAACAACAAAATACAAGAACAACAAAAACTAAATTGGAATAACTTCCTACAAACACTTGATCACAAAACAAACCCCAAAAAACTATACAAAACACTAAACAGCATCACACTTTCCAACAGCAACACAACACAATCACATGCTGCAATCACAACAACAGACTCTACTCCTTCATGTAAACAACAAGCAAACACTCTCATCAATCACTTTTCACATGTCAGCCACCTAAAACCTCACAAAGACGACCGACGTGTCATCCGACGTAAGAGACAATTCCCCACAGACCCTGACTATACACCCTTCACCAATCACCAGACAAAGCATATCATCAACAATCTCAAGCACTCACCCGCCTGTGGCCTAGACAACATAAGCAACATACACCTCAGACACCTGGGACCACAAGGCATACAAGCACTCACTAACATATCAAACTACAGCTATTCACACAACACAATACCAGACATTTGGAAGCATGGTATCATCATCACTTTCCCCAAACCCAACAAAGACCCCACGCTACCCTCCTCGCACCGCCCCATCACACTCCTTTGCTCCCCCTCCAAAGTCATGGAACGCCTAGTATTACAACTAATTACACCTGACCTACCCCTAGCTCCAACACAACATGGCTTTAGGCCACTGCACTCCACAAACACTCTTCTCACAGACCTTACACAAAGAGCTTTCGACGGCATCAATTCAGCTAGACCACCACACAGATCACTACTAGCCACACTCGACATTAGTAAAGCCTTCGATGCCATCCCCCGCCACAACCTAACAAACAACATCTACAACACAAACATGCACAACAACACAAAACGGTGGCTGGCCAACTTCCTAGCAGGCAGATGTGCACACGTATCTTTTGCCGGTCAGTCATCTAAAATCAGAAACTTTCCAAACGGAGTCCCACAAGGATCCGTCCTATCGCCCGCACTCTTCAATCTGTACATGCACGATATAACTACACCCAATACGCCCCAAATAAACTTAGCCTCCTATGCAGATGACATAACACTCACATGCACACACCATGACCCAAAAAGAGCAACAGATCTCCTTCAACCCTATCTCAACACACTACATGGCTGGTGCACTACAAACAGACTTAATCTAGCCCCAGCCAAATCCACCGCAACCCTGCTCACAAGTTGGACAGGAGAACACGAATACATCCCTCAACTCACCATAAACAACACACCCCTAACACATACACACACACCCAAAATCCTAGGAGTAACATATGATACTCATATGACATTCAAACAGCACACCACAAACATTAAAAAGAAACTGACACCCAGACTTAACGCCCTCAGGTCACTTGCTCACACAAAATTTGGACACAACAAAGAAACTACCACCACAGTATATAAACAATACATAAGATCAGTGATGGAATACGCAAGCCCAGCCTGGGCTTCTAACCTAGCTGAAACACATCATAAGACCTTACAGACTATTCAAAACAAAGCCCTGAAGATCATTACAGGCTGCACAGCTACTGCACCCACAGATCACCTACATCAAGAAACCAAAATCCTCAAAGTCAAAGACCATCTGGACATGAGAGGCACTCAATTCCTGGCAGCAGCCTCCACGAACCAAGACCACCCACTAAACTACATGGCAACACACCCACAGACACCAAGAAATATCAAAACAACACCCAGCACACGGTATCACACTCAATTATGTCCTCTCTCCCTCCCTGCCCACCCCGAACCAACATCCAGAAGCACATCCATACTCATATCTCTCACCGATCCATCCACTCACTCACAGACAACACACAGCTGCATGCACGACCTCCCGAAATCCATCCTTCCGAATCCTCCCTTCCTCGCGAGGACAGAGTCCACCTGGCCAGGCTGAGATGCGGACACCATCCAGCTCTCCTGAGCTATCAGAAGAGACTGGATGACTCCGTTGTCGACGCCTGCCCGGGATGTAACACAGCACCCCATACCATTAAACACATCATAGAAGACTGCATTTCACACAACCACTTACGCCAACAACACAATCTACACTCAATGAGAGCTCTGTGGGAAAGCCCGATCGTGGCCATGGCCTTTCTCAGGGACTCGGGGCTGTTCGGCCAGGCAGCTTAGGGAACAACAACAACAACAACAACAGTAAAGGGCTTAACCCGTACAGCCCCAGCGACGCGTCTGACGCGTCGGCGATGTATGTAACGCACAGCCCCAGCGACGCGTCTGACGCGTCACCCTAATTGCGCCGACCGTAACCTCAGGTGTAGCCACTCAAGAGGGCTCAGATTTGTATGGGAACTGTGTACGTATCCCACGCAACCGTGCCGATGGTTGAAAACTCTCAAAGTCCACGTGCGTGCGCGTGAGCGTGCAATAACCTGTTTTTTTGGGGTAATTGCCTTCAATTTTTTAATAATAATAATAATAATAAGCATGTTACTTATTTCTCATAAGCGCCAATTTTTCCGAAGAATTCACTAGTGCTCGAAAAGAGAAAGAAAAAAGAACAAAAATCAATGCATCAAAAGAAGGCTCATATACAACACACATTTAACAATCACTAGCAGTGGCAAAATAGCCTAAACTCTATAGCCATCTGTCATGACACCTCTCTCAAGATCATAGCTTCTCTCAAAGAGAAAAGTCTTAAGTTGTCTCTTGAAGCATTCAACAGAACTCAGTTGTCTCATGGACAGCGGCAACCTGTTATACAACCTCGGAGCCATGTAGGAGAATGACCTCTCAAAGAAAGAAGACTGCTGGAAAGCCCTTGGTTCATCAAGACGAAAAGGGTCATTGTCATGACGCACAACTACACCATGGTGTGCCGGTGGGCGCCTGAGCAGCTCCGCAAGGTACCTAGGCTCACCAAATTTGAGAACCTTAAAAGTCACCAAACACAACTTAAATTCTATTCTTGCTCTTACTGGCAGCCAGTGCAGTTCTATGTGAAGAGATGTAGTAGGAGTTCTAGGTGGAACACCAAAAATTAGTCTTGCGGCCCTGTTAAGAACAGACTGAACTTTCTTCAAAATATAATTTGGAAGACCCACCAACAGGGCATTGCAATAATCAACACGAGAGAAGACCAATGAGTGAACCAACGTCAGGAGGCAACGTCTGGTTATAAACGGCTTCACCAAATAGAGATTTCTGATGTGCAAGTAACAACTTTTAACTATCTGGTTTACATGCTCTTTGAAATCTAATCGGGAGTTCACATATACACCCAGATTTCGAACAGAGTTGGCCGGTCGCAGCTGAGATCCACCCACATTGATGGAGAGGGCACCTACCATATCATCAGCTCTTCTATTTCCTCGGATGATGAGAATATCAGTTTTACCATCATTTAGTTTAAGTTTTCTCGCTCTCATCCACTTCTTGATATCAGACATCAACAATTCCATCTTACTCCGTATATCAACTATATTTGTGATTCTCACATAAATCTGGGTGTCATCTGCATAAAAGTGAAAGGTGACATTATGTGCACGAAGCAGAAGAGACAAACTGCTAATATAAATTATAAATAGGATAGGACCCAAAACTGATCCCTGCGGAACACCATACTGCAGGGGTGTCGAGTCCGAGACCACTTGATTTACCATCACACTCTGGGATCTACCTGACAAGTACGACCCAAGAAGCAAGAGAGCGGAGTCACGCACACCACAATCATAAAGATCACTCAATAACAACTCGTGATCCACTGTGTCAAAAGCCGCAGAGAGATCAAGCAAGACCAATAGTGAGGCCACACCATTGCAAATGTTCTCAACTAGATCATTATGTACTCTAATCAATGCTGTTTCAGTTGAATGATGCTGTCGGTAAGCAGACTGAAAAATTGGGATAGTTTCATTCTGCTGAAGTAGTGGTTGTAATTGGTCAAGTATTGCACGCTCTAATATCTTTGATATGAAGGACAGGTTGGAGACAGGACGATAGTTCAACATGTTCTCAACATCAAGTCCAGGTTTCTTTAGAGTAGGTCGGAGTAGTGCATGCTTTTCAGAATGTGGGAAGCTACCTTCAGAGAAGCACTTATTAATTATTTTGGAAATAAACTCAACTGTGTGATCATAGACTCTTGGTAGCTTGGAAACATTTATGGGATCCAACGGGCAAAATGTTTTATTGAGGTTTCTTATGTAGGACGAGATCATGTCCACCTCTACTGAGTGAAAGGATGAGAGGAAATTATTAGGAATGTGTCGGGGTTGGAGTACAACTGAAAGTTCTTCACCAACAGAAGCATCATCCAATTCCTGTCTTATGCGAGTTATCTTGCCAGCAAAAAATGCCACAAAGTTGGCAGCCAACTCGGCATCAGGTACAGAAGGTCTTAAGCTGACTCTTGTTTTTCCAAGTAAACTGTTTACAATTGAAGCCAACCTCCTCTGGTCGTTACCACACGAGTCAACTTTTCCCTGATAATACACTTTCTTTTCATCTTTGATTTTGTAGACCACAGCTCTTCTGGCTGACAGGTATTGCAACCATGTAGAGTCTGTTTTTTTTTTCCGCCATTCACGTTCAGCTCTTCTACGCGCTCTTCTAAGAAATTTAACTCGAGTGCTATACCAGGGCGAATCATCTCGTACTATGATTTTCTTCTCTACTTCTGGACAGTGATGATCGAACACTAATTTAAGTGCATTTCCATGTACCTCCACCAGCTCATCTGAAGTAAGGTTGGAAGTATCAATACTTCCCAAGTACTGTTTTACTTCACTGCTAGCCAAATTTAGGTCTGCATTTTTATAATTTCTAAATCTGATTACTTTTTCATGTGTGAGTGGCTTAGGGAAATCAAAGCTGAAAGTAATCAAAGCATGATCAGAGGTATTAGGGTCAGCATTCTCAACATCAACATCCAGAACACCACCACAACCCACAGGAGAGAAAACCAAGTCAAGGTTGTGTCCTAAGATATGAGTTGGGTGGGACACATGGTTTACAAAATTGTTCTGATCAGTCAACTCAAGGAACTCAGGAGAGAATGGCTTCAGATGAGGGCTGTCAACCCAGTAATTAAAATCTCCACACATCAAAAGTCTTCCAGTTTTAGCAGAAAATTCCTCGAGAAACTGCCCAAACTCTTCCATAAAACCCCTATCTGTGCCACGATGGCCAGGCCTATAGACAACTGCCATTCTTAGAATTTGTTGATGGAGTTTTATTTCCACTTCCAACAGTTCATAATAAAGAGGGGCTGGGTTATGGCTTATTTGCAAGATATTCACCAGAGATGTGGAGTAGACAACTGCCACTCCACCACCCGGATGATCTCCCCTAGGCCTAGGAACATTATTATGGAATGGGTTTTAGGCAATGCCGCCTGGATAATATTCAGATCTGACTCGAACAACCAGGTCTCAGTGAGACATAATACATCAAGGTTACGTTCATCCAAGATCTCGCAAATATGATCCATTTTGTTACGCAATGAACGAACATTCAACAGACCCAGTTTCAACCGGCTCCCATGTGCATTTTTCAGTTTTTTGAACCTACAAAATCGGTGTTCTCAATAACTTTATTTCTCTGAGCTGTCATTAAAGGACAATTTCTACTTGACTGATGTGGAGCTCATACAATTTATACATTTGGGGGAAGTCTTGTTGGTGCAGTCTTTTGAGTTATGAGTACCAGCACAGAAGTTGCATTTTGGATCCTCATTTTTCCGATAACACCTGTCACTGGTATGACCAAAGCCCTGGCAATGGTAACATTGTGTTACCCAGAAGCGATCGTATGCACGACATCTCACAAGTCCAACATACACAGAATTGCCATCATCCACAATGGAAGAGCGTATTTCAGGTGACATTTTTACTACCGCAATCTTAGTGTGTGCATCACTCTTTTGCTTAGTGAATAGCAAATTCATAGCTAAGCCATCGTCGACCAGGGACTTTATTCTTGGGTTCTTGTTGAGGATGCTGGGAATGATCTCATTATCCTCAGCGTCATTAGCAATGCCTACCAGAGTCATTTTTGGCATCATCTTCTTTGGTTCGGAGACACTGAAGGCACTGTCCACCCCCAAATACTGATTGATGGCCCTTCCTGCATCTTCTTTGGCTTTCTTGGATGGAAGTCGTACCACCAGTACACCTGACTCAGTTCTAGTTAACTTGTTAACCGGAACCGAAGCCAAAGCAGTCTCGATTGCCTTTGTATCTGGTGGGCTTACTGGCTTGGAGGATCGGTCTTTTGGCTTCACTACCAGGACCTGATGGTCCCAGACAGTTTTTTTCTTTCCACCATCTACCACCTCAGTGGTGCGTTTGGTCGGCTCCTTTTTGGTCTCCGCTGTTTCCCTCACTACCTTTTCCTTGCTCTTCAAAACCTGCACTACATTCTTCTCAAAATCTCTTTTCTCTTTTTCTCTCTCTTCCACCTGCTCCTTCATGATTTCTTCCAATGCATCCACCTTAGCATTCCCCACCCTTGTCCACTCATCTTTCTCCTCACTTATTACTCCCTTTACTTTCTCACTTAAATGGCCCTCATACTCCTTTAGCTGCTCCTTGAGTGCCATGTTCTCTGCCTCCAGCTCATCTACTTTCCTTATCACTGCATCTAGGTTAGCAATTAATGGCCCATCTGCAGTTGCTACTGAACTGGCTCCACATATTTCTGTCAGTGACTCCACCTTCACACCTATATCTCTCCTCCAATTCTCCATAACTCCCTTCCATCTTAACAGACCCATCATCTGTCTCTTCACTACAGTCAATTGATCCTCCACTTCACCACCCTCTGCCAGAAATCCCTCAAACTCATAGCTCTCTTCATCTCCCAATAAACTCTGCCTCCGTTTGCCTTGGCCGGCCATTGTTTATATTTATGTAGCCTACAATTAAAAATATACAAAACACTTAATAAAATTTAGAGTAAAATTAAACTACTACCTGGGATAAACCCAGGTAGCGCCGCCCCCGTTTGTGTCACCCTATCTTGAAAAAAGAATAAATGGAAAAAATAAATAGAAATGGGTGTTTGCGAGGTCACCACGAGCAGGTGGGGTACGACTTGATTACCTTCCAAAGAAGGTAACCCAACCGAGGTGTCGCAAGTACTAGGCAAAGATGAAATGTGAAAACTTTAACCGTGTTTTGGGCCTTCAGCAGTAGCAGATACGTCACTCGGAAAACTAAACCTCATTGGTTACGATACTGCCACTGCGCAAAGCTCTTTTTACTCTTGTAAAATACGTTTTCGGGGGCTCTGTAGGACCATTCTTTAAGCTTTTTGAGCGGTTTTTCGTGGTTTTTCCTTCATTCCTAACCCATTCGCTATTGTTTCTGGAATAAAACAATTTTTTGAAAACCGGCCGGGTTCTGGTGAACACTAGCCGGGTTAACTCCACGGGTTAATAAGAATTTCACTGCCATCAATAGGGATTTGTTTTTGTTTTTACAGTGCTTTATATAGTGCACATAAAATGCATCTCCGGAGGTTGAAACACATTTTAATATGATCTTTGCAACATCCTTATTACCGTATATAATAGTCTTCAAATATTGAGAAATAATTAGTGGTAGTTTCGGTTATAAATACGGTATGTCTTTGGAAAGAATAGAATGACCACAGGGTGTCTTGTCAAACCAAAGCCGAGCTCTTTCTTTGCTAGTTCATATTATTTTTCATGCAAAGATAAAATTGTGGTTTATAGTTCAAATCATGGGCAAGAATGTAGTGTTCGGGCGTAACGTCCACCTTGTTTACACTACGTGGAGTGGCGGCGGACGCTTGCCATCATGTTCCCGTCTATTTTGACTGCCGTTGGATACAATAATATGTTGAGGGGGGGGGGGGGGGGGGAAGCAACAATGCTAATTCATGTTACCGGGTAATCTTGTGTTCCTTCAAGTCTTCAAACCAAATTGTCCTAGTTTTACACCCTGAATTATTATTATTATGGCCAAAACAATCTTGTACTGTACAAGCTTTCTATAATAAACTTATTTCATGGAAATTAGTATTTATCCATTATCCAAGAATTTGGCCCCCGATAGTGGGAAGGGCTATGAAGAATAGGGAAATTGAGGGGTAAAAAGCGAATACAGTATGTTGCATTTGTAAATAAAAGTTGGCTCGGGTTTGTGCATTTTCGAGATCCAATTAAACCCCATTTTTTGAAAACCCGAGCCAACTTTTGACGAAAGTTGGCTCGGATTTCACGGGGTGGAGTGGGTAATAGCCTATGTTATAAAAATAGTCAACTTTGAGGAGACATTAGCCTAACTTAACAACCTTACCTAATAATAATAATAAGCACGTTACTTATTTTTCACAAGCGCCAATTTTTCCGCAGAATTCACTGGCGCTCGAAAAAAAAAAAAAACACAAATAACTTAAATCAATGCAACACAAAACCTATGCACATCACCCAGCCACCAGCAGCGGCAAATAGCTTACACCCTATAGCCCTCCATGATGACACCCCTCTCGAGATCATAGCTTCTTACAAAGAGAAAAGTCTTAAGTTGTCTCTTGAAGCACTCAACAGAACTTAGTTGTCTCATGGCCAGTGGCAGTCTGTTATATAACCTTGGAGCCATGTAAGAGAATGATCTCAAAGAAAGATGACTGCCGGAAAGCCCATGACTCATCAAGACGCAGGGGGTCATCGTCATGGCGCACGACTACACCATGGCGTGCCAGTGGACGCCTGAGCAGCTCTGCAAGATACCCGGGCTCACCAAATTTGAGGACCTTGAAAGTTACCAGACACAACTTAAATTCTATTCTAGCTTTTATTGGTAACCAGTGCAGCTCGATGTGATAAGAAGTGGTAGGGGTTCATGGTGGAATTCCAAAAATGAGTCTTGCAGCTCTGTTCAGAACAGATTGTACTTTCTTTAACCCGGGAACTGCGGGGAGACTCTTAAGAGTTCCCCCGGCGGACTGCGGGGAGACTCTTAAGAGTCAGAGAAAAAAAAAATCAACTTTTGACATCGAAAAAAAAAAATAATAATTTTTATTTTTTTATTTTTTTTATTTTTTTTGGCCCCTGGGCCATGCAAAATCTCAGTCCTCTACCTCCCCTCCTTCCCCACTTTCCTCCTCTCCTTCAGTTATCACCTATTTTCCCTGTTATTCCCTTATTCTGAGGTATATTTTCGTGCTAACATTAGAAATCCGGTTGCAGGGTGTGGTCATCACTGATAGCAAGCGAATGCAAGAGAGAGAGAGAGAGTATCGATCAACTGTGTCTCAGTGGCCTTGGGGGAAATTGGCGGGAAAGCAGCTTGCCTCACCCATACATTATACAACTCGCGGGCTATATCTCCGATTTTGACCATCCAAACGCTGTTTTCACTCGTTTTATTGTTGTTTCAGGTTAATACCTTTATAATCAACCCATAATAGGCGCATATGGATAAGTATTAATGCTATTAATGGTACAATGAATATTTTAGTGACGGAAACACTCAAATACATGCGCACAGGGAGAGGTGTCTAATTACCCCCATGCGCACTTCAGAGGTTAATATGTAATTTGGAAGACCCACGAATAAGGCATTGCAATAATCAACACGAGAGAATATCAATGAGTGGACCAGTGTCAGAAGGCAACGTCTAGGTATAAACTGCTTCACCGAGTAGAGATTTCTGATGTGTAGGTAGCAACTTTTGACAATCTGATTTACGTGCTCCTTAAAATCCAGTCTCGAGTTCAGGTACACTCCCAGATTCCGAACAAAGTTTATTGGTTGTAGCTGTGAGTCATCCGTATCAATGGAGAGTGCATTTACTGTGTCAGTAGCCCTTCTGTTTCCTCGGATGATGAGAATTTCAGTTTTGTTATAATTTAGTTTAAGTTTTCTTATCCTCATCCACTTCTTGATATCGGTCATCAGCATTTCCACCTTCCTCTGTGTATCAGCTATGCCTGTGATCTTCACATAAATTTGGGTGTCATCAGCGTAGAAATGATAGGTGACACCGTGTTCACGAAGCAGAAGAGATAAGCCACTAGTGTATATCGTGAACAGGACAGGACCCAACACTGCTCCCTGCGGAACGCCATAGAGCAGGGGTGCCGAGTCCGAGACTATCCGATTCATCATCACACTCTGGGATCTACCTGACAAGTATGACCTGAGAAGCAAGAGAGCAGAGTCACGCACATCACAGTCATAAAGATCACTCAATAGCAGCTCATGATCCACTGTGTCGAAGGCTGCAGAGAGATCAAGTAAAACCAACAATGAGATCTTGCCGTCGCAAGTGTTCTTGACTAAATTATTATGTATTCTGATCAATGCTGTCAAAGTCGAATGATGCTGCCGATAAGCAGACTGACAAATGGGAATAGTTTCATTTTGCTGAAGTAGCGGCAGCAGTTGATCAAGTATGGCACGCTCTAATATTTTTGATAAAAAAGACAAGTTGGAGACAGGACGGTAGTTCGACATAGTCTCTACATCAAGTCCAGGTTTCTTAACCTAAGAAGTGCGCATGGGGGTAATTAGAAACGTCCCCCTGTGCTGACGTATTTGAGCTGTTTCCATCACTAAAATATTCATTTTACCATAAATAGCATTAATACTTATCCATACGTGCCTATTATGGGTTGATTATAAAGGTATTAACCCTTTGGCGCACGATGACTCGTTCAGAGTCATTAGGTATTTTTTTCCTAGGCGCACGATGACTCGTTAAGAGTCGTTAAACTTAAAAATATTCGCCAAAAATTAAGTTTTCGTCTGACGCGCGTCATATTTGGCTTAGATATTAAGTATTACGTCTAGTTCAATGGGTACAATTGGCAACCCCCTCAGTTTAACCGTTTACTCACAGCTGGCTGGGAAGGGAGCAGAGTACAGCATAGTCTGTGTTTCGATACTTTCACGTTTATTCGTGTATCTCAGTAACTATTTGGTTTATAGTAATTCTAAAGTTACCAGTGGAATCCTCATTAAATTCCGCTTCCATATATGTATGCAAATCAAAAACGTTGCGGGCAAAATTTTTGAGCTAGCGCGAGTTGGAGATAAGGTATTTACTTTTTTGTTTACAATTCTTATTTCGGAGTGCCCCAATGTGGTTGTTTTGTATTTATTCTATGTTTTTATTAGCTTATTTTCAAGTTCAATCAATAACGAAGCCGATGGTACCTCATTAATCCAAATACTGTACAAGGATTTTTTGGTGGATAAAAACGTCACAGAAACAAATTATCGCCGGGCACAAAACTGGCTCTGAGTGAGCTGAGATATACTTTGGGTGTGGGAAAAACTTTGATTGGAAACTATAGGTGCGCCAAAGGGTTAACTTGAAACAACAATAAAACTAGTGAAAACAGCGTTTGGATGGTCAAAATCGGAGATATAGGCCGCGAGTTATATAATGTATGGGTGAGGCAACCTGCTTTCCCGCCAATTTCCCCCAAGGCCACTGAGACACAGTCGATCGATATTCTCTCTCTCTCTCTTGCACTCGTTTGCTAACACTGATGACAATGCCCTGCTTGCAACTCGCTAATGTTAGCACGAAAATATACCTCAGAATAAGGGAATAACAGGGAAAATAGGTGATAACTGAAGGAGGGGAGGTAGAGGAGTGATATTTTGCATGGCCCAGGGGCCCAAAAAAAATAAAATA
Source organism: Paralithodes platypus (assembly GCA_032716605.1). NCBI lineage: Eukaryota > Metazoa > Arthropoda > Malacostraca > Decapoda > Lithodidae > Paralithodes > Paralithodes platypus. Next base: position 14,340,235 of record CM064552.1, on the reverse strand, counting down.
AAAATATATATATTTTTTTTGTTTTCGATGTTTAAAGTTGATTTTTTTTTTCTCTGACTCTTAAGAGTCTTCCCGCAGTCCGCCGGGGGAACTCTTAAGAGTCTCCCCGCAGTTCCCGGGTTAAGGATAGGCCGGAGCAAGGCATGTTTTTCAGACACTGGGAAGTTGCCTTTGGAGAAAGTGTTGTTAACTATTTTGGAAATAAGCTCCACTGCATGATCATATACACCAGGTAGTTTGGAAACATTTATAGGATCCAATGGACAAAATGTTTTATTAAGATTTCTTATATAGGATGAAACAACATCAGCCTCTACCGGATGGAATGATGAGAGGACACTATTAGGAATATGTCGTGGTTGGGGTACAATTGAATATTCTTCATTAGAGGGGCCTTAATCCAGTTCATGTCTCATGCGAGTTATCTTGCTAGTAAAGAATGTGACAAAGTCTGCAGCTAACTCCGCATCAGGTGCAGAAGGTCTTGAGTTCACATGTTTTTTTCCAAGTAAGCCACTGACAACCGAAGCCAACTTTCTTTGATCACCACCACATGAGTCGACTTTCCCCTGGTAAAACGCTTTCTTTTCGTCTTTGATTGTGTGGACTGCGGCTCTTTTCGCCAACATGTATGGCAACCATGTGATGTCAGTTTTATTTTTCCGCCATTTACGTTCGGCTCTTCTACGCTCTCTTCTAAGAAATTTGACTCGAGGGCTGTACCATGGTGAGTCATCTCGCACTACGAGTCTCTTTTCTACCTCCGGATAGTGATGATCAAACACAGACTTAAGTGCGCCATTGTGTACCTCCACCAGCTCGTTTGAAGAAAGATTGGAAGTATCAATACTTGCAAGGTGCTGTCTTATTTCATTGCGAGCAATATTCTGATCAGTATTTCTGTAGTTTCTAAACCTGATTACTTTCTCATATATGGGCGGCTTAGGGAAATCAAAGCCGAAAGTAATCAGAGAATGATAAAAAATAGAAGAGTCCAGAACCTCCACCTCAACATCCAGAAGACCATCACAACCGGTGGAAGACAGAACCAAGTCAAGGGTGTGTCCTGAGATATGAGTTCGGTTGGATACGTGATTTACAAAATTATTCTGGTCAGTCAATTCAAGGAACTCGGAGGAAAATGGTTTCAGATGAGGGTTGTCGATCCAGTAATTAAAGCCTCCACATATCAAGAGTGTTCCGATTTTGGCAGAAAACTCCTCACGAAACTGTCCAAACTCATCCATAAAACCTCTATCTGTTCCTCGATGGCCAGGCCTATAAATAATTGCTATTCTTAGGATTTGTTGACAAACTTTTATTTCCAATTCCAACAGTTCATAAATAAGAGGGGCTGGGTTATGACTTATCTGAGAGATATTTACTAGCGACGCAGAGTATAAAAACGCTACTCCACCACCTGGATGATCACTACAAGACAGGAACACTTATTATTGAATGAGTTTTAGGCAACGCAGCTTGAATAATATTTAGATCTGACTCAAACAACCAGGTCTCAGTGAGGCAAAGTATATCGAGACCGAGCTCATCCAAGACCTCACCAATGTAATCCATCTTGTTGCGCATCGAACGAACATTTAGCATGCCCAGGTTCAATCGGCTCCTTGGGACGTTTTTCAGTTTTTTGAACTCACAAAATTGGTGTTTTCAATAAGTCTATTTCTTTGGGCTATCATAAGAGGACAATTTCTACTTGAAGCAAAATGAGTTGGTGGCTCTGTGACTGATGAGGAGTATATACAATTTATGCATTTAGGGTTATGAGTGGTTAATCCTGTAAGTCCTTCAGTAAACTGGCATGGGTTGTCCTTCTTACAGGGGATAGGTTAGCTTGGGGGCATTTTGTGTATGGCCACCCCCATTAAGGGGAGTAAGGCGTCTGGCAATAGATAGATAGATAGATGCATTTAGGGGAAGCTATATTTGTGCAGCCTTTTGAACTGTGAGTACCAGCGCAGAAACTACATTTAGGGTCCTCCCCTTTCAGAGTACACCTGTCAAAAGTATGACCAAAGCCCTGACAATGGTAACATTGCGTCACCCAGAAGCGATCATAAGCACGACATTTAGTGAGTCCAACGTACACAGAGTTGCCCTCGTTGACAATTGAAGAGCGTATTTCAGGAGACATTTTTACTACTGCTATTTTTGTATGTGCATCCTTTTTCTGCTTAGTGAACACCAAATATAGAGTTAGGCCCTCGTCGAACAGAGACTTTATGCTTGGATTCTTGCTTAGGATGCTGGGGATGATCTCGTCGTCCTCCGTGTCAGTAGAGATACCAACCAGGGTCATTTTTGGTAGCATCTTCTTGGGTTCTGACACACTGAAGATGCTGTCAGTCCCGAGACACTGGTTGATGGCCCTCCCTGCGTCCTCTTTGGCTTTCTTTGATGGAAGTCGTACTACTAAAGCACCTGATTCAGTTATAGTACATTTATTTATTGGGGTCGCAGCCAAAGCTTTCTCAATAGCCTTAGTATCAGGTGGGCTTAGAGGCTCAGAGGTACTATCTTTTGGCTTAACTATTAAGACTTGATGGTCCCAGACAGTTTTTTTCTTCCCACCATCCACCACCTCAGTGGTGCACTTGGTAGGCTCCTTTTTTGTGTCCTCTAATGTTTGCTGGACGATTTTGGCGAACGAAGGAATGTCTGGTGTGGCAGCGTTGGTTTCGAGGTTGGTAATTCGGTCCCCCATTTTTTCGATTTGACTTGCCACAGCAGCGAGGGCGCCAGAGACCTCACTCACTATGGCGTCCTTCAGATCCGTTGTGGCCTGCGAGCTGACTAATGCGTTCTCGGCGTCTGAAGGGCAGTTGTCACAACCACCTCCATCCGAATGGATGGATTTTTTGGAAGAACGCATAGTCCTTGCAGAGACTGTCAGGGAGTCCAGAGCATAGGGGGTGGTACCTAACCTATCCTAGTATTATGGGTGGGGGCTGTTGCCCCCACACCCCCGCAGCTAGCTGTGGTGTGGCTCATAAATGTTGTCCGTTTATTTCAAACCTACCACCTGATCCATTGTCATTAACCTAACCTACCCTAACCTAAGCCTAGTACGGTTCACAAAAAATGGCGGGCACGAAGGCCGCGCCGTCTTTAGGAGAGTATTGACAACCTTGTTACCAAAAGGGGGGGGGGGGCGGCGGGGCGGGCTGTTCGGCCAGGCAGCTCAAGAAACGACAACAACAACAGTTATTTATAATTGATTACCAAATGATTACCGGTACTGAAAATAATTATGAAATGTCAAGCATCATAGGCCGTGACATTCCAACGAGTTTTACTTTGGCTATGTATATTATCAATTTTTAATATCAGTAAACTCCCTTTTATCCAAAATTCTTATATCCAAAAATTTCAGTTAACCAAAGCTTTTGCTATCCATATTTTTCACTAGTTTCACATATTTAAGCCTCTCAGGGTGCTTAATTGCATCAATTCAACCCCTCTGAAGTAGACATCCCCTGAAGTAGATGATGATTTGAAGTTAAAACAGCCTAGAAATGGTTTTAAATGCATTGAAAACAGTATATTTGGCCATTTGTACACATACTGTATTTAGTTCTATATAGAGGGACTCGTTTATCAAAAAAACTCGCTTATCCAAAATTTCAAAAGACTCATGATTTTTGGATAAAAGGGAGTCTACTTGTACCTTCCATCATAATATATAGCCTATTCCTAAATAAGTTATAATGTAAAACTTGCAAAATAATATATAATAGTATGCCCACCACTACATGTACTGTATATAGCCTACTACATACCTTAACACATATTTTATAAACAAATTAGCCTAGAATTACTTGAGGGGAGGTCTCCACTCGAGGGATTTTTTTCTTGACCCCTTTCTCCCTCATGTTTAGCCCCATTGCTTTTGATATTATAAAACGTTTGCCCCATTAGTTTAGCGATTTTAAGAACTTTCACCCCATATTAAGACCTTTCGTGCCATTCAGGTGTCAATTTTATCCTGGCGAGCGATAGCGAGCCTGTAATTTAAGAGGAACCGGCCTTCGGCCGGGAAATTTTTCTACCGAAAAATTTACAAATTTATCTTGAAAGGGACTCAAGGGGGTGTAATTTTAAGCTTGATGGAGGTCTAGGGAACCAACTAAAAACCTCCCCTTAAGGCAAAGTAATCAATTATAGGTAGCGCCAACGAACTTGACAATTATCTCGATCCCTGACCTCTTCGTAACTCAAAAGGAACTTGAGCAAACTGGCTGTAAACTTCCACATCTATTTTCTGTTGGACTCTTCCCAGATGATAGGAACGTCAGCCCGCTTGCTTTCATTAATTTCAAGTTGTAAGAGGTTACGGGGTCCAGAATATGGTCAAGTTCGTTGGCGCTACCTATACTAACCCAAAATGCCAAGAAGTAATCAAAATAAATGACTACCGATAAACTTGAGTATCTCCCGCCAGTAACCACTAACCACAAGTGAAGATCAGGGAAAATGTGGGGTTAAGGGGACACTGACTGTTTTGTTGGCCTATAAATTCATTCATAAATTCTTAAGTTTCCTCGCTAGACATCTCTCAACCTTAGAAAAACATCCCCTAGACCCCCCCTCCCCCCCTCAAAATAAATGTTTACATTTTTCGGTAGAAAAATGTTCCGGCCGAAGGGCGGTTCCTCTTACAATTACAGGCTCGCTATCGCTCGCCAGGAAAAAAATTGACACCTAAATGGCACGATATGTAATGTATAACGAAATGGGACGAAAGGTCTTAAAATCGCGCCAAACAAATGGGCCGAACGTCTAAAAATCTAAAAACTAATGGGCCTAAACACGAAGGAGAAAGGGGACCAGAAAACTAATGGGACTAAACACGAAGGAGAAAGGGGACCAGAAAAACGGTCTGACTCCCCTTGAAGAAGATACAAAGGGTCTGACTCCCCTTGAAGAAGATACAAACGGTCTGACTCCCCTTGAAGAAGATACAAACGGTCTGACTCCCCTTGAAGAAGATACAAACGGTCTGACTCCCCTTGAAGAAGATACAAACGGTCCGACTCCCCTTGAAGAAGATACAAACGGTCTGACTCCCCTTGAAGAAGATACAAACGGTCTGACTCCCCTTGAAGAAGATACAAATGGTCTGACTCCCCTTGAAGAAGATACAAACGGTGTGACTCCCCTTGAAGAAGATACAAACGGTCTGACTCCCCTTGAAGAATATACAAACGGTCTGACTCCCCTTGAAGAAGATGCAAACGGTCTGACTCCCCTTGAAGAAGATACAAACGGTCTGACTCCCCTTGAAGAAGATACAAAGGGTCTGACTCCCCTTGAAGAAGATACAAAGGGTCTGACTCCCCTTGAAAAAGTTACAAAGGGTCTGACTCCCCTTGAAGAAGATACAAAGGGTCTGACTCCCCTTGAAGAAGATACAAAGGGTCTGACTCCCCTTGAAGAAGATACAAAGGGTCTGACTCCCCTTGAAGAAGATACAAAGGGTCTGACTCCCCTTGAAGAAGATACAAACGGTCTGACTCCCCTTGAAGAAGATACAAAGGGTCTGACTCCCCTTGAAGAAGATACAAACGGTCTGACTCCCCTTGAAGAAGATACAAACGGTCTGACTCCCCTTGAAGAAGATACAAAGGGTCTGACTCCCCTTGAAGAAGATACAAAGGGTCTGACTCCCCTTGAAGAAGATACAAAGGGTCTGACTCACCTTGAAGAAGATTCAAAGGGTCTGACTCCCCTTGAAGAAGATACAAAGGGTCTGACTCCCCTTGAAGAAGATACAAAGGGTCTGACTCCCCTTGAAGAAGATACAAAGGGTCTGACTCCCCTTGAAGAAGATACAAAGGGTCTGACTCCCCTTGAAGAAGATACAAAGGGTCTGACTCCCCTTGAAGAAGATACAAACGGTCTGACTCCCCTTGAAGAAGATACAAACGGTCTGACTCCCCTTGAAGAAGATACAAACGGTCTGACTCCCCTTGAAGAAGATACAAAGGGTCTGACTCCCCTTGAAGAAGATACAAAGGGTCTGACTCCCCTTGAAGAAGATACAAAGGGTCTGACTCCCCTTGAAGAAGATACAAAGGGTCTGACTCCCCTTGAAGAAGATACAAAGGGTCTGACTCCCCTTGAAGAAGATACAAACGGTCTGACTCCCCTTGAAGAAGATACAAAGGGTCTGACTCCCCTTGAAGAAGATACAAACGGTCTGACTCCCCTTGAAGAAGATACAAAGGGTCTGACTCCCCTTGAAGAAGATACAAATGGTCTGACTCCCCTTGAAGAAGATACAAACGGTCTGACTCCCCTTGAAGAAGATGCAAACGGTCTGACTCCCCTTGAAGAAGATACAAACGGTCTGACTCCCCTTGAAGAAGATACAAAGGGTCTGACTCCCCTTGAAGAAGATACAAAGGGTCTGACTCCCCTTGAAGAAGATACAAAGGGTCTGACTCCCCTTGAAGAAGATACAAAGGGTCTGACTCCCCTTGAAGAAGATACAAACGGTCTGACTCCCCTTGAAGAAGATACAAAGGGTCTGACTCCCCTTGAAGAAGATACAAACGGTCTGACTCCCCTTGAAGAAGATACAAACGGTCTGACTCCCCTTGAAGAAGATACAAAGGGTCTGACTCCCCTTGAAGAAGATACAAACAGTCTGACTCCCCTTGAAGAAGATACAAAGGGTCTGACTCCCCTTGAAGAAGATACAAAGGGTCTGACTCACCTTAAAGAAGATACAAAGGGTCTGACTCCCCTTGAAGAAGATACAAATGGTCTGACTCCCCTTGAAGAAGATACAAAGGGTCTGACTCCCCTTGAAGAAGATACAAAGGGTCTGACTCCCCTTGAAGAAGATACAAAGGGTCTGACTCCCCTTGAAGAAGATACAAAGGGTCGGACTCCCCTTGAAGAAGATACAAAGGGTCTGACTCCTCTTGAAGAAGATACAAACGGTCTGACTCCCCTTGAAGAAGATACAAACGGTCTGACTCCTCTTGAAGAAGATACAAACGGTCTGACTCCCCTTGAAGAAGATACAAACGGTCTGACTCCCCTTGAAGAGATACAAACGGTCTGACTCCCCTTGAAGAAGATACAAAGGGTCTGACTCCCCTTGAAGAAGATACAAAGGGTCTGACTCCCCTTGAAGAAGATACAAAGGGTCTGACTCCCCTTGAAGAAGATACAAAGGGTCTGACTCCCCTTGAAGAAGATACAAACGGTCTGACTCCTCTTGAAGAAGATACAAACGGTCTGACTCCCCTTGAAGAAGATACAAACGGTCTGACTCCCCTTGAAGAAGATACAAACGGTCTGACTCCCCTTGAAGAAGATACAAACGGTCTGACTCCCCTTGAAGAAGATACAAAGGGTCTGACTCCCCTTGAAGAAGATACAAAGGGTCTGACTCCCCTTGAAGAAGATACAAAGGGTCTGACTCCCCTTGAAGAAGATACAAAGGGTCCGACTCCCCTTGAAGAAGATACAAATGGTCTGACTCCCCTTGAAGAAGATACAAAGGGTCTGACTCCCCTTGAAGAAGATACAAAGGGTCTGACTCCCCTTGAAGAAGATACAAACGGTCTGACTCCCCTTGAAGAAGATACAAACGGTCTGACTCCCCTTGAAGAAGATACAAAGGGTCTGACTCCCCTTGAAGAAGATACAAAGGGGAAAATAAGCTCTACAGTTTGTCGTGGGATACAGAATAAGTTGCCCCCACCCCCCAAGACTTATTGAAATTCTCATATATATTTTCAGTAGGGGGCAAAGACCTCAGTTCCCCTAACCCACCCTGTTGTTGGGTTGGCCTAATGGGTAAATGCTCACCTCTGACGGTCCTTGGATAATAGGTTAATACTCACTTCCGATAGTTCTTGATATAGAAATCCACTGGATGTGAACGAAAATCCTTAAAGGTGGGGGCTCATGGTTTGAGGTAAACATGGAATGATAATCGCCAAGCTGTACATAATTATCTTGCAAAATGCAATGGCACTGAAATAATTATTAACAATGGTATAAAGGATTTTGTGGATCGTCTATACCAGGCCTGTGACGTCACACCAGTATAAGTCCACCATCCAGTCTAGGATAAGGATACTGGTGTGACGTCACTATGACGTCACAGGCCCGGTATAGACGATCCGCAAAATCCTTATACCATTGTTAATAATTATTTCAGTGCCATTGCATTTTGCAAGATAATTATGTACAGCTTGGCGATTATCATTCCATGTTTACCTCAACCCATGAGCCCCCACCTTTAAGGGAAAGTTAGATAATTGTAGCTCAGGAAGCGGGACAATACGAGCCTAAAAAGCTCAACTCCTGTATACTACAAATAGGTAAATACACACACACACACAATTGAAGGACATGTAAGAACATCTGACAGAAAAAGGCCATGGCTGATTAAGCCGGCAACCCTCCCAGGCCTCCCTGTCCAAAAAAATGCATTATGGGAGAATGCGCGGAGAGAGTTGTGTTAGCGGATGTACCGTCCACTTTGTTTACATAGTCGCACGCTCACAGTTACATTCGCATCTAATTTGACTGCTGTTATTTGCCCCTGCTGGTAATATATATGATGATGACAATAAGTCATGGGGGGTGAGGCCTCAACCCATTATTGTATCCCACGGCCGGTAACAAAACAATTTACCCAACACCTGGCCGTGGGATACAATAATGGTTTGAGGGGGATGATTGGTAAGAAAGAACGCTCTACATCTCTATATTCCCTTTCAGATAATGGGCGATGTGTTAAGGGGAGATTTTTATTTATGTATTTATTTATTACTTTACTTAATTGGTCACCATAACCTTTCAGAGATAATGGGTAACCAACAGTCCGGTGAACATCGTCGTGGTGACCGGTCCGGCTCCAAGACTTCCGACTCTGGCCCGTGCTCCCCTAGTGCCGGGGGTGGTGGAGGAGGGAAGGGGGATGCCTTCACCTTCGAGAGGCCACGAGGGGGTCCTAAACTACACTCTCAACAGTCGGAGGAAGATCATCCGGTTATTCTGAGGCCAAATACTGAGGTTAGTAAGTGGGTTGTTGTTGTTGTTGTTGTTGTTCCCCAAGCTGCCTGGCCGAACAGCCCCAAGGCCCCGAGCAAGGCCAAGGCCATAACTGAGCGCCCCCACAGAACCCTCCCCGCCGACCACAATAAAGCCTGGGTGACCGAAGCCACTCCATGGCGGGGAGCTTGAGGAGGGTGCGGAAATGCCCGGGAAACCAAAGCCCCACCCAGGGCCCTGTGCCCCTCAGCAATTATGAAGAGAAATTTGAGGGGCAAGGGAAAAATGTGACGCTTTGGCTTCCAATCTTGGTAGATTGGGAGGTCAATCCACGTTAGAGACGCCGTCACTTGAGATCTAGAAAATATATAAGTAAAAGGAACAGTCAGAGTAAGCTATGGGTATGGCAGAGATTGCTCAGTTCTCACTCTGATAGACCAGCCCATCACCACATGACTAGAACCCAATCCTCTCAGCATCAGTTAGGAAAGGCCCTAGAAAGCCACCTTTGGCGGGGGGATAGCTCCCCTATTTCAACACTTTTCGGGGTTGGGCACCCGCCCAATTTGTATCAAGCTACACCTCTTAATGTTTGGTCAACTCTTGGAAGCAGGAATCAGGGGCGCCCAGGTTATAGTTACCAATTAGGGCTCGGAGCTCTAGTTGTTGTTGTTGTTGTAGTTCCCCAGACTGTCTGGCTGAATAGCCCCAGTGTCCTCAACCTCTGCTCATAGCCCGCGTTCTTCAACGTTGGTACCAGCTTGCTAGCTCTCCTCTGCACTTTCTCCACTGCTTCTATATCCTTTACCATATATGGAGCCCACACCTGGTTCGCATATTCCAGGTGCGGCCTAACCAGAGCTGTATAGAGATTCCTGAAGATTTCTTCGTCAAGTGACACAAATGTCCTCCTTATCAGCCCTACAATTCTATTGGCTTTGTTTATCTTTTCCGCTAAATGTTCTGAGAAATTTAACTTATTGTCTATCACTACTCCTATATCCTTTTCTGCATTCACTTCCTCCATCGCTTCATACATACTGTATCCTACCTTGTCTATCTTGCTGGTCCCAATCCGCATGTACTTGCATTTTTTTGGATGAAAAGGCATTAACCAATGCTCAGACCATCCCTTCATGCCCTCCACATCTCCTTGAAGCAAACCCATATCTTCCTTACTCCTCACTCTTCTATACAGCTTAGTGTCATCCGCATACAGGTATACCTCACTTCCATTAGTTATAACTTCAGGTAAGTCGTTGATAAATATAACGAACAGCAGTGGTCCCAACACAGATCCCTGAGGTACCCCACTTGTAATTTCCCTCCACCCCGAGCCTATTCCATTCACTAGTACCCTCTGTCTCCGATCTTTCAGGAAGGCTTCTATCCATTTCACACATTTCTCCCCTATATTATAGCTTCTAACTTTCTCTATTAACCTTTTATGTGGGACCTTATCGAAGGCCTTCATAAAATCGCAATATACCACGTCTATTACATCACCATCTTCTAGAATTTGCATCCAATCATCTACCACCTTAATTAGCTGTAGTACCGTCGACCTCCCCGGCAAGAATCCGAACTGTCTCCCACTGAAAAGTTGGTTTGACTTCATATGATCCATTATTCCTTCTCTAATTACCGTTTCCATTAGTTTACACACAACACTTGTCAAACTGACTGGTCTATAATTCCCTGGGTCATTTCTCTTTCCCTTCTTAAATATAGCTGTTATGTTCGCCTCTCTCCAGTCCATCGGGATTTGTCCTGTATTAAACGATACCTCAAATAACATTTTCAATGGCTCTACTAACTTCTAACTACTACTCTACTAACCCCTCCTTCCTTTATGATTCTTGGGTGTATCCCATCTGGTCCCGGTGACTTACTTCTGTTCATTTTTTCTATAGCCCTTCTTATTCTAGCATGGGAAAACTCTATTAGTTCCAGTGCCGGTGCCCGTTTGATGGGAATAGTAGGCACTGCATCCTCCGACTCCACTGTTAGTACCCCCCCAAAGTATTTCCCCAGCACCTCTGCTTTCTCCTTATCAGTCTCCGCTCTACTCCCATCATTCAACCCCCCTACCAGCTCTGGGATCCCTACTCTTCTTGTTAACTTTTCCTGAATGTACTTCCAGAATATTTTTGGATTATCCTTCACATTTCTAGCTATCTCTCTCTCCCTCTCCTCCACCCCCCTCCTTGTTTCCCACCTTATTTTATTGTTTATTTGTCTGCGTTCCAGATCCACTTCTTTAGCCTCTATACTAGACCCCTTGTTCTTTTTTAACAATTTTAATCTTTCCCACAATCGTTTCTTTCTTCTAATCAATATCCAAAGCTTTCTTTTCATTGGCAATTCTGGGTTAGTTCTTTTCCTCAATTTTGTTTTATCCTTATATTCCCTTACTGGTACACTTTTGGATACAGCATTCTCCAGTTTGACTCTAATTTTCCTCCACATTCCTTCAGCGTCTTCACCGTTCAAGTATTCCCCCCAGTCAATGTCCAAACACCGTCTCAGCAGCTCATAATCTGCTCTATCATACATGTATATTTTTCTATTGCTTCTATTATCCCTCTCTGATTTAATGTTACTAAATGTTACTAAAGCTTATACAGGCATGGTCACTACGACCTATAGGGCTATCCACATTAACATGTTCCACTATATCCTCTTCATTGCTAAAAATCAAATCAAGTACACTCCCCTGCGTCCCATATCTATATCTTGTCATCTCTACAATATGTTGCGTTAAAAAACAATCTCTCACTTTCTCTATAAACTTATTTTCCAGGCTACCCTGTCCCGCTGGAGTAGTACAATTTGCCCAGTTGATCCTTGGCAAATTGAAATTTCCAATCAAAATTTTATATTTGTTCTCTCTATTATCTATCTCCTCCATTGCTTTCAGTAGGTTATCATCCTCTCCCCTGCTATTATTTGGGCTTCTATATATAGAGGCAATTAGAATTGATCCTCTTGCACATTTTACTTCAATACACAAATACTCACAATACTGCTGCCTCATATCCACCTCATTAACCTTGAGCTCTTTTCTTACATAAATAATCAGTCCTCTTCCAACCTCTGCTCTAATAGCATTTCTCTCATATAACTCAAAACCCTCCAAACTATATTCCACCAGTTCCCTTTCAATTCTAGCATTTTTTGGTCTTACTTCCTGTAGGGCTATTACATCAGGTTTTTCCTCTTCATCCTGCAACCTACATATCAGTTCTCTTTTCTTGTCCTGGGTAAACACATCCACATTACTAAACATAATCCTTAATCCATCTACCATTCCTTCAGCAATTACACCATCCCGCTTCTCCAGTCCGTACCCTACTCCCCCGTTAGCACTACTGGGTCTGCCTCTTTGTCTCCTGTCTCTCCCTGTGACACCTCCACCCCGTTCTCCTCCTCCGTCACAACTCCCATCACATTCTCTTCCCTCCCTAGTCTCCCCCTCCCTTCTACTCTTATAAACCACTTCCTCACTTTTCCGTCCCTCACTCTCCAGTAAAAATGTCTCTTATCCTCCTCACCCAACTTTCCATTATTTTCATCAGCCTTTTCTTGTAATTCCTTAATTTTTTTCCTTTGTTCTATACTCAAATCCTTCTTTAGTCTTATGTGTTTCAGTTTATCATTTGTATTTAGCCTCCAACTAAAATTTGTCACAGTCTCTGCCACTACCCTAGTTTTAAACTGTACCCTTATAGGTCTCATCTCTCCCCTTTTATATCTACCTATCCTACTGACCTCCTCCACCTGCCCTTCCCATCCATATTCGTCCTCATCCACACCTTTCAAGACCTCCTTCACTGTCTCCATATCCCTCACTTTTCTCACTCCATTATCATTCATATGAGTCTCTATATCTCCATACAAGATTACACCCCTATCCCTGTCCATGGCCTCCCTCACGACACTCTCCTTGTTCTTCATGACCCCTACAACTGCACTCTCAAAACTTTTTTTGGTCATATTCATTTCTTCCTTTTGCTCTTTCATAATATCCTCCAAATCCTTGACTTTTTGTTTACCTACCACCGTCCATGCAGTTGACTCCTTTACTTCCGTGAAACGTCCTTCGTATTCCTTCAGCTGCTCCTTCAATGCCATATTCTCTGCTCCCAGTTCATCTACCCTTTTCAATACCATCTCTAGGCTCTCATTAACTGCCAAAATAGGCCTGCATTCACTTCCTTCGCTAGGCCTATTCCCTTCCCCACCTGTCACACCACACATTACACACAGTGCCTTAACTTTCTCACCAACATCCCCCTTCCATTTCTCCGTATCACTCATCCACTTTTCCAAATCCTTCACAACAATACTAACCTCTTCTAACTTCTTATCTGTGCTCTTAAATCCCCGAAAACGTTGTAACCTTCCTTCCGCCTCCGTCATACCCGAAATTCCCTCCGCCATGTTTGTTTACAAACTCAACAACTCACAACACTACCGCTGTCTTCTTTACTCGTAGACATTATTAAAGAAAGTAATCCCGGCGTAGTGGGCAGAGCCCATGACATAAGGAAGTGGGCCGTCTCCCTGAGATTTTTACAAAATTATTCAATTGACGACATAGCTAACACAAAATTGTGGGCTTCCAATCATACTTTCTTGTCGCGATACCTGTCGGTGGCTCTGGATAAACCAAAACTGACTTGTGTGGCATTACGGCAGCCGGTCTAGTAGTCAATGTGCTATTACTAATTAAGTTCTAATTTAAAAAAAGGGGGGGGGGGGTGTTAGAAGCTCAAAGACCCCTAGAGCCCCTCCGCCGGATATTGTGATAAGATCACGAGCTGTGATACTTAATAAGTCGAGCTGGTGCTACAGCTCCTAGTTTTTTCTTTTAATTTTGGGGATATCTATCATAGTTACAACTATATAGTATAAACAAAGTGTATAAACCTATATGAAATGTACAAATATTTTAAGGCCAGTATATAATCCAAAGAATTATGGGTCGGTATTTGTTGGAAAGGGAATAAGAATATGTCCCCAAACAACATTATGACGGATCGCAAAGTGCAGATTCAGTCACTTAGAAGCAGATCTTCTTTGAAGTAACGCACTGCTTTTCCTTTTCTATTTTGTATACATTGTATGTAAACAATAAAGACTTGAATTGTTATACGGATTCTTTGTCTCTACCTACGGTAATTTGTTAGTGGTTTTGATATTGTCACGAATGTCCCCCTCCAGTCTTAAAATATCAGGCATATCGTCAATGATGGAGGGGCCACTAATAAGTTATAGGTTTGATTCCCGGAGGGAAGAATGAAAACCTAATATTTAGTAGGGGCCCCGTAATAATTGACGATGCAGGGCCCTCCCAGCCATCCCCTTCCCATTCGCTTGATGTCTTGAGGTTAAATCTTAATATGTCAGTGAAAGAAGTATGGCGGCTTAGGGAGCAGCGTCAAGGAACCCCACCCAAGAAATCCACGAGATGGAAAGCTATAGTATAACAATTATTAAGTATATTTTTCTTTTTTATTATTTACAAAGTTTTTTCGTAGCGAGTACCCAATCATAAGACGATTCCATTAGAGAATAAGTGTTACCCTTATGAAGCGTACTCCGTTCTCCCCGCGACGGTAGATTCAAACTGGCTACCGCAGGCGCTTGAATGGAGACTATTATACTAATAGGCATATCGTCAATGATTACGTCAATGATTACTAAATACAGTACAGTACTGTATTAGGTTTTCATTCTTCCCTCCGGGAATCAAACCTATATTATGCACAAGCCTACGATATATTATGCATTCTCGAATATTGCATATTAATCTAAGCATGTAGGGCCTACATACCCTCAACTGCTCTATGATAAACTAATGTTCAGACGAATAGCTTTTGCTGATGCTCCTCAGGTTAAGGGGTGATGGTTCACTTTTTGGTAGATTTTTTTAATTTATTTATTATTATTTTTAGTTTCCTCCCCAGACTTCCATCAAACTTAAAAAAAACATCCATCAGATCCCCCCCTTTAGATTAATTTGTACATTTTTCGGTAGAAAAATGTTCCGGCCAAAGGCCGGTTACTCTTAAGATTACAGGCTCGCTATCGCTCGCCAGGAAAAAATCGACACCTAAATGGCACGAAAGGTCTTAAAATTGACAACTAAATGGGGCGAAAGGTATGAAAATCGCCAAACTAATGAGCCGAACGTCATAAAATCTGAAAACTATTGGGGGTAAGCATGAGGAGGAAGGGTGACCAGAAAAACAGCCCATGTCCCCTTAAGGCCATGCACTAATTTATCTGATGAAGTAATTGTGAAGTGTGGTTCCATGTCATCTCAACCAGTAGACCATTTCAACCAGTAGCTCTCAACCAGTGCCAAATCAACCAAGACCAACCAAACCAGTGCCAAAATATAGTACTAACCTAACCTTAACCTAACCGTATTGGTTGATTTGGTACTGGTTGAGAGCTACTGGTTGAAATGGTCTACTGGTTGAGTTGACCGGTCACCGTGAAGTGTGTAGCGGTAACATCTATTAAAATGTAAAACTTGCAAACTAAACAAACCAAAACTGGGACAAAGACAATATAAAGTCAAATTAACTTATCAAAATCGTTATGTGGAAACAACGCTTAAGCCGGTATCACACGAGAGCATTTTTAGTGTACATTCGATAATCAAAAAAATTCTGGTAACATTTCTGGACTATTTTGCACTGGTATCGGAAACTAGACAGCTGATAGATGAATTTACGTAAACAAAATATATATAATGTTGACCTCATAAGCTGCCAGATCAGTGTTGAGGATAAATGTTGAGTGAAAAAGCGCTCGTGTGATACCGGGTTTACTATCGTCTCCTCAGGCCTGTACGATGAAGTGAAGGCCATGCGGAGTGCCTGTGGTGCAGCTCACATGAAGGCTATCCTGGCTGTGGGTGACCTGGGCTCCATGAACAATGTGGGATGGGCTTCACTGGTGGCTATGATGGCCGGTGCGGACTTCATCAAGACATCCACAGGTAGGAAGTCTAACAGTTTTATCTTTTAAGAGGAGTCACCTGCTTTTTTCTCTCTTTTTTTTTGGCTTGTATCCATTCGGCCCCATTCAGGACAAAATAAGGGTGAATATTATTACATGTACAGTACTGTATCAGTAATGCATCTTACTGGGTATATGTGGCCTGTATACTGTGGGTGGAGAGGTAGTAAGCCCCACCATCTGGAATATTTGATTAACCCGTTCAGTACCAGCGATGGCAGAGAGCCGTCAGTAGATAAATCACCACAGTCCCAGCGATTGCTGCCAGCCGTCAATAATGTACGATCCTTGTAACTGCCAGTATCAGGCAGTACCTGGTACCACAACATTTGAGCACTGCTTTAAGACCTTGGCAACACTTCTCAGCTTATATCCAAGCCCCCACATGCTGGGAGTATTCCTCCATCTTTTGAGGTGGGAGGTTATTATATCTTGCCTCTGAAGCCATTTTGGCGACATTGCTTGGGACTGGGGGTACATTTATGCTAGTACTGTACCCTATGGTACAGTAGGGGTTAAAGCGTTATTTCCACATAGCGATTTTGATAAGTTCTTTTGCCTTTGTATTGTGTCGTCCCTGTTTTGGTTTGCTTCTTTTGCAAGTTTCACATTATAATAACTTTTATAGAAGAGTCTCGTATTTGAAGCCCTCATAGTTAGCTTCAGAAATGGCATCATCAAGTCAGGCTGAGGTGGTGGTTATTGTTGACGCTGGCGAATGAAGTCAGCCATGGCAGTTCCAAGTAATAATCAAGCGCACTAAAGAAATATCAACCGGTGGTGTACACTTCTTATAACTTACCTTCAGGTCAATAAATCCGCTATATTGACGGGAGTGCAGGTTTTAATAGAGCAGCGATAATGAAAATCGTGATAACCAAGTGCGTGATATTCAAGGGTTATAGTGTACTCCCTAACCCCAAAATTTATAACTGTATGTCCATGGTGAGGGTGTTAAAATGAATAAACAAGGCTATTAAAATGTCATTCTTCATGCTTATATATTTTTTTTTTTTTTTTTTTTTTTTGAGAGGGAGGAAGGGATAGGAAGTTGGCATTTGGTAAAGAAAATATTGTAGGCCTTCTGTTTTAATTTAAGATTAGCCAGATTTAAAGTATTTTGAGGAGATGCTTCCAAAGATAACTAAATTTATATCTGTTACAGGGAAGGAGGGAGTTAACGCTACCCTGCCGGTGGGTCTGGTCATGTGTCGGGCCATCAGGGAGTACCACCAACGCACCGGCATCAAGGTTATACTCCCCATTGTCTTATCTTTACCACATTTTTAAATTTACAGGTCTCCCTCACCATCCCTTGTCCCGATTTACGATACTATTATAGGTTTTTAGGGGGGGTTTGTGTTTGTGTTTTGGCTGGTCAGGGAACGCATCCCCATTTATTCCATTAATTTTAAAGTGTGCTATATGGTTTTTCTATTTAAGATCGGGTTTTCAGGAACGTAACCTAATCGTAAATCGAGGGAGACCTTTATATATTTTTTTACATTTAGAAGAACAGGCATCCATGCATATTGCTTGGGGAGCCCCCAACTCTAGTAGCAACTTCTTGCTATAGGTAATGCCAACGAACTTGACAATAATCTTGAACCCTTAACTTCTCATAACTCAAAATTAATGAAAGCAATCGAGCTGACATTTCTATCATTTGGGAAGAGCCCACCAGGAAATAGGTGTGGATATTTACAGCCAGTCTGGTCTAGGCCCTTTTGAGTTATGAGAAGTTAAGGGGTCAAGATTTTTGTCAAGTTTGTTGGCTCTACCTATACTTAGTATGTTAGTTTATCTATTTTTATCTATATTAGTTTATCTATTTTAAAACCTTTCGTCCCATTTCTATATCAATATAAAGACCTTTCGTGCCATTTAGGTGTCAATTTTTTCCTGGCGAGCGATAGCGAGCCTGTAATTTCAAGAGGAACCGACCTTTTTCTACCGAAAAATTTACAAATATATCTTGAAGGGGGGTCTAGGGTGTGTTTTTCTAAGTTTGATGGAGGTCTAGCGAGGAAGCTAATAGGCTATATATAACTAACGATTTTGATAAGTTGTTTTGTCTTTTTACTGTGTTTGTCCAAGCTTTGGTGTGTTTATTTTGCAAGTTTGACATTATAATATATATGAATAAATGAATGAATAGACCAAAACACCAGCCACTAGCCCCTTAAGTGATCCAAACTGTGGTTCCAGGTTGGGTTCAAGCCTGCTGGAGGCATCAGGACCGCCAAGGATGCTCTGGCTTGGCTTACACTCATCAAGGAGGAGCTGGGGGATGACTGGCTCAACAACCACATGTTCAGGTATTTATTCTATTCTATTCTATGCTATTCGGTGACTGGTCAACTCAACCAGTAGACCATTTCAACCAGTAGCTCTCAACCAGTACCAAATTAACCAATACGGTTAGGTTAGGTTAGGTTAGTACTATATTTTGGCACTGGTTTGGTTGGTCTGGGTTAATTTGGCACTGGTTGAGAGCTACTGGTTGAAATGACATGGAACCATGCTATTCTATTCTATTCTATATACTCAGGCCCAATCCCCACTTTTTTTCCTTTTTTTTTGGGGGGGGGGGGACTCAAGACAGAGCCAGAATAGGGACAACAGAAAACAATAAACACAAAAACAAAATACAAATTCATACGGAGCTACTATAGTAATAAAAAGGGTTACGCGAGGTAGTTCTAAGCTTGTTGATTGCTGGAGGCCCTGTTTATTTTTTTTATTTATTTTTGTTTTGTTATGAATAGTTTAACCAGACCACTGAATTACAAGGCCCTGTTTAAATTGAATAAAATCATCTAATAGTAGCCCAGAAATCGTAACCTCTAACCTCTCATAACTCAAAAAGGACTACTGTAGAGTAATCGAGATAATATTTCTACCAAATAGGAAGACCTGGCTAGGGAATATGTGTATACATTGACAGCTCATTTGCTCTAGCCCTTTTTGAGTTACAGAGGTTAGAGGTTACGATTTCTGCCCAACCTAGAATGAACGGACTATAGTATTATTGTTGTTTTTTATTATTTTATTATTATTTTGTTTATCGTTATTAACCCTTTGACTACCGGTGCTTTCCTTTTAACTTTATTCTGGCTTTGATTGACTTGCTTATGTAGTAATGTACACCCTATGTGGTTGATTGTGTTCTTTTATTTCAAAAATTACATAGCGATTTTGATTAGTTCTTTTGCATTTATCTTGTGTCATCCCAGTGTTGGTTTGTTTATTTTGCAAGTTTTACATTATAATACTATTAGATGATTTTATTCAATTTAAACAGGGCCAACAGCAATCAACAGGGTATCTCGCTTAACCCTTTTTATTACCACAGATCCCTCTTAACCCGTGGAGCCCCGGCTAGTTTTGTAATGTTTGCGCACCAGAACCCGGCCGGTTTTCAAAAAATGGTTTTATTCCAGAAACAATAGCGAATGGGTTAGGAATGAAGGAAAAACCACGAAAAATCGCTCAAAAAGCTTAAAAAATGGTCCTACAGAGCCCCCGAAAATGGATTTTACAAGAGTAAAAAATTGAAGGCAATTATCCCAAAAAACCAGGTTATTGCGCGCTCGCGCGCACGCACGTGGACTTTGAGAGTGTTCAACCATCGGCACGGTTGCGTGGGATACGTACACAGTTCCCATACAAATCTGAGCCCTCTTGAGTGGCTACACCTGAGGTCACGGTCGGCGCAATTAGGGTGACGCGCCAGGCGCGTCTCTGGGGCTGTGCGTTACATACATCGCCGACGCGTCAGGCGCGTCGCTGGGGCTGTACGGGTTAAACTGCATAAAATTGTCTAATTATGGCTAGAATTTGTAGTAAAAAAGACATCGCTAGTACAGAACGGGTTAATAGTATCACTCACTGATGAAGACAAGCAGCGCACTGATGTATATAAATGGTCAGGTGTTGGTCGTCGATAGGCCCCTGGTATCTTCTATGCTATGATTTGGTGATGATATAGGGGGCTTTCTCACAGGGCTCTCCAGGAGTGTAGATTATGTTGTTGGCGTAAGTGATTGTGTAGAATGCAGTCTTCTATGATCTGTTTAATAGTATGGGGTGCTGTGTTGCATCCTGGGCAGGTGTTAACGACGGAGATATCCAGTCTCTTCTGATAGCTCGGAAGAGCTGGATGGTGCCCACATCTCAGCCTGGCCAGGTGGACTCTGTCCTCGCGAGGAAGGGAGGATTCAGAAGGATGGATTTCGGGAGGTCGTGCCTGCAGCTGTGTGTTGTCTATGCGTAATTGGATGGAACGGCGAGAGATATGAGTATGGATGTGCTTCTGGAAGCTGGTTGGGGTGGGCAGGGAGGGAGAGATGACAGTGTTTGTGTGTGATACCGTGTGCTGGGTGTTGTTTTGATATTCCTTGGTGTCTGTGGGTGAGCTGCCATGTAGTGTAGTGAGTGGTGTTGGTTTGTGGAGGCTGCAGCCAGGAATTGAGTGCCTCTCCTATCCAGGTGGGGTTTGACTTTGAGGACTTTGGTTTCTTGATATAGGTAATCTGTAGGTGTAGTAGCTGTGCAGCCTGTGATGATTTTTAAGGCTTTGTTTTGAATAGTCTGCAAGGTCTTGTAATGTATTTCAGCTAGGTTAGAAGCCCAGGCAGGGCTTGCATATTCCATCTCTGATCTTATGTATTGTTTGTATACAGTGGTGGCAGTTTCTTTGTTGTGTCCAAATTTTGTGTAGGCAAGTGACCTGAGGGTGTTGAGTCTGGGTGTCAGTTTATTTTTTATGTTTGTAATATGTTGTTGTTGTTCCCCAAGCTGCCTGGCCGAACAGCCCCAAGGCCCCGAGCAAGACCAAGGCCATAACCGAGCGCCCCCACAGAACCCTCCCAGCCGACCACAATAAAGCATGGGTGACCGAAGCCACTCCATGGCGGGGAGCTGAGGAGGGCGACAGAAACGCCCGGGAAACCAAAGCCCCACCCAGTGGGGCCCAAAGCCCCACCTCAGCAATTATGAAGAGAAAGCCCCTTTGTAATATGTTGTTTGATTGTCATTAGATTATCATATGTTACTCCTAGGATTGTGGGTGAGTGTGTGTATGTTAACCCTTCTTTAGTGGGGCCCAACTTAAGTCCGTATAGAGAACACCTGCCCAAAGAGCGGGGCCCGACTTAAGTCTGTGTGCAATTTTGGAGCAATATTGCCTCTGAGAGAGAGAGACGAGCGGTGGGCGGAGCGTAGGTCGGGCTCTGACCGTTCGCCACGGGTCCAGCGGGCCTACTGACATTTACTCCACACACATCCACCCTCCCTCCCTCACTACACAGGGTATTATGTCAAGAAATTACCGTATTTTAGGGATTTTTCCTTCGTCTTGCACGATCGTTGCAAGAGAACGCGTGGTCGTAGGAGGATGGTTCTGGTGTCATTGGAAAGCTGAATTAACGCCCTTTCAGGGATACATAATTGTATTACGCTCTGGCTCTTGTTTATGCATGAAAAAGAGCACAGAAACAAGGCCATTTAGGGTAAACCCCCCCCCGCTTGGCGGGTAGTAGAAATTCCTTACGGTCCCGCTCATAAGGCGTTAAAGGGGTGTTGTTTATGGTGAGGTGCGAGGTGGTTTTGTATTCGGCTGTTCAGCTTGTGAGGAGGGTTGCAGTGGATTTGGCTTGGGCTAATTTGAGTCTGTTTGTACTTTGTAGTGCACCAGTCATATAGTGTGTTGAGATAGGGTTGAAGGAGACATTTTTCTCTGGGTCTTGGTGTGTGAATGCGTGTGTTATGTCGTCTGCGTAGGAAGCTATATTTATTTGGGGTGTGGCTACATCATGCATGCATAGATTGAAGACTGCGGGCGAAAGGATGGATCCTTGCAGTACTCTGTTTGTGAAGTTTCTGATGTTAGATGACTGACCAGCAAATGATACGTGTGCACATCTGTCTGCTAGGTAATTGGTTAGCCACCTTTTTGTCTTGTTGTGCATGTTTGTGTTGTAGATTTTGTTTGTTAGGTTGTGGCGGGGGATGGCATCGAAGGCTTTACTAATGTTAAGTGTGGCAAGTAGTGAACTGTGTGGTGGTCTGGCTGAGTTGATGCCATCAACAGCTCTTTGTGTAAGGTCTGTGAGAAGAGTGTTTGTGGAGTGTAGTGGCCTGAAGCCATGTTGTGTTGGAGCTAGGGGTAGAGCGTGTGTGGTCAGTTCTATTACAAGGCATTCTGAGACTTTGGAGGGGGTGTAAAGGAGTGTGATGGGGCGGTGTGAGGAGGGTAGTGTGGGGTCTTTGTTGGGTTTGGGGAAAGTAATACACCATGCTTCCAGATGTCTGGCATTGTGTTGTGTGAATAACTTTATTTTGATATATTGGTGAGTGCTTGTATGCCTTGTGGTCCTAGGTGTCTGAAGTGTATGTTGCTTATGTTGTCAGGACCACAGGCGGGTGAGTGCTTGAGATTATTGATGATGTGCTTTGTCTGGTTGTTGGTGAAGGGTGCATAGTCAGAGTCTGTGGGGAATTGTCTCTTACGTCGGATGACACGTCGGTCGTCTTGATGAGGGTTTAGGTGGCTGACATGAGAGAAGTGATTAATGAGAATGTTTGCCTGTTGTTTATATGAAGGAATAGAGTCTATTGTTGTGATTGCAGCATGTGATTTTGTTGTGTTGCTGTTGGAAAGTGTGATGCTGTACAGTAGTGTTTTGGGGGGTCTGTTTTGTGATCAAGTATTTGGAGATAGTTATTCCAATTTAGTGTTTGTCGTTCTAGTGTTTTGTTGCTAATCAGTGTGTTGAGTGCTTGGATTTGTTGTGCGATGTCCTGTGGGTGGGGTGCTTAGGGGTGTTTCAGTGTGTCGCGTTGTCTGATGAGGTTTTGAATTTCTGGTGTGAAGTTGGGGTTTTGTCTTTTTCTGTTACCTCTTGGAATG
Organism: Paralithodes platypus; assembly: GCA_032716605.1. Lineage (NCBI taxonomy): Eukaryota > Metazoa > Arthropoda > Malacostraca > Decapoda > Lithodidae > Paralithodes > Paralithodes platypus. The sequence goes on along the minus strand of CM064552.1, from coordinate 14,317,251 downwards.
TGTTTCTTGTCAGCGTTCTGGATAGTTGTGTTGAATGTGTGGACAGCATTGTTGATTTGTTGTTGTTGTTGCTGTTCCCCAGGCTGTCTGGCCAAACAGCCTCAGGGTCCCGAGCAAGGCCAAGGCCATAAACGAGCGCCCCCACAAAACCCTCCCTGCTTACCACTAATAAAGCCCGGGTGACCGAAGCCACTCCAAGGCGGGGAGCTGAGGAGGGTGCGGAAACGCCCGGGAAACCAAAGCCCCACCCAAGGCCCTGTGCTCCTCAGCAATTATGAAGGGAAAGTTGAGGGGCAAAGGAAAAAATGTGACGCTTTGGCTCCCAATCTGTCAACCTCTAGGTTGGCAGCAGGGAGGTCAATCCACGGAAGAGACGCCGTCACTTGAGATCTAGAAAATATATAAGTAAAAGGAACAGTCAGAGTAAGCTATGGATATGGCAGAGATCACTAAGCTCTCACTCTGATAGACCAGCCCATCACCACATCAGCATTGTTGATGTTAGTGATGGGTGTGCTGTTTAGTGTTTCAAAGTGTTGTTTTGTCTTATTTGTGAAAGCTTCCCAGTTGGCTCTTTTATAGTTGGTGTAAGTGTATCTGTGGTTAGCTGGGGTGTCTTGTTTTGGTGGTGATAATAATCGGGAGGTGGTCGGAACCCAAGGCTCCTACCACCTTCCAGGATGTTGTGGGGGCGAGTTCTGGGGAGCAGAAGGTGATATCTGGAAATGATGGGTGGAAGTGGGCTTGGTGGGGAATATGGGTATGTTGATGAATGTTGTTAAGTATGAAAAGGTTTTCTGATTGGTGTTGTAGGACCAGCCCTCTGTCTGTGTCAGGGTTGTCGACAAACCAGGTCGACGTTTTGGCATTGAAGTCACCAGCCAGGATGATGTGTGGAGTGTTTGTGATTTGTTGTAATTGTGGTCTGTAGTTGTTGGGTACTGTGGGGGATGTTTGAAAAAGGGGGGGGGATGTATGTATTTATGATGGTAATGTTGGAGTTATTGCCAGTGCTTATTTTCTATTCTATTCTATTATATTCTATATACTGAGGCCCAATCCCCACTTTTCATAAACAAAAATCCCTCTTTTCCTTTTTTTCTCAAGACAGAGCCAGAATAGGGACAACACAACAGAAACCAATGAACACACAAAAACAAAATACAAATTCACACACATCTAGGTCATCCAGGAGAAGACCCAGAGACCAGGGTCACCAAGGTCCCTCCAGCACTTTATGCTTATTTTGATGGATTGTATTTCTGTTGTGTTATCATGGGGTGGGAGGAGGGATTTGGTATGTGCACTGGTGTCTGTGAAGTTTATTGCTGTGTGAACCAAGGTGATGAGTCCACCGCCGCTGGCTCGGTCTTGTCTGATGGTGGTGAAGTCATGAAATGTAGTTTTTTTTTTTTGTTGTATGGAGTTTTGTTTCTTGCAAGATGGCAATGTGTATGTTATGTTGTGTTGTGTTGTTCTAGTATTTGAAGATGATGACTTACCGTCTAAACTTAAACTTTTATTTATAAATTATTTTACCTAAGCGTTGTTTCCACATAGCGATTTTGATTAGTTATTTTGTCTTTTTACTGTGTTCGTATAAGTTTTGGTTTGTTTATTTTGCAAGTTTTACATTATAACTCTTTCTCGGTAGGATCGGTGCATCAGGACTACTGGCAGACATAGAACGCCAGCTGTTCCACTACGTCTACGGCCGATATGCCGCCGCCTCCGAGCTGCCCATGGCCTAGACTGCCACCCTGAGCTCGGTCCTCCTGCATTCCATTGCCTTATAGTGTTATTAACTCGGTTCATCAGATGACAATTTACTGTATTAATAATACATAATGATGGGCATATTTATTTGCTCATTAATTTTTATTTTTCATATTATTTTGGTTTCCTTCTTAGACCTCCATCAAGGTTAAAAAAAAAACACCTCCTCTACCCCGCTTGGCGATATGTTTGTACATTTTTCAGTAGAAAAATGCCCCGTATGCTCTTCAAATTACAGGCTCGGTATCGCTCGCCAGGAAAAATCGACACCTAAATGACACGAAAAGTCCTAATACTGTAATGACAAAGAAATGGGATGAAAGGTCTTAAAATTGCCAAACTAATAGAACGAACATCTTCAAATCTAAAAATTAATGGGGCTAAATATGAGGGAGAAGGGCGTCCATAAAATATAACCATCCCCCCTTAACCCCCCAGACCCGGTTAGACTCACAAGAGATCCCATCGTACTCTCACCGTGGACTCCAGGTAGCCTTATACATACATACATACATACATACATACATACATACAAGTTTAACCCTTCCTCCCCGGGTGTCATTTTAATATGACACCACGGCAGATGGGCCGGTACCCGGGTGTCATTTTAATAGACAGTAAGCTTGAAAGCCTATTCAGCTTGGTCTGAACGCCGTGCGTCCGACGCATGTAAACAAAGCCGATCGTTGCGTCACCGCACCTCCGAAAACAAGAAGGAGAAGACTCGTTTGTTATTGTATGTCGTTGTTTCAGTAGTGAAAAGATCGTCGTATTGCTAACATTGCCTGAAAATGCTCTCCACTAAAATCGTCATCACAACTGAACCAGTTGACTTAGAGCTCTACTCAACGCCACTCTACAGATTGGAAACCGCACTACATTTATAGATGTGTGGGAAATTTCTAGCAGTTAAAATTAACCAAAATGCGGTAGCCTAGGCCTAGACGTTTTTTGGCCAGATCGCCCGGGTACGCCGCACTGTCATTAGGAGAGCTAGCCCGGGCCAGGAGGGTTAAGAGTTCACTTTTGGGGCGATTTTTGCATGTACAGTATTCATTATTTTTCTAGTTTCCTCCCTAGACCTCCATCAAATTTAAAAAAACATCCATTAGATCCCCCTTCTAGATTAATTTGTACATTTTTTGGTAGAAAAATGTTCCGGCCGAAGGCCGGTTCTTCCAACATTACAGGCTCACTATCGTTCGCTAGGGGAAAAATCGACACCTAAATAGCACGAAAGGTCTAAATATTGATGAAGAAATGGGGCGAAAGGTCTTAAAATCGACTAACTAATGGGGCAAACATCTTAACATCTGAAAACTAATGGGGCTAAACATGGGAGAAAGTGGTCCAGAAAACCGGGCCATCCTCCCTTAACCCGTAAACGGCGGAAAAGCTCTTAAGAAGTTTTTACTGGGCGACGGCGGCAAACCTCTTAAGAGGGAGGCCTAAAAAAACCATTTAAACAGCACTAAAAAAAAAAAAAAAAAAAAAATTTCCCTATACCTCATATCACTCCTCCACATCCCCTCCTTCCTCCCTTTCCCCTCCCCCTTCAATTATCACCTATTTTTCCTGTTATTCCCTAATTTGTTGGTATATTTTTGTGCTAACATTAGCAAACTGTGTGGGGGATGTGCTCACGTGCCTAGCGGATGTGTTACACAAGCGAGTGTGTGTATGAGTAGGCTCAGTGTGGCTTGAGGCCTCGTGGAGGGAGGGGTTGCCTCAATTTTCTCCATAATTCATGAATGGGCTGGTCCATCTATATTCGCGATTTTGACCAGAAAAATGATATTTTCACTGGTTTGATTATTATTACAGGTTACTATCTTCATAGTGAAGGTAAAATAGGCTCATATGAATAGGTAATAATGATATTTATCGTAAAATGACGATTATAGGCCTGAATGGAGCCCATATGCTCGCCCATGGGGAGCTAGTTCATTACCCCCCCCGTGCCGTTCCCGGGTTAAAGACCGCTTCATCCACAGAGAGCGTGGTTTTAGTCTTTACTGTACGCGATACAGCTCTATAGAAATCTTCAAAACCTCTAAGAACGCACAAGAGAAAGTTTTGTTGTCATGGCGAGTGGTCCGCATAACGCACAAGAAGAAGCACACACACTCAGTCAGTCAGGTGACTTATACTTGAATCGGACTAAAACAAGCAGTGGATGATTATCTGTACTCTGAATTGATGCATGAAAGCAGTGGGCAGTGACTTAACCCAAGAATGGCGAGCGTCCTCAATTGTGTCTGTAGTGAGATTTTGTTTTTCGATGTGAAAAACAAAAATCTCTACAGGCTCAATTGAGGACGCTCGTCGTTCACGGGTTAAGAATGGTTACAATGGTGAAACAAATCAATAATCAATATAATCAATAATTATACCTAATCTATAATTGAATGAGTGTAAACAAGCTGTAGCCGTCAGCGCCAATTTGGCTGCCGTGCAATCGAGGGAAAGTGATCACGGGATGGAACCAACACTTCAATTTATTACCTCCAATGAGAACCACTTTGTGTCCAATGGTCTAGTCTTCACCCATCACAAGATTACAGGGATATTTTGTAGCGAGGCCGGTCTATATAATCTGTGCCCCATGAATATTCTTTCTTCTCACTTTTTACAATCATTAATTTCATTGGAGATGTTTGGTGTTGGGGTGAAATTAATAAAATCTAGATTATCAGTAGGTTCAGGGATATTTCGTAGCGAGCCCGGTCTATATGATCTGTGCTCCATGAATATTCTTTCCTCTAACTTTTTACAATCATTAATTTCATCGGAAATGTTTGATGTTGAGGTGAAATTAATAAAATATAGAATAATTATATACCCTAGGTTAGGTTTTTTTTTTTTTTTTTTTTTTTTTTAGTATCCATGCGTTACGACCAATCCTCGATACGTTTTGACAGTTTATTCTGGGTATCATTAGACCATTTTATACAGCTTAGGAAGGATCTGTGGGAATGAAAAGGTTTAAGACGAGCTAAATTAACCCTCCGACTTTCATAATTATACCCTACCATTTTTATACAGCTTAGGAAGGATGTGTGGGAATTAAAAGAATAAAGACTAGCTCAATTAGACTTCCACATACCCTACCATTTTTATACAGCTTAGGAAGGATGTGTGGGTTAGTTAGTTATGTAGAGCAGATTAACCATACCACTGAGCTGTGTGGGAATTACAGTACTGTATATGAGTAAAGACTAGCTCAATTAACCCTCCGACTTCCATACACCCTTCCTAATCTGAATAAAATCATCCAATAATAGCCAGAAAGCAGAAAAGAAATGCGTCATCGTATCTTGAAAGGGTAATGATCTGGATAGTCGGTTTTATTTCATCTGATGGCAAATTGAAACCGTATTTATGATTTCTCGATAAATAATGGGAAGATATGAAACTACTATGTCTCTGTATCATCTTCTTGCCAAGTTTTCAAAATTAGCAGCATATTTCGCTACAAAATCTACGTAACAGCCGAGTAATCAAGACGAAGGTATTAAGTAAAACCCCGTTCTTAACATTAATCATCTATTACAAACCCCAATGCACCTGAATAAACCAATGAAAGCATATGGTCCTCCCGGGATTCGAACTCTGGACACCACACCCAGAACATAAGCATCTAAACCATTACACCACCAACACAGTTAACCCCTCCAGGACCGCCCACTAAACTACATGGCAACACACCCACAGACACCAAGAAATATCGGTTTTAAATTTACAAAGAAATGGGGCGACAGGTCTTAAAAATGCCAAAATAATAGGGTGACAGGTCTTAAAAATGCCAAACTAATGGGGCAAAGAGCTTAAAATCTCATAACTAATGGGACTAAACATCAGGGAGAAGGGGGTCCAGAAAAAATAAAGAATGACCTCCCCTTAGAGCACAATTATTTAAAAAAAAATATGTACTGTATAAAGAAAAGTCCATCAGGGGTGAAGGTATATTTATACTAATTTGTACACTCAGATGCCAAACAGGTCTCCCTTGATATACGATTGGGTTACAGTCATGAAAACCCGATCTTATATTATTACCGGTATGTTATTTACACCAACCAACTTCACATCTAAACTCAATTAATGAAATCAACAAATACATGCGACACTCGGAGGACTCAAACCCAGGATACTCACATCGAAATTCTGCGCATTATGCATTACGCTATCAAGACAGTTTATGTATAGCAAACCCTAAAATTATTGGGATAATATTGTAAAATTTGCTAAATATACAAACCAAAACAGGGATGACACAATATAAAGGCAAAACGATATAAAGGATTTAATGGGGATGCGTTCTCGGGCCAGCCAAAACCCAAATCCAAACACCTAAAACCTATAATAATATCGTAAATCAGGGCATCGGACAGTGAGGGAGGCCTCTAGTTTCTAGCCCACTCATAAGAATTAAGCCGGTATCACACAAAAGCTTTTATAGTCAACATTCGAGTATCAAAAAATTTCTGGCATAATTTGAGGAATATTGTTCACTGATATCGGAAACTAGACTGATGGTAGATGAATTTAGGTGACTGAAATACTTAAAATGTTAACCTCGTAAGCTGCCAGCCCAGTGTTGAGGATAAATGTTAAGTGAAAAGGCGCTCGTGTGATACCGGCTTTAGTGAAACCCCCTATGTTTTTCTTTATTAAAATTTTAAACTTGCAAACTAAACAAACCAAAACTGGGACAAAGACAATATAATGGCAAAATAACTACCGGTAATCAAAATCGCTATGTGAAAACAACGCTTACTAAAAAAAAATGTATGAAATATGATTGCATAACTACCTGGATTGATTTCTGGATAGAATTTGCTTTTCACTAAATTCATATTCACACCAACCCACCAATTACCAATTACCAATTAACTTACAAATATACCTATTAATGAAACTAATTAATACATGTACAGTACTGTACTCCAAGGATTTGAACCTAGGATACTCGCACCAAAATTCCGCGCACTTACCTTTACACTATCAAGACAGTTTTGATAATAGATTTAGTTTTGTAGTTGATGTATAGAAAATTATATTCATAATTTGGTTTCTAGAGTTCGATGCTTCCATAGAAATAGGTAAAGTCAACTACCTGTACAGTATTATTTATGAGTGGGCTAGAGACTATGGCATCTGAGTGTACTATGCTCCAAGCCAGGTACAGTCAGAGTACAGTACCTGTACTGTATAGATGAGTTTATATTCAGTTTTGTTTTATTATTATTAATGCTACTCTAGTAATTACCTACACAAAAACAAAGTAATGAATTTACATACGTGGTATTTTAATATCCCTGAAACGTTTTTTTCCAACTAAATAACTGGTTGTTTTCATTTCTTGTTGATGTGATGATGTGTGGACCACATCACTGGTTCCTGATACTGTACTCAACTTTCCCTTTATAATTGTTAAGGGGCACAGGGCCTTGGGTGGGGCTTCGGTTTCCCGGGCATTTCCGCACCACCCTCAGCTCCTCGCCTGGGAGTGGCTTCGGTCACCTGGACATTCTTAGTGTTAAAGCAGGGAGGGTTCTGTGGGGGTGCTTGGTTATGGCCTTGGCCTTGCTCGGGACCTTGGGGCTGTTCGATCAGACTGCATGGGGAACAACAACAACAACTGTACTCAGAATATGTAGGGGAGAGCGGTGATGATTTGGATAGTGGGATGGTTCGGTCATTCAATTTCCTGTAAAAAGTATGGGCCCTGTCACCCTGTGAATGTAAGATTTTGCAAGAACATGTTTATGTTTATTACTAAAGCTCATATGGCTTCCATAAAAAGTGATTAAACTATAAAACTTTTAAACAAACCAAAACTGGGACGACACAAGATTTATGCCAAAGAACTAATCAAAATCGCTATGTTGAAGATTGAGGAAATTTGTGTTTTTTGCAATTCTGATGTATATTTGTTTAGGTTTGTTTCGTAAGCTCTACCACTATGAATATGTGATGCATCACTTCAATAAATATTATGCTGAATCTTGATTAATCAGTGAATGTTGTGTATAAACTTGTTTTTTTTTTTTTTTTTATATATATATCTCCCAATAATATAGAGATGTGTGGGATGGTTCGTCCATATGTGTAATGTGTAATCTTATGTGTGGAAGATACAAATATTCTACAGCAGTGAAATATAATTGAAATAGTAAATAAGTACATAGTAATCTCAGATATTTTAAAATGGTGATTAATTAACGTGAAATTTTAAGTTTGAAGTTTAATCTAGGTTAGTTAATGAATGGGATAATTACGAAACACCCCCCTCAACAAGTCCAATCCAGACTAGGTGGAATGGTTCGACCATATAATTATAAGATGAACTAGCCAAGATTGGTGGCTTTACTGTGGTACCAATAAATGTGAACGGCTTCCGATAGTTTTAAAATTATTTTTGTATAGTTAGTTATGTAGAGCAGATTAACCAGACCACTGAGCTCCATACGGAACATTCATAGGTTTGTATAGTGGCTTAATCATCACCGCTCCCCATTTATTTGCTAATTCATGTATTTTTGTATTATTTCCTCCTTGGTCCTCCATTAAGCTTAAAAAAAACTCCCACCCAAGACCATCCTTCAAGATAAATGTGTACATTTTTCAATAGAAAATTTTTCCGGCTGAAGGCCGGTTCCTTTTTTATTACAGGCGCTCTATTGCTCGCCAGGAATAAATGGACACCTAAATGACTCAAAAAGTCTTAGAATTGACAATGAAATAGCACGAAAGGTGTTAAAATCCCCAAACTCATGGGCCAAATATCTTAAAATCTAAAAAATAATGGGGCTAAACATTAGGGAGAAAAGGGTCTACAAAAAACACCCATGTCCCCTTAACATGGACAAATATGGTTACGCATCAACTGCCAGCCAACAGTGAGAAGCGAGGCGCCATGTCACACTCGAGCTACGCACCACTACACAAAAAAGGTTAGTTGCTGCAATAGGAATGTCAACCTATTGTATGCCTATATGTTCCGTTTGCGAATATGGTTGAGTGTTATGGAGGGGTGATTTTTGTCTGGCAGAAGCCAAGTATATACTGTATATGATAGTGTATATACTGTACTTTGGGCGAGAGGATTCACAAGGTTAACTAATATCTATATTAGAAGTACAGCATTGATTGGCGGTATGTGATAATATTGAATCTTTTCTACATACTTTAAATTAATTTTATTTTTTTTACTTTGGCAGGAATTTTGGTATCTTAAGTCTTTTGCAGGCGGTCACGACAGTTAAGTAAGCTTCTAATTTTACCACTTTTTGGGTTGAGGGTAACCTTGTAGGTTAAATTTATACATTACTATAATGGAGGTACCTCAATGATTGTCATATATACAATCTTTATGACCCATAAATCACTTGTAATCAACCAATGGCATTTGAATTGCCTGGATGAAGTCCCACCTATTTAAACCAATCACTTGTCACACAGCTGTGCATATCCCATAATGCAATGTATTGGAAAAGGAAGGTTATGGCGAGGCACCATGAGAATCTAAACTTCTAAAAAGTGTTCTGGTCGGTCACCCAGCAGTGGGGTATGTGCCTTTAAATTTTTAGAACAAATTTGTAGTCTCTGTAGTAAGTACCAGTCCCACCTACTGTATATCATCTATGTGGAAAGGAGAGACTAAACATTTTCCAGCATTTAGGATAATCTGGTTTTGTGAAGTTACTTTGTACTACAGTACCATAAAGTTATGGTTAAGATTTATTACCATTAGAAAACTAAACACCCAAGGAATACAAAATTTTAACAAATGCAGTCTTATAGTATATTCACATGTAAAATGCTTCAAATTATAGGATTTACAGATACAGTACACTAAGTTAACATTTATCAGCACAGCTAGTCACACAGAAGTATTCAGTTACCAAGTTCTTGATATCCACACACGTCAAGGCACGTGCGCTCTATAACCACACGTTGCTAAGAAGTCGCCAACACTTCCAAGTTCTCGTCTTCATTATATCCACACACGTTGCCAAGTCGGCAACAAGTCTAAATCCTCTTGATATCCACACCAGTCACCAACACAATTCTCAATATTCACACGCCCAAGTCTCCAAGAAATCTTCAACACGCACACGTCCTTACAGTTCCTGATGTTTGCTATAGATCCTCCAAGAGTCAACACCGCACCGTCTTCTTGATTTAGTGTTGCAGGCAAGGATCACCTAGTCTTCAAAACCTTTCACATCAAATGGCCTTACAAAATGCTCAGCACTCCTTCCCTGCAACTGTCCTGTAATGGAAAACAACAAATAAGAGTACCCTTGGGACACCAGCAATTAAAGAGATTTCCACTTTATTGATTAGTTTTTGGAACCCTTTCTCCCTCATGTTTAGCCTCATTGCAAACTTGATTTTAAGAAGTCAGCCCATTACTTTAGCGATTTTAAGAATTTTCACCCCATTTCTTGTCAACTTTGTAAACCTTTCGTGCCATTTAGGAGTATTTATATCCTGGCAAGTTGCCGGGAAAAATGGATACCTAAATGGTACAAAATTTAAATATTAAAAAATGGGGCAAAAGTTCTTAAAACTGGCGCAAGTCTTAAAATTTAAAGCAATGGGGCTAAACATGAGAGAGAAAGGATTCCAGAAAATGATTGCTAGAGAGGAAATCTCCCTTGAAGGCGCTGGTAACTTTCTCCTTTCAGTCCGGTGTCCAGTTTACAACTGCCTACTGGTTGCGATTCTCTCCATATTTATAACCTCTGCCACCACCGCAATTGAACGATAAGTGTCCGTACATACTGGAACAAAACGAATACTAAGCAAAAATGAAAAGATATGAGAAATCTCGAATCCCCAAACTACTCATGAACTCGTTGAAGCTCTGACGCGTTTTTGCAGTTTATTTTGGCTATCATTACACGATTTTATGCAGCTTAGGAAGGATCTGTAGGCATTGAAAGGGTAAAGACTATCTCGATCAACCCTCTGACTTCCACATATCCTTCCTAAACTGAATAAAATTGACTGAAATACACCATGAAACAGAAATGAAATGCGTATTGGATCTTGAAAGAGTTAGAACTTGGAAACAAAACGATGACTCGTAAAGCATTACCACTTCGGATCACCATCCAGCATTTAACTTTGCTTACAATTAATAAGTTTATTCACCAGTTATTACCATATATTAATTTTCTTCCGTATTTTGGCATTCAATTGTCCTATAGCGGCTTTGAATTATCGTAAATTTATCTCCAAACCACCTCTTCAATCTTAATGAATCTGAGAAGCAACGAATCACCAACTAATTGTAGTAATTGACCAACAAACCATATAATAAACCGAAGTGAATCCCTGAATTAATAATGAAGCAATCAAACTGTCATAATTTCCACATATGACAATAATGTAATAAATTATAAAATTAAAATAAAATAACAGGCTTCGAACCATCTTACTAAACACTTTTTACTCCACATATCATTCTTAAGCTGCACAAAATCATCTAAATATACCTATAATAATATAAACAAAATAAAATAAAAATACGTCACCGGTACAGAAGGGGTTAAATTATTATACTCGATGATATAACATTTGACTAATTAAAGCTATGATGATGAATAATTTGCGTAAATTTTGGGAAAACCGATATGTTCGAGGTTCGTGAAGCATTTATGGGCTTCAAACATTTTGTGTAGGGTAGCCTACTGGCTCACAAATCCTCTACTAATATATATAATTAATATTTCACATTATCCTAATTATTTAATGTAGATACAGAAATATATAGTATATCAGCTACCGTAACTAAATCATGATAAAATATAAACTAAAATGTTCCACTCGAGGATTGCGAAGCATTGGAATCACTTTTTTAGTAGGAGATAACGGTCATCTATTTCTTCGGGCGCCATTTTGGTACAGCCGCGATGAATTATATTATCTTTTATCATCAAGAATTTATATGTAAAAATTAAAGTATATATATATTCAGTACTATAATTACAGAATATATGTTATAGGTATGGACATATTTGAGTGTAAAGAATAGGTATGGACATATTTGAGTGTAAAGAAGGCTAATATGGCGGATCAAGTGAACCAATATGGCGGAGGTTGGCCGATATTTGTCATCGATGATCTCTCGAATGTTCACTGATCTACCTTATTACATTAACCTAATGAAACTTTAATACCTTCACCACCATTACGTAATTTTCATCATATTATGGTTACTATTAGACGATTTTGTATATTTTGCATCTACCTTTACATTAATATTCCGGCATTTCCTTCGCATCACATGGTAGCCTATATTACTGTATATGTATTTTTTGTTTAATTTTCTGCGTACATTTTTATTTTTTGTTAGTGGTTACTGGGATAAAGACTGATTTGACTCGAAGCAAGTGATTCATTCAGTGACTCGCTTGACTTCTTGGTTCCGAGCCGAAGACTAGGGGCTGGACTTTTCATTCGTCCATTTTGTTGCTGCTCTCCACAAGGTAAGGAACTCGTGTGCGTGTTTCGTGTTGATGAAGTATTTAGGCTATTAGATTTTTACTACAACGGTTCATTTTCATAGGAGTTTCATAGATTATAGACGATCATCGGTTAGAGGAGCTGTTCTGTTTAATATAGGTATTTAGTTTACCCGCTTGCTTGATAACTGTATGGCAAACGAGGCCATACTGGATCCCGTGTGTTCAGTGATTGTCTGCCAAGGTGAAGTTACGCTTTAGAGTTTCCATCATAGGCTAACACGAGGTGATTAAATATTTTATTAGGCTGAACTTTTCATTCGTCCATTATGTTGCTGGTCTCCACAAGGTAAGGAACTCGTGTGCGGTGTCTCGTGTTGGTGATGTAATTAGACTATTAGATTTTGACTACAACGGTTCATTTTCATTTAAATATAGACTTATCATATGTTAAGAGGAGCTGTTCTGTTTAATATAGGCATTTAGTTTACCTGCTTGCTTGATAACTGGCAAACGAGGGGCACGAGGCCATGCTGTATCCCGGGTTTTCAGTGATCGTCTGCTAAGGCGAAGTTACGCTTTATAGTTCCCATCATAGGCTTTTATAGTTCCCATCATAGGCTAACACGAGGTGATATAAGTTCAAAATTACGCAACTACATGAAAGTTTGGTAAATCTACAGTTATACTACCCCTCCCCCACTACCACCCACCACCTCTCTCCTTCAAAACACGCCTTTTAGCGTGTTTTTGGATGGTTCAGCAGATGCGGAAAGTGGAAAAAACATATTTTGATAAAACATTATCACTAACCAGACTAGTTTTTCAGGTAATTTTTTTTTTTTTTAATTGATATAGGATAGTGTTGTTTATTACAGAGGACCATCGCATTTTAGTATTTTTAACATTAGCCTAACCTAACTGAAAAGTAACCAGTCTCCGCGACGGTCTAAACTCCCCCTCACGTTCCCTGTTTATGGGTGCGCGACGGTCTAAACCCTGCTCACGTTCCCTGTTAACCCTTGTCTAGCGGGGTGTTTTGGGCTCATTTGGGCATATTCAGGCCCTCCTGAATGATCAATCAAGTATCTGCATGAAAAGAAATTTATTCAGCAAAAAACTAGGCACTAAAAGCTTCAAAATTAGACCAGAACGAGCTATGTAGCACACGTGGTTCTCTTGCAGTGGTGCCACGAACATGGGAGTTTAGTGTATAGCGGTATATTTTTCCCAGCTATGCTCACTACTGGCTACACTGCCGGCCTCTCGAGAACACAGGGAACATGAGTTAATGGGTGGCGGTAAGCCCTGGCAGTCGGCTGTCTGGCCCGCTGCGCTCCCGGCCATTTGCACTCTATTTTAACCCTTTAAAAGCCTTAATAATGCTCCTAACTTGCTGCAAATTGGTGGGTCAATATATAGGAGGCGCTACAATATAGGTAGCAAAATTTTATTGGTAGTTTTGGGTTCCTATCATCATATGCTTCATTTCTATACTTTTTATCCCCGGGGCAAAAAAACAAAAATCTTGAGTTTTTTTTTATTTTCTTGGATTCTTTTTTTTTTTTTTTTTTTTATTCTCCTAACCAAAAAACCTAACCTAACCTAAATGTATTTGGGGGCTATTAGGTTAGGTTAGGTTTTTTGGTTAGGTTAATGACCAAAGCAAAAAATCCCAAGAAAATAAATGAAAAATCCCAATTTTTTTTTTTTTTTTTCCCGGGGATAAAAAGTATATAGAAATGAAGCATATGATGATAGGAACCCAAAACTACCATTAGAATTTTGCTACCTATATTGTAGCGCCTCCTGTATATTGACCAATTGGTGCACAACTTAAGTAGAGCGCCGCCAATAAGGGGTTAATGGGTTTGCGAAGGTTTGTAATACTTCGATGTATCTATTTAAAGTCCAATATACATTTCCGCGCATCATCAAACCATACTGTCTACTACTAATAATATTAACCCATTAGTTCCAACAGAATAGCGACAAAATAGGGGTAGTATAACTGTAGATTTATCATATCTTTTACTGTATAGCCCTAGGTTGTATACTAACATGGGTATTCTAACTTAACCGGTCATAACTTTATTTTGTAGCCTATACATTAGTCTTGGGCTTTTTATGATAACTTGGGTATCTTAACCTATAAAACCTGTCCTAACTTTATCTGTTATAGTTGTGGTCTGTATCCTAACCTATACAACTAGTCATAACTTTATCTTGTATAGTCGTGGGTTGTATTCTAACCTGGGTAACCTAACCTATACAACTGGTCTTAACTTTATCTTGTATAGTCGTGGGCATTATATTAACTTGGGTATTCTAACCTATACAACCGGTCATAACTTTATCTTGTATAGTCGTGGGTATAATAACATTGCTATCCTAAACTATAAAATTATCTTTTATAGTTTTTATATACTAACATATACAACTGGTCGTAACTTTATCTTAGTCGTGGGCTGTATAGTATTCTAACCTGGGTAACCTAACTTATACAGCTGGTCGTAATTTTATCTTTTATAGTCGTGGGTTGTATACTAACATGGGTATCTTAATTTATACAGGTTGATTATAAGGTTAAGAAAATAGTCTAATGGTAACCAGAATATAAAAATAGTGGTGCTGAAGGGTTAACTTATCACTAACCTAACTAAACTTTAACAAAGAGTTTGAATTGACCAGGGGTAATTTATTTAGTGTAAATTAAAATTAGTGTAGGGGGGGGGGGGCCTGATGCACTCCCACCCACTCGCTCGCATTAGTCTCCACAGGTGTAAGAGGCCTGTAAATTGCTTTAAATTGCCAGAACGTTCTGAACGGGTCCCGCAGCCAAAGGGTTAATGATTAAATACATATTTAATTCATAGCTCTGACCAAAGAAACTTTAATAAACTTGGAGAAAAATAAATTTATGTACTGTATATACGGAGGCACATACCCCATTGCTGGGGGTGGCCGACTCTAGACAAAGAGCCCGAACCAAAAAAAAAAACTTAAAGGGTTCAAATTTTCAGGGTCTGGGACCACTTACGCGTTCTCTCACCCCTTACTGTTACGATGTAGGAGAATTTTACAAGGGGCGGATTCCTAGCTCTTGCCCCCAGAAGGAAAAGTAAGACAGTAAAAGACAGAAAATTACATAGTGAAAAGCATTAACACTTACACTGCGGGCATATTTGGGCTATTTAGGGCATATTCAGGCACTCCTGAATGATTATTCAAGCATCTGCATTAACTGAACTGTATTCTGCCAAAAACTAGGTGAAAATAGCTTCAAAATGAGACTAGAACGGGCTAAGTAGGTGGCGGGTTCACCCGCAGCGGTGCCATAGACATAAAGGAAAACCGCTAATTATTAGCTCTCGCTCGCTCGGCAACACTGTTGTGAGACATCCGCGCGAGACAGTCTCCCTCAGCTCGCAGCTCTGAGGGTCGGAGGTGCGTCCCTCACGCCCACCGACACTCTATTTCTACGGCTTTTACAGGCTTTTAAAGCCTGGAAATTGCTGTAAATTGCCAGGTCATAAAGGAACGTCACCCGCAACCAATGGGTTAATGAATAAATGTTGTCCACAGATGGCGGTGGTGATCTCCTGGAGTTGGAACCAGACAGGGAGGACTTTTTGTCTCCACCTCGGGACTGTAGGCTATTTAGTAGCCTGTGACCCATGCGAGGCCCTGAGATTATCGATTGAAGCTTCAAGATGTTGGGTGCTTTGTCGCTCTAGATGGTCATTTAATCACCGTTACTGTAAATATTTAATTTTCTTAATCTTTACAATTTTGATTTTAATCTTACAGGATGAACAGCTTGGTTGTAATATGTAATATTATGTAAAATTGCCATTTTATTAACTGCCATACGTTAGTGATATTTGAGATGTATAAACAATAACAAGCCTGATAAAAAGTTCTTTAACTAAATACTTAGTCAAAATAATTAATGAATAAATGTTGTCCACAGGTGGAACCAGACTGGGGACGACACACCTCGGTATCGGTACCTTACTACAGTATACACGTCCCTTTCAAATAAAGATAAGTACTGTAATTGTATTTGTATTTACCTAATTGTAGTTTACAGGAGTTGAGCTAAGCTAGTGTTGTCCCGTCTGTTTACTTTCATCCAATTTTTTCTTTAAAATTTGGATGTTCCTTGCCCCTACCACCACCTCTTCCAGAGTATTCCATGCAGAAAAAAACCATCCCCCCTTAAACATTTTGGCTCTAACGTCCCTTGACTTTGGCCCTGTCACACTTTCAAGTCTTGGAGGAGGCACTCGATACCGGCAGTTCTACATTTTGTCTCCCTCACTCGCATAGAAAAAAAAAAAATCTAATCCGTCTTGAGAACAGGACCAAGGTAGAAATAATGTAATGGTTGCCTCGTCCTATGGAAACTTATCCAGGCGGTTCATTTGTGGCCATCCCCTCGGGCATTAAGGCGGGCTGGCTGGCTTTTTCTGGACCCCCTTCATATTTAGCCCCGTTAGTTCTGAAATGTTATAACATTTGGCAATTTTAACATCTTTAACCCAGTTTCTTTGGCAATATTCAGACCTTTCATGCAATTGAGGGCAATTTTTTATATAATTAATATTTAGTCATGCCCCAGCCAGGGTTTGAACCCAGGCCAGTGGTGCAGCACTCCAACACCCAAACCACTAGACCACAGAGGAGCTTAAAAGTAGTGGCTTTATTTGGAATTAAATCTCATCCACCACCACCCATTTAGACTAGTGATCCCCATTAAAGTTAAATTTATAAAACATTTGGTAGAATGGATATCCCGACCGAAAGGAGATTCCTCCTAAAACTACAGGCTCGCTATCGGTCGGCAGGAAAAAAATTAAACCTTAATGGCGTGAAAGGCCCTAATATTGACAAAAAAAAGGTTTAAAGTTGTTAAAATTGCTAAACCAGTTGGCATAGACCGAAGATTTCTAAACTAATGGGGCTAACCCTGAGGGAGACGGGGACCCAGAAAAAACGGCTATCCCTCCTTAAGCATTAAGGCGGGCGGGCTGGCTTTTTCTGGACCCCCTTCTCCTTAATGTTTAGCCCCATTAGTTCTGAAATGTTATTACATTTGGCAATTTTAAAATCTTTAACCCAGTTTCTTTGAGCAATATTCGGACCTTGCATGCAATTGAGGTGCATTTTTTATACAACCAATATTTTGTCATGCCCCGAACCCAGGCCAGTAGTGCAGCACTCAAACGCCCAAACCACTAGGAGCTTAAAAGAAGTGGCTTCATTTGGAATTACTTGTACTGTATATCCCATCCACCACCACCCTCTCAGACTTGTGATCCCCATTAAAGTTAAATTTATACATTTTTTGGTAGAATAGATATCCTGGCTGAAAGGAGATTATTTCTAAAACTACACTGCTATCGGTCGGCAAGAAAAAATTACACCTTAATGGCGTGAAAGGCCCTAATATTGACAAAAAAAAAGTTTAAAGTTCTTAAAATCGCTTAACCAGTTGGCATAGACAGAAGATTTCTAAACTAATGGGGCTAACCCTGAGGGAGACGGGGACTCAGAAAAAACAGCCATCCCCTCAAGCATTAAGGGGGATGGCTGACTTTTTCTGGAGCCCCTTCTCCTTCCTGTTTAGCCCCATTAGTTCTGAAATTTTATAACTTTTGGCAATTTTAACCTCTTTAACCCAGTTTCTTTGGCAATATTCGGACCTTTCATGCAATTGAGGTGCATTTTTTTTTCCTATTAATGATAAAAACGGTCTTCATCCGGATAAAATGTATCCAAAAATGTACAAATTTATCTTTTATGTGGATCTGTGTGTTTTTTAAGCTTTATGGATGTCAAGGGAGGAAACTAAAGAAATAATAAACATTTATTTAATAAAGCAAATTAATACGCCTGGTAATGGGGGAATTATGTTAATTACAGTAATGTAAAACTTTCATAATAAACAAACCAAAACTTGGATGAACACGGTTAAGACAACTTATCAAAATCGCTGTGGAAACAACGCTTAACCAGAAGATTTTAAGATTAGGAAGGACATGTACTGGAAGTACTGGTAATCTCTACAATTTTGCCATTTATCTATTTGTATTTTGACTTAAAGTAGAATTTTGTTAACAAAAAAAAAACTTATAATAAATTTGGTTTGACAGTTTGTTAGCAACTCCGATCTGATGGCTTTTAACACTAGATTAGCGGTTTATTTATATGTACCGCCTAGCGGGGTGTTTTTAGCCAAAATAGGGCTGTTTACGTGATCATTTTCATGCCTAAATAAGACTCAGAGCGTAAAACAAGTATCTATCCCTGAAAGGGCATAAACAGAGCTTTCCAATGACACCATAACGATCCTTTTATGATGGCTAGTTTTCTTGCAACAACCGCGCAACGCGAGTGCAAAAAGCATGTAATTCGGCACTTTCCCCATACAATTCCGTATGTAGCGAGTGAGAGAGGGAGGGAGGAGGTGGGATTCGTGTCGGTAGGTTCGCTGCGGTGGTCTGGAGCAGTCATACGCTCGCTACTCTCCTGCCACCACTTTTCTCTCTCTCAGCAACATTACGTGCTGAAATTGCCACACGACCTATGTCAAGCGCCGCTAGATAGTCCAGATTTATTATACTCGACTTATGTTGCGCGCCGCTAGTTATGGGTTAATATCAATTGGTGTAATGGTTAAAGTGTCTAAAAAAATCTGTGATAACCCAGGTTCGAATCCCGGTGGATCACATATATGCTTTCATTAATTTCATTGGTTGTGTTTGGTGGTGTGGTGAAATTAGTAAGAATAGATTAGGCCTATAGATATAATGTAAAACTTTCAAAATAAACAAACTATTTAAAGGCAAAAGGACTAATCAAAATTGCTATCTGGAAATAATGCTTTAGCAAAATATGACCAGAGTCCTCCTTCTTTAATCACTCGATGCCCCGTCCCTGAGATTTCATGCATCCATCTTGCCATTACATACATAACATTTTAAGACTGAGTGCTCCACACATACGTGCAGTTTGTCTCTTGTCCTAATGGCGGCGTTCCAGGCAACCCTAAGGGCTGCTTCACTTGTCAAGTTTTTGGATTTGAGATCGGCACGTATAGTGCGATCCCAGGTCTTCCTCTGTCCACCCCTTGGTGCAGCTCCCTCCACAATCACAGACCTGCATTTGTTCATCCATTCTCTGTCCATACCATCCCAGTCAACTTGTACGCATCACCTCACTAATACTCTACCTAAACGTCTCCTCAGCTCATCATTTGTTATGCTATCTTGCGTCCTTCGGGACAGAGATATGAGAGTTCCGTATGGAGCTCAGTGGTCTGGTTAATCTGCTCTACATAACTAACTATTCTCCTTGTGTTGCATTCTATTGATATCCTCTGCATTAACTGGCCACTTCTGAGGCCTAGGTAAAGATTGTAGCCTGTTAATACCGGCTTTTATAATTAAATAACTCTCTACATATCTGAATTGGTATTTGTCTTTCAAAACTCAATGTGTTGTAAATGTTCCTTAGTGACTTATTCATGGTATAAATTTCTAATCTTCAATTCAGAATAATTTAAAGCTCTTCTTCAATCACATTTTTCTATTGCATATTTTATCTTTATTTTAACTTTTAATGCGCTGCAGTCTAAATCTCCCAAATACTTTCCACCTGTTCAAATTCCTCTCGTGCTAATTTGTCGTTTATATATAAAGTTAGTTTTAAGAAATGATTATTGGTAGATAATATTGATAATTGACTGTAAAAACTGGAAGGATACATAAGCTAAACATATTGTTGTACTTTAACCATAATTAAGTAAATTTGTATCTGTTTTTGGGGCAGGTGGCTAGGAATCCTCCTCCCCTTGTAAAGTTGACCTAATAGATGAGACAGAGAAAGGGGCAAGGGAACACTAAAGTGGTCCCGGACCCTAAAAGTTTGGGCTCGGTCACCCCCCCAGCATGTGCCACAGTATATACATAAATCTGTTGCATTTGCAAATGTCAAGTCTCTACAACCTGGTTATGCCCTAGCCTTGTGAATATAGTGCAGTGTTAATCAGTGAATATTTTAATCAATTTGCTTAATTTTTAAAATTTGTTTATTCTGCTTGCATTTAAAAAAAAAAAAAAAAAAAATTTTTATGAGGCCTGTGTAAATTATATTTTCATAATGACAAACCTTTTCCTTGCCAGACACTGCCAACAACCCTCGACACCGTACTCGGGACTGATCCGCCGGACAGTCTGGGGAACTAACTACCACCACCAGCTGGATCACAACCCTTCATACAAGATAAGTAGTTCTTCAGTAGCAGTTATTGTAAATTATCACTGGGGTATAAGACTCAAATTGCTTCAAACTGTGTCCAGGCACTTTGGCTCAAACGTTCCTTTATTTTTGCCATGTCACTTTCAATTTTGGGGGAGGCACTCGTCACAGGCAGTTCTGCCTTTTGTCTCTTTCGCTCACATAGAAAAAATAAATAAATAAATAGGGGCTCTTGTGTTGTAGGGCAGACTGCAGAAACTATATTTCCACATATCCAAATTAGTTATAA
The DNA here is from genome assembly GCA_032716605.1 of Paralithodes platypus. Lineage (NCBI taxonomy): Eukaryota > Metazoa > Arthropoda > Malacostraca > Decapoda > Lithodidae > Paralithodes > Paralithodes platypus. Next base: position 14,296,440 of record CM064552.1, on the reverse strand, counting down.
TTGGCAACTGTAATGGGTTTGCCAGAGAAGGCCTCTGGCTGTGAAAAATTAATCCCGGCCACCAGTACACGGACTCTGTCCTTGAGAGTAGTGACTGCCCCTGGTGTATACTAATTAAAATATAAAAGCTTTGCAAAATAAACAAACCAAAACTGGGAATACTTAGATTATCGCAAAGGAGCTAATCAAAATAGTTATGTGGAAATAATTAAAGACCGAACCATGTGAGAGTGTGGTAACCACCGAGGAATATGTCTCTTAAGCGTAGTAGGGAAGGTATACAGTAGGGTAGTGATTGAGAGTGAGAGTGAGAACAGAGAAATGGATAGGCGACGAGCAGGGAGGTTTTAGGAAGGGAAGAGGATGTGTAGATCAGATTTTTACCCTGAATTGTGTTGTGGAGAAATATCTGGAGAAGAAACAAAAGGTGTATGTTGCCTTTATGGACTTGGAGAAGGCCTATGACAGAGTGGATAGAGAATGTTTGTGGAAAGTACTTCCAATATAATATACGGAGTAGAGGGCAAGTTGCTGAAAGCAGTGAAGAGCATGTATGAGGGTGCAAAGGCAGCAGTACGTGTGGAGAGTGAGCAGAGAGTTCTTTGACCTGAATGTTGGTTTGAAACAGGGGTGTGTGATGTCCCCGTGGTTGTTTACTGTATATATGGATGGAGTCATGAAAGAAATACTATAAAGAGCAGTGGATGTTGGTGTATCGCTGAAAAGGGAGGAATTTAGTGGAAGCTATTATACTGCTGTTTGCGGATGATACAGTTCTGATGAGTGATAATGAATGGGAGTTGCAGGGTCTGGTAAATGAGTTTGGAACAGTGTGCGAAAAATTGAATTTGAAGGTAGATGCGGGGAAGAGAAAGGTTATGGTCTTCGAAAGGGGTGAAGTCAGTGAGGTGAAGCTGAACGGTCAGGCTATGGAGATAGTCAACTCTTTTAACCCTCTCCGACATATGACGCGATTTTGAGCCTATTAGGGATACTTTAAAGCCTTTGTTACCATCAGGGGTATTTAGAAACCTTTAGTTTAGTTACTTGAACCTCTGCAGTTGTCTTTGAGTTGGCTGTGGGCAAAAAACTAATTGTAGAGAGGTAATTATAAGAGTGCGAGAACTCTATTTCTTATTGCTAATCTGGCAACCTCTGCGTCATATGAGTCTGAAGGGGTTAAGTATATGGGCAGTGTGTTGAGTAAAGATGGGACTATGGATGAAGAAGTGCGGGAGAGGCTACAACCGGGGAAGAGGGTTGTAGGAATGCTGAAAGCAGTAACAAGAAATAGGGTGGTCAGTATGGAAGTGAAGAAGTCCTTGCATGACAGTGTGGTAATCCCGACACTGACTTACGGAATAATAATAATAATAATAATAATAATATTTATTCAGTCAGCAATTTACAGAGTTGGTACCACATAGTTTGTTACAAATATGACATGTACCAGCCTTGCATAATTCCAACTAAGGATAGCCCAATAAGGCCGTTAGGCGTATTTCCATTGGGAAGCGAAGCATGGACGTTGGTGGAGAGACTCTGACCAAGAGTGAGAGCAGTGGAAATGAATTACTTAAGGAGTGTGCGGAGTTACATGGAGGGATAGACATACTAATGAGGAAGTAAGAAGGTGTGGTGTGGAGGTAGATGTGCTGGAAAGTGTGAAAAGGAACAACTTGAGATGGTTCGGCCATATGGAATGTATGGAAAGAGAGCGAATGACTAAGAGAGTGTACCCGAGAGGGAGAGGTAGATCGAATGAGAGGTGGAAGGATGGAGTGAAGTACATGAACGAAGGCGGTGCTGGTTGGGGGGAGGGGCGTCGACTGACTGGGGACAGAGGTGCATGGGGGCAGTTAGTTTGTGGCCACCCTTTCGGGGATCACGGCGTCTATAGATAGATAGACAGACCATGTTATCATGGATGTGAAGTTATTCTTAGTGATACTGCCAAACTCCAAAAAATTGCTTAAAGTTTCTAGAGGCCCTATGTTTGCCCTTTTAATGTATATATTATACTCGGGGCACATGCCCCATAGCTGACAGACCATTGAAATTAACAGCAGTTTGGTCTTTAAACCTGTAATGCAGTGTATATTATATGCGGATATATTAGTCTCTACCCGTTGAGTGGTCTGGTTTTGCATTTGAGTTCAATGTTAAGTTTTCTGAATTTGATTATTAATTATATGAAATTCAATTTAGTTTTGGATGCACTGACTTTACCAATATGGGTTAGCAGTTAAGGTCATAGGGTGGTTCTCTGGCATCATGGTATGTGGGGGCTGTTGAACTTGCATTGGGACAAGAATAGGATATTTATAGTTTCTAAGACATTCATGAAACATAAATACCTGCAAGACTCCCTTTTGAGATTAATTTGTGCATTTTCTGGCAGAAAAATGCCCCAGCCAAGGGCTGGGTTCTCTTAAATTGCAGGCTCGCTATTGCTTGCCAGGATCAAATAAAAAATACATAGGGTGAAGTGTTAAAATTGCCTAACTAATGGGGCTAAATATGAGAAGGGGGTCCAGAACAAAACTACTTATTTCAATAACTACTGTAGGCTATATAAGTTTAATGTGAATTCCACGGTCAGGTCAACCCCAGCTCCTAACCTAACTCAAACTAACATCTATATACTAACCTGCATAACTAACATAGCTAGGATTAACCACAAAATCTTCTAAACTGTCCTAATCTTCTGTACGGTCAAAATCAATACTGTATTTCAATAACTGCTCTTAAACAGACATTTTACTGGTTACTTTTGAGTTCGTTTTAAAGCTTTATATATTTTAACTTCCTAGAGTCTCATGTTTTGAACGGCGATTGACTAGCCTAGTACTGTACTATTAATCTTAGTGTTGGAGAGTAGAGTTAATATCTGTTTAGATGCTTATGTTCTGAGTGTGGTGTCCAGAGTTCGAATCCCGGGAGCACTATGATTTAATTAGTTTATTTAAATACATTGGGGTTTGTAATTGATTTAACATTAAGAACGGAGTGTTACTCAATCCTAGATAGCGGTGAAATACTGAATTTGACTACATGCACTTTTTCCTCAACTAAACTTGGACAAGGGGTTGAGCTGACCGTAATAGAATGACCATAAACAAAATTGCTAGACTTTTATTGTATTTTTTTGTCTTTTTACTGGGTTCTTCCAAGCTTTTGTTTTAGGTTGAACATTTTAAATTATAATGCAGCGTATATATATATATCTCTGAACTCTAAACATGTAAAGATTAAGCATATTTTTTAGCAAGGGTTGATAGTCTGAGCTATCCTCAGACTATCAACCCTTGCTAAAAAATATGCTTACTCTTTACATGTTTAGAGTTCAGAGATATATATCTATATATATATATACGCTGCATTATAATTTAAAATGTTCAACCTAAAACAAAAGCTTGGAAGAACCCACACAGCATGGTGCCCAATAACAGCCTTTTTAACTGATCTTCCTCCCACGGCAAGCTTCCTAGATCGAGTAGCTTTGTGTTGGTGTAATAGTTTAGATAATTGTGTTCTGGGTGTGGTGTCCCAAGTTCAAATCCTGGGAGGACCATATGCTTTAATTAGTTTATAAAAATGCATTGGGGTTTGTAATTGAGGATTAATGTTAAGAATAGTGTTCCTTATTTATATTAATTGCCTTGATGTAATGGTTAGTGTTCAAAATCTGTGGTAACCCAGGTTAGAATCCCGATGGATCACATGCTTGCTTTCATTAATTTCTTTGGGAGGGGTTGGGTGTAATATAAAAATAGAATATATTTTTTTGCTTTGAAATTAAAATTGCTGTAAAGGTCTTTAGTGCAGTTGGAATTGGAAGAATATGCACTATAGAGAAGTAAATTAAATATTTTGATCTTGAGAGCGCTTAGTGCACCGAATTTAGGTGTGAGTATCCTAGGTTAGTCTCCTTGGAGAACCACACTTATTAATTAGTTTAATTTATTTCATTGATTAGGTATATTTGTAAGTTAATTGGTGGTGGTGGATTGGTGACTAAATATGAATTTATTAGATACTGTACTTCTTAACCCTCTCACATCCTGACGCGATTTTTGAGCCTATTAGATACTTTAAATCCTTTGTTACTGTCAGAGGTATCTATAAACCTTTAGTTTGTTTACTTCAACCTCTGCAGTTGTCTTTGAGTTAGCTGTGGGCAGAAAACTAATTTTGGAGAGGTAATTATAACAGTGAGGATAATCTATTTCTTATTGCTAATCTGGCAACCTCTGCGTCCTATGGTCGTGAGAGGGTTAAATGGGATAGACACTTATATTTTAATCCTGTATCTGTTTTCATAACTCAAACTATATGTAAGGAGTTATATTTTGAAGTTAATTATGAAGAATAAATGCTAAATTAAAGACTATTTTATCTTAATTCTATATGTAATTGCACAAAATCAGATCATTAATATCACTAATTTTCTGTTTTAGAAGCTTTGCGACCCCTCTGCGAATTATTAAAGTTGATCATTGTCCTTCAATCTAAAGTAACTGGCTTCTTGTTAGTTAGCTTAGGGGTAGAAAGTTTGTATGTATGTAGTATGGCACATACCTCCTTGCTGGGGGTGGCAGACTCGAGACAGAGCCCAAACAAACCACATTCAAGGATTATAATTATCAGGGTCCGGGACCACGTTCATTGAGAAAGTTAGTTGTACTAAATAATTATTGCAAAGGTTTATAAGTGGCATTAAAGTGTTCAACATTTAGTAGGCTATATATTTGTTTTAATAATTTCATATTTATTTATATTCAATTTGCTTAGTTGATATTTTTAAGCATTTAATGTAATTCTTAATAAATATGCTTGCCATGCCAATGTTTCCAGCATTTTATAAAGATTTGATCAACCCTGACCGAAGCCCTTTTCCTCAACAGATGATGCAGACTACTACCTACCCGACTATACCAGCCTACCACAACCAAGACAAGCTAACCTACCAGGACACACCAGCCAACCAGGAACCCTTAACCCACCAGCCACTCTTGCACACAAAGATAAGTAGATTTATACTACCTTTTTATATATTCCCTGGAGGTGTCGCTGTAGGACAGTGTGGTAAAACCATATTTCCGTATATCCAAAGTCTTTTGGGTCACTAAAATGAAGTTGCCAGGAAAGTTATAAAGAGTTGTGAAACTCGAACGGTGATTGTCCCTAGGGGGATGGGTCCCAGACTACTATGCTCTCATAGATGTAAAGTTCTTCAAACTGGCATTGCTGTCTTAATAGCGTAATGCATAAGTGCGCAGAATTTTGGTGTGGGTATCCTAAGGTTAGAGTCCTGGAGTGACACCTGTATTTGTTTTCATTGAGTTTAGAAGTAAAGATGGTTGGTGAAAAAATATGAATTATGTAACCTTGAGGCACTAGAACTTAAAATAATTGTACTAGAATTATTCTGGAAGGGGGAATAGTTTCTTAATGTAAACCGTTGAAGCTACTACACAAGAGTAAATACTATACATTCTTAGTGCATTGTAAAATAGTGTTAAATATTTAATGCAGAAATAGTCTTAAACTTGAACAATCTGTCCTTGCAGTAAATTGTCCATTGCAGTATATAACCCTCTCTGACATAGGACGCGTATTTGAGCCGATTAGGGATACTTTAAAGCTTTTGTTACCATCAGGGGTATTTAGAAACCTTAGTTTAGTTACTTCAACCTCTGCAGTTGTCTTGGAGTTCGCTGTGGGGAGAAAACTAAATTTGGAGAGGTAATTATAAGAGAACTCTATTTCTTATTGCTAATCTGGCAACCTCTGCGTCATATGAGTCTGAAGGGGCTAAGTTTGATTCAACATAAACTTCATTAGTATTTTTCTGGCCGTATACTTTTTCAAAATCATACTTGATCCGTCATATTTTGTAGGGCTAAATCATTAATTTTCTAAATTTATTTTGTATGCCGGTAATGCATAAGTGCGCGGAATTTTTGTGCGAGTATCCTAGTTAGTCCTTGGAGTGCCACATGTATTTGTTGATTTCATTGAGTTTAGAAGTAAAGTTGGTTGGTGAAAAAATATGAATTAGTGTAATTAGATTAAAATATAGGACTTTAAAACTAACTCAAAAGTTACTGTTAAAATATTTAAAGATTTGTGAAACTGCTTAATTTGAGTAACTAAAAAAAAAAATGGTTGAATTAAGAGAGTTTGCACGAAGGAAGTTTGGGTTGTGAAACATAGTAAATGCAGGATTCGAAACTGCATAATAATTCTTAGCTTGTGTATATTTCTTTAACTGTCTTGATAGCGTAATGGATAGTGCGCGGAATTTCGATGAGAGTATCCTGGGTTAGAGTCCTCGGAGTGCCACATGTATTTGTTGATTTCATTGAGTTTAGATGTGAAGTTGGTTGGTGTAAAAAAAAAAAATAGGAATTCTTGTGGTTAAATGGAAGGTATAGTTTAACTTTTAGGCACTTTGCATTGGAGTAACTGAACACGAATGATACGTGCATAGAAATCACCAATATGTGGAAGCTTGTTGTGGGTAGGAGTTTAGATCGGAGTGTTGTTCTTGGGTAGCATGATGCGAGGGGGATTAGGGTATAGATTGGAACTGGATAATTAGCATTATTACAACTTTTTTATTTTTCGAACAGTCTTCATAGCGTAATTCATAGATGCGCAGAGTTTTGATGTATCCTAGGTTAGTCCTTGGAGTGGCGTGTGTATTTGTTTTCATAGTTTAAAAGTAAAGTTGGTTGGTGAAAAAATATGCCAGCCTCGTTCAATTTAACCCCAGCTCCTAACTTATCTTGTACTAACATAGCCAACTTAACCAAGCTCTTAACTTATCTCTTACTAACATACCCAACTTAACCAAAACTAACCAAACTTTATAATCCAAACTAATCTAACTTTAAACTGTATAGTCAAAAGCAAAGATATATATACCCGGTACTTGATATTGCTCATAACTTTTAATTTTATTAATATATTCCCTTACCAGTCACAAGGTTTAAGGGGAGGTATTTAGTTTGTGCCCTAGACTTCCATCAAGCTTAAAATTACACCCCCTAGAGTCCCTTTCCAGATAAATTTGTACATTTTTCGGTAGAAAAATGTCCTGGCCAGAGGCCGGTTCCTCTTAAATTACAGGCTCGCTATCGCTCGCCAGGATAAAATAGACACCTGAATTGCACGAAAGGTCTTAATATGGGGTGAAAGTTCTTAAAATCGGTTAACTAATGGGGCAAACTTTTTATAATATCAAAAGCAATGGGGCTAAACATGAGGGAGAAAGGGGTCAAGAAAAAAATCCCTCGAGTAGAGATCTCTCCTTAAAGTCTTCTTTGTTAACGTAATGCATAAATGTGCGGAATTTCGGTGTGGGAATCCTAGGTTCGAGTCCTTGGAGTGCCACATGCATTAGTTTAATTTATTGAGTTTAGAAGAAAGTTGGTTGGTGAAAAAGTAGGAAATGACAGAATTGTGAAGTTAGTCTCTCTAGATTTTGCACAAGTTATGTTTACCAGTGATCGGTTGCTTTTGGCTGTACTAACTCTAATGTAGTATTCTTTAACAAAAAAATGGGAGAAGGGGCTGAGTTGACCGGATAACTTGCTCATTTAGTAATGTACACCCTATGTGGTAGATTGTGTTATTTTATTTCATAAATTTTATTTAAGTAAGAGTTGTTAAAACAGCAATTTTGATTAGTTATTTTGCCTTTATATTGTCTGTCAGACTTTTGGTTTGTTTAGTTTGCAAGTTTTAGATTTTAATCGATGGCCTAATGCTTAGTGTGCGGAATTTTGGTAAAGAGTATCCTAGGTTCGAGCCCTAGGAGTACCACATGTATTAATTACTTTTATTGATTTAATTAGTTGGGTTACTTTTATAGATTTCATTAGTTAGGTTTATTTGTAAATTAATTGGTGGGTTGGTGAAAACAAATGTGAATTAAATGGATAGACCATAATTATTCTTTAATCATTTCACTGTGGGGTACTTCTTAACCCCTTCAGCACAAAGATGAAATTTCCTACTTATTTAAATCTGGATTTTATTTAAAATTTTAATTATTTAAGCGTAATTTCCACATAGCGATTTTGAAGAGTTCCTTTGCGTTTAATTTTATTCAAGCGTTATTTTCCACTTAGCGATTTTGATTAGTTCCTTTGTGTTTATCTTGTCCCAGTTTTGGTTTGTTTTGCAAGTTTTAAATTATAATCAGGATAATTTTCGTTAAATTTAAACTAATTTTCCACATAGATTTTGTGTAGTTGTCGTTTTGATAGGGTTTAATTTTAATGAGTTATATTAATTTGAACAGTAACTTTGGAGTTAATTTTAAAGTTTTATATTTTAATTTCCTACTTATTTGGGCTACTATTAGATGCTTATAATCTTTTTCTTATAATCTACAGTATTAGAGACAGAGCTTGAATAGGAACAACAATATATATTTGGGCTACTTTTATAATGTACAGTATTAGAGACAGAGTTTGAATAGGAACAACGATATATATTTCATGGTTCTTACTATTTGTTTGCTAGCCGGCGGTAACTTAGCGTGGTATTGTGACTATTCAGCCATTAGGAGAAATTTGTGGGGAAGTAAGCTTTAGAGTTAAATCTTTAAATTAGTTGTGATAACCCAGGTTCGAATCCCGGTGGATCACATAAATGCTTTAATTAATTTCATAGGTGTCTGGTGTTGAGGTGAAGTTAATATAATATAGAATATTAGTTTCTAAAGTAGAGATCAGGTGTAAGGAGTTTAGTTTTGTGAAGTAATAATAAAAACTAAATTCTTATATCAAATATATATTCTTTAATTGCCCATATATTTAATAATCACTGTTTAAAGTTTTGCAATTCTATGTTAAACAGGTTTGGCCCGGTGTGCAAGAAGAACTTAAACCCGAACAAATAACCTTGAAAACCTGGACCCTACGCTGGCTGGATTGAAAATTAAGGATTCCACACCACCATTCAGCACTACGCCAACTTAAGGGGAGACTGACAGTTTTTATGGTCTATTAATTCATTTATTCCTTTATCTTTTAGTTTAGACCTCGATCAAGCTTAGAAAATCACCCCCTAGACTCCCCTTAACGATAAATTTGTAAATTTTTCGGTAGAGAAATATCCCAGCCGAACGGCGATTACTCCTAAAATTACAGGCTGGCTATTGCTCGCCAGGAAAAAATACTTAAATGGCACAAAGGGTCCTAATGACAGAAATGGGGTGAAAAGTCATAAAATCTCCAAACTAATGGAATTGGTCTTAAAATCTCAAATAGTGGGGCTAAACATTAGGGAGAAGGGGGTCCAGAAAATCATTCAGTCTCCCCTTAACCTTCTCAGACATATGACACAATTTTGATCCTATTAAGGATACTTTAAAGCCTTTATTACCATCAGGGGTATTTACAAACCTTTAGTTTAGTTACTTCAACCTCTGCAGTTGTCTTTGAGTTAGCTGTGGGCAGAAAACAAATTTTGGAGAGGTAATTATAAGAGTGAGAGAACTATTTCTTATTGCTAATCTGGCAACCTCTGCGTCATAAGAGTCTGAAGGGGTTAAGGAATCCACCTCCACTCGGCACTAAGTCAACTTAAGGCTACCACACCTCCACCACTCAGCACTACAGCAACGGACAAGAACCTGGTCAACATCTACTTCTATTTATTTTACTCAGGCCTATTCCCCGTTTTTTATATATTTAGTTTCTACTAAAGTAAAACTCCCATCTTGTTCTACCCTTCACTTGCTCAAAATAGTTTAAAAGTATAGTGTTCATATATAGCCTACTCGTACATAATTATAATGGAAGACTTGCAAAATAAACAAACCAAAACTTGGACTAACACAGTAAAAAGACAAAACTAATCAAATTCGCTGTGGAAACCATGCTTCAGCAAAATAATAATTCTTTATAAATAAAAACTCAATAAATTTAAAGACCATTCTACACGAAGTGCGGTTCTGGCCTTGCGCCCTAATGGTAGTGCTCCAGGCAGCGCTGTTCAGAGCTACCTCGCATTTAATTTTGTAAGTCCTGGTGGTGTAATGGTGAAGGCGTCTACAAATCTGTGTGTGATAACCCAGGTTCGAATCCTGGGGGATCACATAATTGCTTTTATTAATTTTATTGGAGGTGTTTGGTGTTGTGGTGAAATTGATAAAATCTAGATTATGTTATTAACTATCAGACTACTGTATATGATCTGATCCCTTGGTGTAGCTCCCATGTTCACGAACTTTGATATTTTCACCTAATTTACTAGTCTTTAAATTTGTCCAATGTATGTCCACTAATAAATTTAAAAAGGGTTTTAAGTTCTGGTCACTTAATTTTATTATGATTAATATAACCGTTTCAAAACAATTATATATATATCTTTGTAGGATTATTAGTAGTCAATAAATTCTAAATTTTATTGTATTGTATTATAATCAACCTTGTGTACCATGCATAAAATAAACTTAAGGAATCAAAGTTTTTAACGTATATATGAATAATTGAATATGCTTTGGCAGTGACCAAGTTGTGAAACTTCAGTATTAACTTTAGAAGTTTATAAGTTGCTTTTATCATTTACCAGTTTTGGTTTGTTTATTTTGCAAGTTTTATATCCCTCCTTAATTCTGGTTGGTTTATAACATAAGTTTATCTGCTAAGACTAGTCATTGGAAGGAATTTTGGTTAAAAAGTTTTGAGTAATGTAAATCCGGTTTAGCCCAGTTAAAAAGAGTAAGAATTTAATATAGTAAGGGAAGATCATAAATATTATATAATCTTAAAGCAATAGTTAAATCTGTACCCAAAATATAAGGTTGAAAAATAAATGCGGTATTGCAGAAAGGGCCATTATACTATTGTTTAATGTAGTTTGTACAAAATTAATAATTTAGACTATTTTCTAATGCCTTCAGTCGAAAAAATGTAAACACTTGCAAGCTTTTATTTATAACTTATTATTTTAATTAAGCTTTGTTTCCATAGCGATTTTTACTCTTCATATAAGTTTTGGTTAGATTATTTTGCAAGTTTTAAATTATGTAAAAGTATAGGTCTAAAGTCTATTAGCCATTTAATAAGTCGGAGGTTGCCGTTAAATATTAAAATTTAATTATCTTTATGCCTTCAATAAGTCTTAAAATTTGTTCATATACCTGTATAGCTTTAAATCAAAATGCTTGTCAAATTAATTTTTTTAAGATTTAATTCCTGGTAGTCTATTATTCCTAGATTTTTATGGGTTCCAATAATGGTTCTTCAAATTAAACTTCGCATAGTCCTATTTTGTTATAAACTCGCTTTATAATGGTTCTTCAAATTAAACTTTGCATAGTCCTATTTTGTTATAAACTCGCTTCCTTGAAGACTTCTATTATTTTGTTAAAGCGTTTCCACAGCGATTTTGATAAAAGCTCTTTTGTCTTTTTACTGTTCGTCTAAGTTTGGTTTGTTTATTTTGAAAGTTTTCCATAATTCATTTTACAAGTAATGGCCTCTGGTTAAGTGTTGTGCATAATTATAGTAGAACATTAATTTCTATTACTTTTAGAATTTTCAATAGCGCAAAACCTGTTTTATTTATAAATTATTTTGCTTGAGCATTTTTTCCAATAGTTATTTTGATAAGTTTTGTCTTTTTACCGTTATCCCAAGTTTTGGTTTGTTTATTTTGCAAGTTTTAAATTATAAAGTACTGTAGTAATAATTGGACGAACATCTCAATTTAGTAGATTTTTTTGGCATTAATTTTAATGGTTGCATTATTGAATGTAGTCTTTAGATACAAAGGTATAGGTATTAAACTAATCCCAATCGGCTTATGTTATAAACCTGCAGAAATGAGACTATTGTTTAAAGTAGTTTGTACAAATATATAATTATTTTGTATATGCCTTCATTATATATTCCTGATTATTTTAAGCATTATTTAATTATAATTATAGTGGGGATTGGGCCTGAGTATGTACTGTTTTATTTAATAATTTTAATTTTAGTAAGCGTTGTTTCCACATAGCAATTTTGATAATTTAATTTGACTATATTGTCCTTGTCCCAATTTTGGTTTGTTTAGTTTGCAAGTTTTAAATTTTAATAGATAGATTTTTATTAGTTTGCGTTTATCTTGCAAGTTTTGGTTTGTTTATTTAGCAAGTTTTAAATCTTAATTAAATTCTTTCTAATTACTCCATAAGTTGATAGAGTTTGTGAATAAATATGAATATAAGCAGATAGTCGCGTTAGTTTTTTAGCCAAATAAAATAAAATCTGATTCTAATTACTGACAAGTCTCATACTTATTTCATGGGAATTTTAAAACTTATATTTTATTATAAGCACATTTGATTGGAAGGTAACTTTAAATTAAATATTTAGGTATTGGCAGTTTTGGTTTTATCTTGTTATCATCCCAGTTTTGGTTTGTTTATTTTAAAAGTTTTTCATTCTAATTTGTTCCTGCCGTTCAGCGTTTTCTCTCACCTTTTCCTTGTTGACTGTAGCCCTTTCACATTTCTGTCCATGAAATCGTTCCTTCGCTGCCCTAGTCTTGCCGATATTGTTTTGGTGTAATTAATTAGATGATTATGTTCTGGGTGGTGTCCTTAGTTCGAATCCCGAGAGGACCATATGCTTTTGTTAGAAGTTATTTTGATTAGTTATTTTGCCATTATATTGTCTGTCCCAGTTTTGGTTCAAGTTTGCAAGTTTTAAATTTGCACATTAAAGTACATTGGAGTTTGTAATTGAGGATTAATGTTAAGAACGGGGTGTTAATTATTTCCTTAAACCACATTGTCCTTCCTTAATCAAATTCACTTCCTTGCCGATATTTGGTTCGCTTTATTTTGTTTTATTTCATACATTTTATTATGGTAAGTGTTTTCCACATAGCGATTTTGATTAGTTCTTTTGCCTTTATATCGTCTTTGTCCCAGTTTTGGTTTTAGTTTGCCAGTTTAAATTTTAATTTATTTCTAAGTTTCCATTCTGTTTAGTTGTCAATCTGCTATAACTGTTGGTGGTGTAATGGTTTAGATGCTTATGTTCTGGGTGTGGTGTCCTGAGTTTGAATCTTGGGAGGACCATATGTTTTTATTAGTTTATTAAAGTACATTGGGGTTTGTAATAGATTATTAATGTTAAGAAAGGGGTGTTACTTATTAGTTATTAGTTTTGTCTTTTTACTGTGTTCGTCCAAGTTTTGGTTTGTTTATTTTGAAAGTTTTACATTACAGTATAGCGATTTTGATTAGTTCTTTTGGTTTTATCTTGTATCGTCCCAGTTTGGTTTGTTTATTTTAAAAGTTTTAAATTGTAATTTGTTCCTGCCGTTCAGCGTTGGCTCACACCTTTTCCTTGATTGCCCCTTGTTGACTGTAGCTCTTTCACATTTCTGTCCATTGAAATAGTTCCTTCGCTGCCCTAGTCTTGCCGATATTCTTTTGGAATCTGTTTTGGTGGTGTAATGGATTCGATGCTTATGTTCTGGGTGTGGTGTCCTGAGTTCGAATCCCGGGAGGACCATATGCGTTTGTTATAACTGATTTTGCTTTATATAGTTATATTGTCTGTCCCAGTTTTAGTTTAAGTTTGCAAGTTTTACATTTTAATTTATAAGCACATTAAAGTACATTGGGGTTTGTAATTGATGATTAATGTTAAGAACGGGGTGTTAATCATTTCCTTAGACCACATTATGTCCTTCCTTAATCAAATTCACTTCCTTGCCAATATTTGGTTAGCTTTATTTTGAGTTTTATTTCACAAATTTTATTTTTAGTAAGCGTTGTTTCCACGTAGCGATTTTGATTAGTTATTTTGCCTTTTATATAGTCTGTCCCAGTTTTGGCTCGTTTAGTTTTGCAAGTTTTAAATTTTAATTGATTTCTAAGTTTCCATTCTGTTGCACTAGTCAATCTGCTATAACTGTTGGTGGTGTAATGGTTTAGATGCTTATGGTCTGGGCGTGGTTTACGGAGTTTGAATCCTGCGAGGTCCATATGTTTTTATTAGTTTATTAAAGTACATCGGGGTTTGTAATTGATTATTAACGTTAAGAAAGGTGTTATTATAGTAATTAGTTTTGTCAGTTTACCGTGTTCGTCCAAGTTTTGGTTTGTTTATTTTAAGTTTAATTATAATAGTACAGTACTTGGAATATCTTGCTTTTTGTTCTCATCTTCTGATCTCCAAGTTCTGCCTAACCTTATCTCCATTCCGTTTTGGGTACTCCCAAGTTTAAGTTTTACACTTTGTTATACTCAAAGTTTCAGATCCATTAATAAGTACAGTATATGGAAGACTCATTGGTTGTATACTTTCATTTTTAGTGACCGGTAGCTTGCCTAGGTGTTTGTATTTTGTTTGTGTTCATTGTTTTGTCATGTTATTCCTATTCTGGCTGTGTCTAGAGTCTGCCACCCCCAAAAAAAGAGGAAAAAAAAATAGGAAAAGTGGGGATTGGACCTGAATATGTAGAATAGAATAGCTTGCGTTTCATACTGGAGCAGTTTAAAAATGTAAAGCTTGCCAAATAAAAAATAAAATAAAACTAAATTGCACTCCATGCCTATCCTTCGCTCGATTTTTCTAGTGATGTATTCTTAAACTGTTTTTTCACTGTTGTGGTTGAATAAGATAATTGGTGTTGGTTTTATTTACCTTTTCAATCCTATGTTAAGGCTCTATTTTCATCCATAATTTGTTGTCCCCCCCCCCCCCCCCTTCCCCGTTATATGAATTTTCCTTTTGACATCAGTTCTTTTACTTCGATCATTCTTGTCCTAGTCATACAAATATTTCTATAATTATTAAAGGTTAATTCTTCAATACATAAAAGTTTAAAGACCGTTGTGACCACAGGAAATGTTAGTCTCAAGTTGTAAATTGCTGCTTTCCAGGCGGCCCTGTGAAGGGCCGAGTCTTATTGAGATCAAACTGGAGTACCCGAGCATTCTAGGTCCACCCCTACCCGACATTTCTTGGTCAACTGCTTGTCTATTTTAAATTCATATTCATATTTGCACTTTTTCTTTTACCTTTCGTGTAGCTTCGATTTCACTCATTATTTCCAGTTATACTGGATATTTTGGTCTTTCATACTTTCTCAAAAACAAATTTTTTTAACACTGGGAAAATCCTGCTAAAGGATGGCCATGACATAAATGTCTCTAGGCTACTTTGTCAAGACCTGCTTCCTTTGCCCGTACCACAATGCCCCTTCCACTACGTGGAAGTTTTTCCTCTGCAGTTTTCCACTTTCTTTAACCATACTAAAGGTAGTCTAACACTACTAGCTGCTCCACCCACACCTATCTTTCTTGGCATTCTGTCTTCATTCATTCTCTGAACATTTTACCATGCTGTATTTCCATAGTACAGCTCGCTAGTACAGTACTTGAAACTTTCAATCTCTTCCAATACCTAATTTCTTATTATTTTGCAACTTTTCTAATGCTTAATTCTATATTTTGCGTAAATATCTATGGGTTCGTGCATTCTTCTCTCAAACACTATTACCTTGCATTGACTTCTATCTTTTTGCATACTGTCTAAGACTGACCACTCTCTGAAGTTCTTCCACATTTTCCGGCAACAGGACTGCATCGTCAGCATATAAACATTTTAAGATCTTGCACTCTCTTCACTCGGATTCCAGCCTAGTGCCTATACCCATTAATCGCGCCCTACATTCTTAAATCACTCCATGTGCATATTGAACCATGGTGACACGACTCCTCCCTGCCTTACTTCTACATTGACCTCAAAACTCTCTCCTACCTTCACATTTGCCATTGTATTCCTATAGATTTGTTTTATTGCCATTAGCAACTTTTGTCCCACACCATATGCTGTTGACACATCCCACAGACCCTCCCAATCTACTTTGTCATAGGCCTTTTCTAAATCATTGAATGCGCATTGATGCAGCCCCTGCCCTTTCATGCCTATTTTGTCCTGTTATCTTCTGAAGTCTGTTGCATATACCTTTTCAGGTATGCTAAGCAAGATAATTCCCCTATAACTTTCACTCTTTACTACCCTTCCCTTTGTACAGGGGTACTATCACTGCTTTCCTTTTTCCCATGCTAATTTACATAACTTCTGCATCATGTCAACAGCTTATTATCTCTCATATCCGCATTTTACCTTTGCCCATTTTAATATTGGTCTGTTTATCGGTCTTTCGTCTACTGTTTATTTCTACCGGTCTCCATTCCCATGGAGATCTTTGCCTTTCCCCTACTCTTTATTTATCGAAATTCCATCCCAGACTTCTCGAAAAATGTTCTCAAAGGCCTTAAAACTAGGATACTCCCATCGAAATTCTGCACACTAAGATTTGTAAAACTTTCACCAAACTAGACGACTTTGACTTGGTACTAGTAAAGAGTTACAATAATTAACCTTAACAATATTTAATTTATGTGACTTAAATTTTATATGAATTTTTACCCAGCATTTTTAAGTTTCTCTTATGACTTGCTTATTGATTTTATAACTTGCAAAATATACCAAAACAGGTACGTCACAGTATAGACAAAACTTATATAAATGTTTAAATTTATTTAAATTTATTTATTAACTTCTAAATAATTAATTAAAACTATGAATTTATGATAAATGTTTTGATGGCCTTATATTAATAATCAAAACTTTAAATTGAGGAAAATAAATGTTTTTTTTGTATTGATCTTTGTTGAACTTCACACGGTCAATAAATGTACAATGACCGTATGTTTTGGGCACATGTACTCCACCTGGTGGGTTATGTAGGTAAAAAGTGCCTATATATTGTAAAACTTTAAAACAAAAATACAATATAAAGTAATATAATATTTGTTAATGCTAGAAATATATTCAATGGGAAAAAATAACTGAAAATATTAAAAATTTATCGCTAATTAATAAATATGTGGACCTGGAAAGTGTTTTTTAGTAACCCTATTGATGCATATGTATCTCTTTCCCCCCCCTGAGGTACGGGGTAAATATATGGAGGTGGAGTTCCCCCCCCCCCCCCCTCTGGTAAATACATGAAAGTGGAGAGGGCCAAACCCCCCCCAGGTTATGGGGTAAATATATGAAAGTGGAGGAGAGGTCTCTCTTCCCCCCCTAAGGTATGGGGTAAATATATGAAAGTGGAGATCCCCCCCCCCCCTCTGATGTATGAGGGGGTGTTAAAAAAAAAAAAAAAAAAAAACTAATGTATGAGGGCGGGAGGGTTAAAAAAAAAACGGGAGTAAAAGAAAAAAATCATCCCCTCCCCCCCCTAATGTATGAAGGCGGGAATAAAAAAAAAAAAAAAAAAAAACTCTCCCCCCCCCCCCCCCCTAATGTATGAGGGAGTGAGAAAAAAAATCATACATTCGAATTGATGAAAACGCTTTTTCATAAATTCGAATTTATGAATCTTTTTTTTTCATAAATTTGAATGTATGAATTTTTTTTAACAAATTTTTTAACAAAATAACAAAAAAAGATTGTTATTTTGTTAAAACATTTGTTAAAAAAAAATCATACATTCAAATTTATGAAAAAAAAAGATTCATAAATTCGAATTTATGAAAAGGCGTTTTCATCAATTCGAATGTATGATTTTTTTTTTTTTTCATACATTCGAATTTATGAATCTTTTTTTTTCATAAATTTGAATGTATGAATTTTTTTTAACAAATTTTTTAACAAAATAACAATATTTTTTGGTTATTTTGTTAAAAAAATTGTTAAAAAAAATTCATACATTCAAATTTATGAAAAAAAAAGATTCATAAATTCGAATTTATGAAAGCGTTTTCATCAATTCGAATGTATGATTTTTTTTTTTTTTTTCACTCCCGCCCTCATACATTAGGGGGGGATAATTTTTTTTTTTTTTTTTTTTTTTTTTTTACACTCCCGCCCTTATACATTAGGGGGGGGGGGATGTTTTTTTTTCTTTTAACACTCCGGCCCTCATACATTAGGGGGGAGGGGGGATTTTTTTTTTTTTTTTTTACATACCCGCCCACATATATAGGGGGGGGGGATTTTTTTTTTTTTTTTTAACACTCCCACCCTCTTACATTAGAGGGGGGGGGGGGGGATCTCCACTTTCATATATTTAGCCCATACCCTAGGGGGGGTGGGGAAAGAGACCTCTCCTCCACTTTCATATATTTACCCCATAACCTGGGGGGGGGTTTGGCCCTCTCCACTTTCATGTATTTACCAGAGAGAGGGGGGGGGGGGGGATATCCACCTCCATATATTTACCCCGTACCTCAGGGGGAGGGGGAGATACATATGCATGAATAGGGTTACTAAAAAACACTTTCCAGGTCCATATATTTATTAATTAGCGAAAAAAAAAAAAAAAAAATCCCATGGAATATATTTCTAGCATTAACAAATATATTACTTTATATTGTATTTTTGTTTTAAAGTTTTACAATATATAGGCACTTTTTACCTACATACCCACCAGGTGGAGTACATGTGCCCAAAACATGCGGTCATTGTAAATTTATTGACCGTGTGAAGCGTCAATGTATACCCTTCGACAAAGATCAATGTTATTTTCCTCAATTTAAAGTTTTTATTATTAATTAGGCCATCAAAACATTTATCATAAATTCATATTAGTTTTCATTTATTTATAGGTTAATGAATACATTTAAATTAATTTAAACATTTGTAGAAGTTTTGTCTATACTGCGACGTACCTGTTTTGGTATATTTTGCAAGTTATAAAATCAATAAGCAAGTCATACGAGAAACTTAAAAATTCTGGGTAAAAATTCATATAAAATTTAAGTCGCATAAATTAAATATTGTTAAGGTTCATTATTGTAACTCTTTACTAGTACCAATAGTCAAAGTCATCTAGTTTGGTTAAAGTTTTACAAATCTTAGTGTGCAGAATTTTGATGCGAGTATCCTAGGTTTAAGTCCTTGGAGAACCACATTTTTTGGGGTCGGGGATGGAATTTCGATAAATAAAGAGTAGGGGAAAGGCAAAGATCTCCATGGGAATGGAGACAGGTAGAAATAAACTGTAGATGAAAGACCGATAAACAGACAAATATTAAAATAGGCAAAGGTAAAATGCGGAGATATGGGAGAGAATAAGCTGTTGACATGATGCAGAAGTTATGTAAATTAGCATGGGAAAAAGGAAAGCAGTGATAGTACCCCTGTACAAAGGGAAGGGTAGTAAAGAGTGAAAGTTATAGGGGAATTATCTTGCTTAGCATACCTGAAAAGGTATATGCAACAGACTTCAGAAGATAACATGACAAAATAGGCATGAAAGGGCAGGGGCTGCATCAATGCGCATTCAGTGATTTAGAAAAGGCCTATGACAAAGTAGATTGGGAGGGTCTGTGGGATGTGTCAACAGCATATGGTGTGGGACAAAAGTTGCTAATGGCAATAAAAAAAATCTATAGGAATTCAATGGCAAATGTGAAGGTAGGAGATAAGTTAAGAGTTTTGAGGTCAATGTAGAAGGCAGGGATGAGTCATGTCACCATGGTTCAATATGCACATGGAGTGATTTGAGAATGTAGGGCGCGATTAATGGGTATAGGCACTAGGCTGGAATCAGAGTGAAGAGTGAAAGTTCTTAAAATGTTTATATGCTGACGATGCAGTCCTGTTGCCGGAAAATGTGTAAGAACTTCAGAGAGTGGTCAGACTTAGTATGCAAAAAGATAGAAGTCAATGCAAGGTAATGGTGTTTGAGAGAAGAATGCACGAACCCACACATATTTACGCAAAATATAGAATTAAAGAACATTAAGAATGAACATTAGAAAAGTTGCAAAATAATGAGAAATTAGGTATTGAAAGAGATTGAAAGTTTCAAGTACTGTACTAGGGAGCTGTACTATGGAAATACAGTATGGTAAAATGTTCAGAGAATGAATGAAGACAGAATGCCAAGAAAGATAAGAGTGTGGGTGGAGCAGCTAGTAGTGTTAGACTACCTTTGGTATGGGAAAAGGTTGAATAACCTTATGAATTAATTTCATCTGGGGGATATCCCCAACTGTAATTAATTCTACAGCACTAAGCGACGAAGGCTATATAGCACTGGAAACAGTCGTAGCATAGCCGAGATTCGAACACACGCGGCTAGTCGTCACCAACATAGCGCTAGAGCCTTAGCCCGTTAGACCACGACAGCTCCTGGTATGGGAAAAGTGGAAAAATACATAGAGGAAAAACTTCCACGTAGTAGAAGGGGCATTGTGGTACAGGCAAAGGAAGCAGGTCTTGACAAAGTAGCCTGGAGACATTTATGTCAGGCCATCCTTTATGATTTTTCCAGAGGAAAAAAAAAAATTATGAGAAAGTATGAAAAACCAATATATCCAGTATAACTGGAAAGGAGTGAATTCGAAGCTACACAAAAGGTAAAAGAAAAAGTGCAAATATGAATATGAAAGAACTAGAATTAAAAATAAACAAGCAGTTGAACAAGAAATGTCAGGTAGGGGTGGACCTAGAATGAAGTGTGCTCGGGTACTCTAGTTCGAGCTCTATAAGAGGCAGCCTTCGACAGGGCCACCTGGCAAGCCACAATTTACGACTTCATACGAACCACATTTTCTGTGGTCAAAACGGTCTAACTTTTATGTATGGAGGAATTAACCTTTGAAAATTAGAAATATTTGTATGACTAGGACAAGAATGGTCAAAGTAAAAGGAAACTTAAAAATGTGAACCTAACTTATTGTGCGATGTCAACAGGAAAATTCATATAAAAGGGAGGGGGGGGGGAGGATACAACAAATTATGGATGAAAATGGAGAGCCTTAACAGAGGATTGAAAATGTAAATAAAACAAACTCCAATCATCTTATACAACCACAACAAATAGTCAAAAAAGTTAAATACATCACTAGAAAAATAGAGCGAAGGATAGGCATGGAGTGCAATTTAGTTTTGCTTTATATATTTTGCAAGCTTTACAATTTTAAACTGCTCTAGTATGAACCACAAGCTATTCTATATACTCTGGTACAATCCCCACTTTTCCGATTTTTTTCTTTTTCTCTTTTTTTTTGGGGGGGTGGCAGACTCTAGACACAGCCAGAATAGGAATAACATGACAAAACAATGAACACAAACAAAATACAAACACCTAGGCAAGCTACCAGTCACTAAAAATGAAAGTATACAACCAATGAGTCTTCCATATACTGTACTTATTAATGGATCTGAAACTTTGAGTATAACAAAGTGTAAAACTTAAACTTGGGAGCACCCAAAAAGGAATAGAGAGGATAAGGTTAGGCAGAACTTTGAGATCAGAAGATAACAAAAAGCAAGATATTCTAAGTACGATTATAATTTAATACTTAAAATAAACCAACCAAAACTTGGACGAACACGGTAAAAAGACAAAACTAATAACTATAAGTAACAACCCTTTCTTAACAATCAATTACAAACCCCAATGTACTTTAATAAACTAATAAAAACATATGGTCCTCCCAAGATTCAAACTCAAGACACCACACCCAGAACATAAGCATCTAAACCATTACACCAACAGTTCTAGCAGATTGACAACTAAACAATGGAAACCTAGAAATAAATTAAAATTTAAAACTTGCAAACTAAACGAGCCAAAACTGGGACAAAGACGATAAAGGCAAAATAACTAATCAAAATTACTGAAAAAAACTTTCCATAATAAAATTTATGAAATAAAACTAAATAAAGCTAACCTAATATCGGCAAGGAAGTGAATTTGATTAAGGAAGGACAATGTGGTCTAAGGAAATAATTAACACCCCGTTCTTAACATTAATCATCAATTACAAACTCCAATGTACTTTAATGTGCTTAATTAAAATTTGAAACTTGCAAACTTAAACCAAAACTGGGACAGACAATATAAAGGCAAAATAACTAATCAAAATAAGTTATAACAAAAGCATATAGTCCTCCCGGGACTCTAACTCAGAACACCACACCCAGAACATAAGCATCTAATCCATTACACCACCAAAACCGATTCCAAAAAAATATCGGCAAGACTAGGGCAGCGAAGGAACTATTTCAATGGACAGAAATACGAAAGCGCTACAGTCAACAAGGAAAAGGTGAGAGACAACGCTTTACGGCAGGAACAAATTAGAATGTAAAACTTTTAAAATAAACAAACCAAACTGGGACGATACAAGATAAAAAGCAAAAGAACTAATCAAAATCGCTATTATGTAAAACTTTCAAAATAAACAAACCAAATCTGGGCGATAAAAGATAAAAGCAAAAGAACTAATCAATATCGCTATAATTTAAATTTTTCAAAATAAACAAACTAAATTATTATTAAAATAGGGAGTCGCACCATAAACAAACCAAAACTGGGACGTTACAAGATAAACGCAAAACTGCAAATACCTAAATATTTAATTTAAAGTTACCTTCCAATCAAATATGCTTATAATAAAATATCAGTTTTAAAATTCCCATGAAATAAGTAGGAGACTTGCCAGTAATTAGAATCGGATTTAATTTAATTTTTTTTTGGCTAAAAAACTAACGCGACTATCTGCTTATATTCATATTTATTCACAAACTTTCCTCTCAACTTATGGAGTAATTAGAAAGAATTTAATTTCATTAAGATGTAAAACTTGCTAAATAAACAAACCAAAACTTGCAAGATAAACGCAAACTAATCAAAATTGCTATGTGGAAATCAATCTATATACAGTACATACTCGGGCCCAATCCCCACTATAATTATAATTAAATAATGCTTAAAATAATCAGGAATATATAATGAAGGCATATACAAAATAATTATATAATTGTACAAACAACTTTAAACAACAGTCTCATTTCTGTAAGTTTATAACATAAGCCGATTAGGATCAGTTTAATACCTATACCTTTGTATCTAAAGACTACATTCAATAATGCAACCATTAAAATTAATGCCAAAAAGAATCTACTAAATTGAGAAGTTCATCCAATTATTACTACAGTACTTTATAATTTAAAACTTGCAAAATAAACAAACCAAAACGTGGGATAACGGTAAAAAGACAAAACTTATCAAAATAGCTAGTGGAAAAAATGCTCAAGCAAAATAATTTATAAATAAAAGAACAGTTTTTGCGCTATTGAAAATTCTAAAAGCAATAGAAATGAATGTACTACTATAATTATGCACAACACTTAACCATGGGCTGGTCTATCAGAGTGAGAACTGAGCGATCTCTGCCATACCCATAGCTTACTCCGATTGTTCCTTTTACTTATATATTTTCTAGATCTCAAGTGACTGCGTCTCTTCCATGGATTGACCTCCCAATCTACCAAGAATGGAAGCTAAAGTGTTACATTTTTCCTTTGCCCCTCAACTTTCTCTTCATAATTGCTGAGGGGCACAGGGCCCTGGGTGGGCTTTGGTTTCCCGGGCGTTTCCGCACCCTCCTCAGCTCACCGCCATGGAGTGGCTTCGGTCACCCAGGCTTTACTGTGGTCGGCACGGAAGGTTCTGTGGGGGCGCTCGGTTATGGCCTTGGCCTTGCTCAGGGCCTTGGGGCTGTTCGGCCAGGCAGCTTGGGGAACAACAACAACCAGAGGCCATTACTGGCGTAAAATGAATTATGGAAAACTTTCAAAATAAACAAACCAAAACTTAGACGAACAGTAAAGACAAAACTTTTCAAAATCGCTGTGGAAACTTAAACAAAACAATAGAAGTCTTCAAGAAAGCGAGTTTATAACAAAATAGGACTGCGAAGTTTAATTTGAAAAACCATTATTGGAACCCATAAAAATCTAGGAATAATACTCTACCAGAAATTGCATCTAAAATTTAAAAAAAAAAAAATTACTTTAATTTGACAGAAGCATTTTGATTTAAAGCTATACAGGTATATGAACACATTTTAGACTTATTGAAGGCATAAAGATAATTCAATTTTAATATTTAACGGCAACCTCAGACTCCTTAAATGGCCAATAGACTTTAGACCTATACTTTTACATAATTTAAAACTTGCAAAATAATCTAACCAAAACTTATATGAAGAGTAAAAAGACAACTAATAAAAATCGCTATGGAAACAAAGCTTAAGTAAAATAATAAGTTATAAATAAAAGCTTGCAAGTGTTTAAAAATTCTCGACTGAAGGCATTAGAAAATAGTCTAAATTATTAATTTTGTACAAACTACTTTAAACAATAGTATAATGGCCCTTTCTGCAATACCGCATTTATTTTTCAACCTTCTAATTATATTTTGGGTACAGATTTAACTATTGCTTTGGGATTATATAATATTTATGATCTTTCATTACTATATTACATTCTTACTCTTTTTAACTGGGATAAACCGGATTTACATTACTCAAAACTTTTTAACCAAAATTCCTTCCAATGACTAGTCTTAGCAGATAAACTTTCCTTCCAATGACTAGTCTTAGCAGATAAACTTAGGTTATAAATCAACCAGAATTAAGTCGTGATATAAAACTTGCAAAATAAACAAACCAAAACTGGTAAAAGATAAAAGCAACTTATAAAGTTAATACTGAAGTTTCACAACTTGGTCACTGCCAAAGCATATTCATATATACGTTAAAAACTTTGATTCCTTAAGTTTATTTTATGCATGGTACACAAGGTTGATTATAATACAATACAATAAATTTTAGAATTTATTGACTACTAATAATCCTACAAAGATATATATATAATTGTTTTGAAACGGTTATATTAATCATAAAAAAATTAAGTGACCAGAACTTAAAACTCTTTAAATTCATTAGTTGACATACATTGGACAAATTTAAAGACTAGTAGATTAGGTGAAAATATCAAAGTTCGTGAACATGGGAGCTACACCAAGGGATCAGATCATATAGTCTGATAGTTAATAACATAATTTCACCACAACACCAAACACCTCCAATAAAATTAATGAAAGCAATTATGGGATCCCCCGGGATTCGAACCTGGGTTATCACACAGATTTGTAGACACCTTCACCATTACACTCCAGGACTTACAAAATTAAATGCGAGGCAGCTCTGAACAGCGCTGCCTGGAGCACTACCATTAGGGCGCAAGACCAGAAGCGCACTTAGTGTAGAACCGTCTTTAAATAGATTGAATTTTTATTTATAAAGAATTATTATTTTGCTGAAGCATGGTTTCCACAGCGAATTTGATAAGTAGTTTTGTTTTTTTACTGTGTTAGTCCAAGTTTTGGTTTGTTTATTTTGCAAGTCTTCCATTATAATTATGTACGAGTAGGCTATATATGAACACTATACTTTTAAACTATTTTGAGCAAGTGAAGGGTAGAACAAGATGGAGTTTTACTTTAGTAGAAACTAAATATATAAAAAACGGGGAATGGGCCGGAGTAAAATAAATAGAAGTAGATGTTAACCAGGTTCTTGTCAGTTGCTGTAGTGCGGAGTGGTGGAGGTGTGGTAGCCTTAAGTTGACGTAGTGCCGAGTGGAGGTGTGGATTCCTTAAGGGGAGACTGACTGATTTTATGGACCCCCTTCTCCCTAATGTTTAGCCCCACTATTTGAGATTTTAAGACTAATTCCATTAGTTGGAGATTTTATGACTTTCCACCCCATTTCTGTCATTAGGACCCTTTGTGCCATTTAAGTGTATTTTTTCCTAGCGAGCAATTGCCAGCCTGTAATTTTAGGAGGAATCGCCCTTTGGCCGGGATATTTCTCTACCGAAAAATGTACAAATTTATCTTTAAGGGGAGTCTAGGGGGTGATTTTCTAAGTTTGATCGAGGTCTAGCGAGAAAACTAAAAGATAAAGGAATAAATGAATTAATAGACCATAAAAACTGTCAGTCTCCCCTTAAGTTGGCGTAGTGCTGAATGGTGGTGTGGAATCCTTAATTTTCAATCCAGCCAGCATAGGGTCCAGGTTTTCAAGGTTATTTGTTCGGGTTTACGTTCTTCTTGCACACCGGGCCAAACCTGTTGAACATAGAATTGCAAAACTTTAAACAGTGATTATTAAATATATGGGCAATTAAAGAATATATATTTGATAAGAATTTAGTTTTTATTATTACTTCACAAAACTAAACTCCTTACACCTGATCTCTACTTTAGAAACTAATATTCTATATTATATTAACTTCACCTCAACACCAGACACCTATGAAATTAATTAAAGCATTTATGTGATCCACCGGGATTCGAACCTGGGTTATCACAACTAATTTAAAGATTTAACTCTAAAGCTTACTTCTTCACAAATTTCTCCTAATGGCTGAATAGTCACAATACCACGCTAAGTTACCGCCGGCTAGCAAACAAATAGTAAGAACCATGAAATATATATCGTTGTTCCTATTCAAACTCTGTCTCTAATACTGTACATTATAAAAGTAGCCCAAATATATATTGTTGTTCCTATTCAAGCTCTGTCTCTAATACTGTAGATTATAAGAAAAAGATTATAAGCATCTAATAGTAGCCCAAATAAGTAGGAAATTAAAATATAAAACTTTAAAATTAACTCATTAAAATTAAGTTCCTGTTCAAATTAATATAACCCCTTAAAATTAAACTCTATTGAAACTACAACTATACAAAATCTATGTGGAAAAATGTGTTTAAATTTATCGGAAATTATCCTGATTAGAATTTAAAACTTGCAAAACAAACCAAAACTGGGACAAGATAAACACAAAGGAACTAATCAAAATCGCTAAGTGGAAATAACGCTTCAATAATTAAAATTTTAAATAAAATCCAGATTTAAAGTAGGAAATTACATCTTTGTGCTGAAGGGGTTAAGAAGTACCCCACAGTAAAATGGTTAAAGAATAATTATAGTCTATCAATTTAATTCAGATTAGTTTTCACCAACCCACCAATTAATTTACAAATAAACCTAACTAATGAAATCTATAAAAGTACATGTGGTACTCCTAGGACTCAAACCTAGGATACTCTTTACCAAAATTCCGCACACTAAGCATTAGGCCATCGATTAAAATCTAAAACTTGCAAACTAAACAAACCAAAAGTCTGACAGACAATATAAAGGCAAAATAACTAATCAAAATCGCTATGTTTTAACAACGCTTACTAAAATAAAATTTATGAAATAAAATGACACAATCTACCACATAGGGTGTACATTACTAAATGAGCAAATTATCCGGTCAACTCAGCCCCTTCTCCAGTTTTTTGTTAAAGAATACTACAGAGTTAGTACAGCCAAAAGCAACCGATCACTGGTAAACAACATGTGCAAAATCTAGAGAGACTAACTTCACACTTCTGTCATTTCATACTTTTTCACCAACCAACTTTATTCTAAACTCAATTAATTAAACCAATACATGTGGCACTCCAAGGACTCGAACCTAGGATTCCCACACCGAAATTCCGCACATTTA
This sequence comes from Paralithodes platypus, assembly GCA_032716605.1. Lineage (NCBI taxonomy): Eukaryota > Metazoa > Arthropoda > Malacostraca > Decapoda > Lithodidae > Paralithodes > Paralithodes platypus. The sequence continues at coordinate 14,269,026 of CM064552.1, read as the reverse complement.
TGCATTACGCTAACAAAGAAGACTTTAAACCTTGTGACTGGTAAGGGAATATATTAATAAAATTAAAAGTTATGAGCAATATCATGTACCGGGTATATATATCTTTGCTTTTGACTATACAGTTTAGAGAAGTTAGATTAGTTTGGATTATAAAGTTTGGTTAGTTTTGGTTAAGTTGGGTATGTTAGGAAGAGATAAGTTAGGAGCTTTATGTTAGTAAGAGATAAGTTAAGAGCTTGGTTAAGTTGGCTATGTTAGTACAAGATAAGTTAGGAGCTGGGGTTAAATTGACCGAGGCTGGCATGGATATTACCCTTCTATTCATATTTTTTCACCAACCAACTTTACTTTTAAGCTCCATGAAAACAAATACACGCACCACTCCATGGACTCAAAAATACATCAAAACTCCGCGCATCTATGAATTACACTATGAAGACTGTTCGAAAAATATACAAGTTGTAATAATTCTAATTATCCAGTTCCAATCTATACCCTAGTCCCCCTCGCATCATCCTACCCAAGAACAACCCTTCGATCTAAACTCCTACCCACAACAAGCTTCCACATATTGGCGATTTCTATGCACGTATTATTAGTGTTCAGTTACTCCAATGCAAAGTGCCTAAAAGTTAAACTATATCTTCCATTTAACCACAAGAATTCCTAAAAAAAATTTTTTTACACCAACCAACTTCACATCTAAACTCAATGAAATCAACAAATACATGTGGCACTCCGAGGACTCTAACCCAGGATACTCTCATCGAAATTCCGCGCACTATCCATTACGCTATCAAGACGGTTAAAGAAATATACACAAGCTAAGAATTATTATGCAGTTTCGAATCCTGCATTTACTAAGTTTCACAACCCAAACTTCCTTCGTGCGAACTCTTAATTCCACCATTTTTTTTGTTTAGTTACTCAAATTCAACAGTTTCACAAATCTTTAAATATTTTAACAGTAACTTTGGAGTTCGTTTTAAAGTCTTATATTTTAATCTAATTACACCAATTCATATTTTTTCACCAACCAACTTACTTCTAAACTCAATGAAATCAACAAATACATGTGGCACTCCAAGGACTAACATAGGATACTCGCACAAAAATTCTGCACACTTATGCATTACCGGCATACAAAATAAATTTAGAACATTTATGATTTAGGCCTACAAAATATGACAGATCAAGTATGACTGAAAAAGTATACAGCCAGAAAAATACTAATGAAGTTTATGTTGAATCAAACTTAATATACTGCAATGGACAATTTACTGCAAGGACCGATTGTTCAAGTTTAAGACTATTTCTGCATTAAATATTTAACACTATTTTACAATGCACTAAGAATGTATAGTATTTACTCTTGTGTAGTAGCTTCAACGGTTTACATTAAGAAACTATTCCCCCTTCCAGAATAATTCTAGTACAATTATTTTAAGTTATAGTCCCTCAAAGTTACATAACAATTCATATTTTTTCACCAACCATCTTTACTTCTAAACTCAATGAAAAACAAATACACGAGTCACTCCAGGACTCTAACCTTAGGATACCCACACCAAAATTCCGCGCACTTATGCATTACGCTATTAAGACCGCAATGCCAGTTTGAAGAACTTTACATCTATGAGAGCATAGTAGTCTGTGACCCATCCCCCTAGGGACAATCACCGTTCAGAGTTTCACAACTCTTTATAACTTTCCTGGCAACTTCATTTTAGTGACCCAAAAATATGGTTTTACCACACTGTCCTACAGCGACACCTCCGGGGAATATATAAAAAGGTAGTATAAATCTACTTATCTTTGTGTGCAGGAGTGGCTGGTGGGTTAAGGGTTCCTGGTGTGTCCTGGTTGGATGGGGTGTCTTGGTAGGTTAGCTTGTCTTGATTGTGGTAGGCTGGTGTAGTCCGGTAGTAGTCTGCATCATCTGTTGAGGAAAAGGGCTTCGGTCAGGGTTGATCAAATCTTTATAAAATGCTGGAAACATTGGCATGGCAAGCATATTTATTAAGAATTATATTAAATGCTTAAAAATATCAACTAAGCAAATTGAATATAAATAAATTTGAAATTATTAAAACAAATATATAGCCTACTAAATGTTGAACACTTTAATGCCACTTATAAACCTTTGCAATAATTATTTAGTACAACTAACTTTCTTCAACTTCAACGCCAAGACGTCGGCCTGGTTTGTCGACAACCCCGACACAGACAGAGGGCTGGTACTACAAAACCAAACAGATAACCTCATCTTTAACGACATCCATCAACATATCCATATTCCTCACCAAGCCCTCTGTAACCCATCATCTCCAGACATCACCTTTTGCTCCCCAGAACTCGCCCCCCACAACATCCTGGAGGGTGGTCAGAACCTTAGGCTCGGACCACCTCCCGATCATTATCACCACCAAAACCAGACTCACCCCAGCTAGCCACAAACACACGTACACCAATTATAAAAGAGCTAACTGAGAAGCATTCACAAATGAGACAGAACAACACTTCACAACTCTAAACATTACACCCATCACTAACATCAACAATGCTGTACACATACTCAAAACTACCCAAAACGCTGACAACACATTCCAAGAGGTAACAGAAAAAGACAACCCCAACTTCACACCAGAAATTCAAAACCTCATCAGACAACGCGACATACTGAAACACTCCCCAGCACCCCACACACAAGACATCACACAACAAATTCAAGCACTCAACACCCAAACTAACAAAATACGAGAACAAAAACTAAATTGGAATAACTACCTACAAACACTTCATCACAAAACAAACTCCAAAAAACTCTACAAAACACTAAACAGCATCACACTTTCCAACAGCAACACAACACAATCACAACAACAAAGTCTACTCCTTCATGTAAACAACAAGCAAACACTCATCACATGTCAGCCACCTAAAACCTCACAAAGACGACCAACGTGTCATCCAACGTAAGAGAAAATTCCCCACAGACCCTGACTATACACCCTTCACCAATCACCAGACAAAGCATAATTTATCATCAACAATCTCAAGCAATCACCCACCTGTGGCCTAGACAACATAAGCAACATACACCTCAGACACCTGGGACCACAAGGCATACAAGCACTCACTAACATATCAAACTACAGCTATTCACACAACACAATACCAGACATTTGGAAGCATGGTATCACATTCCCCAAACCCAACAAAGACCCCACGCTACCCTCCTCGCACCGCCCCATCACACTCCTTTGCTCCCCCTCCAAAGTCATGGAACGCCTAGTATTACAACTAATTACACCCGACCTACCCCTAGCTCCAACACAACATGGCTTTAGGCCACTGCACTCCACAAACACTCTTCTCACAGACCTTACACAAAGAGCTTTTGACGGCAACAACTCTGCTAGACCACCACACAGATCACTATTAGCCACACTCTACATTAGTAAAGCCTTCGATGCCATCCCCCGCCACAACCTAACAAACAAAATCTACAACACAAACATGCACAACACAAAAAGGTGGCTGGCCAACTTCCTAGCAGGCAGATGTGCACACTTATCTTTTGCCGGTCAGTCATCTAAAATCAGAAACTTTCCAAACGGAGTCCCACAAAGATCCGTCCTATCGCCCGCACTCTTCAATCTGTACATGCACGATATAACTACACCCAATACGCCCCAAATAAACTTGGCTTCCTATGCAGATGACATAACACTCACATGCACACACCATGACCCCAAAAGAGCAACAGATCTCTTTCAACCCTATCTCAACACACAACATGGCTGGTGCACTACAAATAGACTTAATCTAGCCCCAGCCAAATCCACCGCAACCCTGCTCACAAGCTGGACAGAACACGAATACATTCCTCAACTCCCCATAAACAACACTCCTAACACACACACACACCCAAAATCCTAGGAGTAACATAGGATACTCATATGACATTCAAACAGCACACCACAAACATTAAAAAGAAACCGACACCCAGATTTAACGCCCTCAAGTCACTTGCTCACACAAAATTTGGACACAACAAAAAAACTACCACCACAGTATATAAACAATACATAAGATCAGTGATGGAATATGCAAGCCCAGCCTGGGCTTCTAACCTAGCTGAAACACATCATAAGACCTTACAGACTATTCAAAACAAAGCCCTGAAGATCATTACAGGCTGCACAGCTACTGCACCCACAGATCACCTACATCAAACAACCAAAATCCTCAGTCAAAGACCATCTGGACATGAGAGGCACTCAATTCCTGGCAGCAGCCTCCACGAACCAAGACCACCCACTAAACTACATGGCAACACACCCACAGACACCAAGAAATATCAAAACGCCCAGCACTCGGTATCACACACAATTATTGTCCCCTCTCCCTCCCTGCCCACCCCGAACCAACTTCCAGAAGCACATCCATACTCATATCTCTCACCGATCCATCCACTCACTCACAGACAACACGCAGCTGCATGCACGACCTCCCGAAATCCATCCTTCCGAATCCTCCCTTCCTCGCGAGGACAGAGTCCACCTGGCCAGGCTGAGATGCAGACACCATCCAGCTCTCCTGAGCTATCAGAAGAGACCCCATACCATTAAACACATCATAGATTACTGCATTTCACACAACCACTTACGCCAACAACACAATCTACACTCAATGAGAGCTCTGTGGGAAAGCCCGATCGTGGCCATGGCCTTCCTCAGGGACTCGGGGCTGTTCGGCCAGGCAGCTTAGGGAACAACAACAACTAACTTTCTCAATGAACGTGGTCCTGGACCCTGAGAATTATAACCCTTGAATGTAGTTTGTTTGGGCTCTGTCTCGAGTCGGCCATCCCCAGCAAAGAGGTATGTGCCATACTACATACATACAAACTTTCTACCCCTAAGCTAACTAACAAGAAGCCAGTTACTTTAGATTGAAGGACAATGATCAACTTTAATAATTCGCAGAGAGGTCTCAAAGCTTCTAAAACAGAAAATTAGTGATATTAATGATCTGATTTTGTGCAATTACATATAGAATTAAGATAAAATAGTCTTTAATTTAGCATTTATTCTTAATAATTAACTTCAAAATATAACTCCTTACATATAGTTTGAGTTATGAAAACAGATACAAGATTAAAATAGAAGTGTATCCCATTTAAGAAGTACAGTATCTAATAAATTCATATTTAGTCACCAACCCACCAATTAACTAACAAATATACCTAATTAATGAAATAAATGAAACTAATTAATAAGTGTGGTTCTCAAAGGAGACTAACCTAGGATACTCACACCTAAATTCAGTGCACTAAGCGCTCTCAAGATCAAAATATTTAATTTACTTCTCTAAAGTGCATATTCTTCCAATTCCAACTGCACTAAAAAACTTTACAGCACAATTTTAATTTCAAAGCAAAAAAATATATTCTATTTTTATATTACACCCAACCCCTCCCAAAGAAATTAATGAAAGCAAGCATGTGATCCACCGGGATTCTAACCTGGGTTACCACACAGATTTTGAACACTAACCATTACATCAAGGCAATTAATATAAATAAGGAACACTCGATTCTTAACATTAATCCTCAATTACAAACCCCAATGCATTTTTATAAACTAATTAAAGCATATGGTCCTCCCAGGATTCGAACTTGGGACACCACACCCAGAACACAATTATCTAAACTATTACACCAACACAAAGCTACTCTATCTAGGAAGCTTGCCGTGGGAGGAATATCAGTTAAAAAGGCGGTTATTGGGCACCATGTTGTGTGGGGGCTGCTCAGACTATCAACCATTGCTAAAAATATGTTTAATCTTTACATGTTTAGAGTTCAGATATATATATATATATATATATATATATATATATATATATATATATATATATATATATATATATATATATACGCTGCATTATAATTTAAAATTTTCAAACTAAAACAAAAGTTTGGAAGAACCCAGTAAAAAGACAAAAATACAATAAATAAAAGTGTAGCAAAAAAAATTATGGTCATTCTATTACGGTCAGCTCAACCCCTTGTCCAAGTTTAGTGGAGGAAAAAGTGCATGTACAGTCAAATTCAGTATTTCACCGCTATCTAGGATTGAGTAACACCCCGTTCTTAATGTTAAATCAATTACAAACCCCAATGTATTTTAATAAACTAAGTAAATCTTAGTGCTCCCAGGATTCGAACTCGGGACACCACACCCAGAACATAAGCATCTAAACAGATATTAACTTACTCTCCAACACTAAGATTAATAGTACAGTACTAGGCCAGTCAATCGCCGTTCAAAACAAGAGACTCTAGGAAGTTAAAATATATATAGCTTTAAAACGAACTCAAAAGTAACCAGTAAAATGTCTGTTTAAGAGCAGTTATTGAAATACAGTATTGATTTTGACCGTACAGAAGATTAGGACAGTTTATTAGATTTTGTGGTTAATCCTAGCTATGTTAGTTATGCAGGTTAGTATATAGATGTTAGTTAGAGTTAGGGTAGGAGCTGGGGTTGACCTGACCGTGGAATTCACATTAAACTTCTATAGCCTACAGTACAGTTATTGAAATAAGTAGTTTTGTTCTGGACCCCCTTCTCATATTTAGCCCCATTAGTTAGGCAATTTTAACACTTCACCCTATGTATTTTTTACTTGATCCTGGCAAGCAATAGCGAGCCTGCAATTTAAGAAAACCCAGCCCTTGGCCGGGGCATTTTTCTGCCAGAAAATTCACTAATTAATCTCAAAAGAGAGTCTTGGGGGTATTTTCTTTGTTTCATGAATGTCTTAGAAACTCCATAAATATCCTATTCTTGTCCCAATGCAAGTTCAACAGCCCCCACATACCATGATGCCAAAGAACCACCCTATGACCTTAACTGCTTACCCATATTGGTAAAGTCAGTGCATCCAAAACTAAATTGAATTTCAAATAATTAATAATCAAATTCAGAAAACTCAACATTGAACTCTATTGCAAAACCAGACTATTCAATGGGTAGAGACTATTATATCAGCATATAATCTATATTTTATTAATTTCATCACAACACCAAACACCCCCAATGAAATTAATTAAAGTATATATGATCCGCCGGGATTCGAACCCGGGTTATCACAGATTTTTGCTACCTTAACCATTACACCACCAGGACGGTAGAGACGAATATATCACCATATAATATACACTGCATTACAGGTTTTAAGACCAAACTGTTGTGTTAATTTCAATGGTCTGTGTCGGCTACCCCCAGCTATGGGGCATGTGCCCGAGTATAATATATACATTAAAAGGGCAAACATAGGGCCTCTAGAAACTTTAAGCAATTTTTTGGAGCTTGGGTGTTTGGCAGTAGCACTAAGAATAACTTCACATCCATGATAACATGGTTCGGTCTATAACTATTTTGATTAGCTCCTTTGCAATAATCTTAAGTATTCCCAGTTTTGGTTTGTTTATTTTGCAAAGCTTTAAATTTTAATTAGTATACACCAGGGACAGTCACTACTCTCAAGGACAGAGTCTGTGTACTGGTGGCCGGGATAATTTTTCACAGCCAGAGGCCTTCTCTGGCAAACCCATTACAGTTGCCAATTATAACTAATTTGGATATGTCGAAATATAGTTTCTGCAGTCTGCCCTACAACAGAAGACTCATATTTATTTATTTTTTCTATGGGAGCAAAAGAGACAAAAGGCAGAACTGCCTGTGACGAGTGGCTCCCCCCAAATTGAAAGAGCGACATGGCAAAAATAAAGGAACGTTAGAGCCAAAATGCCTGGACACAGAGTTTGAAGCACTTTGAGTCATATACCCCAGTGATAATTTACAATAACTGCTACTGAAGAACTACTTAACTTTTATGAAGGGTTGTGATCCAGCTGGTGTTGGTAGTTAGTTCCCCAGACTGTCCGGCCGATCAGTCCCGAGTACGGTGTCGAGGGTTGTTGGCAGTGTCTGACAAGGAAAAGGTTTGTCATTATGAAAATATAATTTACACAGGGCTCATAAAATCTAATATTTTTTTTTTTAAATGCAAGCAGAATAAACAAATTTAAAAAACTAAGCAAATTGATTAAAATATTCACTGATTAACACTGCACTATATTCACAAGGCTAGGGCATAACCAGGTTGTAGAGACTTGACATTTGCCTTCAACATTTGCAAATGCAACAGATTTATGTATATACTGTGGCACATGCTGGGGGGTGACCGAGCCCAAACTTTTAGGGTCCGGGACAACTTAGTGTTCCCTCGCCCCTTTCTCTGTCATCTATTAAGTCAACTTTACAAGGGGAGGAGGATTCCTAGCCACCTGCCCCAAAAACAGATAAAAATTAACTTAATTATGGTTCAAGTACAACAATAGGTTTAGCTTCTGTATCCTTCCAGTCAATTATCAATATTATCTACCAATAATTATTTCTTAAAACTAACTTTATATATAAACGACAAATTAGCACGAGAGGAATTTGAACAGGTGGAAAGTATTTGGGAGATTTAGACTGCAGCGCATTAAAAGTTAAAATAAAGATAAAATATGCAATAGAAAAATGTGATTGAAGAGCTTTAAATTATTCTGAATTGAAGATTAGAAATTTATACCATGAATAAGTCACTAAGGAACATTTACAACACATTGAGTTTTGAAAGACAAATACCAATTCAGATATGTAGAGAGTTATTTAATTATAAAAGCCGGTATTAACAGGCTACAATCTTTACCTAGGCCTCAGAAGTGGCCAGTTAATGCAGAGGATATCAATAGAATGCAACACAAGGAGAAGAGTTAGTTATGTAGAGCAGATTAACCAGACCACTGAGCTCCATACGGAACTCTCATATCTCTGTCCCGAAGGATGCAGGATAGGATAGCATAACAAATGATGAGCCGAGATGTTTAGGTAGAGTATTAGTGAGGTGATGCGTACAAGTTGACTGGGATGGTATGGACAGAGAGAGAATGGATGAACAAATGCAGGTCTGTGATTGTGGAGGGAGCTGCACCAAGGGGTGGACAGAGGAAGACCTGGGATCGCACTATACGTGCCGATCTCAAATCCAAAAATTCGACAAGTGAAGCAGCCCTTAATATGGTTGCCTGGAATGCCGCCATTAGGACAAGAGACTGAAACTGCACGTATGTGTGGAGCACTCAGTCTTAAAATGTTATGTATGTAATGGCAAGATGGATGCATGTAATCTCAGGGACGGGGCATCGAGTGATGAATGAAGGAGGACTCTGGTCATAATATTTTGCTAGAGCGTTATTTCCAGATAGCAATTTTGATTAGTCCTTTTGCCTTTAAATTGTCTTTTCCTAGTTTTGGTTTGTTTATTTTGCAAGTTTTACATTATATCTATAATCTATTTTTATTAATTTCACCACACCACCAAACACATCCAATGAAATTAATGAAAGCATATAATAGATCCACCGGGATTCGAACCTGGGTTATCACAGATTTTAGTCACCTTAACCATTACACCACCAATTGATATTAAAAGCCATCAGATCGGAGTTGCTAACAAACTGTCAAACAAAATGTATTATATATTTTTTTTTTAGTGTAAACAAAATTCTACGGACTGCCACATGTATTTGTTAATTTCATTAATCGAGTTTAGGAGTAAAGTTGGTTGGTGGAGAGAACATAATAATTAAGTCAAAATACAAATAGATAAATGGCAAAATTGTAGAGAGATGACTAGTACTTCCAGTACATGTCCTTCCTAATCTTAAAATCTTCTGGTTAAGCGTTGTTTCCACATAGCGATTTTGATAAGTTGTCTTAACCGTGTTCGTCCAAGTTTTGGTTTGTTTATTATGAAAGTTTTACATTACTGTAATGAACATAATTCCCCCATTACCAGACGTATTAATTTGCTTTATTAAATAAATGTTTATTATTTCTTTAGTTTCCTCCCTTGACATCCATAAAGCTTAAAAAACACACAGATCCACATAAAAGATAAATTTGTACATTTTTGGATAAATTTTATCCGGATGAAGACCGTTTTTATCATTAATTATATAAAAAAAAATGCACTTCAATTGCATGAAAGGTCCAAATATTGCCAAAGAAACTGGGTTAAAGATGTTAAAATTGCCAAATGTTATAAAATTTCAGAACTAATGGGGCTAAAACATTAAGGAGAAGGGGGTTCAGAAAATGCCTTAAAGGGGGATGGTTGTTTTTTTCTGGGCCCCCGTCTCCCTCAGGGTTAGCCCCATTAGTTTAGAAAACTTCGGTCTATGCCAACTGGTTAAGCGATTTTAAGAACTTTAAACTTTTTCTTTGTCAATATTAGGGCCTTTCACGCCATTAAGGTGTATTTTTTCTTGCCGACCGATAGCGGTGTAGTTTTAGAAATTATCTCCTTTCAGCCAGGATATCTATTCTACCAAAAAATTTATAAATTTAACTTTAATGGGGATCACAAGTCTAAGCGGGTGGTGGTGGATGGGATATACAGAAATTCCAAATGAAGCCACTTCTTTTAAGCTCCTCGGTGGCCTAGTGGTTTGGGTGTTTGAGTGCTGCACTACTGGCCTGGGTTCGGGGCATGACAAAATATTAATTGTATAAAAAATTGACCTCAATTGCATGCAAGGTCCGAATATTGCTCAAAGAAACTGGGTTAAAGATGTTAAAATTGCCAAATGTTATAAAATTTCAGAACTAATGGGGCTAAACATGAAGGGGCTCCAGAAAAAGCCCGCCAGCCCGCCTTAATGCTTAAAGGGGGATGGGGGTTTTTTCTGGGCCTGTCTCCCTCAGGGTTAGCCCCATTAGTTTAGAAATCTTCGGTCTATGCCAACTAGTTTAGCAATTTTAACAACTTTAAACCTTTTCTTTGTCAATATTAAGACCTTTCATGCCATTAAGGTGTAATTTTTTCCAGCCGACCGATAGCGAGCCAGTAGTTTTAGGAAGAAACTCCTTTCGGTTGGGATATGTATACCAAAACATTTATAAATTTAACTTTACAGGGGATCACTAGTCTGAGCAGGTGGTGGTGGATGGGATAAAATTCCAAATGAAGCCACTACTTTTAAGCTCCTTGGTAGTCTAGTAGTTTGGGTGTTTGAGTGCTGCACCACTGGCCTGAGTTCGAACCCTGGCTGGGGCATGACAAAATATTAATTACATAAACAAAATTAACCTCCATTGCATGAAAGGTCCGAATATTGCTCAAAGAAACTGGGTTAAAGATGTTAAAATTGCCAAATGTTATAAAATTTCAGAACTAATGGGGCTAAACATGGAGAAGGGGGTCCAGAAAAAGCCAGCCATCCCCCCTTAATGCTTAAAGGGGGATGGCAGTTTTTTTCTGGGTCCCCGTCTCCCTCACGTTTAGCCCCATTAGTTTAGAAATCTTCAGTTTATGCCAACTAGTTTAGCAATTTTAAGAACTTTTAACCTTTTTTTTGTCAATATTAGGGTCTTTCACGCCATTAAGGTAACTTTTTTCCTGGTGATCGATATCGGTAAAATTGACACCTGGATGGGAATTATAATGTAAAACTTGCAAAATAAACAAACCAAAACTTATACGAACACAGTAAAGACAAAACTACCAATCAAAATCGCTATGTGGAAACTACGCTTAAGCAAAATTTATAAATTAAAGAACAATCCACCACATAGGGTGTACATTACTACAAGAGCACTACAATTGTGTCAAAATGTTCTAATAAAATCAAATTTGCAACCTGACAAGACAACAATAGTACAAAATACATAACCCTCACTAACTATAGTGCCATCGGGTAAGTCTTAAAACAGTAGGCTGAATGGGGCCGAATGGATACAACCCAGAGAGGGAGAACAAAATAGGTGGGCCCCTTTAAGCGAGTTTATCCAGCAAAAGTAGTTACAATTTTGTACTTGCGAGGGCTTTTACTTAAATATATTGTTTTAAGCGCGTGCGGAGTTACATGGAGGGATAGACAGACGAATGAGGAAGTAAGGTGTGGTGTGAAAGTAGACTGGAAAGGGTGAAAAGGAACACCTTGAGATGGTTTAGCCATATGGAGTGTATGAAGCGAGAGAATGACTAAGAGGGTGTACGAAAGTAAGATGGAAGGACAGAAAGAGGTAAACAGAGAGAAAAGTGGAAGGATGGAGTGAAGGCGGTGCTAGTTGGGAGGAGGGGCGTCTACCGACTGGGGACAGTTACATGGGGGCGTTTAGTTCGTGGCCATCCCTTCAGGGATCACGGTGTCAGGCAATAGACATGTCAATCTTGGCAAACATTTTAGTCGCCTCATACGACATGTGGGACACTTGACCCACTTTACCCCACAGTAGACTAGAGGCCCATATACCACAAGTGATAATTAACACCACGTTCTTAACATTAATCATCAATTACAAACCCCAATGTACTTTAATAAACTAATGAAAGCATATGGTCCTCCTGGGATTCGAACCCAGGACACCACACCCAGAACATAAGCATTTAAACCATTACACCACCAACACAGTTATAACAAACCATTAATGTACTTATCTTTGTGAAGGTTTAGAAGTATAGTTGGTTGCCATGAAGGGTTATTACCAGTCCCATCCAAACACCAACACCATCACGCGCTACACTAAACCACCACCATCTGTGGACAACATTTACTTGCTAGTATTTGAACCAAAACTTCACAAGCTAAATTTAATTACAGTATATACAGTATAGACAAGGTTGATGGTTGAATAGAAAACTTTGTAGACTAAGCACTAGGCTATCAAGACCGTTAAAAGTTTATGCACAAGCCTACAATATATTCTGCATTAATAAATTAATCAAAAGTGCAGCTTATGCAAGCCAAAAAAAAAAAAAATACATAGATTCTAGAGTTACTAAAAGAATACCGGTAGAGGGGAGGTGGACGGGCAGCAAGGGAGATTTAGACCAAGAATGAGATTGATTAAATTAAAACCTACAAAACAGTCATGTGGAGTGGGAGGGGCTCCATCTGACTGATTCAGAGGAGCATTGAGGCGATTTATTCGTGTCCATCCCCTCAGAGATTGAGCCATCTAGCAATAATCTATTAAAATCTGTCGGTCCAAAATTGCTATTATAATTAAAAACTTGCAAAATAAACAAACCAAAACTAGGACGACACATGCAAAAGAACTACTAAATTGTTATGTGGAAATAATGCTTTAATCAAATTAATTTTTGAAATAAAAGAAACTACCACAATGTGTACTTGCATCACTACATGGTCAAGTTAATTTTACTATTTTGGTGCGAGAGGTTTAGACATTAGGCCAGTAGCAGTTCCATGGGTAGTCTCGTTTCATGAACTATATATCGAGGATTACTATGCAAAACTTTCAAAATACACTATGCAAAACTGGGACGACAAGATAAAGGCAAAGTAATTAATAAAAATAGCTGTGGAAATAACTTTTTTTTACACCAACCAACTTCACATCTAAACTCAATGAAATCAACAAATACATGTGGCACTCCGAGGACTCTAACCCAGGATACATCGAATTTCTGCGGACTGTGCATTACGCTATCAAGACAGTTAAAATAAAATTTGAAATAAAAGAACAATCCATCACAAGAGTGTACATCACTACATGAGCAAGTTAATCTGGTTCCCAAGCAAACTAATCGCACATGTACAGTACTCTATACTGCATGGGGAACACTTCATACACTGCCACACTTCAGTAAAACAAGAGACCCCAGCTGATATCTATTTTTTTATTAATTTCACCAAACCACCAAACACCAATGAAATTAATGAAAGCATATAATTATGTGATCCACCGGGATTCGAACCTGGGTTATCACTCACAATTTTGTTACACCTTAACCCCTTCAGACTCATGATGCAGAGGTTGCCAGATTAGCAATAAGAAATAGAGTTCTCTCACTCTTATAATTACCTCTCCAAAAATTAGTTTTCTGCCCACAGCTAACTCAAAGACAACTGAAGAGGTTGAAGTAACTAAACTAAAGGTTTGTAAATACCCCTGATGGTAATAAAGGCTTTAAAGTATCCCTAATAGGCTCAAAATTGCGTCATATGTCGGAGAGGGTTAATTATAACAAGTAATGTACTTCTCTTGAAGGTGTAAAGTGTAGTTAGCTGCCAAGAAGGGTCATCGGTCTGGTCCCAACACCAAAATCTGTGGAAAACATTTAATTACTAGTATTTTAACTAAAAGTTCACAATCTAATAAGACAAGGTAAATGCTTAAGTTTGTTTATGGATAATTTCTAAAATTAACAAAAATACGTAATTACACTTTACTGAAAAATATGGAATGCCAATAAAGTTTTCTAAACATGGCTATTACAAATATTATATAGAGTACTGTAGTTTTATCGGGCGGATCACCTACCTCTGACCGGGTATATCGTAGTGTTTATTATACCCCTTTGAAAGGACATTAGCCTAACCTAACCTATCCTAGTATTATAGGTGGGGGCTCCCTCCCCCACTGTTTGACATAAACTTGGGTGTTTACACGACGTACGCCTGGTAACAACTCATTCCGAGAACTATTCACTGAAGTCACATATTCATCAGGGCACCCACCCTAGCCCAGCTCTTGAGCAGGGAGTGCATGGTGGTAAAAAACTAATTTATATTTTAAAACTTCCAAAATAAACACCAAAACTTAGACGATCGCAGTAAAAAGAAACGTTCAAAATCGCTATGACAGTATATGCACAAGAAAATTCTTAATAATACGAAGAGAACGTTATTTTTTAAACTAATTTTAACATTCACATGAATTTCCTAGTCTACTCTTTATATTATCAAACACTTATTGGCTAAATTGTCAGTGGTTATATATACTGTACGCCACTCAAATTGGAATAAGTTAGTTTTCTAAAAACAAATATTGGTTAAAATCAAATTGAATAATTCATAGTAATTTTACATTCACAGATCCCTTTAGATACAGTTGCGTATAAACTTATATAAATTTTTCTTGACTTTCGGTATAAGAAAGGTGTCCCAGCAGCACATAAATAATAAAGTGAAAAATTAAAATTAAAAAAAGACTAGCACTTAAGTATAAATAAACAGCCACACTATACGAAAGTGCTGTATATACTTATAAATTAGCTTAACGTTATTCTGGCATAAATCCAATATAAACTTGCAAACATAAACTAACCAAAACGACAAAATAAAGACGAAACTTACAAAAATCACCGAGCAAGATGTCCCCCAGCACCACAGAAATCAAAGAATAAAGTTAAAATTTAATAAAATAAACAAGACTAGCATTATAATTTAAAACTTGCAAAATAAACATACCCAAACTTATACAAACAGTAAAAATACAAAATAACTAATTAAAATCGCTATGGAAGAATTATAAATAAATCTTAACGGCCAACACTAACTAAACTCCTCGTCAACTCAACCCATTGGTAAGGTTCATATTAATCATTAGCCCTGGTTAGATTGGGATAGATTATACGCTTTAATTTCATCGGACGGTAAATCTAATCCCTTGGCAGCTAATTTTTAGATATTAATGGAAAAATATGAAACTACGGTCTCTACACATTAAGTTTATACAATTAGCACCATATTTCACTGCATAATCATCAAAATAATAGAAGATTCTTTATGGGAACTTTGCAATTTACCGTCAGTTAAAAAGAAACTAGGTATAGGTTAGTACAGTAGTGGACTAGAATGACTAATATTTGTAGTTAGTTCTTAAATTATACCGGTACTAAGTTAGGTTAGGTTGTTAGGCTAGGTGGTTAGGCTAGGCTAATAACCAAATTGCACCATTTCAAAAAATTAAATATGAAGGAAAACCAGGGAATTAAAAACGAATCTATGTTAAACTATTTGGAGCCATTGTTAGAATTCTACCGAGTGTAATTATATATAAATTATAATAGAGCACCAGATCTAATAGTTAATTACCCCATGCTTATTATTTCTAACTAGGAAGTGTTAAAATATCCCTATAAACTGCTGTAAGTTACTTTGTGTTAGGACATCACATGTCAGGCTACCCTGGTTATAGTCAGTTCAATTTTTACCCAACTTATTACTACACATTTCGCTACAAAATCTTCGGAATAGCCGAGTAATTAAGATTAACACATCCCAAAATACCCTCGGTTAGAAAAAAATAGATTTTAGTAATAGTAGATTAGTATATACAGGTAGGGTTAAACTGACCAGGAGTTTAGGTTGCCGTTCAAAAATATGGTTCAATGTTATTTTAATACCACGAATTTTGTTGATATATTTGAAGATAAATATTGAATCTATATGCTCTAAAGATCATAAGAAAATTTGTTTTAACCCTCGGCAAAACCTAATAAAAATGTATGGTACTAAAATGTCTTTCGTAACAAGGTTGTCAATACGGTACTTTCAGTCATCGATAGCTGTAAAGATCATATGAAAATGTGTTAAACCCTCTGAAAGACCTAATATAAAAGTATGGTACTAAAATTTAATTTTCGTAACAAGGTTGTCAATACGGTACTTTCCCGTTATCAATGTACAATCAAGCTGAACATTGCAGAGTAAACACCATAGACTTCATTGACTTTTCTTTCACATTCGTATAATCAACAGCCAATTTTTTTTTTTTTTTATTAACCCGGCAAGCGCGATAGGCCTCACGGAAGGCTTCCTATAGGGAACGCGATAGGCCTCACGGAAGCAAGACCATAAAAAAATCCTTCCAAAAAAAAAAAAAGGGCCTATCAAAACAAAGGATTTTGTCTCTAGGTGAGATAATTCCCCTCTAGTACTCCTCCATGTGTTTCTCACCCCTCCCCTCCTTCCCCACCTTATTCCCCCCTCAATTATCACCTATTTTTCCTCTTATTATCATTTATCGGTTATTTTTCTCTCCCGCGATAATGTAGCACAAGTGGGTTGCATAAAAGATCGTTATGCAACACCCAGACACCGGCACACACCGCCCCGCTCGTTTCAGTTGACTTCCAGACAGCGAGAGGGGAGGGCTGCCTGTGGCTCTCTCTCGCCTGAGATTATGACCGGGTGGCCAATATCTTAGTTTTTCACCACCCAAATGCATTTCCCACTTATTTTAGCACTCTTGAAGGTTCATATATACATCATATATGTAAAATAAAAGCATACCGAAAACAAATAATGCTTTATATTGTAAATATAACTAATTCTGTCAGAATCCAGGGCTAGAAATGCACAAATAACTACCCTAGCACCTAGGTCTATATCGCGCTTGTCAGGTTAAGGGAGCACTCAACCAGCGGGGGTGTGGGGGCGGCAGCCCCACCCATAATACTAGGTTAGGTTAGGCTAATGTCTTTTCAAATCACTATTGGGGGGATCGATCAACATTGATCGATAGGCCTAATGGGGAAAATAGGTTTTCCCGAGATTTCTAATGAATTACAAATACTATATATTGATGCAAATGACCTATTTTGTTTATACAAAAAAAACTGAAAATTCGTGGTATTAAAATAAAAATTTTCCAAAAATATTTATTATTTTTAACATTAATTTCATACACTAAGATCAGAGACTTTATACCAATGTTAAGCTTCATTAATGCAAACTAGCTGTGGTAATAGCAAAGCAAAACTAACAAAATTAACTCCAGGCACTGGCCAATCACTCCTTCCAAACGGCAAGAAAGCGTAAAAGATAAGAAAGACTTCGACATTAATCATCAATTACAAACCCCAATGTACTTTATACTAACTAAAGCATATAGTCTTATGGTTCTCCCGGGATTCTAACTCGGGACACCACACCCAGAACATAAGCATCTAAACCATTACACAACCGACACAAACAAAATTACTTCGCAGCACTGGCCCATCACCCTTCCAAATGGCAAGAAAGCATGCAAGTAGGATATAAAACATGCAAAACAAACCAAAACATTAAAGCCAAAACTAATCAAAATCGCTATGTGGAAACAAACAAGCAAAATAATTATAAATAAAAGAACAATCATTTATGGCTACCCTGTTCCTGTCTCCACCAGTTCCAGCACAATTCTGCCTAAGAACAACCCTAACCTAAACTATCCTAGTATTGTGGGTGGGGGCTGCTGCCCCCAATTTATTTATTATAATAAATAATAACTAATTAACTATACTTATCTGTGAAAGCTGTGACGCGCGGAAAAGTTTCAGCCTGCTGGTCCGTTAGGCTACGCAGGGCTCAAACTTCGCACCTATCCGTACCTGTGGGGATAGTAGACATTAGAATATTAGAGGCCTTTCATAAGCTTACTTAAATGTGGCACACCAGACATGGCCTAATATGAAACACCAAAACTAGACTAGGCTAATGTAAATATTAGGCCTAGGCCTAGGCGAACCAGAAAAAAAAAAGTTTGCTCAGATTTAGTAAAATTTCAGTAGGCCTAGGCCTAAAGCTAGCCTAAATAGACCTACTGTAATAAAGTGGACTGATTAGGCCAATGATCAGGGGGGGCAGTGCTCCCATCATGTATGCAATTTACACCACAATTTCCCTTAAGCTACCTACTGTAAATGCGCGATTAACCCAATAAGTGCCGCCATTTGACGCAGTATAGTCAGATTAATGGATAGCCTAGGCTAAGTTAATGCATAGCCTATCCTCCACTCAAACCATGAAAAAAATAAAAAAACTTTGGAAAAATTAGAAAAATCGTAAATAAGGCTGCTCTAGTAGTCTTGAAATGGTAGTTCTAATGTGCATTATACTGTAGGCTATATTCAGTCATTCCTATATTAGGCCTAGCCTACCCCTATAGTATCCCTCAACTCAAAATCAAACATTCCCAAACTCTCTGCCATCGGAATTGCAACTAGGAATGAAAACTGTCACACAAATTGCTTACCTTACTTTCTAACTATGAAATACAGCAGAATACAGCTGTAAAATAGAACTATAAATTGTCCGTTAGTTCACATTATCGATCGTAGCAAACAAGGTGGCCAAATTCGCCACCAGTCAATGGCGGCGACCAGCTGCTTCCACGTGTACATCACAAATGGCAGATGCGATCCACATTTGCGATCCACAAACGTAAAGGGAAAAATACATACAAACCTGACTAAAATAATATATTAAAGGGAAAAATACATACAAACTTTAATAAATTAACAGATTAACAAATTAAATAATTGGAAGTCAAATTGTAGAAGTAAATACATATTAGCAGACCACTAATAATCCGAGTGCCCCAAATTTAGTGACGTCACATGATTATAGCTCAATTCTGATTGGTTGTAGAGTCTGCTAGTTTCCGAGCTCACAAGAATATATATAATTAGAATCTCCATTACCTAAACAACGAAAACTATAATAAGAGACTTGCACCAACGCTAGATCGTCGAAACTGCTGCAAAACCGTTGAATCTCACGGCAACTGAAGAGGGCTCCCCGATCACCAAGGATGTTCACGCGCGAGTGATAGCATTCAGGCCCAAGTCCAGTCTTCTTTGTCTTGCTTTATCCCCCCCACCCCCTCCCTCTTTCCGTTTTTTCTCTCTGCTCACCCCCCCCCCCCCTCCTCTTCCCGTTCTTTCTCTCTGCTTTTATATTTGGTGAGATTCGAACACCCTTGGTCGAATCATTTCGCGGCAATTTACTCAATTTTGGGTTGATCGAATCTTTACGTCTCGATATTATACAGCTTAGAAAGGGCCTTTAGTAATCAAGGCGGAAATATATCTCAATTAACCTTTTGAGTTCCACAAATACCTTCTGAACTTTATATAATCGTCTAACAATGGCCTGAATATAAAGAAACCAGGTGTGTCATGGCAGAGTTAAAATAATTGTTTTACTCGCGTATTCGAACCTCAATGCTCTATATATAGCATTATAAAGTCGCTATATTCGCAAACCAAATTTTAAAATCCGCTAAATAAAGCCTCAACCGTGGCTATAATAATATACATGTGTGGGGAGGTTCCTCTCACACCGCTCTCCTAGACAAAGTTGAAAGGAAGGCCTTTCGTATCATTAACTCCCGTCCACTCACCAACTCTCTGCAATCTCTCTCTCTCCGCCGCAATGTTGCATCTCTCGCTATTCTATCGCTACTATAATAATCAGTGTTCCTCAGAGCTATCCCAGTGCATACCACCTCCTTTACGTAGGGCACGTGGTACCCGTCTTGCAACTCAATCCCACCCCTACTCTGTGCAACTCTCCAACCCAAGAGTGAAACGTTACTCTCAAACTTTCTTCTACTCAACAGCTGAGCTCTGGAACTCTCTCCCAGAATCAGTCTTTCCCTCTTCCTATGACTTAAATTGCTTCAAACTCCGTGTGTCCAGGCATTTTGGCTCGAACGTCCCTTGATTTTGGCCCTGTCACTCTTTCAACTATGGGGGAGGCACTCGCTATAGGCAGTTATGCCTTTTGCCTCCCTCAATCACATAGAAAAAAAAAAAAAAAAAAAGTGGATACAAAATAAAGGATATGACTCTATAAATGTCACCTTTTCTTAATGCTCTAGAACAGTTATAATCTCCAAAACAGTTATAATTAACATTGATAGATAACGATGATTATTTCATACCGGTACAGTAAATATCTCAAAATATCTAGCATAAACGTAGCTAAATTAGCAACGCTGCTCCGGATTGTTGACGATTCGACTCTTGCAAACGAAACGATACTCGCTTATGTTTGTATATAAACGGGTTTATCCACTTATGTATAGTATATATGGGTAATAAATGCTCACACTTTATAGATTTAATTTTAAAATGTATTTTATAAATAATGGTGAAGTTAATTGGCCAGAATTTTGCACAATTCGTAACACGTCTGATTCGACTCTTCATATGAAGAACCTTTTATATTATCCACATGTAGAGACCCCGTGCGAGGCTAGTGTGGAAGGTGCTGATTGGCTTATTTGAAATTTCCCGAGTTATGATAGGCTACAGACCTAGTTATACTCAAGTCATTCCCTAATTATAATATTTCAAATTTGATGAATCTTTATAATAATGAATGCAAAATTTGTTTTTAGCACACACGAAATTGCAAAGAGTACAACCGAATCCTAAGTTTGCTAAATTATAATTAGTTTTAGTGAGAGTTTCAAGGGAGATAGGCTAAATAATTATGAATGTGGAAATCGATTTTTTAACATGACTGTACTAAGGGTAGATCTATGCTGGCTATGGAGTATGGATAGAAATTCGAAGCCATTTTTAAGGCCAAATTTATATCTGGTGTAATTATACACTATTTTCAATGCTATTTTGATTACCAGTAAATAATTTAGCCTACTTAACTTAGGAATAACCTCTAAGAATCAAAGGGGTATTTCAATTAACCTTCCCATTCTTACTGATCTTTCCTAAATTAAAATAACATAATCTGTAGGTAGCTCGAATTAAAGGCAGAAAGCTTAAGTATTCCCTGGCTGACCCTTCCTAAATTATAGAACTATTAGCTTAATTACTCAAGTCGTTTATGAGTTATAGAGGGCAGTGGTCTAGATAATTGGCTTACCTATTAAGAATGGACTATAGTAATTGACCACTTACGAGTTTCAGGCTATAAGGAAGTTGGAACCGTAAACATCGATATTAAAGAGAAATGTAATAATGTGGATTCCTGATTGATAAAAAGTATGATTAATATGGTTTTATGTATTTTTAGATGTATTATGACCGTATTTTAGCTGATAATTCTGCTAAATATTGATGACAACAGCTCCAACTTCCTTATAGACCGAAACTCGCAAGTGGTCAATTGCAAGATTTGATCTATAAGGAAGTTGGAGCTGTGGCCATTGATATTTAGTACAATTGTCAGCTAAAATACGGTCATAACACATTTATAAATACATAAAACCAAATTTATCATACTTTTTATCCACCAGAAATCCACATTATTACTCCATTTCTTGTTAATATCGATGTTCACGGCTCCAACTTCCTTATAGCCTGAAACTCGCAAGTGCTTAATTACAAACCCGCATTATAAACCAAACAATTTATATATATCGGTCGTTTACATAGAGTTTAAATTAATGTTGTTTATGCATTAAGGGGATATGGCCTTATTTATTTTTTAATTTATATATTTTGTTTATTTTTTATTTTAGTTTCCTCCCTAGACCTCCATCAACCTGTAAAAATCACTCCCTTCAAAATACATTGGTACATTTTTCGGTAGAAAAATGTCCCGATCTAAAACCGGTCACTCTTAAAATTACAGGCTCGCTTTCGCTCGCCAGGAAAAAAATCGACACCCAAATGGCACGAAAGATCTTATTATTGACAAAGATATGGGGCGTAAAGTCTTAAAATCGCAAAGCTAATGGCCGAACGTTATAGAATCTAAAAAACAATGGGGCTAAACACGAGGGAGAAGGGGGCCATTAAAGTCATCCTCTTCCCCCTTAACCCGTTCGTTTAATTCTAGCTAGGCTATATTTAGAGGATTTTGTGCAGTTTAGGAAGGATCTGTGGTGGTAAAAAGGGTTAAGTGGTTTAGTTCGAAGCCTGTTAATTGCTGGAGGTTCTTTTGAAAGTAAGTAAAATCGTCTAACAGTTGCCAGAATATAATGAAAAGGACGTCACCGGTACTGAATGGGTTAAGGGGGATGAGCTGTTTTGTTTTCCCTTTCACACTCGTGTTTAGCCCCATTGTTTATTTAGGTTTTAAGACCTTCGCCCCATTAGTAGGCCTATGCCAATTTTAAAACCTTTCGTCCCATTTTTATGTCAATATCAAGACCTTTCGTGCCATTTAGGTGTCGATTTTTTGTTCCTGGCGAGCGATAGTGCCTGTTATTTTAAGAGAAACCGGCCGAAAAAAAAAATCTATCGAAAAATGTACAAATCTATCTTGAAAGTGGGTCTAGTGGGGTTTTTTTTAAAGTTCATGAAGGTCTAAGGAAGACACTAAAAAAAACACAAATTATAAAAATATACGGTACATAAATGAGGAAATATAGTATCTTATGAAGTCATTAAATAATATAACCAATTAATTAATGGTGTTATGGCAAATTATTCATGTAAGTTGATCATACTTTGTTTTTCACACGTAAGGTTATAGAATAGGTAATGATGAGGCCAACTGTACAAACTAGTGACGGTTAAGGTTTCTCAGATAGTTTAATGGTTTCGTTTATCTTCCACAATGTATGGGACCTCAATTATCGTTCAGGAGGGGTATAAATACGGAGGGAATTTTGCCAAAATATCAGTTCAGCCTTGGACACCATACAAGAATAACTACCATCATCGCTCTGCTGTATCACCCAGGTAATGTGAAAATCGCTAGTTTGATTATAATAATGGCTAGATTTTTGTTTGAAGTCACTTAAGATTTGTTACACATGGTAAAACCATACCACTCTTAAAGTTTGTCTCTTTACTTCTAGTAGTTTTGTTAAGTTAGGGTTCTTTAAACTTTTAATAATTGAACTGTTTCCCTTTACCATTATTTTAACTTTTTTTAGTAATTTGCGTGAAATTCTTTAATTCAAGTTTTAAACTTTTGTAAAGATGTGTGAAACTAACTCATGTTTTGCTTTCCTAAGTTCAATGAGTATTTGATTTTGTGGATCAGTATCTATTAGTTTATAGTTTGGAACATTCGTTGTACCGATAATCTTTTCTTTCCTAAGGTAGTGTTATGGCTTGTCTGATGGTGAATTTACCTAGCCCATTAAACTTTTTCAGCCCGTGGTAGCCTACTCCAGCCCTGGGTCTACGGAATTTTAACTATTGGAATAATTCCCTTAAAACTATTTTCTTGCTCCTCTAAACAAAAATTGTATGTATTAAAATTTTCTGCAAATAAAAATTTCAATATAATCTAAGTTTTGACTTGCCTTGAGTGTGGAATTTTATTTAACCGTATATAAAAGATTTATCTAAATCCCAAACTAGTAGTTGCATATAACTAAAAATATGTGCACAGATAATTTGAAAGGTTGTAGTTAATTAGTAGCCTATACTTTTGCTATCTGCCTTGTGTGGGCCGATCGGCTTTCTGCATACAACCATTTTCTAGTTATGCTCAACTAAAGGTAAAATAGTGGTCAATATTTAAGACTCTATTTTCAAGGGTTGGTTTTTAGAGTAGTTATTGTTATGGTTTAAGAGTTCTATATAATTTCATGGAAATTAGTGTTTACCCATTCGGATATCCAAAAAAATCTAGCCTAAACATGGCTCTCGATAGCGGGAAAGGCTATGAAGAATAGGGAAATTGAGTTAAAAAGTAAATACTGGATTGCAATTATAACTATTAGTTGGCTTGGGTTTGAGGGGTAAAAAGCAAATACTGGATTGCAATTATAACTATCAGTTGGCTTGGGTTAGTGAGTTGTAGACTCTTAAAAAAACTAAAAAAAAAAAACTAAAAGTAAATTTTTGAATAGTTAGCTTTGATTTCACGGGGTGGAATAAGTAATAGCCTAGCTTGATCGCCCAATAACATGAGTGCGGCGGCGGACTAGAGTGAAAATAAGAAATCTTATTAATTACCTATTTTCCGGAATTTTAAACCTATGCGAACATTTCTTATGCTTTGCCGTTACCCATAAAGATTGCGCTGCTAGCTGTGATGAGGCTCTTAAATACTGTCAACAAATTTATAGCCTACCTTATGGCACGGATCTAATATAAGTGACTATGATGGTCTGTCTATCCGAAGCCCTAACTAAACTTTGTATACACGGCTATCTATATTAATGACTTCGCTATGTTGAGGAGCCTGGCGTAGTTTCGAAGAATTCGGTCTTTAATAAGAAGGGTTAATGTCCGGGACTGGCGTGGGTAATATTAACTAGAGGTCAAGGAAGCGGTACATCTTGACCGTGTATATTAGCTTCTGGTCGAAAAATGTATACTAATTTTGTTAAAAGGGTTCATTCCCTCTTTACTTAATTATATAAACTGAAGTAAGATTTTCGCTTTATAAATTTGTTAATATAGTTAAGTCTTGAGTAAACAGATTATCCAAGAGTCCACGAAGTTATAGCAAACATGTGGATCCTCCGAAATAGTCTAGTGATTTGCGGGAAATTCAAACTATCCAAAATGCAGTATCTCATTTTATTCAGAAGTTTTATAACTTAAGCCAAGGTAATTTTATAGTTATATAATCTTAATATTCTTTACAATGTTTAGTCTCCGCTCTGGTACTAAGAAATAGTTCACTAATGACTAGCTGAGTAATAAAGTTACCCTCAAGTCTAAACGAAGGCTATTGCTAGCACTTAAAATGTAAAACTTGCAAACTAAAACTAAAATTGGGATAAGGACAATATAAACTTCCTAGATACGGGTGTAGCCCCATTATTTCTTACACAAACTGGCACTTACAAACTGCAGAAACTATTACATTGCTAGTTACAATATGATCGAAATTTTCCTAGTTTTAATTTTAAAAAAAAATCACATTGATCGTGAAATAGGAGTCTAAACTGGTTATTTACTCTAACCCTACAGCTATTCTGTATAGAACTATGGTTCCCTGGCTCCTCCTCAAATTGGCAATTGGAGTTCCTAAAATGCCCCAGAACGAGAAGCCATGAACGAACACAACACAGAAACACCAAAGGAAAGGTCCACAGAACTAAAGGACCAGCTGACCGAGCCAGCCATTTCAGACAGGCCCAAGCCCGCAGGGCTAAACTGCTCCAGGACCCACCCATTTACCTTTTCTAGACTGACCATTTTCCACACCTCCCGTACACTAACCCTCTCGTGTCCTACACTCCTAACTACAAAGATGATGAACAGGAATATACATTCATATTAAAAACACCCATGCCCTGTCCCGACGTTGAGCCAATGCCAACACATCAGACAGCCATAATTATATCTATGTATGTTCTTACATCCGAGAAGTAGATGTTCTATATCTGAGAAGTTAAAACGCCCACGCTGTCCCTAGACCTCTTATATCATTTTCCATGACTAGTATAGATATATGTAACCCGTGCTCAGTCGCCCCTTGCATTGTTCCTCTAGTAACTAAGTCTATAATATTAACTGCCACCAGCATTGATGCGACATAGCGGCACTGTCCTGGTGTCGTATTGTGCCAAGTACAGATCAACCAGGTTTCATCACCTTATTAGGACGACTACTATAATGTCATCGTTCATCGATGTATGCAATCCTTATGTTAAGTATTTTTATCCGCCATTGTGTTCACCTTTTTCCATTTACTTTCCACAATTGTCATAAGTCTTCCCCTTGCCTCCTTCGTATCCACACTACGCCAATTTACTTCGTGTCTTACACCTCTTACCCCAACCAGAGATTATATAAGATAACCTGGTTACCAGTATCTGTCATAAGTACCCCGAAACAATAACTAAGTACCCCTACGAACTGCCGCTGTTGTTGGTATTTATATTTAATAGAAAACGCAGTTCCCAGGGCCAACTAATAGTATCCATAACCCTCGGACTGATCACATAACTCTATCTTTTCCAGACTCCTATACCACCCCATAGTTGCATTCCCCGGTAGCATTTGGCTAACGTATTCTACTGCCTTTTCAAACTTCCATATAAATTGTAGCCTAATGCCACCCCCACGCCCAGGGACCTTAGGGGCAAAATTTCCCTGTAGCCCTTGAACTCTCCCCCTCCTCTCATTAAGACACCCGCGCTTCTCGACTCTTGTCCGACCTAGCCTCTCTCATACCTCTTGAAGATCCTTGAATTGTCCATTGCTAACGCTCTCCAACCTTTTATATATATACTCCTATCCAGCCTACCTTCACTTAGTAGGCCAGAACAACATTAGAACTTTACTAGCCCCTTGCATGCCATCTATTCTCTTACAACACATTCACAACCCTGCACCCAATGGTCGTCGGTGCGAGGCTAGCCGCCCCGCCAGTAACTAACTTCTATTGCCATACTTCCAGATAAATGTGGCAGAGTTAGCAACCCAGTCTCCACCACATCCAGCAAACCCTACAATTAACAACCAGCCGAGTAAAACCAGCTAGCTAAGGCACCTTCGGTTTTGGTATTAAAGACACCCACATCTGTCTCATACACAGAGGGTTATTACAAACACTGGTGATATGGCAAGCCCCTAGCCACAGCCGCCGGAAGACTATCACAGAGAGAGGGCGCCCAGCTCCCCCTTTTTGCCCACCCGAGGAGGGAGACCCCCACCCCCGCGGAGGTATACCTGGCCCCTGTTTTGACTTTAGAGTCTTTGCCAGGTAGCACAGGAATTCTTCCTATCAATGAACTAACCATGAATGACTAACACCTTTACTAACCTCTATTACCTCACAATAAACCATTTACCTTTCTTGCATGCTCTGATCACTAAATTAGCACCTCAGCTATACCATAGAATGAAGATTGAACAATCTAGAGAGACGCTCCTATCACAGCTGTCCCCATCCTCCTCGCAAAGTAGATCCAGTCTCTCTCCCCTAAATACGTCCAGTATAGCCAAAATAGTACCTCTTACTAAGGCTCAGTTATATGAAAATATAAAGGCTTCCTATCGCCCTGTGCCACAACAGTAAATACCATCTTGCCTAGTCCCCATATCTATTGAGAGCTCAATTAAGTCCATAAGACTCGAGATCCCTACTGTCTACAGGGTCCAGAACCGAGCCTATAAATCTAACTCCCGCCCCCAGTCAAATCAGTTGAAAGCTAGACACCAACCAGGGGTCACTACCCTGCAGTTAACTTCTAGCTCTGCCCTTGTGTTGTTCCGGAGTGAGATCCCAGAGCCGGCAGATTTGGATAGAAGGACCTGCCCACGTATTGAAGAACTTCACACATATGGCCCCCCTGGACGGCCGCGGAACCAGTCGTTAGCCCCCAACATCATGGACGCAAGATAACCAGGACCAGACCCATCAGATACTACCCAAGATTCCCTTTAGCAGTACTACATATTACTGTGCTGTTTAGAGATTCACTAATTAATATTTCTACCAAGTGGCTAAGACCTTGCCCAGTGTAATTCATACTTAACCATTCCATTTGGGACGTACTAAGCGATCAGTGCTCTTTAATTAACAGGCGACCTTGACTCTCGTAATTACCTTATTCAGATATTAAAACTCTAGTGATATCTAACGTTCGCCCACTGATTTGCGTTCTATGTATTTCTGAAACAAGGATATAAAACTTAGATCAGTACCCCCTGAGATTACTAGAATTCCCGTGCTCTAAAATACGCGTGTCTAATCTAGTCTGTGAACTACTACTTGTGCACCAGAGCTACCAGTAATAAATCTAACAGTGAATATGAATCTATAAGTAACATTGATGGTCTTCGGTATATAAACCTGTGGAATCGAAGCCAGTGATCAGAAGATTAATACCTGAACGTTGGAAGTGGGAGACTAGGCTCCATCCAGATCCACTTATGCTAGTGTTGTTCAATTCTATTGTATTGTCTTACACAAGTATTCTGCAGTGGTATATCAATAAATGTGATCATGTAACTTGCTACCATGTGTTTCTTTGTGTTCTCTATTCCTCATATCTTGTATTGTGCATGCAGCCTTATATACCCAGTCAATTTAGAACTCACATTACCCAAGTTAAACCTGTAGAAAAACAGGGCATAACAGTTCCATAAATCAAAAGACCGGGTATTGCGGAGGTGAATAAAGGCCTTCAGTAGCTAAAACTGGGTACAATAACTAATAATGTAAGGTAAAGGTAATTGTTGAGTAAGAAATCTCTTTTAATAACTAACTTTAACTGTAAACTTCATAAAGTGAGCAAGAATCTACTAAGAGGAGTTCGTATGAAAAAGTGATTGAAAACTTTCACTGAAACTTAGTCTAACACTTGGCAGAAAGTAGAATTCATCAGAGCTGCGGAAAAGATTATTTTAGGATCTGTTCACTAGTGTGAACAGGCTTGATTGGAAAACTATAATCTGGGCAATGAATATGGCATGGACTAAGTAGTTTGAGGTTTGGATAAAGCTATAGTTGCCTGAACTGGTAGAGGTCTAGCATCCCAATGGTGTGTAATTAGGAAATTAATTTTAAACATGTGGAAAGAGTATTGTGGAACTTTTATTAGTCTGTCTGGAATACAGAACTTATAGTAACGGATTTATATGCCATTGACCTTTTAACTATTTACACTAATATACCCATAAGTTTGGTAATACTTGTACAGTAGGCTACTGTATAATTTCTAGATAAAATAAAAATAAAAATTTGAGGCGGTTATTAAAGACTTCCAAAGAAAGAGGACTGCCCTCTTGCTACAGAATATCTAATCTGGAGAAGTGTCATGGCCATCCTTTTAAAATTTAAAACTTGCAAAATAAACAAACCAAACTAGGGATAACTCGATATAAAGGCAAAAGAACTGATCAATATCGCTATGTGGAAATCACGCTTAATCAAATTAAATCCCTTAATTATTTCTCTTACTAGATCACCAATCTACATTTTGAATCTACAAGTTTAATCCGGCACATACCCCACAGTTGGGCGTGGCCGACTTGAGACTAAGCCTGAACAGGGAAAAAAAAAAATACACAATCTAGGTCATCCAGAAGACCCAGATACCGAGGCCCATTTGAGGTCTACAGTGAGATTCTCGGGTCCCAGACCTCCCGGTCTCGGCAGGCAGACCCTTAGCGAAGCTATACCACCACAAGTCTGCCAACCTCACATCCAGGCATACCCTTCATATATATCGGCTCCCCGGGCCAGATGCGTGACCGACTTACCTAGTTAAACTGGCGCCTGACCCCCTCTCCCAAACGACTGTGTTTTCA
Organism: Paralithodes platypus; assembly: GCA_032716605.1. Taxonomy (NCBI): domain Eukaryota; kingdom Metazoa; phylum Arthropoda; class Malacostraca; order Decapoda; family Lithodidae; genus Paralithodes; species Paralithodes platypus. Next base: position 14,239,239 of record CM064552.1, on the reverse strand, counting down.
TTCATCTATTCATTAGCATTCTCCATTCATTCCTATATCACTTCATTGCCTGATCTATAGTCATTCCTCTATCTTCCAACACTTGTACAGTACTACACATTTTCTCCATCTCAATGGAAGTATTCCCCTCTAACTCCCCTTGTATCTGACTCCCATTCGCTTTGTAAGCCTTTCATCTTCCATTTGCTGAACATGGCCATACCAGCACAGCACCCTTCTGTCCACTCTGGCTGACAAATGTTCCTGCTGCCCCACTATGTATCTCTTCACTCCTCAATCTGTCTCAGTCACTCCATATATACTCGAGCAGATCACCTATACTTTTGTGATTCAGATTATGCTCAATAGTATGGTTGATAAAACAGCATATCGCTTATCCCGTTAATATTAAATTTCACAGAAGGAAGTTCTTACCTTCTACTATTATTAAAAACCACACATGCAAGCATAGGATATCAAATGAACAAAATATACTGTACATGTCAAATTTATTAAACTTACATAGGCATGTTTTAGTTTCATTTTCTAGAAGATTACTTGGAATAGTCTTAAAAGACAATTTCATATCACCAACCCACCAATTAACTTACAAATACACCTAATTAATGAATACATGTGGTACTCCAAGGATTCAAACTTAGATACTTGCACCGGAACTCCGCACACTAACCATTACGCTAGACTGACAAAACTGTCAGTGGCACGTTAACTTGTTGATAATGCAGAGGTACCTGATTACATGGTAGTGGTGTACAGATATGTGGAAACTGTATTACAAGTTTGTTATTTTCAAAGTTTAATTTCCGATAAATTTAAACAGCATTTTTCCACATTAATTTTCGATAAATTTTAAAGCATTTTTCCAAATAGATTTTGTTTTGTGTGTTGTCGTTTCGATAGTTTTCATTTTCATGAGTTCGTTATATGAATTTGAACAATAACTTTTGAGTTAGTTTTAAAGTTTCATATGTTAACCCTTTGAGTACCAGTGACGCGAGTTATATTTTTTCCTACCTGCATTTACAAAAAGGAGCTAGTTTCTTAAAATCGCCAAACTAAAGGGGCAAACGTCTTAAAATCTGAAAACTAATGGTGCTAAACACGAGGGAGAAGGCGACCATAAAAACCAAGCATTACCTCATTAAGCTATCATGTCATAGCATACTAATTCATTAGTCTTATCTTAAATCAAAGAACCTACAAGTGAGGCAGCTCTTAACAGGGCTGCCTGCAGCGCCGCCTTTAGGACGTGAGACCAGAACCGCGCTTAGTGTGGAGCGTTTGGTCTTTAAATTTATGTATGTATGTATGTATGTATACTGTGGGGAGATTGTAGGCACCAATCGATCAGGGCTAGACACAGGTGAGGTTATAGGCATGTGATAAAGAGTCGCTGGAACTCCTGTTTCATTTGCTTGGCCTCTCTTACTGATTTTCTTTGTACCTTATTTACACTGAGAGCAATCCAGCTAGCTCTCACAAACACCTCCTCCTCCTATCCACTTCACTACACTAAACATGCACACCACACTTCATTCCTCCACACCAAAATTTAAAAAAAAACAAAAAATTATGAATTCTAGCCCAACCTCGGAGTCCCCAGGGGGAGGGACCATAAATGCCCCCACACCTGACCGACCATCCCCTGACGACCCCACACAATTACCTGGACCTCGGCCTGTTACTCTTTATATTAATTTCTGCAACATTCGTGGACTTTCCTCTAACTTTCACTCTGTTGAGCACCATCTCTCCTCCTACAAACCTGATCTTCTCTTCCTCACCGAAACTCAGGTGTCTGTAGCAACATCCAGCAGCCCCTTCTCTGTATCCTCCTACTTTCTCTATCCTAGTTTCAAAGCCAAAGGCGGATGTTGTGCATATGTGCACAACAAACTCACTTGCTCTCGTGTTTCCGATTTCGACTCCTGAATTCTCAACTTTATGGCTCAAACTTTCCTGTCATTCTCTTACTAAATATTTCTGTGCTGTCTATCTTTCCCCTAACTCTACCAACTTTCCCAAATTCTTTGACTATCTAAACTCTACAGTGGAACACATTCTATCCATTTCTCCTTTCTCAGAAATCTCCATCTTAGGAGATTTCAACATTCACCACCGCCAATGGCTCTCTTCTCACACTACTGATCCACCTGGTGAACAAGCCTACATCTTTTCTATCCTAAATGACCTAGAGCAGTTAGTTCAGCAACCCACCCGTATCCCGGATCGCATCGGAGATCGGCCCAACATTCTTGACCTGTTTCTAACTTCTAACCCTTCTTCTTATACTGTCGATCTTTTCTCTCCTTTGGGCTCCTCCGACCATAAACTTATCTCTGTCACCTGTCCTATCTCTCCAGTACAGCCACCCGATCCTTCTAGCCGGCGGCGCTTGTGGCACTTTGGCGCTGCCGACTGGGAGGCTCTTCGGCAGTACTTCTTTGATTTCCCATGGAATTATTTCTGCTTCCGTGGCCGAGGACCCTCGGAGAGTGCTGAACGCATTACCGAGGTAATCCTATCGGGCATGGAAGCATACATTCCATTCTCTTTCTCTCAGACTAATGCTAAAAATCTTGGTTTACTCACACCTGTTCTACTGCTGTCCGCAATAAGGAGGAAGCATTCAAACGGTACCAACGCCTTATAACTCAAGACTCTCATTCTTCATATGTTTCTGCCCGGAATCAAGCCAAATCTGTTCTTCGACTTGCCAAACACTCTTTCATCAATAATAAATGCACTGAACTATCCAACTCTAGCTCTTCCCAAGCTTTCTGGCATCTAGCCAAAAACCTCTCCAACAATTTCTCTTCCTCGTCTTTCCCTCCCCTTTCCCACTCTGATGGCACAACCATCACTTCTTCCTCTGACAAAGCTAAACTCTTCGCTCAAACTTTTGCTAGAAACTCTACCTTGGATGATTCCGGTGCTATTCCTCCCTCTCCGCCCTCCTCTCTCTTACTTATGCCTAATATCCTAATCTCTTCAAAAGATGTACTTTCTACCCTCTCTGGGCTTAACACTAATAAGGCGTACGGTCCGGACGGTGTTCCTCCTGTTGTTCTCAAAAACTGTGCTTCCGTGCTGACTCCCTGCCTAGGCAAACTCTTTCGTCTCTGTCTATCCTCTAACGTCTTCCCTTCATGCTGGAAGTTTGCTCACATTCAACCTGTCCCAAAGAAGGGTGACCGCTCTCAACCCTCCAACTATCGTCCAATTGCTCTCATTTCTTGTCTTTCTAAGTTTTTGAAACTATTCTTGCTTCCAAATTTCTTAAGCATTTCTCTTCTCATAATCTGCTCTCAGATCGCCAGTATGGCTTCCTTAACCTGACAAGCGCGAAATAGACCTAGGGGCTAGGGTAGTTATTTGTGCATTTCTAGCCTTGGATTCTGACAGAATTCGTTATATTTACAATATAAGCATTATTTGTTTTCGGTATGCTTTTATTTTACATATATGATGTATATATGAACCTTCAAGAGTGCTAAAATAAGTGGGAAAAGCATTTGGGTGGTGAAAAACGAAGATATTGGCCACCCGGTCATAATCTCAGGCGAGAGAGAGCCACAGGCAACCCTCCTCTCTCGCTGTCTGTGAGGTAACTGAGACGAGCGGGGCGGTGTGGGCCGGTGTCTGGGTGTTGCATAACGATCTTTTCTGCAACCCACTTGTGCTACATTATCGCGGGAGAGAAAAATAACCGATAAATGATGATAATAAGAGGAAAAATAGGTGATAATTGAGGAGGGGAGGGAGGGGGGAATAAGGTGGGGAAGGAGGGGAGGGGGGTGGGTGAGATTTACATGGATGAGTACTGGAGGGAAATTATCTCACCTAGAGACAAATTCCTTTGTTTTGATAGGCCCTTTTTTTTATGGTCTTGCTTCCGTGAGGCCTATCGCGTTCCCTATAGGAAGCCTTCCGTGAGGCCTATCGCGCTTGCCGGGTTAAGGGTCGCTCTACTGGTGATCTTCTTTCATATCTTACTAACTCTTGGTCATCCTCCTTTCGGGACTTCGGTGAGACTTTTTCTATTGCACTAGACATATCGAAAGCCTTCGATAGAGTCTGGCATAAATCTTTAATTTCTAAACTACCCTCCTTCGGTTTCTATCCCTCCATCTGTGCCTTTGTCTCTAATTTCCTTTCCGGCCGTTCCATAGCCGCGGCTGTGGACGGCCATTGTTCACTTCCTCACCCTATAAACTCTGGTGTTCCTCAGGGCTCTGTCCTATCTCCTATTCTCTTTCTAATTTTTATAAATGATCTCCTTAACTGTACCTTAATTCCCATCCATTCATACGCAGACGACTCAACCTTACACTACTCCATTACTTTTTCAGAACGCCCCAGCCAGCAATCCCTCAACGACAAACGTAATGAAGCCATACAACTCTTAACCCCTCCACCCCGGAAGGGCTCTTGAACGCCCATAACAACCTCGGCCCGCGCAACCCGGAAGGGCTCTTGAACGCCCATTGCTTGCGTGCGTGCTTTCGAATTCCGCGCGTACATTTTTGGTATCATGGGATGGTAGGTGGCGCCACCAGGCGTAAACGACGCCACAGCAACAGTATCTACCCCGACGCCATCATGGACAGTACGCCAAATAGTGATTCCGCTGTGTCCGATACCGTGCTTCCTATGACGCCCTTGCTAGTTCGTCGCGCCTTACCCCAACGCCATCGCCTAAATGTGTTATCTCCCGGAGGTATTGAGACGACATTGAGACTATATGAGCGTGCTGATGCCAAGTATATTGTTGATGATATAGTCAGTGACGACTCCAGTAATTATAAGTCGAGTGATTATGGCCATGAGAGTGAGAAAGAAGAGCAATTCCTGGGATTTGCGAGAGAACATGACAGTGATGAGAGTGATGAAGGTGATGTACCAGTTGTTGAGGAAGCTGGTTTACCTAAAGACAGTGAACTTGAGAGTGAGTGAGTGGGAGAGTTCAAGGTCACTCACCAAATTTCGCATAAGTGACACGACTCCAAGCCCTTCCCCAGGTAAATCGCCTTTCAAGCTACACTTGTATAAGCAGAAAATACTTGAGAAGGCGGCCGCGGCAGCTAGGGAACAAGCAAAAATACTTGGTGAGGATGAGGCTGTGAGTGAGGGTCAGCGTGGTGACCCTTCTCGTCCGCCATTGTCTCCCTTATCTACCCCCGCCACCCAAGATGACCCGGATGCCCCGCATTCTTCCCCACCACCCCCACCATTGCCAAGGGTTGAGGACCCCCCACTTTCGGCCTATTTGCCTCCTAGGTCCCCCGACAGGAGACATACTGCTGCCGAAAAGGGGAAAGGTAGGAAATATACCAAAAAAAAATAGAAAAGTAAGAGAGTTTTGTTCGAGGCTCCCGCGGCGTCCACCCCTGCCGGCCCCAGCCATACGTCCCCGCAACTTTCCCCACAGTCCTCCCCACCTCTCCCGCCTTCAACATGTCTTCCTGAAGAAGTCTTTGAGCTCGCATCACCAATACCTGGGCCTAGTGACAGTGAAACATTACTTTCTGTCACTCGTCGCAGGCCAAGGAGCCCAGGACCTCGGGGGGACACAGCCTCACCTGCCACTCCTTCCCCACCTCGCCCACCCGCACGCCGCCCACGCATCACTGGTTCCCCGCCAGATTATGTGGGGGCCACTGATGATGAAGGGCACCTCTCTGAAGACTCTGGCCATGATTACATAGGTCCACCGTCAGGGCAAGATGACCACTCTGACGATGACTATATGGACATCGACGACCCTCGACCCATCCGCTTGGCCCGGCGTCGTGCTGCCCGTCGTGCTGCCCGCTGCCCTGGCCGACGCCCTCGCCGCCCTAGGGCGCGCGCCTCCCGAGTTGGCCGTGGGCGTGCTGGGCCACCAGCTGGAGCTCCTCGTCAGCGTAGACAAGACCCATTCTACGTTTTTCAGTGGCAAGACGTAGTTGATGGGGATGGATACAACCCTGATGTGCCAGCTTTTGATGAGGTACTGGAGGGTTCAGGCATTACCCCCAATTTTCCTGCAGGCCCCAATGCTCCACCACACGAACTATTTGAGGCCTTCTTTGATGAGGAGGTGGTAGGCTATGTTGTCAAAGAGACAAATAAGCAGCACCAATTCCAGGTCCACTTTTTGGGCAAGGTGACCAAGGGCCACATGAGGCAGTGGACCCCAGTGACTCATAAAGAGTTCATGGTGTTCCTGGCACTCACCATGCTAATGCCTCATGTCAAGAAGCATAGGTTGCCTGACTATTGGATCACCAATGATCTGATATCCACCCCTGCCTTCGGGAAATATATGTCTCGCGACCGGTACCTTGATATCCTCGCAGCGCTCGATCTTGTCACCAACACCGACGTCCACCTCGGTGACAAGCTGTGGAAGATTAGGTCGTTGTACGAGATGATGCGAGAACGCTTCACCTCCTACTTCAAGCCCTTCCGCAAGGTCGTCATTGACGAGTCTCTTGTGCTGTTCCGGGGAAAACTCAGCTTCCGGCAGTACATCCCCTCAAAAAGACATCGCTTTGGCATAAAATTCTTTGTGCTGTGCGACTGCCAAACTGGCTATGTCCTGGACTTCCTGGTCTACAGCGGGAAGGAAGGGGACTTGCTTGTGGACCCCCTCATTGGCTTTGGCGGAGCAGTGGTGCAAGCCATGATGGACCGCTACTTTCACAAGAATCACGTCCTCTACACGGACAATTATTACACGTCCCCCACTCTCTCACAGTACCTGCATGAGCGCAAGACGGGGACTGTAGGCACAGTACGAGGGAAAAGGAAGGGCATGCCACCTTTCCCTCCAAAGACCAAAAAAGGTGATGTGTTGAAGAAGTCGGGGCCCATTCTGGCTATCCACTGGCACGACCAGCGGAAGGTCAACCTCCTGACCACCATCCACAAGGGGGAAATGGTGGAGACTGGCAAGGTGGATCGCCGCACCCAGGCCAGGGTGACCAAGCCCGATGCTGTCCTGGACTACAACATCAACATGAGGCTGGTGGACAAGTCCGACATGCAGATAGGCTTCATTGACTGCCTGCGTACCTCGTGCAGATGGTACAAAAAGTTCTTTCTGCATATGGTGGACATGTCAGTTCTGAATGCCTACAATATATACAAGCTTCGGAATGTGAACACACCCATGAAGTTCAATAGCCTGCGGAGGTTCCAAAAGCAGGTGTTGACGGAGCTCCTGGAGAAGTATGCTACGCCACAGAGGGCAGTGGCACATCCTGGGCCCGCCGTTATTGACCGCTTGCAGTGTGCTCAATACTTGATTAGGCACAGGCTTGGTTCCCTGCCTCAGAATGAATCAGGAAGAACACAGCAGAAGCGGTGCCATGTCTGCTACAACAGCAGGGTGAGGCCGAGGCCAGGTAAAAAGTCAACCATGGAGTGTGTGGAGTGCAAGGTGGCACTCTGTGCTTTAGAGTGCTTCTTTGATTACCACTCCAAGCTGGAGTTCTAATAATCATACTGAAATTGCCAAATAAAATGACAATATGTACACTATAATTATATAGGCAAAAAGTGGAAGAAAACCAATTTATTGTAATACAAAAGTCATGTATTATGAGAAAATTGATACAAATACAATTACACCATAATAATATTGAAAGTGACACATATGTATATACCAAGTGACATTCATATGATTAGAACCTATAGAAATATATAAATCAGTGAAAAAAGACACAATAAATTGTATATAAAACGTTTACAAATCATATAACTAAGTGAAAGTGACACAAGACCTAATAATTGATGGCCAAAGTATAATAAACACCTGTGATAACGAATAATCAGTGCCTAATACAACAATAACCTACCTCAATTACTAATAAAATGTACGGTATCGAGTGAAAATGAGCATTATCAGTGACAGTGCCACTCTCTAAAGCATATTTGTCAAAGTGAAAGTGACACAAGACCTAATATTTGATGGCCAAAGTATAATAAACAACTGTGATAACGAATAATCAGTGCCTAATACAACAATAACCTACTGTACCTCAATTACTAATAAAATGTACGGTATAGAGTGAAAATGAGCATTATCAGTGACAGTGACACTCTCTAAAGCATATTTGTCAAAGTGAAAGTGACACAAGACCTAATATTTGATGGCCAAAGTATAATAAACACCTGTGATAACGAATAATCAGTGCCTAATACAACAATAACCTACCTCAATTACTAATAAAATGTACGGTATCGAGTGAAAATTAGCAATATCAGTGACAGTGATACCCTAATAAACATATTTTATATAATTGGCCTCAAAATAACTAGAAAAATATCAAATAAACATCACATTCTCAATATCAAACACTAAAATCGTCTAAGGGAGATAAATACTTTGGCGCGACGAGCGGCTAGGTGCGTCGTAGCCATGGCCGGGGCGACGCGTCCGAACGCGGGAAGAATTTTCCGCCGAAAAGCACTCGTCTTCCCGCGCTCACCATTATGCAACCAGAGGGGCTAGAGACCTCTACTCAACGCCATTCGACAGAGGAAGGTTTGTGGAACATTATTCTTTTTTATTCACAACATTACATGCCATATTCATTGACTTACAGAGTAGTTAACATAGCCCAAAGATCGTCAAAACACCCGGTACCGCAGCACAGTCGCAAGCTATAGCCCCCGGGGCTGGAGGGTTAAATTCTGATCTAAATACTATTTCCAATTGGGGCAGAGAAAACCTTGTTAACTTTAATGCTTCCAAAACCCAATTTCTCCATCTATCTACCCGTCAGGATCTCCCAGCGGACTATCCCTTATTCTTCAACAATACAAAAATCAACCCTTCATCTTCTCTCAATATTCTTGGTGTCTCTTTTTCTTCTGCTCTCATTTGGAAGGACCATATTACCAGTCTTGCTAAGGCAGCCTCCCAGAAGCTGGGTGTGCTCAACCGCCTTAGGGGGTTCTTTTCCCCTGCACAGCTTCTTGCTCTGTACAGGGGCATAGTGCGCCCTTGTATTGAGTATTGTTCACATGTTTGGGGAGGTTCCTCTCACACCGCTCTCCTAGACAAGGTTGAAAGGAAGGCCTTTCGTATCATTAACTCCCGTCCACTCACCAACTCTCTGCAATCTCTCTCTCTCCGCCGCAATGTTGCATCTCTCTCGCTATTCTATCGCTACTATAATAATCAGTGTTCCTCAGAGCTATCCCAGTGCATACCACCTCCTTTACGTAGGGCACGTGGTACCTGTCTTGCAACTCAATCCCACCCCTACTCTGTGCAACTCTCCAACCCAAGAGTGAAACATTACTCTCAAACTTTCTTCTACTCAACAGCTGAGCTCTGGAACTCTCTCCCAGAATCAGTTTTTCCCGCTTCCTATGACTTAAATTGCTTCAAACTCTGTGTGTCCAGGCATTTTGGCTCGAATGTCCCTTGATTTTGGCCCTGTCACTCTTTCAACTATGGGGGAGGCACTCGCTATAGGCAGTTATGCCTTTTGCCTCCCTCAATCACATAGAAAAAAAAAAAAATGTATGAACCTTGGTGATCCCAGGTCTCTGTGTCTTCTCCTGGGTGACCTAGATGTGTGTGAATTTGTGTTTTGTGTGTTCATTGTTTTCTGTTGTGTTGTGTTGTCCCTATTCGGGCTCTGTCTTGAGTCGGCCACACCAGTCAGGGCGGTTATTACCACCTGAAAAAACAAGTATAACATCACATCCCGATAACCACTAACTTATTTCTATACACAGTAAAATGTTCAGAATTGGATTTGCAGGATCATATTATTCACCAAATATAAAAAGGTTCATCATCTATATTATCTTAACTATTTTTATCTTAAGCCCTCTGAACGTTGGTCCCTACATGCAGAGGGCAATTGGTCTGTAGATTTCTCTTACTATTTTTAAAATTTAAAGTTTTTAAAATGTAAGGATTTTAAAGTGGGAATATCCCACATTTGTCATATAGCAAAATGACTACCGTAGCAATTTTAATTAATTCTATTTGACAAGATAGGGGTGTATAGCTTATACTGGTAAAAGTAATTACGATATTCATTGCCAGACGCCTTGATCCCAAGGAGGTGGCTATGAAAGAACGGGGTGTTACTTATTACAATAAGCTATAAACTTTAAATATTTTGTATTATCATTTTGCTAAATCTTCAATGCGTTCTTTCCGCATGGTGATTTTGATGGGTTCTTTTGGGTTGTATATCCTAGGCTTGTGCATAAACCTTCAAAGGTCGTGATAGTATAATGGGTAGTGCGCAGAATTTTGGTGCAAGTATCCTAGGTTCAAATCCATGGAGTACCACATGTATTCATCGTTTCATTAATTAGGTTTATTTGTAAGTTAATTGGTGGGTTGGTGATATGAATTTATATTGTGCACTTTCTGTTTTGGTTTGTTTGTTTTGCAAGTTATACTGTACATTATAATAGTGTTATCATCTAACATTTAAGTTACAAGTGTCCCTCGATTTACGATGGGTTATGTTCCTTAAAACCCGATCTTAAATGGACAAAATCCTATAGCAAACCCTAAAATAAATGGGGTAAATGGGGATGCGTTCTCGGACCAGCCAAAACCCAAACACCTAAAAACCTATAATGATATCGTAAATCGGGGCATCGGACAGTGAGGGAGACCTGTACCATTCTCTACTTGTGGGGCGACTCCCTCATCGACGACAACAGAGGAGACTTGATCGACCATAACCCCTGTACCGGAGACGTATTTTTAACTTTATTCTGGCTACTAATAGACAATTGTATTCTGTTTAAAAAGGGCCTCCAGCAAATAACAAGTTTTGAACTATCTCACTTAACCTTTTTACTCTGGTGATGGGCTGGTCTATCAGAGTGAGACTTGAGCGATCTCTGCCATACCCATAGCTTACTCTGACTGTTCCTTTTACTTATATATTTTCTAGATCTCAAGTGACGGCGTCTCTTCCGTGGATTGACCTCCCAATCTACCAAGATTGGAAGCTAAAGCGTCACATTATTCCTTTGCCCCTCAACTTTCTCTTCATAATTGCTGAGGGGCACAGGGCCCTGGGTGGGGCTTTGGTTTCCCGGGCGTTTACGCACCCTCTCAGCTCCCCGCCATGGAGTGGCTTCGGTCACCCAGGCTTTATTGTGGTCGGCAGGGGGGGGTTCTGTGGGGGCGCTCGTTTATGGCCTTGGCCTTACTTGGGGCCTTGGGGCTGTTCGGCCAGGCAGCTTGGGGAACAACAACAACAACAACCTTTTTTACTACTTCTTTACTACTACTTTTTATCCTTCCTCCCCGGGTGTCCGTGTGGAAGGACACCACGAAATAAGGGCAGGTGCCCGGGTGTCCTGTTACTAGGCAGTAAGCTTTCAAGCCTATTCAGCTTGGTCTGAACGCCGTGCGTCCGACGCATGTAAACAAAGCCGATCGTTGCGTCACCGCACCTCCGAAAACAATAAGGAGACGTCGGATCAATGTTATTGTTGTGACGTCAGACGAAATTAGTGTGTGAAAAGCTCCGATATTGTCAACATCGCGGCAAAATTAGCTCCACTGAAATCGTCATCACAACTGAACCAGTTGACTTAGAGAGCTCTACTCAACGCCAGTCTACAGATTGGAAACCGCACTACGTTTATAGATGCGTGGGAAATTTCTAGCAGTTAAAATTAACAAAAATACGGTAGCCTAGGCCTAGACGTTTTTCGGCCAGATCGCCCGGGTAGCCCACACTGTCCTTTGGAGATACAGCCCGGGCCTGGAGGGTTAAGCTGCACAAAATTGTCTAAATATAGCTAGAATAATATTAAAAAGACGCTGCGGTACAGAAGGGGATAAGTATAACTGAACACTTCAGTGCAATGTGGTGGTTTTGTGTTCGATTATTTCAAAATCATATTTTACTAAAGCGTTATTTCCACATCGCGATTTTGACAAGTTCTTTTGTCTTTATATCATGTCGTCCATGTTTTGGTTTGTAAATTTTACATTAGAAGTTCTCAGCTTCACAGAATTCACCACCAACGCTGTGTCATCAGCAAACATCAATTGATTCAACTCCAAATCCCCACCATTCTTTCCTACTAAACCCAATGATCTACCCACAGTTCTTATTTTTATGTCGCTCACCACACCATTCATAAATACATTAAACATCCACGGTGACATTATATAATCTTGTCGCTGCGTGTCTGCCTGCTGAGACCGGAACCTCTCCGGGAGGTCTAAGAGTCTTTTGTTGGAGAACCCAAATGGGCCTAGGTCTCTGGGTCTTCTCCTGGGCGACCTAGATGTGTAATGTTATTTTTATTGATTTTTTTTTTTTTTTTTATCCCTGTTCGGGCTCTGTCTCGTGTCGGCCACCTCCAGCTATGGGGTATGAGCCTGAGTATATACATACTGTACATGGATTCTTAATTCTTAATAATACATAATGCAACTTACCGGTATATGCGAGTGATTTTCCATTCTCTTCTGCAAGCCACTCCCTCTAGTCAATCTGTAAAATAGAAGTATAAATGTAGCTTTTTTATAGTAAAAATAGTCTTAAATTATAAATAAACCTAATCAGATAAGGATCAATCAGTCACTTAGTCATGCTGGGGGATCACTAGGTCATCACTATCAAAGTATGTATGTAGTCCACTGCAAAATTTATATACTAAAGTAAAGCCAAATCTGTTATACTATCTACAGTATATCTAATTTCAATATACACTTGGTCATCATACAATACTGTATTCATAATGTAAAACTTGCAAAATAAACAAACCAAAACTGGGACGACACAAGATAAAGGCAAGAGAACTGAACAAATTCGATGTGGAAATAACACTTAATAAAATAATATTTTGAATGCACTGAATTTCGGTGTGAGCATCCTAGGTTCGAATCCCTGGACTGCCACATGTATTTGTTGATTTCATTAATTGAGTTTAGGAGTAAAGTCGGTTGGTGGAGGTAACATAATAATTAAAGAACACAATCTACCACAGAAACTAACAAATTGTTAACAAGATAAAATCAACTTACCTCAAAGTTACTGGTATCTTGCTCAACCATCCTCATGTTGGTGATGGGCTGGTCTATCAGAGTGAGAGCTGAGCAATCTCTGCCATACCCATAGCTTACTCTGACTTTTCCTTTAACTTATATATTTTCTAGATCTCAAGTGACGGCGTCTCTTCCGTGGATTGACCTCCCAATCTACCAAGATTGGAAGCCAAAGTGTCACATATTTCCCTTGCCCCTCAACTTTCTTTTCATAATTGTTGAGGGGCACAGGGCCCTGGGTGGGGCTTTGGTTTCCCGGGCGTTTCCGCACCCTCCTCAGCGGCCATGGAGTGGCTTCGGTCACCCAGGCTTTATTGTGGTCGGCGGGGAGGGTTCTGTGGGGGCACTCGGTTATGGCCTTGGAATTGCTCGGGGCCTTGGGGCTGTTCGGCCAGGCAGCTTGGGGAACAACAACAACAACAACAACCATCCTCAAGTGATTACTCCACTTCTGCCAACCTGTCAATGAAAGTATAAACTTGATTCCTTAACTGCATTATGGGAACAAGTACAGTATATACGGTATGTTAGAATATATCATCAGCTACGGATCAATCAGTCACATGTTCCTGTTGGGGGATCACTTTGTCATTAGGACTACTATAATTTCAAAGACAGAGGTAAAATAAAAAAATATATTGCTCAAAAATTGTAAAAACAATGTAAGCCTCAATAATTAAACGAAAAATGTCATAAGACTCCAAACATTGGATGGGCTAGTGATAAATAGTTGTCTCCACTCCAGGCTGTCAAATCGGGACAATATAGTTTTATGACTGGAATCTGGAGCAGAGGACCACTGGTTCCTATCTTCAGAAAATTCCTGCGCTTGGTATGCTTCCAGCAAGGGCCCCACTGGGGTAAATAAAATAGCAAAACAGTGGCTGTTCGGGCAGGCAGTTTGGGGAACAACAACAGTGGTGGAACTGCCATCCGGGTAAGGGACTGCTCTGGGTCTGCTCCTTCAGTGTTAATAGTCATAATCCACTTAGTGGAAAAGGCACTGTGGAGTAGGTCAGTGGGGGGCATGTCTTGGTACCTGAAGGCAGTTTCTGCCATGGCCATCCCTTTTGGGGCACTTCCTCTGGAAGCGATGCATTAGATTGATGATGATGAATATGAGGAAGGTATCATCTGGGGGCTTTTCACCATCACCAAGCATCCACCGTGTTTAATTTTCAGTTAAGTACCTTCTGTCCGAATTGAAGCTAAATCTTTAGCACTGGTGAAACTGTAATAAACGGGCCTATCGCATTTTCCGGTTAAACAAATACATGTACTGCATACAAAGTACCTAAATTTTCACCTTGGAGTGTTTTATCCATCATACTGTAAACTGGTACCACTCCATTACTGCCAACCTGTTGATCAAAGTTTAATTAACGTCTGGATGGCAACAATGCAAGAACTTAAATTATTAAAGAAATATCAGCTATGGATCAATCAGTCACGTCTTTGTGTTGGGGGATCACTTTGTCATCATAAACTAATAAATAAATACTATAGACCCTAATTCACTTATACTATTTCTAATGGTATAATCCTGTGTAGCGGGGAGACTTTTACTTACAGTATATATAAAAAATTTGGTAATGTTACAATATATATTTACATTTTACATTCATAAATAGTCCACTAATTTACTAGATTAGGTTAGGTTAAAGATATTGTTCAATGTTTCTTAGTAAATAGGCATCTAAAAAACAGTTCTCCCCACTACACAGGATCTTGCCTTTCTAATTCATTGTATGTTTGATGCATTGATATTGTACATTATACAGTTCAGTAATTACCTTCCAGAAAGCAGACCTCAACATCCATCCTTGTTCCCATTAGCAGTGGTGGTGGTAACTTGTATGTCAGCTTAACCCGGGAACTGCGGGGAGACTCTTAAGAGTTCCCCCGGCGGACTGCGGGGAGACTCTTATGAGTGAGTGAAAAAAAAAATCAACATTTGACATCGAAAAAAAAAAAAAAAAAAAAATGGGCCCCTGGGCCATGCAAAATCTCAGTCCTCTACCTCCCCTCCTTCCCCACTTTCCTCCTCTCCTTCAGTTATCACCTATTTTCCCTGTTATTCCCTTATTCTGAGGTATATTTTCGTGCTAACATTAGCGAGTTGCAAGCAGGGTGTTGTCATCACTGATGGCAAGCGAGTGCAAGAGAGAGAGAGAGTATCGATCGACTGTGTCTCAGTGGCCTTGGGGGAAATTGGCGGGAAAGTAGCTTGCCTCACCCATACATTATACAACTCGCGGGCTATATCTCCGATTTTGACCATCCAAACGCTGTTTTCACTCGTTTTATTGTTGTTTCAGGTTAATACCTTTATAATCAACCCATAATAGGCGCATATGGATAAGTATTAATGCTATTAATGGCACAATGAATATTATAGTGACGGAAACACCTCAAATACGTCAGCACAGGGGGACGTTTCCAATTACCCCCATGCGCACTTCAGAGGTTAAGGGGAGATGGGCCGGTTTTTCTGGTCCCCCTTCTTCCTCGTGTTTACCCCCATGCCGCACCTGAAACAGTTAGTAGAGTATATTTATAATGTGTAAGCAATATGTTAATGACTTAACACAACTTTTGAGTTTCAGAATTGGATCTGCAGGATCATTTGATTCACGGAAAAAAGTAAATATTCATCATAAGAATAATATTTAACTACAACCAGTAAGATGTATGAGCAGGTTAAATTAAAATGTAAATCTTTTATATACTCAGGCACAATACCCCATAGCTGGGGTGGCCGACTCTAGACAGACTAGACAAGAGTCCAAACGGGGAAGAAAAAAAAAATATATATATATAATAATAATAATAATAATAATAATAATAATCTGGTCTTTTATTTCTCGTAAGCGCCAGTTCTTCCAGAGGAATTCACTAGCGCTCGTAACTCAGTGCACCACAATCAAGAGAAGTGTGGTGCAGTTCACCTGTAGTTCAAGCAACAACAATTATTTAACATGGCAGCAGTTAGAGTCTGTAACGACCTGTCACTGTGCCACTTGCAAGATCATAACTCCTACAGAAGAGAAAGGTTTTCAACTGTTTTTTGAAAGTCTATGGAGTTCAGCTGTCTAATTGATAAAGGCAATTCATTATATAACCTAGGAGCCACGAAAGAAAAGGACCGATCAGAGAAAGAGGACTGCTGGATAGCTACCGGTTCATCTAGACGCAGCACATCATCACCGCTTCTCAGGATCGTTCTGCGTCTCAAGAGGTCAGCAAGATACTTAGGTTCGCCAAACATAAGTGCCTTAAAAGTCATAAGACACAACTTAAACTCTATCCTAGCTTTAACTGGCAACCAGTGCAGCTCTACCAAATTAAAATGTGGGGGTTCTTGGAGGCAGATCAAATATGAGCCTCGCTGTTCTATTTAGTATGGACTCAACTTTTTGTAGCAAGTAATTAGGAAGGCCAACCAATAAGGCATTACAATAGTCCACACGTGATAGGACAATTGAGTGAACCAATGTTAGAAGACACCGCTTGTTAAGAAACCGTCTAACTGAATACAAGTTTCTGATTTGGAGATTACAAATTTAGATGACCTGATTGATGTGATTCTCATAGTTCAATTTAGAGTTAAAGTATACTCCAAGGTTTCACACTGAGCTTACTGGGCGAAGTTGAGAACCTCCCATATCCAGAGTCACTACATTTTCAGCATCATTTCCCCTTCTATTTCCATGAATGATAATGATCTCTGTCTTGTTCTCATTCAGTTTGAGTTTCCTCTTTGCCATCCAGATCTTAATGTCAGACAATAAAGATTCCATTTTGGTCTTTGTATCATTAATGTTTTCTATCTTCACATACAACTGAGTGTCATCAGCGTAAAAGTGATAGGCAACACCATGAGCATCTAGCAAGGATGCCTGGCAGCTGCTAGTGTAAACTATAAAGAGGATCGGTCCCAGAACCGATCCCTGAGGAACTCCAAACAACATTAACAAATTAAATTAATGAAAGCATGTGATTCTCCCAGGATTCAAAACTAGGATTTCTCATTAAGAACTTACACGCTGTAACCATTACACTATAAATGCAGTTAATATTACAGCACATGCCTACGATAAATATCCAATTGTTGAATACTGGATATTAATTTAATCATATTTCAAGTTACAGCATTTTGTACAGGGCTTCCCACTTCGAAGGGAGACAATTGTCTAAAGAGTATTGAGAAATCATTTGCTAAAGAACTGAAATTACCATCAGCTAAAATAAAACAGATTAGGCTACCTGTATAAGTTTATAAAAATAAAGTCGGAAAAGTTGACAGAATGATGCGCTTTTTTTAGCACCATGTACGGTCGCGCTAATAAGTCACGTCCCAGCTGTCATTACGTTAACCTTGCTTTGTGCTGTATTAATGTTTGTCAGATGTTGAATAGGGTGGGTAAGTGTATGAACATGGTTGTATATCTCGCTCAAAAAGAAGAAATCGTGTGTAAATATTGCTGATACCAATTATTGATCAAAACATAATTGGTGCCGGGACATCACTTATTAGCGCGACTGTACTCCCTGTTCAAGAGTGGGGCTAAGGTGGGTACCCTTATGTTTCAGGGACTTCAGTGGACAATTGCCAGAGATTGCTAGATCGCACCATCAACTACAGCACTGTCTCAGTTCGCAGGTAAGTGCTCTGCTACCCGTGCTATGGCCTGTGGCACCAACCATTCAAGGAGCATTTTCTTGATAACATTTCACAGATAGCTTCTTCAGGTCACTAAAGCCGGTATCACACGAGTGCTTTTTCCCTCAACACTGGTCTGTCAGCTTATGAGGTCAACATATCTAATATTTCTGCCATTAAAATTCATCTACCATCACCATCAGCCTAATTTCCGATACCAGTGCAAAATATTCCAGAAAAATTTTGAGCATCGAATGTTGACTATAAAAGCTCTCGTGTGATTCCGGCTTTACACTTTAGTAACCTGAACAAGCTATCTGCAAAGTGTTATCAATAAAGTGTTCCTCCACAAATGGTGTTTTTCTTCACAGTAAATTGAGTTATATATGAAAGCCCTGGAAGTAATGTGGTAGGGCATTGTGGTGTGGTTGTTGTTGTTGTTGTTCCTCAAGCTGCCTGGCCGAACAGCCCCAAGGCCCCAAGCAAGGCCAAGGCAATAACCGAGCGCCCCCACAGAACCCTCCCTGCCGACCACAATAAAGCCTGGGTAACCGAAGCCACTCCATGGCGGGGAGCGGAGGAGGGTGCGGAAACGCCCGGGAAACCAAAAACCCACCCAGGGCCCTGTGCCCCTCAGCAATTATGAAGAGAAAATTGAGGGGCAAAGGAAAAATGTGACGCTTTGGCTTCCAATCTTGGTAGATTGGGAGGTCAATCCACGGAAGAGACGCCGTCACTCGAGATCTAGAAAATATATAAGTAAAAGGAACAGTCAGAGTAATGGCAGAGATCGCTCAGTTCTCACTCTGATAGACCAGCCCATCACCACTGTGATGTGGTTCTGCTTTGTGCCTGTTTGCCAAGCGATCGTTGGTCTCTGGGTCTTCTCCTGTACGACCTAGATGTGTGTGTGTGTGTGTGTGTTATATATTTTTGTTTATGTTAGGGCTCTGTCTTGAGTCGGCCACCCCCAGTATGGGGTATGTGCCTGAGTATATACATACGTACAGAGTTCAACTATACGGTACGTTTTTACCGCTTCGTAGACTGTTTTCACCATCCAGTTTACGTCGCCATCTTCCTAAAGATAATCGGACCCCTGTGATGAATTCTTGATAATCGTCTTCTTCAGCAGTTGTTCCTGTAATTATAATATAAGATTAGTAAAGTATATACTACTGTACTACTATTACAACTACTGTACTGATAAAAACAAATAATACTAATACAGAAGTTATTAATGGCATACAAGAAGAAAGTAAACACAAAAACAGATATAAAGGAAGACCCTCCGCATAGAAGAAGGAGCCTTGTATCACAGGCAAAGGAAACATGTCTGCCATGGCTATCCTTTAGCAGGGGTTTCCCACAGAAAACAAGGCATCAGAGATTAGGATGAATGAGTTTTTTTTTTTTTTTTTTTTTTTCTATGTGATTGAGGGAGGTAAAAGGCATAACTGCCTATAACGAGTGCCTCCCCCATAGTTGAAAGAGTGACAGGGCCAAAATCAAGGGACGTTCGAGCCAAAATGCCTGGACACACGGAGTTTGAAGCAATTTAAGTCATAGGAAGAGGGAAAGACTGATTCTGGGAGAGAGTTCCAGAGCTCAGATGTTGAGTAGAAGAAAGTTTGAGAGTAACGTTTCACTCTTGGGTTGGAGAGTTGCACAGAGTAGGGGTGAGTTACTGTACTATCTACCTAATTCATATTTTTTCACTAACCAATTTTACTTCTAAACTCAATAAATGAAATCAACGAATACATGTGGCACTCCAAGGACTCGAACCTAGGATACTCACACCGAAATTCCGCGCAGTTAAGCATCACACGATCAAGACAGTTTTAAAGAATTATGCACAAGCCTACGATTTATTTAATGCCAGGCGCCTTGATCCCCAAGGGGGCCCCGGGTAGCCACAAATTTATCACCGCCATATTACCAGATCTTCAGTAAATTATCTAGCTTGATTTTTGAGGCAGGTTAGTTTAGCCCAGCCGCCCATTAATAAAGCTCATACCTGTAGTACTACTACAATGATAATACAGTATTATTAGAGTACAGTTACAATACCATTAACCCATTCTGTACCGGTGACATATTATTTATTTGATTTCAGCTACATTTAGACAATTTTATTAAGCTTAGGAGGATACATGGTAGCTGAAAGGACGAATTCATAAAATGTGACGCCTTTTTATTGGTAAGATATTTCTTAAGCTGAATAAAACCGTCTAAATACAGTATAGCTAGAAGAAACAAAAAAATGTCGCCAGTACAGAAGGGGTTAATTATAATAATATTAGTCTGTGATAAATCTAGAGAGGGACATTGTCAATTTCAATGGCATGAAACAAACGGCACAATACTGGAGACAGGCTGTCAAGGAAAATATATAGAAACTTCAAACTGCCTGTACTGTAGGGTATACAATCGGCCCTCGGGTAACGCGGCTTTAGGTGTCGCGGTTTTGCTCTAACACGGGTACCCCAAATGTGCCGAGTCAGCATCTAGCACGGTTTTGTTTAGGTAACGCATGTGGCGGCTGGTCGGCATCTCTCGGCCGGTGACGTCAGACTCGGCAGACCCGTATATACCGGCGTATAAGACACATTTCTAAGCCTCCACAACCCTCCAAAACCATGGGTGGTCTTATGCGACGAATATACTTTCAATGCAAGTGAATTTGAAGCGCCGAGATTCATCAGCTGATTTTCCGAGTGACCGAAATCGTGTGTGTTATTGTTGTGTCAGTTTGTGTGTGTGTGTGTGTGTGTGTGTACTTGTTCTTGTGTGGCTATGTCGGCCGTATCAGTAGGGAGTCTCAACCCGAGTTATTTCTGTATGCAGTAAAATGTTATTATAATTATACTCTATGGAATTGAATTTCATTTTACCAAATAATATTTATAATAGTAAAAGCCAAAGAAAAATCCATTAAACTACTGTATAACTCTAATGAAGTTGGTAGATTGTTGGCAAGTTTAGCAAAGCTGCCGCCGCCTGCCTCACTTGCAGACTTACAGTTTCTTACAGTAGATCCTCTGGAAAAAGGCAAACTAGGCCTGTGTATCCAGCTCAGTGCCAGTACTTGCACTGCTGCGGTCGTTCACGGTGTTGGCGGCGGCGGTAGCAGACGCAAAATTTTTAATACTGTATTCTGTATTCTTGCTTTATAATCAAACTTCAAATCTTGTCTTCCCCATGCTTTATCAAGATTACTTTCAAACTCCCTTATTGATTCGGAATCGACTACATACTGGGGCAGTGCGTTCCACTCTATCACAAAATGAGTTCTTTGCCTTTTCAAGCCTATTTCTTTCTTTGTAAATTTTCTTAGTGTCCTCTCGTTCTTGTTCCCTCCCGCATCAAGAAGATACCTTCACACACATCCTCATCATACATTCCTGACACTATCTTAAAAGTCTCTATCATATCCCCTCTCTTTCTCCTATATGCCAGTGTCGGACGCCCCAGTGTCCTCAACCTCTGCTCATAGCCCGCGTTCTTCAACGTTGGTACTAGCTTGCTAGCTCTCCTCTGCATTTTCTCCACTGCTTCTATATCCTTTACCATATATGGAGCCCACACCTGGTTCACATATTCCAGGTGTGGCCTAACCAGCGCTGTATAGAGATTCCTGAATATTTCTTTGTCAAGTGACACAAATGTCCTCCTTATCAGCCCTACAATTCTATTGGCTTTGTTTATCTTTTCCGCTAAATGTTCTCAGAAATTTAACTTATTGTCTATCACTACTCCTATATCCTTTTCTGCATTAACTTCCTCCATCGCTTCATACATACTGTATCCTACCTTGTCTATCTTGCTTGTCCCAATCCGCATGTACTTGCATTTTTTTGGATGAAAAGGCATTAACCAATGTTCAGACCATCCCTTCATGCCCTCCACATCTCCTTGAAGCAAACCCACATCTTCCTTACTCCTCACTCTTCTATACAGCTTAGTGTCATCCGCATACAGGTATATCTCACTTCCATTAGTTATAACTTCAGGTAAGTCGTTGATAAATATAACGAACAGTAGTGGTCCCAACACAGATTCCTGAGGTACCCCACTTGTAATTTCCCTCCACCCCGAGCCTATTCCATTCACCAGTACCCTCTGTCTCCGATCTTTCAGGAAGGCTTCTATCCATTTCACACATTTCTCCCCTATATTATAGCTTCTAACTTTCTCTATTAACCTTTTATGTGGGACCTTATCGAAGGCCTTCATAAAATCGCAATATACCACGTCTGTAACATCACCATCCTCCAGAATTTGCATCCAATCATCTACCACCTTAATTAGCTGTAGTACCGTCGACCTCCCCGGCAAGAATCCGAACTGTCTCCCACTGAAAAGTTGGTTTGATTTCATATGCTCCATTATTCCTTCTCTAATTACCGTTTCCATTAGTTTACACACAACACTTGTCAAACTGACTGGTCTATAATTTCCTGGGTCATTTCTCTTTCCCTTCTTAAAAATAGCTGTTATGTTCGCCTCTCTCCAGTCCATCGGGATTTGTCCTGTATTAAAAGATATTTCAAATAACATTTTTAATGGCTCTACTAACATCTCATCTCCTTCCTTTATGATTCTTG
Source organism: Paralithodes platypus (assembly GCA_032716605.1). Classification (NCBI taxonomy): domain Eukaryota; kingdom Metazoa; phylum Arthropoda; class Malacostraca; order Decapoda; family Lithodidae; genus Paralithodes; species Paralithodes platypus. The sequence continues at coordinate 14,216,924 of CM064552.1, read as the reverse complement.
GATGTATCCCATCCGGTCCCGGAGACATACTTCTGTTCATTTTGTCTATAGCCCTTCTTATTCTAGCATGGGAAAACTCTATTAGTTCTAGTGCCGGTGCCTGTTTGATGGGAATAGTAGGCACTGCATCATCCGACTCCACTGTTAGTACCTCCCCAAAGTATTTCCCCAGTACCTCTGCTTTCTCCTTATCAGTTTCTGCTCTATTCCTATCATCCAATTCTCCTATCGGTTCTGGGATACCTACTCTTCTTGTTAACTTTTCCTGAATGTACTTCCAGAATATTTTTGGATTATCCTTCATGTTTTTTGCAATCTCTCTCTCCCTCTCCTTCACCCCCCTCCTTGTCTCCCACCTTATTTTATTGTTTATTTGTCTACATTCCAAATCCACTTCTTTAGCTTCTATACTAGACCCCCTGTTCTTTTTTAACACTTTTAGTCTATCCCACAATCGTTTCTTTCTTCTTATCAATGTCCAAACCTTTCTTTTCATTGGTAATTCTGGGTTTGTTCTTTTCCTCAATTTTGTTTTATCCTTATATTCCCTTACTGGTACACATTTGGATATAGCATTCTCCAGTTTGACTCTAATCTTCCTCCACATTCCTTCAGCGTCTTCACCGTTCAAGTATTCCCCCCAGTCAATGTCCAAACACCTTCTCAGCAGCTCATAATCTGCTCTATCATACATGTATATATTTTTTTTATTGCTTCTATTATCCCCCTCTGTTTTAATATTGCAACTAAAACTTATACAGGCATGGTCACTACGACCTATAGGGCTATCCACATTGACATGTTCCACTATATCCTCCTCATTGCTAAAAATCAAATCAAGTACACTCCCCTGCGGCCCATCTCTATATCTTGTCATCTCTGTAATATGTTGCGTTAAAAAACAATCTCTCACTTTCTCTATAAACTTGTTTTCCAGGCTACACTGTCCCGCTGGAGTAGTACAATTTGCCCAGTTGATCCTTGGCAAATTGAAATCTACAATCAAAATCTTATATTTGTTCTCTCCATTATCTATTTCCTCCATTGCTTTCAGTAAGTTATCATCCTCTTCCCTACTATTATTTGGGCTTCTATATGTAGAGGCATTTAGAATTGACCCTCTTGCACATTTTACTTCAATACACAAATACTCACAATACTGCTGTCTCATATCCACCTCATTTACCTTGAGCTCTTTTCTTACATAAGTAAACAGTCCTCTTCCGACCTCTGCTCTAATAGCATTCCTCTCATACAACTCAAAGCCCTCCAAACTATACTCCACCAGTTCCCTTTCAATTCTAGCATTTTTTGGTCTTACTTCCTGGAAGGCTATGACATCAGGTTTTTCCTCTTCATCCTGCAACCTACATATCAGTTCTCTTTTCTTGTCCTGGGTAAACACATCAACATTGCTAAACATAATCCTTAATCTTTCTACCATTCCTTCAGCAGCTACATCATCCCGCTCCTCCTGTCCGTGCCCTACTCCCCCCCTCACACTACCGGTACTGGGTCTGCAGCTTCTTCTTCTCCTGTCTCTCCCCGAGATGCTTCCACCCTGCTCTCCACCTCTGCCACAACTTCTATCACATTCTCTTCCCTCCCAGATCTCCTTCTCCCTTCTATTCATATAAACCACTTCTTCAATTTCCCATCCCTCTACTCACTCTCCAGAAAAACTTCTTCTTATCCTCCTCACCCAACTTTCTATTTTCCTCATCAGCCTTTTCCTGTAGTTCCTTTATTTTTTTTCTTTGTTCTATGCTCAAATCCTTCTTTAATCTTATATGTTTCAGTTCTTCATTTGTGTTTAGTCTCCAACTAAAATTTGTCAGTCTCTGCCACTGCCCTGGTTTTAAACTATACCCTTATAGGTCTCATCTCCCCCCTTCTATATCTACCTATCCAACTGACTTCCTCCACCTGCCCATCCCATCCACATCCATCTACATCAACAGCTTTCATGACCTCCTTCACTTTCTCCATATCTCTCACTCCATTATCATTCATATGAGCCTCTATATCTCCATGCATGATTACACCTCTATCCCTGTCCATGGCCCCCCTCACGACACTCTCCTTGTTCTTCATGACTCCTACAACTGCACTCTCAAAACTTTTTTTTTGTCTTATTCATTTCCTCCTTTTGTTCTTTCACAATTTCCTCCAAATCCTTAACTTTCTGTTCACCTACCACCGTCCATGCAGTTTGTGGGGATCGGTTTTTACACCATACCCGAAAGTGGATTTATGGAGCTCCGATCTTACTCTCAACCATCTGAACAATTTTACCAACACACCTAAACTACGTTAAATGCGGAAATAGCCTCACGAAAATATCATGCCCTGGTGGGGGCACGAACTCTCGACCCTTGGGTGTGAGGCAGACACCATACCAGTTAGACCAATAGAGATATCCCACTTGGCCTGTTCGGCTCAGGGTATTTCCGCATCCGAGGTCTGTTTTAGGCTAGCCTATTTTCACTGACTTTACACTACTTCACCTTCCGGGAAGCGAAAGCTCCGAACAGAGAGGAACGAACAGAGAGGAACAAGCTTGAGCCGAATCGACCGAGAGTCCGTCAGAGAGATGAACGGGAATGGTGAGTCAACTTCACTGAGCGATGCTACACGCACCTACTAACTGCCCAGTTGGCAACTCGCTTGGGCGGCTGGCAACTCCACAACCCAACCCAATCGAGTCTCACAACACTCCCTGCTCTCTCCTATCCTCTTCCTTGTCCTGTGGGGATCGGTTTTTACACCATACCCGAAAGAGGATTTATGGAGCTCCGATCTTACTCTCAACCATCAGAACAATTTAACCAGGACACCTAAACTTCGTTAAATGTGGAAATAGCCTCACGAAAATATCATGCCCTGGTGGGGGCACGAACTCTCGACCCTTGGGTGTGAGGCAGACACCATACCAGTTAGACCAATAGAGATATCCCACTTGGCCTGTTCGGCTCAGGGTATTTCCGCATCCGAGGTCTGTTTTAGGCTAGCCTATTTTCACTGACTTTACAAGTTGACTCCTTCACTTCCTTGAATCGTCCTTCGTATTCCTTCAGCTGATACTTTAATGCCATATTCTCTGCTCCCAATTCCTCTACCCTTTTTAGTACCATCTCTAGGTTATTATAAACTTCCGAAATAGGCCTACATTCGCTTCCTTCACTAAGCCTATTCCCTGCCCCACCCGACGCACCACATAGTTCGCACAACACCTTGATTTTCTCACCAATGTTCCCCTTCCACTTCTCCGTATCACTCTTCCACTTTTCCAAATCCTTCACACCATTAATAATCTCTTCTACCTTCTTATCTGTGCTCCTAAACCCACGAAACCGTCCTAACCTTTCTTCCGTCTCCGAAATTCCTGCCGTTCCGTCCGCCATGTTTGTTTACAATCACTACAACTCCAGCTGACCCGTTGATTACACTACTCTTTTCACAATATATATCACCCCTCCACCACACCAATTTATCTTCCAAACACTTCACTAGTCCTTCCTTTCCTCACTCGCTCAGTATGTATTCGAAATTCCGTGATATTTAATCGTGCCCATGATAATATGCCGGAGCCTCAAAAAATGCGTCCGCCTCCCACCATCCTACCAAGACAAAATGTGGTTTGTTATTGTTGTGCTAAAGATGCGTGGCATTGTTTTTGTGTCAAATAAATGGAATTTCATAGTACCAATGGTCTTAATTGGATATATTATTGACCCCTAGTATGAAGGTATGTTGCCAACGTAATAATACTGACAAATAAATAGATAAATCGGGTGGTAAATGGTAAAAAAAAGGGGACTTTGGGGGAGTGGCCAGAACAAATTGAATTTTCCCCATTTAACCTTTGCTTTATGTAACGCGTGTTTGCGTAACGCTCCCTGGGGCCGGTACGATATACCTGTGTTACCCGAGGGCGGACTGTATTATAGTTTATGAGCGTTTGCCTTGGCTGGCCATTGTTTATATTTATGTAGCCTACAATTAAAAATATACAAAACACTTAATAAAATTGCAGTAAAATTAAACTACTACCTGGGATAAACCCAGGTAGCGCCACCCCCGTTTGTGTCACCCTATCTTGAAAAATTAATAAATGGAAAAAATAAATATAATTGGGTGTTTGCGAGGTCACCACGAGCAGGTGGGGTACGACTTGATTACCTTCCTAAGAAGGTAACCCAACCGGTGTCGCAAGTACTAGGCAGAGATGAAATATGAAAACTTTAACCGTGTTTTGGGCCTTCAGCAGTAGCAGATACGTCACTCGGAAATTAAACCTCATTGGTTACGATACTGCCACTGCGCAAAGCAGTTGTCCTTTGGACGACCTATATCATATGCTACCCGGTCAGGCCCTCAAAGTTGGCTCCTAACCTGACTGTGTATTTTCATCCGCTGGTGCAGCCGAGCCGACTCAATTCTTTGCGTCGTCCCTAATGCAGTTTCTGCCTTGACTATGCATCCTCGTGGTGTGCCTTCCCCTCAGTATCTTGCTGTGCTTTTTTCTTCCTTAGTCTTGATCTCTCTCATTCCTTGCCCTTGTTTATTTCTTGGTTGATGCTGCAGTGTAGCAGTTCTTGCCACATCCTTCGGCCCTGTCCTATAAGAGTTCTGATGTGGAGCTCATGTGGTCTGGCTGAATCGATGACATGGCGAGAAATGTCTGTGTGTCTTCACCTTCCTTGATTTGACTCATTCCTGCCCTTCCCTATCTATCTCATCTAGATAAGTTGTCTATCTTGATATAATCCTTCGGCCCAGCCCTATGAGAGTTCTTTTGGAACTCAGTGGTCTGGTTAAACTAATTTATTAAATAAAAAAGTATTAAATGAGAAGATATAATCGATACTTGGAGCTCGCATAGTAGACAATCCACAAAATAAAATCACGCAAAGTAGGAGAGTGTAGAGTATGTTCTTATTTATATAAACTTGGCAAGCCAGTACTATGACACAGAGACATAGTAATTTCACATTCTTCCATTAAATATCGAGAAATCAGTTGTTAAGGGATTCAAAATCCTGTCAACTGAAATTATACCGACTTTAGTATTCAATACTGCCTCTTTTCTTATTATAAGATTGTTATTGGATAATTTCATTAAGCTTTGACACAAATTATGGGAGCCTAAGGGTTAATTGAGATCAGTTTTACTCCTTTGATTCCAAACATCCTTACAAAAAAAAAAAAAACATTCTAATGTAACCAGAATCTAAGGAGAATGATGCCACTGTATACTGAAGGGGTTAACTAAACAGATCATTCACTTTGGACACCATAGCACATTCACAGATCTGTATCACAAGTAAATGTAAATCTTTAATAACAAATATTAGTAGTACAGTTAGTTCAAGAAGTTCCTCTACCGTACCCCTGTGTTTATAGTGCATATCTTGTGTAGATAAATATTTCTTTGCATATTATACAGTACACATATAGACTAAAGGAACTACTATGGAAAAGCTATAAAAGTTCAGCCCAAAGGGTAAAAAAATTTAATTGGTTGCCACAAGAAGCTGAAAACTGGATCTCTTCCTTTCTATCTATCTATTTATTGCCTGACGCCGTGATCCCCGAAGGGATGGAAACGAACAAACCGCCCCCATGCACCTCTGTCCCCAGTCAGTCGACGCCCCTCCCCCCAACCAGCACCGCCTTCGTTCATGTACTTCCTCACTCCATCCTTCCACCTCTCATTCGGTCTACCTCTCCCTCTCTGTCCCTCCACCTCGCTCTCGTACACCCTCTTGGTCATTCTCTCGCTTTCCATACGTTCCATATGGGCGAACCATCTCCAGTTGTTCCTTTTCACACTTTCCAGCACATCTACCTCCACACCACACCTCCTTCTTACTTCCTCATTAGTCTGTCTATCCTTCCATGTAACTCTGCACGCACTTCTTAAGTAATTCATTTCCACTGCTCTCACTCTTGGTCTGAGTCTCTCAACCAACGTCCATGCTTCGCTTCCGTACAGAGACAAAGTGAGTTCTAAATGACAAAACATTGTTAAATATTCCCGCTGTTTATGGGTTAATGGCACAGTAGTTGTGTGATGATCAGTTTATATGAAGTTGTGTACTGGTAAGAGAGCTTGATGAATAAAAGCACCATTTGAGGAAGAGCAATTTATTGAAACTTTTGCAGATAGCTATATGCGAAACGTTGTCAATATACTGTAGTGCTCATCTTCAAATGATGTTTTTATTCATTCTGTCAACTTTTCAGAGTTAATTTTATCAAGAGAACTTGAACTGTACCAAAAGATGTCCTACTGAGCCAGATGACAAACAAAACTTGACTAAGAACCATTTCTTGAAACATATTTTTGTTTCAATAATTATAAAAGCTTATTTCAAACCAAGTGTAATCTTGATTTGGAAAGTTTATTGATTATTCATGATCGCTATTTGTCAAACCATATTATGTAATTTAATTGTTTATTTGCCACATATCAACGACTTCCAATACTCCCTTGCTCCCACCTAAACTTTGACGGCGCCCCAATCACACCTTTTCCATCCTCGCTAACACTTCTATCCCCACTCCACAAACCTTCACCCTCCTACCATCGCCTACTTCCAACCCCCTTCTCCCCCATCAAAACTCTCCAGCCAGAGGTTCTGTGACTGAGTAGATGGCCTGAGGCGGCGTCTCTGTTTCATATGCTCGGAACTGTACTTGGAGAAAAAGAGAGTGGTGAAGAGAGTAGTGAAGGAAAGTAAGAGAAGAGTAGATGAGAAATTTGGAAGGAATCTGAATGTAAAATGGAGGGAGTGTAAGAAACTGTTCTGGAAAGAGGTCAAGAAAGTTAGGGAAGGTAGCAAGGGAAATAGTAAGGGTGTGAAAGATAAGAATGGGCAAGTGATAGCCGAGAAGCAAGAGAGAGTAGAAAAATGGAGGGAGTAATTAAACGAATTGCTGAAGGTAAGGAATGAAGCACGAGCAAACATAGTTGGATGGGGTATGGGAGGGAGAAGAGAAGTAGTGGAGGAGGAGGTGGGGATCAGGTCAGAAGTGTGTGAAGCCATGAAAAGAGGGGAAAGCATCAGGAATAGACGGAGTGTGTGGGGAAATGCTGAGGTATGGTGGTGAGATAGTGATCGAATGGGTATGGAAAATGTGTAAACTAAAATGGGAGAAGGGGAGTGCACCTGATGACTGGAAGACAGGCATAATAGTCTCCCTGTACAAGGGTAAAAGGGAAAATGGGAATATATCTTCTAAGCGTAGTAGGGAAGGTGTACAGTAGGGCAGTGATAGAGAGTCAGAGCGAGAACGGAGAAATGATAGGTGACGAGCAGTGCGGGTTTAGGAAGGGAAGAGGATGTGTAGATCAAATTTTTGCCCTGAAATGTGTTGTGGAGAAATATCTGGAGAAGCAACAAAAGTTGCATGTTGCCGATATGGAGAAGGCCTATGAAAGAGTGGATACAGAAGGTAGCCTACGTGGAAAGTACTGTACTGAGAACATACAGAGTAGATGGCAAATTGCTGAAAGCAGTGAAGAGCATGTATGAGGGTGCAAAGGCATCAGTACGTGTGAAGAATAAGCAGAGAGAGTTCTTTGATCTGAATGTTGGGTTGAAACGGGTGTGTGATGTCCCCATGCTTGTTTAATGTATATATGGATGGAGTCATGAAAGAAATACAAGGAAGAGCAGTAGATGTTGGTGTACCACTGATAAGGGAGGGAAACGAGTGGAAGCTACCTGTACTGCTGTTTGCCAATGATATAGCTCTGATTAGCGATAGTGAAGGTGAAGATAGCAAGGTTATGGTCTTTGAAAGGGGTTCAGCCACAGAGTGTGAGGTGAGGTTGAACAGTCAGGCTATGGAGAATGTCAGCTTATTTAAGTATCTGGGCAGTGTGTTGAGTAAAGATGGGAGAATGAATGAAGAAGTGCGGGAGAGGGTGCAACAGGGGAAGAGGGTTGTAGGAACGCTGAAAGTAGTAACAAGAAATTTGGGTGGTCAGCATGGAAGTAAAGAAGTCTTTGTACGTCAGTGCGGTAATCCCGACATTGACTTACGGAAGCGAAGCATGGACGTTGGTGGAAAGACTCAGACCAAAAGTGAGAGGGGTGGAAATGAGTTACTTAACCTCTGAAGTGCGCATGGGGGGTATGAGACACCACACTCCTGTGCTGACGTATTTGAGCTGTTCCCATCACTAACATCGTTATTTTACCATAAATAGCATTAATACTTATCCATATGCGCCTATTATAGGTTGATTATAAAGGTATTAATCTGTTACAACAATAAAACAAGTGGAAACAGCGTTTGGATGGTCAAAATCGGCGATACAGGCCGGGAGTTACATAATGTATGGCTGAGGCAACCTCACTTCCCACCACTTTTCTCCACCTCTGGAGAGACTGTCGATCGATACTCTCTCTCTCTCTCTTGCACTCGCTTGCTAACAGTGATGACAATGCCCTGCTTGCAACTCGCTAATGTTAGCACGAAAATATACCACAGAATAAGGGAATAACAGGGAAAATAGGTGATAACTGAAGGAGGGGAGGTGGAGGAGTGATATTTGGCATGGCCCAGGGGCAATAAAAAAAAAAAAATTGGGGTTTTAAATGGATTTTTTTTTCCCTGACTCTTAAGAGTCTTCCCGTAGTCCGCCGGGGGAACTCTTAAGAGTCTTCCCGCAGTTCCCGGGTTAAGAAGTGTGTGCAGAGTTACATGGAGGGATAGACAGACAAATGAGGAAGAAGGCAGCGGTGTGGTGTGGATGTAGATGTGCTGGAAAGTGTGAAAAGGAACACCTTGGGACGGTTCGGGCATATGGACTGTATGGGAAGCGAGAGAATGACTAAGAGAGTGTACGAGAGCGAGGTGGAAGGACAGAGAGGGAGAGGTAGACCGAAAGAGAGGTGGAAGAGGAGTGAATATGAGTGAAGGCGGTGCTGGATGGGAGGAGGGGCGTCGACTGACTGGGGACAGCGATTCATTGGGGCGTTTCGTTCGTGTATGCATATGTCTAAGTAAATGTAGCATGCATCATTGAGGTGAGCACAGAGGCTGCTACTATTGCAAGAATAAAATGTGGGGCAGGTTCAATGAACTGAATTGCCAATTCTAACTTAAAAACTTCCTCTTCCCTTGAATAGAAAGGTGTACCGTACACCTCTTGTGTTAAAAGTGCAATGACCTACAGTAAGACTCTGAAACATGTCCAGTTAAAGTAAATTAGCCTACTGTATACCAATATCAACAAAACTATACAGTATGTACCAGTAATGAGAAGAGAATGAAGAGCCGAATAGTAAGCTATTAAGATTATCAATGATGAAATGCGTACAAGCAAGTGTGGAGGGTTTAGGCACGTGGGGAAAATGGACGAACTAAGCTAGGTGAAATGATGCTTGAATATGGAGGTACGGTAGCTAGACTAAAAATAAAATATGTGGGATCAGACAACATGCTCTGATTTTTGTTTAAGAAAAACCTGACAAGTGATGCAGCTCAGAAAAGTTGTAAGGAAGGCTGTCTGTAGGACCTAAGACAGGAACCACACTTTTGCGTAGGGCATTTGATCTTGAAAGTTTATTTACCTGCATGTGGGTAAGATTTTACGGTGTGACAGTTACAAGCCCCATCGATGTTTGTGTAGCCTATAGGTATGTTATATAATAGTCTTCAGTCCTATATATGTCCTTCCCTTCGCAAATATATTATAAGGGAGATATAGGGTAAAACACAGAGTCTTGTCTGCATAATGACAAGTCCCGTGTTACGGGATTTCTGCTTTATAGATTTTTTTTTTTCCCTCTTACCTTACTCGGGGGACCTTACAGTTGCGCGATCCAGTGCTGCTTTGGTAATTGCGTACATTTTATTTTCCCTCCCCTATAACATTTTTAGAGTCCCCACTGCACAAAGCCACTGTCACTTTGTTTATGTTCTCTCTGCCGGATTACACTTTTCCCGCTATCCACGTATTACTTTTAGGTTAGGTTAGGTTAGGTTAGGTTAGGTTTCTTAGTTAGGTTCATGACAAGGGATCAGCTGGTAGGTATGGGATAAACTAGGGACACATACTAGCTGGTAGGTAAGGGTTATTCTTGTATCCATCGTTCTAGGTTAGGTTACTGTGTTTTTTTACTTCAAAAAATCGCTAAACCCGAGCCAAGTTTTGGCAAATGTTGGCTCGGGTTTTCAAATTTTGGAGTTTAATGGACATGAAAACTCGAGCCAACTTTCAATTTCAATTACTGAGTTTTTTTACTTTGAAAAATGCCCCCTATTTTTCCCCTTTTACCCCGCAATTTCCCTGATCTTCATAGCCCTCCCCACTAGTGGGGGCCGTGTTTTTAGATTAAAATTAAAATGCAAAACTTGCAAACTAAACAAACCAAAATTGGGACAAGGACAATATAAAGTCAAATTAAATTATCAAAATCGCTATGTGGAAACAACGTTTACTAAAATGAAAATTATTAAATAAAAGAACACAATTGTTGGATAATGGGTAAATACTCATTTGCGACAGTCCTTGGTATAAAACAACACTGTAGCCTATATCAAAGAAAAAATGCAAAAAAACAAAAAACACATGCTAAAACTCGTGACTGTCACACCGTATCAATTTACCTGCATGTGTATTAATACCGTGACCAACTTGACAGACCACATTTCTGAGAAGTACCGTAGGTAATTTCACTTCTAATACTGTACATGCAGAGTACCGATACATATTTCCCTGATTTATATTGGCAGCAGTTCTTGGGGTTTTATTAGGAAATTCCTTAAATTAATAGTACCGGTACTGTACTAACCTGGTTCAATGTTTGGGTTCCTGCATAAATTGGCTTCTGGATGGAGGTCTGCACAGCAACATCTATTGGCTCACACACAACTGAAGTATCCTGAGAAATGCAGGAATAGGCGTAGTCTGGGCCTGGCAGTCTCGACTGCTGCTGCAATATATATACTGATTATTAAGCCATTTGTTTTATTGACACTGTGCCCCCCCCCACCCAAAAAAAAAATGTATACTGGTAGGCCTACAGTATGTATACTGTACTGTAATAACAAAGGCAAGAATGTTAAGTGCGGGCGTACCGCCGGCCTTGTTTACACTAGCCTACGCGTAGTGGCGTCGGACCGTTCCCGTCTATTTTGACTGCCTTTGGATATAAAAATACATTAGCCTAACCAAACAACCTAACCTAACCTAACCTAGTACAGTATTCATGTAGTAATGACAGGGGGCAAATAGCAAAAAATATAGCGTCCGAGCGTCGAAATAGCCTAGACGGGAACGTAACTGCGAGCCCACAACATGACGACCGTACGCCCGATCACTACATCCATCCCATAACAAATACACATATTAAAATAATATAAAATTAGGCCTACACAACATTCCTAACCTAATTAATCTTTCCTGAATATATTGTGAGATTGTTGCACATACCGGCTAACTTGGCTCCTTTATTGATTGGAAATGAGCTCAACCTTTCACTAGGCCTACACTCATAGCCTAGGCCTAGCCTATAGGCCTATGGACATTTTTCGATAATTATAGGGAATAGACTCGCAGCCTTATTATACATAATTTATTAGGGACAATGTAGGTCTATGGAATCCTTATACTGTAGCCTACTCATGTATAATCCACTGTGGGAGAATAATTTTGATCACATTTAAAAAACCTGATAGGCCTATTAACCCTTAACCTAACAAGTGCGCATGGGGGTAATTAGACACCTCTCCCTGTGCGCATGTATTTGAGGTGTTTCCGTCACTAAAATATTCATTGTACCATTAATAGCATTAATACTTATTCATACGCACCTATTATGGGTTGATTATAAAGGTATTAACCTGAAACAACAATAAAACGAGTGAAAACAGCGTTTGGATGGTCAAAATCGGAGATATAGCCCACGAGTTGTATAATGTATGGGTGAGGCAAGCTGCTTTCCCGCCAATTTCCCCCAAGGCCACTGAGACACAGTCGATCGATACTCTCTCTCTCTCTCTTGCACTCGCTTGCCATCAGTGATGACAACGCCCTGCTTGCAACTCGCTAATGTTAGCACGAAAATATACCTCAGAATAAGGGAATAACAGGGAAAATAGGTGATAACTGAAGGAGAGGAGGAAAGTGGGGAAGGAGGGGAGGTAGAGGACTGAGATTTTGCATGGCCCAGGGGCCAAAAAAAAAAATAATAAAAAAAAAAAAAAAATTCGATGTCAAAAGTTGATTTTTTTTCTTTCTGACTCTTAAGAGTCTTCCTGCAGTCCGCCGGGGGAACTCTTAACCTCTGAAGTGCGCATGGGGGTAATTAGACACCTCTCCCTGTGCGCATGTATTTGAGGTGTTTCCGTCACTAAAATATTCATTGTACCATTAATAGCATTAATACTTATCCATATGCGCCTATTATGGGTTGATTATAAAGGTATTAACCTGAAACAACAATAAAACGAGTGAAAACAGCGTTTGGATGGTCAAAATCGGAGATATAGCCCGCGAGTTGTATAATGTATGGGTGAGGCAAGCTGCTTTCCCGCCAATTTCCCCCAAGGCCACTGAGACACAGTCGATCGATACTCTCTCTCTCTCTCTTGCATTCGCTTGCTATCAGTGATGACCACACAGCCCGTAGCCTAGTAGGTAGAGCTCTCGTCTCACACACGAGGGGTCGGGGGTTCAATCCCAGACCGGGCGGAGACAAATTGGGCTTGTCTCCTTTCATGTGTTAGCCTCAGTTCACCTAGCTGTAAATAGGTACCTGGAATAAGTGGACGACGTTGTGACGTCCCATCTGGGGTTGGCAAAAATGGTACAAGGCGAGATGGGTATCATATGGTTCACCTAAGCTGATGGCTACCTAAGCCTTCGGGCGAGACGGTACCATCTATAGTGAGAATGGTACCATACAGATCCACCCTAAGCCTTCGTTTCCGATGTCGCCAATTGGCTAAATACAGACTACACACACATCCACAGCCATTCCAACAGTACATAAAACACTTAACATGCATTTCACGCAATACATTCCCAGTTAAGGAGGCGCGATAATAATGAGCTTAGCTCGCATTGCGTGGATTCCCCTTGACGAACAAGTAACTGAGAGTAACACCCTCCAACCGGATTTCTAATGTTAGCACGAAAATATACCTCAGAATAAGGGAATAACAGGGAAAATAGGTGATAACTGAAGGAGAGGAGGAAAGTGGGGAAGGAGGGGAGGTAGAGGACTGAGATTTTGCATGGCCCAGGGGCCAAAAAAAAAATAAAAAAAATAAAATAAAATAAATAAATAAATAAAAATTCGATGTCAAAAGTTGATTTTTTTTTTCACTCACTCTTAAGAGTCTCCCCGCAGTCCGCCGGGGGAACTCTTAAGCGTCTCCCCGTAGTTCCCGGGTTAAGAGTCTCCCCTCAGTTCCCGGGTTAAAGAGCGGCGCTCGACTTAAGTCGTGCACCAATTTGCAGCAAGTTAGGAGCATTATTAAGGCTTTTAAAGGGTTAAAATAGAGTGCAAATGGCCGGGAGAGCAGCGGGCCAGACAGCCGACTTCCAGGGCTTACCGCCGCCCATTAACTCATGTTCCCTGTGTTCTCGAGAGGCCGGCAGTGTAGCCAGTAGTGAGCATAGCTGGGAAAAATATACCGATATATGCTAAACTTCCATGTTCGTGGCACCACTGCAAGAGAACCACGAGTGCTACGTAGCTCGTTCTGGTCTCATTTTGAAGCTTTTAGTGCCTAGTTTTTTGCTAAATAATTTTGTTTTTATGCAGATGCTTGATTTATCATGCAGGAGGGCCTGAATATGCCCAAATGAGCCCAAAACACCCCGCTAGACAAGGGTTAATAGAAAAAAATGCCCATTCTAATCAATCTCGGAGCTCTTTCGGACATCCTCACTATTTACAAACGCCTTCTTTATGCAGTATATTTAGCCCCTGCTGGCAACATAGATGACGATTTTAATCATTCCTATATTAACCTCTGAACTGCGCATGGGGGTAATTAGAAACGTCTGCCTGTGCTGACGTATTTGAGCTGTTTCCATCACTAAAATATTAATTTTACCATAAATAGCATTAATACTTATCCATATGCGCCTATTATAGGTTGATTATAAAGGTATTAACCTGTTACAACAATAAAACGAGTGAAAACAGCGTTTGGATGGTCAAAATCGGCGATACAGGCCGCGAGTTACATAATGTATGGGTGAGGCAACCTCCTTTCCCGCCAACTTCCCCCAAGGCCACTGAGACACTGTCGATCGATACTCTCTCTCTTGCACTCGCTTGCTAACATTGATGACAATGCCCTGCTTGCAACTCGCTAATGTTAGCACGAAAATATACCTCAGAATAAGGGAATAACAGGGAAAATAGGTGATAACTGAAGGAGGGAATGAAAGTGGGGAAGGAGGGGAGGTAGAGGAGTGATATTTTGCATGGCCCAGGGGCAAAAAATAAAAAAAAAAATAAAAAAATCCAAGGTTTAAAAAAAAAAAAAAAATTCTCTGACTCTTAACCCGTTGAGACCCAGCGTCGCACGTGTTGCGTCGGCAGTCTTTGATCACCAACTCCCAGCGACGCATCACGTGCGTCCGACATATAAAAAACACTTACGTGGCTCGTAAGGTAGGAAATGGCGGGAGAATAGGAGGGGGCGGTACCGTAGTGTGTGGGGGAGCCGGGCCAGTAGGTGTGAGCGGGCCGAGACAGCCGCGCGGCTGGTGGTGGTGGGCTTAGTGGGGATAGTTTACACCCCTAGTTTACCGCCACTTTGAACCTTCATTACTCCGGTCGTATGGGAGCTAGAGGCTTGAGATTTATGTGAGATACTCCTTAGGATGTATGCCGTACAATGCCATACTCAGTTTTTACCCTAGTGCTCCCGGGCGGGTGATCATGCGGGGGAGACGAACTATTGAAACACCCCCCCCCCCCAAATGACCGAAATGATTTTTTTTTATTTGTGTGTTCATTTCTCACCATTCTCTTCCATTTTGGCTCAACAAATTTTGTTGAAGCTCCCCCCCACCAACCACCCACCGGCCCCCCCCCCCAAAAAAAAATGTCAGAGGTGATTTTTTTTTTGTTTTTTTTTCATTTCTCATCCTTGTCTTCCATTTTAGCAAACAAAAAAAAATAAGTGAAAATGGCTTGGGACTGGGGTGAACAAAATATTATAACTAGCCGGGGCTCAACGGGTTAAGAGTCTTCCCGCAGTGCGCCGGGGGAACTCTTAAGTCTTCCCGCAGCTCCCGGGTTAATAAATCTCATGTTAAAAAAATAGTCAACTTTGGGAAGACATTAGCCTAACCCAAAAACCTTACCTAACTTATCCTAGTATTATGGGTGGGGGCTGCCGCCCGCACACCCACGCTGGTTGGGTTAGGCTAGACTTTTTTTTTTTTTTTTTTTTTTTAATGTTCTAGGCTAGGCCTAGCCTATGGTAGCATTCAAGGAGACTACTGCAGGACTCTTCTTCTTCTTACCTCTGACCAGGTATAGGCTATCCTAGTGTTTACTAGCCTATACCCCTTGAAAGGACATGCCTAACCTAACAACCTTACCTAACCTATCCTAGTATTATAGGTGCTAAGGTGGGGTCTGCCGCCTGCCGCCCCCACACCCCCGCTTTGACTTAGATTTTTGGTGTATTTGTCTGTGAAGTGGGTATTTTTCAATTTGTTAACGAAAATCCTCCATGCGGACTACAGTATAGCCTATGGAGAAAAATATGGCGAATCTAGCCTATTGGTGCCTAGGCCTATTTTCACTAATAAATTGTTTCTCATAACGTCGCACTAGTGTCCTTGAATATTATCTTAATGACATATATAGCAATGATGTATAGGCCTATGCTCTACCGAACCTATTAGGCCTAAAAAGATCGATGGGCTAACTGTCGGTCCAAAACATCAGTACAGGTATAGCCTAACCCTGTTTGTGGCTGCGCACGTGGAGTTTGTTGTTGTGGGGATGTGGGACAGGATTTTTTTTTGTGTTAGGCTATTAAAGGGCCTTCGGGTGGATGCCACCTGCTTGGCCCTACAAGACTAGCGGCTAGGATAAATCTACAGTTATACTACCCCTATTTTGTCGCTATTCTGTTGGTACTAATGGGTTAATATTATTAGTAGGCCTAGTAGACTTAGTATGCTTTGATGATGCGCGGAAATGTATATTTGACTTGTAATAAATACATTGAAGTATTACAAACCTTCGCGAACCCATAAACAGGGAACGTGAGCTGAGTTTAGACCGTTGCGCACCCATACACAGGGAACGTGAGCTGGGTTTAGACCGGTCGCGAGACAGGTTAATTTTCGGTTAGGTTAGGTTAGGCTAATAATAAAAATAATAAAATGCGACGGTCCTCGGTATTAAACAACACTGTATATCAAATAAAAAATAAAAAACAACAAATTACCTGAAAAACTCGTAGGGCCTATCTGGTTGATGATAATTGTTTATCAAAATAAGTTTTTTTCCAGTTTCCGCTTCTGCTGAACCATCCAAAAACACGCTAAAAGGCGTGTTTTGAAGGGGGGAGGTGGTGGAGGGTAGTGGGGGAGGGGTAGTATAACTGTAGATTTACCGCGGCTAGTATAGCCAGTCAGTGGGACCTTAAACTAAGGGTAGCATTCAAGGAGACTACTGCAGGACTCTTCTTCTTCTTCTTACCTCTGACAGGGTATAGGCTATCCTAGTGTTTACTACCCTATACCCCTTTGAAAGGACATTAGCCTAACCTAACCACCTTACCTAACCTAACCTAGTATTATAGGTGGGGGCTGCCGCCCCCACACCCCCGCTTTGACTTAGATTGTTGGGGTATTTTTCAATTTGTTGATAGGCTAACGAAAATCCTCCATGCAGACTAGGCTAGCCTAAATGGAGAAAAATATGGCGAATCTATTGGTGCCTATTTTCCCTAATAAATTGTTTCTCATAACGTCGCACTAGTGTCCTTGAATATTATCAAACTAAGTTGTTGTTGTTACTATTAAAGGGCCTTCGGGTGGATGCCACCTGCTTGGCCCTATCAAACTAAGTCTGCAACATGTGTCGCCAAGAGGAAGACACATAAGGCACGGGAGAGGCGGAGAGCAGATAACACACATCCGCATCTTGGACACCGCGGCCCAACAATAGCCCTAAGCTGAACCCCTGAGACAACAAACGGCGAACCGAGTCCCTAAGTTTGACCCTTTAACTATAAAACCGCGGACACTCATCCACCAGATGTTCAGGGGTTTCTGGCTGTCCAGCGACAGTCCGGGGACCTTCTTCTTCTTCTTCTTTTTGTGGAGTTGCTGTCCCTTTTTCAAGCCAGCTCACCTATGCACCGGTGACTTCTCCAGAAACAGCTAGAGCTAGATTAAGAATTAGTTTAGAAAATATGTAGTCGTAGAAAGGATAGTTAAAGAAAAAGACTTGAAGTATATAGCTTAAGCAGAACTCGCCTCTCCCTATTTTACCCCCTCCTCCACCCCCCAATATCTTGTTCTCTCCTTACCTTAATTTAACTTTTCCCCTCTCTACTATTTAATCTCATTTATCTTCCTCCCCCGCTCCTTCTTCTCCCTCACCCTATTCTATCCTATTCCTTTTCTCTTCTGCCACACCTGCTCCAGGAATCTTTTCACTACCTTCATTTTTTTCCCCATCTACCCCCTCTTCTGTCCCGAGACCTAACACAAATTTTACACCCTCATCCTCCTACTCTTTCTGTTTTTCCCATTCCCTCTCCCCTACCTCCTGTTTCAACTCATTTTCCAACCCATCTCTCTCCTCTGCATACCCCTGGCACTCTGTCACTATATGTTCTATTGTCTCCTCCACTCTCCTCCCTCCCACCTCACACTGCAGACACTCTTTCACCCCCCCATTCCACCTCCATGTTCTCCTATTTGTCTCTAATGCTCCTGCCCTAGCCTTAAACAGTAGTTCAGCTCCCCAACTTCCGTCATAGAACTCCTCTTTTCTCGGTCTCCCCTTGCTTCTATATCTTATCAGTGTACTTTTCTTCTCCATATTTCTCTTCCATTCCTGTCTTCCTACTTCCTTCACTCTCGTTCCTATCTCTTTCTCTAGTCTCCTTCCCTGACCTAGTCCTGCATTACTCCCTACATCTCTCCCACCCTTCTTTGTTTCACTCCTATTGTTTTCAGTTTTCTCTTACACTCTTTTGCCCATCTACTCTTCCCCTCCCCCCATTCATTCACTCTCCTTGGCCACCTATTTTCCTCCATCTCCTCCAACCTACTCTTGTACCTCAACTTTGCCTTCGCCACTCTCTCCTCAAACGTACTCCATCCCATCTCCCCTCTCACTGCTTCATTTGCTGTCCACCTTCTTGCTCCTAACCCTATTCTTCCTATTTTATTTTGTCCCGTCTCCAGTCTATTTATTTCTCCCCCTGTACTCCCTCTCACATCCATCCCGTACATTATTCTCGGCACTTCAAAGTCCTTCCACACCTCTCTTACTATTTTATATTTATTCACTCTGTTTTTTGTCACATTCCACAGTTTCCCACTACACTGCTCCACCTTCATGATTTTCTCATTCATTGTCCTTTGTCACCCTTCCCTCCCTATCCATACCCCTAAATACTTCACTTCCTCCCTTGTTTCTATTCTTTCCCCTCCTTCTTCTTCTTCTTATTGTTTAAATGTGCAGTTTGCTTGGAGGGTTGTCTCCAGATTACTGCACAGGTGTTTAGATGGGACAGAATAAGAATAGAAGGGGAAAATCATAGAATGAGGAATGAAAAACTACTAAAAATTAGTCACTGAAGCCCCCCAACCGCGTCAAGGAGAGTAGTATCAGGGGGGGACTTTCCCCTCCAAGTAGCAACTGATCCGTCTGAGCGTCACTAATAAACCCTAGCGAGGAAGGTTTTGTCAGGACTGCCTTTAAAGTCGTGGAATTCTCCCCAACTTTTTAAGGAAATTAATTGTGCATTGTATCACTCTCTGCCTTTTCTCTGGAGTCACGTCTATTGCTCCTAGTAGAACGGGGATGGTTATGTTTTTAATATTCATCCTGTTTAATGTGTCTTTAACCCTCTCCGACATATGACGCAATTTTGAGCCTATTAGGGATACTTTAAAGCCTTTATTACCATCAGGGTTTTTTACAAACCTTTATTTTAGTTACTTCAACCTCTGCAGTTGTCTTTGAGTTAGATGTGGGCAGAAAACTAATTTTGGAGAGGTAATTATAAGAGTGAGAGAACTCTATTTCTTATTGCTAATCTGGCAACCTCTGCGTCATATATGTCTGAAGGGGTTAAGATTGTTCTCATTGAGTGAAATCGTGGGCAATGCAGGAGAAAATTAGTGATGGTGTCTTCGGTGTTTCTGCACCAAGGGCAGTATGGATCCGGGGCCAATTTCAATCTGTGGAGATGTTTGGGTAATTGTTTAGTGTATGGCCTCCTCCTAAAGAAAATTGATTTTTGAGCACAGACTAAACCAAAAGTTCACTACTGTATTTACATAGCTGGTCATTAACCTAACCTAACCTAAGCTAACCTGGGCATCCTGGGGGCTGCCGCCCCCAGACCCCCGCTGGTCTTGGGTTGAAAAGTGATAAAAAACACATATCTCTTACCTCATTATTCAAAGTTTTGTATTTGGTTTAATATGCACTTCCCAGGTCATTTTAACAGTTCTATTGCTTCTATATATCATATAATACACCATAGAATACGTTTTTAATAACTAGAAAAAGAGGCCTTCGATTAAACAATTACGGATGTTTGTTCAACCCGGAATAACCAATTCTGAGGCGCATTATTACGACATCAATGTTCCTAGTTTGGGATCGTGTCCATGGATGGGGTGATGAGTCGGTTCTGAAGAGGCCTAAGTGATTTTCCGGGAGGAGGTTGAAAGCTATGTGTCCCATTCTTGTATTGCTTTTGTTCTGCTCACTGCTGATAGTATGTGGATGTCATGGGGGAGGGGCTCAGTGGGAGCTAGCTGGTGTCCTAGTTTGGCTGCCTCGTCTACGATTGTGTTACCCTTAACCCTCGTCTAGCGGGGGGTTTTGGGCTATTTTGGGCATATTCAGGCCCTCCTGAATGATCAATCAAGTACCTGCATGAAAAGAAATGTATTCGGCAAAAAACTAGGCGCTACAAGCTGCAAAATGAGACCAGAACGAGCTACGTAGCACTCGTCGTTTTGATGCAGTGGTACCACCAACATGGGAGTTTAGCGTATAGCGGCATATTTTTTCCAGCTACACTCACTACTGGCTACACTGCCGGCCTCTCGAGAACAGAGGGAGCGTGAGTCAGTGGGCGGCGGTAAGCCCTGGGTGTCGGCCGTGTGGCCTGCTGCTCTCCCGGCCATTTGCACTCGATTTTAACCCTTTAGAAGCCTTAATAATGCTCCTAACTTGCTGCTTTTTAGATACGGACTTAAGTCGGGCCCTGCTCTTTAAGTGTTAATGCCAACATGTGAGGGGATCCATTGTAGTTTGATATTTCTGGGCGAGTTAAGTGTCGTGATGAGAATATGTTGTATGTTTTGGACTATGTTTCTATGCGATTCGGGATTGGGCAAGAGGAGTAGATGGAGTGAAGATTGGGATTCTGTGTATATTACTATATTCTGTAGTGGGAGATGTGATTGGCAAAACTGGAGTGCTTTTTGGATTGCAAAAAGTTCTGAGGTGATGTTAGAATGGGTGGCAGCGAGTTTCCGTGACTGGCAGATACTTAACTCTTCATAATAGACGGCTGCTGCAGCTGATGGGGGGGGATGGGATGTATGAGCCGTCTGTAAAGATTGGGGAGTGGTTTGTGAATTTAGTGTGGTGTAGTTCGTTGAATAGGTGTTTGGCTTTGGCTGAGTCCTGTGATTTATTGAAGGACGGATGTAGAGTTGTGAAGATCATGTTGGTTAGGGTTATCCACGGGGGGACTGGTGGAACTGGTGCTGTGGGTGCTGAGTGGATTGTGGTGCCTGTCAGTCTTTGTAATGTGTGAGCAGAGCGAGAGATGAAGGATGTTCGATATCCTTGCCTGTTTATGGGTCTGTTTGTTAATTCTCTGGTGGCAGGCAATTGTAGGGGATGGTTTTCTGGTAGCTGGCAAGCTTTCAATAGCCATTTGCTGTCTGTCAATTGTCTGGTACGATTAAGTGGCAGTAAACCTGCTTCGGCCTGGAGGGAGACTATTGGCGATGAACAGAATGCTCCCAGCGCTATTCGAAGGGCTGAGTTTTGGATTGTGTTGAGCTTGTCTAGGTGTGTTGGGGCGGCTGAACCATATACAGGGCTGCCATATTGTACTTTGCTCTGGATGGTCCGGGCACCATGTCATGCGGAGTCGGAACAGGTGTGGATTTTTTGTTTTGGTGTATCATACCGTTCATACGTCCAGCAGCAAAGAGAGATGAGTTGCCGATTCGTGTTCTCATCTATTTTCAGGGTTTGCTTACCTTGAGTGATTGCTTAACTACTGTCAGTAGCTTATTATACTGTTAATAATTCTACTAAAACATGTGCTTATTATATATAATATTAATATTTATATAAGGATTTGGTGTATAGCATAAACAAAACAAAAACATTTGTCATGTGTATAGCCTAATGTTTTTAGGGTAAAAGTTGATACATATAGGTTATATTAATTGTGTGCATAAATAGATATACAGTATTACTAAACAAAAAACACACCATCATTTATGAATGGAGTAGCCTACATGTCTTTTAACTCAACAATGACGAGCATCCTCTAAAAAGGTTTTGCTGGTGGACGGCGAGACTGCGAGCGTTCTCTTTTGAACTGAGGCATAACAAAAAAATCAAAACAAAGGAATATGTGTCTTCTTCTTGTTGATGATTGAGGGTAGTGAAGCGGTGAAGCTTAATTATGTTACCCTCCCCAGGTGGAAAGGTACTCAGGGATTGGTTAAAACCGCACAGCGGCCTCCCAGGAAGAAGGCTCAAACGTCAGGGACCCAGGAGGGGCTGCAGAAGGGCAACAACACTCCCAGCACTCGAGGATGGAAGGGAAATTAAAGCGATGAACGATGGCACCCGGCAGGAAGAATTCACGTGGTGAAGTGAAGAAGCGAGGACGGAGGGGCCAACACTAACCCCAGAAGCTGAAGGCGGCCCCGGCACCAACGGAAAGGTGGGGCCTACTAGGGAATCCCAAAGAAAGCCGAGGATTTGCCGTCCCTCCAGCGGGCAAGCCATGTGTCAGATCCAGGGAAGCGCCGGCCTCCACCAATCAGAAAGGAATCAAGAAGGAGCAGAGTGTAGTCGGCAGAGTCTGATGATCAGAGGATGATGAAGGCAGAGCAGGGTAGCATAGTGGAAGGGGATGAAAGGGAGAGGCCGCTGAACCACCGACGCGGCAGACAATCACCGGGTCCGACTGAAGTTCCCCCAAATAAAGCCGTAGTTTGTGCCTGGCACCGGGGACGTCCGACCGTGACCGCGATCCAGCAGAAAAAAAAACTCAAGCAATATGTGATTAGGCAAGATAATACCCCTCCATAACTCCTATCACTCCTCCACATGTCTACCCCCCCCCCCTTTTTTTTTTGGTTCAATACTTTCAGGTGTCTCTCCCTCCGATTTATTTATTTTTCTCTCCATCGGTGATTTTGCTGATTTTGTTACGATTTTAAGTTCTGCAGCCCGTTTGTTGTATGGTTTGATTTTCCATCTATTTTCCACCTCTATTCTGAAGATTCTTAGTTTCTTGTGATTTTCATGCATGCGATTCATTTTTGTTCTCTTGCGCTGCTTGCACTTCTGTAGGCCTACGCAAATATTAGGCCTAAATGTGGCAGAAATTTGGTTGTGGTCTGACAGGTCAAATTTGTTTTTTCATTCATCTATTGACATGCATATAAACTTATAGAATGGCTGGTTTACTAGCATTAATTCAATTGCATGCATATAAACTTATAGAATGGCTGGTTTACTAGCATTAAGTCAATTGCACTCTTTTGCTCACCTCTTGCCCAAGTAATTTCTCTTTGGCATCTCATCTCCATTTAGAATGATTATAAACTATAGGCTAAATTTATCTGCCCAGTCTAGTATTCTATTTCCATTTGTTTCTTGGGGCCTATAAATCCCAGGTGTCCATTAACCCGGGAACGGTGAGGGGGGAGTAATGAACTAGCTCCCCATGGGCGAGCATAATATGGGCTCCATTCAGGCCTATAATCGTCATTTTACGATAAATATCGTTATTACCTATTCATATGAGCCTATTTTACCTTCACTATGAAGATAGTAACCTGTAACAACAATCAAACCAGTGAAAATATCATTTTTTTTCTGGTCAAAATCGCGAATATAGATGAACCAGCCCATTCATGAATTTTGGAGAAAATTGAGGCAACCCCTCCCTCCACGAGGCCTCAAGCCACACTGAGCCTACTCATACACACACTCGCTTGTTTAACACACCTGCTAGGCACGTGAGCACATCCCCCACAGAGTTTGCTAATGTTAGCACAAAAATATACCAACAAATTAGGGGATAACAGGGAAAATAGGTGATAATTGAAGGGGGAGGGGAAAGGGAGGAAGGAGGGGATGTGGTTGTGGAGGAGTGATATGAGGTATAGGGAAAAAAAAAAAAAAAATGTTTAGTGCTGTTTAAATGGTATTTTTAGGCCTCCCTCTTAAGAGCTTTGCCGCCGTCGCCCAGTAAAACCTCTTAAGAGCTTTGCCGTCGTTTACGGGTTAAAATATCAGACTAATATAAACAGCTCTTTTTTGCGAGATATTTTAAAGATATTCTTTAGCTTAGTTAGTTTGCTTAATTTTCTATAGGTATATAATTTCTTTACTTCTAAGAACAATGTGCAATGTGATATTAAAGCAGTCGTATTTAGAACATTTTTCGTTATTAACCCTCTCCGACATATGATGCAATTTTGAGCCTATTGGGGATACTTTAAAGCCTTTGTTACCATCAGGGGTATTTAGAAACCTTTAGTTTAGTTACTTCAACCTCTGCAGTTGTCTTTGAGTTAGTTGTGGGCAGAAAACTAATTTTGGAGAGGTAATTATAAGAGTGAGAGAACTCTATTTCTTATTGCTAATCTGGCAATCTCTGCGTCATAAATGCGTGAAAGGGTTAATATACAACATAGTAATGTCCATTCACAGTGAAAATATTTAAGTTCAATCACAAAATTATTGCAACTATTAGCCTACAAAGTCAAACAATCTCAATAGCTATTACTTGGTACAATATTGTATACATTGTATACTGGGCGGGTGCCCGACCCCGAAAGGGGTTGAAATAGGGGAGCTATCCCCCCCGCCAAAGGCGGCTTTCTAGGGCCTTTCCTAGCTGATGCTGAGAGGATTGGGTTCTAGTCATGTGGTGATGGGCTGGTCTATCAGAGTGAGAACTGAGCGATCTCTGCCATACCCATAGCTTACTCTGACTGTTCCTTTAACTTATATATTTTCTAGATCTCAAGTGACGGCGTCTCTTCCGTGGATCTACCAAGATTGGAAGCCAAAGCGTCACATTTTTCCCTTGCCCCTCAACTTTCTCTTCATAATTGCTGAGGGGCACAGGGCCCTGGGTGGGGCTTTGGTTTCCCGGGCGTTTCCGCACCCTCCTCAGCTCCCCGCCATGGAGTGGCTTCGGTCACCCAGGCTTTATTGTGGTCGGCAGGGAGGGTTCTGTGGGGGCGCTCGGTTATGGCCTTGGAATTGCTCGGGGCCTTGGGGCTGTTCGGCCAGGCAGCTTGGGGAACAACAACAACATTGTATACTATGTAATAGCTAATGAATCATTATTGGTGAGAACTTAATATTGGTTGGTTTGTAAGGTCATATACTTCTATTATCATTGTAAAGTATGTCATCAATTTCAAAGTTAATATCAACAATTGGCCGTTTGATCGAGACTTCTTGACTGTTAATCCTCTCCGACATATGACGCAATTGTGAGCCTATTAGGGATACTTGAAAGCCTTTGTTACCATCAGGGTTTAGTTACTTCAACCTCTGCAGTTGTCTTTGAGTTAGCTGTGGGCAGAAAACTAATTTTGGAGAGGTAATTATAAAAGTGAGAGAACTCTATTTCTTATTGCTAATCTGGCAACCTCTGCGTCATATGTGTGTGAAAGGGTTAAGATGTCTTGAGTCTATCAAAGGCAAACATAATTAATATGTAACAACATTAACCTTTAGTTATAATCCATGTCAAGTAAAAGATCTGAATCGTGGTTAGTGTTTATTATCATAAATGCATGTACAATAGGTAAACTCCCAGGGGTTGCTAGACTACTCGGCCCACGGGACAGCTCGGCCAGGACAACTCGGCCAACGGCGAGACAGCTCGGCCCAGTAAAAACGAGACAGCTCGGCCCACGGCGAGACAGCTCGGCCCAGTAAAACCGTAAACCAGTAAAGTCCTACAACTGATCATTCAAATCCAGAAAGTACCGGTCTAGAAATGGCTAACAACAAATGATTCGGTAGGTCAATAATATCAATGAGAATACTAATGGATGACTTAGAGGATAAATGTTTCCTAGAACGATTAAATAAAAAAGGGACATATACTGTAGGTAGGATCAGGAATGAAAATATATGATTGTCTTCTATCATCATCATGTTAACCCCTTGAGGATCATGACGCACTTTACAGTGTATTTTGTCTATTATGAGGTAATTTTATTTAGATTAGTAAGGTTATATGGAAGACAGACGGTTATTCTAGACAGTCTTCAGCATTTCAACACTTACAGATCCTTCCTAAGCTGTATGAGATCGTCTAATGACAGCCGGAATTAATAAAAAAGGCGACATAAACCTCAAGGGGTACCGTAATGTCACGTGTTAATGATCATTCCATATTTCGCTACTCTATTTGCAAGTAACTGATTTCTATAAAAATGGGAAATATGCTAATCACCATCGGCTGAAAATTAAAATGGTTGTGATTTTTCCTATTAATGGGCGTGTTTTAGTCTGATCGTCATTATATATATATATATAGGCCTATATATATATATATATTATAGGTTTGACTCCTGTAAGGAGATAAAGAAAACCTAATATTTAGTAGTGGCCCCGTAATCATTGACGAACATGCCTATTACATAAGGCATCCTCTTCAAACACTAATCCGCCGTAGTTTGAATTTACCGTGCAGAGCATTTAAAATCTGAGGAGCCTTCATCATGAGCGCACGCGACCTCACTCATGGCTTCAGTCATTATGAATTGGGTTCTCACTACGAAAAAACTTCGTAAAAAATAAAAACAAAAAGAAAATAAGAATAACTATCCAATAAGCTTTCCATCATATCGTGGATGTACTTGTGAGGATCTTTGACCAGACGCTGATTCAGGCGTCATTCTTCCTTCACTGACATATCAAGTAAACCAAAATCCTTAATACATCAACGAATGGGAAGGGGATGGTCGGGAGGGCCCCAGTCGTCAATGATTACGGGGCCACTACTAAATATTAGGTTTTCTTTATCTCCTTACAGGAGTCAAACCTATAATTTATTAGTGGCCCCTCCATCATTGACGAACATGCCTGATTTCTAAGACTGGAGGGGGACATTCGTAATCATATCATAACTCTAGAAAAGCAGATAATCAAACAACCTCATAGTATTCTTACTTTGAAAAATATATAAATACGGCGCAGCCCATATATATACAAAAAAGGGGTTCAAGCAGGTGCGTGCTTCAAAGAAGCCTGCTTGACAAAAAAGGGTAACTCTGGAGATTCTGTGAACAGATCTGTAGTTACAAAGGCACCCCACTCAACGAGTGGTGACAAAAATAACAAGTTATAAGTTTACATGTGCACATAATAAACCCCATAATATTCGTGGAAATAATTTGCAAAAGATCTCCACTGTTTAATACTAAATTGCTTTCACAGCTAAAACTACTATAACAACCCCGTTGTTTGTACTAACATTGTACTAGCACAATTTCTCGCAGAGAAAGTTTCATATCACATTATCCATAAATTGTATCACAGCTCTTACATTCCGGCGGGGTCTAGGGTGTCCTATGTTACACTGACTGCACCCCCCCCCCCTTTTTCCTTGAAAGTAAACAAAAGTGACTGAAGGGCCACCTAGACCCTCTGCCTTAAAGCTATACATGGTAAGGAAGGTTTGTCTAGAGCAACTGACACGTATCTAGTCAAAAACGTATGATTAGACGCCCACAACTGTGTGGACGAAAGATCTTCTACTGAAAAGTTCTTCAGGAAACGTAAAGAGGCTGCCCATTTGCGTAAATCATGGGCCCTACCCACAACGCCGGGATTACTCTCTTTAATGACTTCGACCAGAAGAGAAGCTAATCTCCGTTTCAGTAAGCGTTTACCCGTACTCGCTACCCACAAAGCACTTTGGGGGTTAGAGGAGCCACTCTCAAATATTTGGTTAGAGCTTGCACTGGCCATAGATATGGTGCACCTTTCCCCTTTTTAACGCCGGCACCGTGAACTCAGAAAACACGTGTGCACTGTGCTCAGTCTTGGCTACAAATCCCGGGGAAGGTGCAATGTGAATACATTCATTAAGTCTACCAAACCTAAGGCAATTAGGTGTGTTTCTCATCGCCGCCAGCTCAGACACTCTGTTCCCGGTGGCCAAAGCCAAAAGGAATACAGCCTTTTTTTAAAGAGTAATGCAAAATCTGCAGTATTTTGGTACAGACGAGAGTGAAGTAAAGACAATGCCTTGTCCAGAGACCCAGTAGGCATGAGCTGACGGGGAGGTGGGCGGAGTTTAAAACATGCCCTCATAAAACCTGTTTCCTCCGCTACCGGTATGGAGAGACCTGTAAGGTCTAAAAAGGGCACTCTAATCGCAGTTAAGTGATTTTTTAACGTTACCACAGATAAACGTTTCTGCTCAAACAGATAATATAAATAATTAAAAACTAATGCGACGATGCTTTGTCCAGAGACCATGTAGGCCTGAGCCGACGGGGAAGGTGGGCGGAGTTTAAAACCTGCCCACATAAATCACTTTCAGATAAATGTTTCTGCATGAACAGATAAAGTAAATAATAAACAACCCACGCCACCGGGGGCACAGTTCGTGTTGTTCGAAGAATCCGAGACGTAAAAGCTTGCCAATGCGATGGAAACTGTCGCTTTGTAGACTGGGTATATTGATTCGTGAATATCTTGGTCACGTCGCTACCAGATGGTGCTAGCCACTTGGCCTCCTGACTGTCCAAAATGAACAAGTCCGCGAGGTTTCTAGGTTGCCAACTGTGTTCTAAGTGGAACACCCGACCAGGAGTGACACTGGGTGCGGGCACCACGTGTTCAAATGCCGGTACCCCACTGCGCTGGCCACAGGGGCGCGATTAGCGAGACAACGCCTCGCTAATCCTGTAGTTTGTGGACTACGTGGCACATTAGAGACGTGTCTGGCGGCGGAAAATAGATAAATGGAAATCAACCTGTTCTCGTCCGTCATCAGAGCGTCAGGTTCGTCCGCCGGCGTTATCGGCCGGCGGGTGAGGTATGACTGTGAGTATCGCCATACACCTTGGCTGTGGCTGTCCCTCGCTTGCGAGCTCGGTATACTCCCTGAATGGGAGCCCTCGTCCGAGTCCCGTAAAGGTTTATGATAATTAAAAGCTCCCATAGCTCGTTAACACATTGAAAGTAGAGCTGGGGAGCAAAATCATAAAGTATACTAATTAAATTAATTTATATTTAAGTGTATTAAAATAAATTACTATAAATAAACATAATATTATTATAATATAATCATAGAAAATATATATGTTTATTATGATTCAGCTATTAAATTATTTCATTAACAAATAGAAATAAGATAGGGCTACCTGAGCTTAACAGCGTTGAACATACCGCAATGAGAGGTTCAAGTGCCGACACGACAGAGACTGGGGGAAAACTACCCCGCCCCCGTGAACTACCTGGTCACCTGGTGCAACACCGGTACTCCGCCCTGGAAAGAGAAATTTCCGGGGATTAATGCTCATAGGGTTACACCCAAAAAATGGTACAAAATATGTGCCTCAAAACCGCCGGTCAACGAACCGTAGCACTCCACCACTACTTTTCGTTGTCCCTTTAGTTTCATATAAAAGATTTCAGCATATCTTTACCCGTCCAGAAGATTTAAGCATATCTTCTGAACCCTCATAAAGATGAAGCATATCTTTATTAAAGATGAAGTCTTGCCAGTATCCCTTTACACTTGAAACACTAGTAAGATTCCGGCATCTTTTTATCCTATAAAAAGTCTAAGCCTATCTTAATCTCTAATCTGGCTTCTCCCAGAAGCCCTCATAGATCGCTGTCTTGAAGGCCGTGACACCCTATTGTATCAATCAATTGTTTGGCAAAATATCGCGAATTGCAAATCAGTTAATATAACCACCCAGAGGTACAACCGCCGGGTTTTATATGCAATGTCAAACCAATTGTACCTGCCCCAGACCTCTTTGTAAAAAGGTCGCCGGGAGGGAAAGACTAAACAAACAAACGGCATTGTTTCAATGGCTTATTAAGGATTTCAGCATATCTTTTACCTGTCCAAAAGAATTAAGCATAACTTCTTAATACTCATAAAGATGAAGCATATCTTTATTAAAGATGAAGTCTTTCAAGTATCCCTTTACACTTTCAATTGTTTGGCAAATTATCTTGAATCGCAAAACCGTTAATATAACCACTCAAAGGTACAACCGCCGGGTATTATATGCAATGTCAAACCAATTATACCTGCCCCAGACCTCTTTGTAAAAAGGTTGCCGGGAGGTAAAGACCAAACAAACAGACAGCAATGTTTCAATGGCTTTGAAAAGCAGAGAAAACTAAGTCCAACAGGTGTCAGCCTGATCACCTAGAAAACTGTGTGGAGCCCCCCTCGACGGGTATAACCCAGGAAGCCTGATCCCAGGCTCGATCATAGAAAACGCAGTTTCTGATGAGCCCTCAAGCGACCAAACTCGTCGGGGTAACTTACCTATTTTAGCCATCCTGACTAAAACTCGGTAAACAAAAACGGTGTCCTCGGAGCAACGAGAAAAACGCCGGAAAGGTAACCCACAATAAACTATACATGACAGGAGGGCGTAATGCATAAAGCAATGACTAACACAGGAGGCCTGATCCCAGGCTCGACCACAGAAAACGCAGTTTCTTATGAGCCCTCAAGCGACCAAACTCGTCGGGGTAACTTAACTATATTGAGCCATCCTGACTAAAACTAGGTAAACAAAAACGGTGTTCTCGGAGCAACGAGAAAAAACGCCGGAAAGGTAACCCACACCAAACGAGACATTTTAACACCTTTTATACAAAGGGTGTGTGCAAAAATAGGGATACCTGAACAGGAGGGTGTAATGCATAAAGCAAAAACAGGGGCAAAGGTAGCCATGACAGAGACTGGTGGGATACTAACTCCAGGGTCTGCATAGACCCGCCGGGGCCCAGCTCTGGAAAAAGTAAATTTCCAGGAATTAATGCTCATAAGGTTAACCCAAACATGTTCGCACACAAGTGTTAAATAACCCGCCGTGTAACGAGACGTAATACTCAACGACTACAGCCTGCTACGCGGTGGGGTTTCCTAAGTAAAAGATTTCAGAATACCTTAATTTGTCCAAAAGATTTATGAATACCCTCTTGACATAATATATAAAGACCAGCATGGTGTTTATAACTGAGTAAGTCTTTCCGTTGGTGTTTGTTTCAAGATTCAATTTTGGAAAAACCCCACCTAAAGAAGACGCCGGCCCCCGAATTATCTCGTAGATCAAAAACTGGGAAGCCTGACAAATATACGAGATCTAACTTCTCCCGAAGTATCGTTTTAGATCGCCGTATGATGAAGGCGGTGATACAAAACGTATCCCTCAATTGTCTGGTTAACTAACCGAATTGTAAATTCGTTATTCCCATTCCTCCAAGGAGCACCCGCCGGGTGAATATTAGTTGAAAAAACGTTAACCCCAATTGTGCCCTAAAGCGCCGTATGTTGAAGGAGGCGATACACAATGCCTCCCTCAATTGTCTGGTCAACTAAACTGAATTTTGCAAATTCGGACATCCCACCCTTCCAGGTTGCACCCGCCGGGTGATTTAAAGTTTTAAAAGTTAACCCCAATTGTTCCTAACCCCACTTCTTTGTAAAAGATCGCCGGGGAGGAAATACAAATATTGCAAATTGCAAATCAGTTAATATAACCACCCAAAGGTACAACCGCCGGGTTTGACATGCAATGTCAAACCAATTGTACCTGCCCCAGACCTCTTTGTAAAAAAGGTCGCCGGGAGGGAAAGACTAAACAAACAAACGGCATTGTTTCAATGGCCTATTAAAGATTTCAGCATATCTTTTACCTGTCCAAAAAGAATAAGCATAACTCCTTAATCCTCATAAAGATGAAGCATATCTTTAATAAAGATGAAGTCTTTCAAGTATCCCTTTACACTTGAAACACTAGTAAGATTCAGGCATCTTTTTATCCCATAAAAAGTCTAAGCCTATCTTAATCTCTAATCCGGCTTCTCCCAGAAGCCCTCATAGGTCGCCGTCTTGAAGGCCGTGATACCCTATTGTATCCATCAATTGTTTGGCAAATTATCTCGAATCGCAAATCCGTTAATATAACCACCCGCCGGGTTTGATATGCAATGTCAACCCAATGATACCTGCTCCAGACCTCTTTGTAAAAAGGTCGCCGGGAGGTAAAGACCAAACAAACAGACAGCATTGTTTCAATGGCTTTGAAAAGCAGAGAAAACCAAGTCCAACAGGTGTCAGCCTGATCACCTAGAAAACTGAGTGGAGCCCCCCTCGACGGGAATAACCCAGGAAGCCTGATCCCAGGCTCGACCTTAGAAAACGCAGTTTCTGATGAGCCCTGAAGCGACCAAACTCGTCGGGGTAACTTACCTATTTTAGCCATCCTGACTAAAACTCGGTAAACAAAAACGGTGTTCTCGGAGCAACGAGAAAAACGCCGGAAAGGTAACCCACACTAAACGATACATTACAGGAGGGCGTAATGCATAAAGTAATGAATAACACAGGAAGCCTGATCCCAGGCTCGACCACAGAAAACGCAGTTTCTTATGAGCCCTCAAGCGACCAAACTCGTCGGGGTAACTTACTTATTTTGAGCCATCCTGACTCAAACTCGGTAAACAAACACGGTGTTCTCGGAGCAACGAGAAAAAACGCCGGAAAGGTAACCCACACCAAACGAGACATTTTAACCCTTTTTAAACAAAGGGTGTGCGCAAAAATAGGGATACCTGAACAGGAGGGCGTAATGCATAAAGCAAAAACAGGGGCAAAGGTAGCCATGACAGAGACTGGTGGGATACTAACTCCAGGGTCTGCATAGACCCGCCGGGGCCCAGCTCTGGAAAAAAAGAAAATTTCCAGGAATTAATGCTCATAAGGTTAACCCAAACATGTACGCACACAAGTGTTCAAGAACCCGCCGGGTAACGAGACGTAATACTCAACGACTACAGCTCGCTACGCGGTGGGGTTTCCTAAGTAAAAGATTTCAGAATATCTTAATATGTCCAAAAGATTTACGAATACCCTCTGACATAATATATAAAGACCAGCATGGCGTTTATAACTGATTAAGTCTTTCCGGTGGTGTTTGTTTCAAGATGCAATTTTGGAAAAAAATAAAATAAAGAAGACGCCGGCCCCCGGATGATCTCGTAGATAAAAAACTGGGAAGCCTGACAAATATACGAGATCTAACTTCTCCCGAAGTCTCTTTTTAGATCGCCGTATGTCGAAGGCGGCGATACAAAACGTATCCCTCAATTGTCTGGTTAACTAACTGAATTGTAAATTCGTTATTCCCATCCTTCCAAGGAGCACCCGCCGGGTGTGAATAATAGTTTAAAAAACGTTAACCCCAATTGTGCCCTAAAGCGCCGTATGTTGAAGGAGGTGATACATAATGCATCCCTCAATTGTCTGGTCAACTAAACTGAATTTTGCAAATTCGGGCATCCCACCCTTCCAGGTTACACCCGCCGGGTGATTTAAAGTTTAAAAGTTAACACCAATTGTTCCTAACCCAACTTCTTTGTAAAAGATCGCCGGGGAGGAAATACAACAACAGCATAGTTTTATATCGGCTTTGCAAAACCGAAAAAACTACAAACACGTGTCCGTATGAACACTGTTAGATGGGTACTGCCAACCCGCCGGGAAACATAAGGAGCCTGCAACAGGCACCCCAGAGATGCAGTCCTGGGGAGCTACAGACACCCACTCGCCGGGGAAACAAGCCTGTTTTTAAAACCACGCGTGGCCAAAACTCGGCAACCAGCCAGGGTTATCAAGGTGAAACCGAGAAAAACCCGCCGGAAAAACCCACCCCGTTCAGATACCATCTGAACGCACCACCGGACCGAGGCGTAGCCAAAACACAACTAACGCCGGGCCCAACATAGTCCGTGGAATTAGCCAATACACAACTAACCCAGGACACATAAATAGTCCGTGGAAATAGCCAATACACAACTAAACCAGGACACACATGACACAGTAGTACATATTGAGAAAATAAATCAATAACACTTGTATATGTGGTAAAGCTACGAGAGGCTGGCTAGGCCTAGGCAGACGGATAACATTAACATGTCGGAATATAAACAAAAGCACTGAATTATATCACAACAGGAACCACCGCCAACACCCCACTGTAGCAAATACTTCCGGCACAGGGAAGAACTGACTCCGGACCCAGAAAAAACTTCACTAAGTGAAGAAAAATACGCTGGGAACGTCAGCAAAAATACGCTACCTCATCAGAAAGATAAAAGGAAGCAATAACGCGTAATGAAAGCCGCCTGCATCACAAAGCTAGCTAACTGTGAAAAAGTTCACCTGTCCACAACAGGACCACGAGGGTACATCCGAAATAGATGCCCCAAAATACACTGCACTGCGGGCAACCAGCCCAGGACACTCCTGCTACGCCTATCCTAACCTTACTCGATACATCCCGGAGTAAACAAATGAGAAAAAACTCACTAGGGACGCAGCAAATGCGGAACCAGCGGAGCGTGGAGAGACACGTCCGGGCCGGCTGATCGCAGAGCAGAGAAGGAAGAATGACGCCTGAATCAGCGTCTGGTCAAAGATCCTCACAAGTACATCCACGATATGATGGAAAGCTTATTGGATAGTTATTCTTATTTTCTTTTTGTTTTTATTTTTTACGAAGTTTTTTCGTAGTGAGAACCCAATTCATAATGACTGAAGCCATGAGTGAGGTCGCATGCGCTCATGATGAAGGCTCCTCAGATTTTAAATGCTCTGCGCGGTAGATTCAAACTACGGCGGATTAGTGTTTGAAGAGGATGCCTTATGTAATAGGCATGTTCGTCAATGATGGAGGGGCCACTAATAAATATATATATATATATATATATATATATACACAATGTTAGATACAATCACGAATTTCAAGGCTACAGGCTTTTTCACGGCTATATCACAAGGTTAGATACAATCACGAATTTCAAGGCTACAGGCTTTTTCACGGCTATATCACAAGGTTAGATACAATCACGAATTTCAAGGCTACAGGTTTTTCCACAGCTATATTAAAAAAATTGCCCCATAGCATAACATGGGGCCGAGCTGTCTCAAATAATAGGCCGAGCTGTCTCGCCGTCATGGCCGAGCTGTCTCAAATAATGGGCCGAGCTGTCTCGCCGTCGTGGCCGAGTTGTCCAAAAGTGGGCCGAGCTGTCCGAGCCGAGTTGTCCCATGGGCCGAGTCGTCCAGTCCCCACTCCCTGGTAGTTCCTGAAGCTGAATTTAGACAAAGTTCAAAGTACAATACAGTCCAATCATTTGCCCTTTTTGGCAAACTAATATAATTTTTAACCGGTTCTGCCGTACCAAGATTATGTATTTATTATTATTATTTGTTTTAGGTTTCGCTGGAGCTACTCTACCCACTATTGGTGCTTCAAGCCTTTCAAGGCCATAAGCACCAGTGATAGGTATAAGTAACTGCTACAAAACAGACACAACAACCTCTATACCTCATATTCCCAATTGCTAACATAGTGATGGTCGAGTGCTTTACACTTTATATTTCGTATTGAAACATTGGTTAAAACTGATTATCACCAACAACTTCCCTCTTATCCTGAGCAGCTGATTAAGCCGTTTCTAAATGTTTAGGGTAATGGAAAGCTTCCAAGTTGAACATTTGAAGAATTTGGCAAGAATACATACGAATACTCAAAAGATTATACTTTTTGTTTACTTTTAAAGTTTTAGTACTTTCATATTTACTGGTTGCAATAAATATCAAAGTATTACCATGATATATAAAAGGCATTTAGAACTTTGATTAGCAACCAGTAAAGACTTGCACATTTTACTCATTACATCTATCAAACATTAGGCATGTTGCAATCATTATCTACACAACTAGACAGTCTTTACTTATGATAGCAGTATATATAGTTTGAAAATACTTAGTAGATAAAGCACTAGATAAACTAACTTTACTCTAACTTCCCATTATCAACAACCATCTAGCAAACCGCTTCACAGAAATAAAATAAATATCAGATCAGTTCACGTAAGTTTCAATGCATCAACTCAAATGTAAAGCACCCACTACCAACACCAGGTTGGCAGTTGGAAATGTGCAGGGAATTATTAGCTTACACATTAAGAAGGTATCTAAATGGAAACTTTTAGTAATTTTGTGTTCATTGCAATGAAATGCCTACTATGAACAGAATCCTACCCAAATATGATCACATGAAAGGAGTTTTGGACCAGTCTTATCACAAAAACACATTACAGCCAATATAGTTTTTTATTAAACACTTTATATTCCATAGAGTTTACATTAAAACTATTTGTATAGGACTTTGGACAAAGCTTCCAAATCTTTAGTAACTATTAACCCCTTCAGACTCATATGACGCAGAGGTTACCAGATTAGCAATAAGAAATAGAGTTCTCTCACTCTTATAATTACCTCTCCAAAATTAGATGTCTGCCCACAACTAACTCAAAGACAACTGCAGAGGTTGAAGTAACTAAACTAAAGGTTTCTAAATACCCCTGATGGTAACAAAGGTTTTAAAGTATCCCTAATAGGCTCAAAATCGCATCATATGTCGGTTTTAAGTATGTAAAAAACAGATTACGTACAATAACCAACAAATGCATAATGGAGTGAAGCTCATAATAGCAAAAATCAATCTTGACAACCAAAGTAACTTCTGTACCATGGCACAATCAGACAATTCTTTTTAAACTAAGATTTGAAGACTACCATACTTTATTTTATTCTGAGCTAGTCAAAACAAGTTATCAGTAGATTAAGTGGATGTTCAATGTCATTACTAACCTATCCAATTTGATCTTGCTTGAGGACCTCTCAGAATCAAAGGAATACAATAATGTACCAGCTTTTATGCTTTTATTTTGCCACGTTTCGAGCTGCTCACCTGTCTGGTTGTCAGCAGCTGACTGCCATCTCAAGTTGCTTGACAGGTCGCTAAATTCCATCAGTTTTATTCTACCTCATTTGTCTCTTGATCTGTGTCATCGACGTAAAGTTGGTGTCCTTAGTCTTTTATTTAAAGTTTTTAACAACCCTCAGCATCCCTTACATGGGGTTCTGCCTGGGCCCTATGTCCGGGCTCGTGCAACTAGATTCACAAGCAATCTTAATGATCTTGCCATGAGCCGTGTTAATTTTTCTACTACACAGTTTTCACGGTGTTTTGTGCCGGCCATGGTTGACTTGTGGAATAAGTTGCCAAATGAGCTAGTCAATTCAGCTCATATCTCCATTTTTAAGTCTAGAGTTAATGCTTATTTGCAGCATTAATTCTAATTTTTAATCTTATTTTATTCTATTTTATTGTATTATATTTATACTTGATATCCTCCACTGCATAATATGTTATCTGTGTTTAATATATGTATACTGTATGTACAGTATACAGTATATGTTTTTATTTTTTCCTAAGTTGCCGTAGTCTCTCTCCAGTGCCTCCGGGTGTTTTGTGTGGATTCATCTTGATGGTGTTTCTGCACCCTGGTTGGAGACTTCGGCATCTCATATAATAATAATAATAATAATAATAATAATAATAATAATAATAATAATAATAATAACCCTTAAGACACTCACAATTCCTTCCAAATCTCAATGAAATGGTAGACTA
The DNA here is from genome assembly GCA_032716605.1 of Paralithodes platypus. Lineage (NCBI taxonomy): Eukaryota > Metazoa > Arthropoda > Malacostraca > Decapoda > Lithodidae > Paralithodes > Paralithodes platypus. The sequence goes on along the minus strand of CM064552.1, from coordinate 14,179,672 downwards.
TATCAAATTAAGATAACCATTAACATTAAAAGCTGGACCATCAATGTACTTTTGAAGCTGTACACTTTTTTTCAAATCCCTACTTCAATGGCTGTTCAAATTTAGTTTTAAACATTGATATTAATCAGTTAAAAAAAACTCATGTAAGACTTTGCTGATAAGATTTCGTGATAATCCCAAGTCACAGTATAATTGCTATTAAAATATTTAATGGGCTTCCATTTTATGTAGAACAACTGTGCTACGATTTTAGTTCACGTTAATAGATTATAATACTATGCCAGTATATTCTACAGTATATGCCTAGCAGCTATAACCATTTCATTTTTTAGGTCTAAATGTAAAGTTTTCCTAGTATAAAAAAAGTAGATATACATTTTTTTTTAAAGTAATAGATTTTCAATCTCTTTAAGCATACTTATCGCCATGGAAGTTGCGAAATAATTTCCTGGTGCTCCTATCGGCAAAGTGTATCTGTATTTAAAGCAAATTATGCAATTCCAAAATTATAATTACTAGCCAACAAACTACAATATCAGACCTTCATATACAGTTTCAATTTACTGAAACCATTGGTATAAGGTACTCCAGGTCTCTTTCCAATTTTATCCTTCCCCATGACTAAAACTTCAAATATTACAAATTATCTTATTATAGTATATCCGCATTCCCTGTACACAATAGGTATACTTTTTTTATAAACAAAATGTCGATAATTTTCTGCATATTGCAATCCAACCCTCATTCACACTAATATTTAAAACTTTTCATCAACAACGGATAATATAAGTTTCATCCCATTATAGTAATGTACAAACAGGATCATAATTAGCAAGAACTTAAGATTTCCCTGGTGCTTCTGAAAACTAACTTAAACAGATCTCCCTAAATCCCCTAAGCATAGTGTTGTAGTAGGTTGACAGTTTAGAGGTTTAAAAGTTAAACTATCAATATACACTAACTCCTTTCTTTTGCGATCTGGCTATTATTTGAAGTTTTCAGAGAAGGGTATACAGTATTTATATTTTTCTCTATAGTAGGTAGATGAGGGAGAAAAGGAAAAACTGCCTGTGACGAGTGCATCCTCTAGAATTGAAAGAGTTGCAGGGCCAAAATCAAGTAATGTTTGAGCCAAAATGGCTGGACACAGAGTTTGAAGCGATTTAAGTCATAGGATGAGGGAAAGATGGATTCAGGGAGAGAGTTCCATGGCTTCGCTGTTGAATAGAAGACAGATTGGGAATATAGTTTCACTCTCATTGGAGAGTTGCGCAGAGTAGGGGTAGGATACAATCCCTGGGTGCAAAAGATTGTATTGCCTGAAGGGAACTCAGAGAGTCACTACAAATAACAATTTGGGGGACATTATTCGGAAAGGTATTTACCATGTCAAGGGCACATTGGATGGTCTGAAGTTCAGCAGTGATGACGGATGAACATTGATGAAGGGCGCGCTGGCAAGTGTTATACTCCGAGACGACGGCATACCCCACAGATGTGGCATTCTTAGATCCATCCATTTAAATAAACGTAGCGGGAGTATGACATAATAGGTGATTCAGGGCAACAGTGTGTCGGGCATAGGGAGGTAATGATGTGGGCTCATCGGCTAGGAGACAGACAGGAGGTCGCCTCAGGCACCACGGCATAAGGTTGACAATTGATGTGGGCAAAGAGGGCATGGGAATATCATAAGACATAAATAATTGTCGAAGGCTCTGGCAAAGTCGAGGACAACTGTACAGTACTTCTGATATCTGCCATTGCAGAGGGGGGCTGGAGGCTATGAGGATAACAGAAAGCAATCAACCAGTGAGGGCTCGATCCCAGGCCCCGTGTGTTTGTGTTTAGAATGTTGTTGTTGTTGTTGTTGTTCCCCATACTGCCTGGCCAAACAGCCCCAAGGCCCCGAGCAAGGCCAAGGCCATAACCGAGCGCCCTCACAGAACCCTCCCCGTCTACCACAATAAAGCCTGGGTGACCGAAGCCACTCCATGGTGGGGAGCTGAGGAGGGTGCGGAAACGCCCGGGAAACCAAAACCCCACCCAGGGCCCTGTGCCCCTCAGCAATTATGAAGAGAAAGTTAAGGGGCAAAGGAAAAATGTGACGTTTTGGCTTCCAATCTTGGTAGATTGGGAGGTCAATCCACGGAAGAGACGCCGTCACTTGAGATCTAGAAAATATATAAGTAAAAGGAACAGTCAGATTAAGCTAAGGGTATGGCAGAGATCGCTCAGTTCTCACTCTGATAGACCAGACCATCACCACATGACTAGAACCCAATCCTCTCAGCATCAGCTAGGAAAGGTCCTAGAAACCCGCCTTTGGCGGGGGGATAGCTCCCCTATTTCAACCCCTTTTGGGGTTGGGCACCCCTGCTCCATGCAGGCTCCAAAAAGTTCTGTGTGTTCTGGAAATTCCAGTCCCATGCTCCAGAATATAAGGACAAAAAGACAAATTAGTTTAGTGTACAGTGTAAAAATGTAAGTGTGTGTATCTTAGCCCTCTCACGTTCTTGACGCAATTTTGAGCCTATTAGGGATACTTTAAAGCCTTTGTTACCATCAGGGGTATGTCGGGAATTTAGATAAAGAGGTTAAATTGCATATCACTGGTACATGAAAATATCCCAACAAATAGTTATATAATAATTACCAACGAAGTATTCGATGGGTGTAATCCAGTCCCCCACACACGGCTAATTCAATTGCATGACATGTAGGAATGTTCACATAATACAATATCGATACAATGAACTTAGCCTAGAGGACTGGTGATGTAGGACTGTTGTTATAGATTAATAATTGTAGCACATGGTGAACTGTGGGTTGAATCAGAGCCGGGGGGGAAGATGTTGGCTGTATGGTGTTAATTGAGAGACTAAAGGGCCGGCGTCCGATCGCTTCGCGAAATTACATGTGGCTGCCGGCTCATAATAATTATAACCCATAACTTGGTTTCATGATACATCTAGAGCTGATGTAGATATTTATACATTACAGTTAATAATTAACCTATACTTAGGAATAAACTACAATACACAAAGAACCAGCCAAAATCGTACATGCGATACACTACCGCCAAATTCAAATGTCTTATTGGACCTAAAACTGTCGGGATCATTACCCTATTCCCGACATACTGCCCGCCACCAAAAATGATATACAGGAGCTATATACAGAGAAAAAAAAAAAAAAGGACATTGAAGATTCAAAGATCACCTTGTTTGATCTTTGATCTCCAAAGATCCACAGAACTCATAGCCGCCCTCCTTTTGGGACGAGCGCCACCTGAAGCCAGAGGAGGATCATCCTTCTCATCATCAGCTGCCCCACCTTGAGGAGCACTGTCACCAGCACTCTCCCGCGGAGGGGTATCAGTAGAGATGCCAGAATCATCCGGCAGTTCTACATCCTGCTCCAAAGGATATAACCTTACGACTGGGCGAGTAGTAACCCCAGTCGAAGTTCGTATTCTAGCAACCCTTATAAGACCATCAATGCCCTGGAACAAATCGACAATCCTCCCAAGCTTCCAAAATAACCTAGGACGCTCATCATGAATCAGTACGATATCCCTGATACGAGGCCATCGTTGATTCGTCCCTTTGATCTTATTAGAGTGACGGTCACGAAGAGACAGCAAATATTCTTGGGTCCACCGTTTCCATAGATCGTCTGACACCTTGTTCACATACTGGAAGTGACGACGTGTGGCGTCAGCATTGCCGAACGTAGAGTCATGCAGATCTTCGTCATTTACTGACGATCTAGGAAAGGTATTAAGGGTTCGTCCACGTGTTAGCATAGAAGGCGAAATGGGTAAGAGGTCATCAACATCTGCCGAGGTATAGGTCAAGGGCCTGTCGTTGACTGATATCTCAATCTCTATTAAGATGGTTTGCAACTCCCGTCTGGTCACCAGTGCCCCTCCTAATACCTTCTTCATGGCAGATTTGACGATACCGATAGTTCTCTCCCAAATCGCCCCGAACCATGGTGCACGTGCTGGTATAAATTTCCACTGACAACCCTTTCCAGTGAGGGTAGCCACAACCTGCGGGTCATCCATTAAACTCTGGAGATATTTAGAGGCCCCGACAAAACAAGTCGCATTATCGCTCATAACAATTTGAGGGAAACCATTGCGGCCTGCAAAGCGTCTTAGAGTAAGCAAAAACCCCTCACTGGATAGGTCTGAATCGCTCTGGTTACCGCACATATGAATAGAACGGCATATACCTTTATGATATTACCGGGCGATTCTCTAACTTGAATCGCTCCGGTGTAGTTTACCCCGGTTACCTGAAATGGTTCAGTCCTTTGTACCCTGAACTCAGGTAAGGGAGGTAGATCTACTGGGGAGTAAGGCTTACCCTGTAGTCTTTTACAGATAGTACAGCTATTGTGGATCCTTTTAATTGCTTGTCGCATCTTAGGGATCCACCAACGTTGTCGCATATACGCCAGAACATAATTTACGCCAAAATGTAGGCAAGTCCTATGGCATTGGCGAATCAACAGTTTGGTAATCAAATGAGAGGAGCTAAGGAGGACAGGATATTTCGCAGAATCAATAATGTCCGCCTTTTGTATCCTGCCTCTACACTTAATTATGCCTCCTTCCATATATAATCCTAGCTGCCTCATTAAGTTAGAGGGTTTGGCCTTTGACTCCTTGCTCAGGATTTGATGTTAGTAGGATAAGATTCCTTTTGTACTAAACATATTAGTTTCGCTTCTGCTGATCTCAATTCATGGAGTCTGATATGCTTCGAATCTTCACTAAGGAAAGACCCGTGAGCCCGACTTCTCATGTGGTTAATGAAACGGTATATCCATGCAAATACCCGTATTACTTGATCATAGCTGCCGTAACGTTCCCACTCTACCAACTTGTTATCCTGATGTGTAGTACTCACATTCGAACTACTTAACATATCATCTTGGGGCCGACTTGAAGGATCAGATATGCATTCCCTGAAATCCTGAGGCCATTCAGTTGGAGATATAAGCCATGGAGGTCCATGCCACCAAATAGAGGACGACATAAACTGTTGCACCGAGATCCCCCGGGAAATTATGTCACTGGGGTTATCCTTGGTGCTCACATAGCGAAATTGAGCTGTAGGAACTAAGTTATGTATCTCATCAGTGCGATTAGAAACATAAACAGGTAACACTTTCTGGCTGTGTACCCATGAAAGTGCTATTTGACTGTCGCTCCAGACATAGACGTTATTAATCTGTAGTATGTCTGTATAAGCATCCAGTGTAAACTTTATTAGACGAGCAGACAGAAGCAATGCAGCAAGTTCTAATTTAGGAACTGTAATCTTCTTTATAGGGGCTACTTTGGCCTTCGCTATAGCCAGTTTCGCTTCACTACCATTGCATATGTATATGGCAGTACTGTACGCACTATTACTAGCATCAGAAAAGGCATGAAGATCCACCTGTTGACCACTAATAACCTGACGATTAAGTTGGACCTTGCAACATGTGGAAAGGTCCGACCGAATCAACCGCCAAGTATCTTGTAACTCAGTCGGGAGGGGCGTGTCCCAATCTAGTTTTAGCCGCCACAGTTGCTGTAAAAACATACGAGCACGGATAGTTACAGGCAGCAAAAAACCTAGGGGATCAAACAACCTCGCTGACAAGCTTAAGCAGTTTCGCTTGGTCATAAGCTCACTGCCGCATGGGGTGTGACAGAAGGATATACAATCTGTGGTAGTGTCCCATTTGTGGCCTAAAAACTTCACCTCACTATTCTCAGTAGCTACACCGTCAGAAGCAAATTGACCTTTCAAAAGATCACTATTAGTGGCCCATTCTCTCAAATATAGATGAGCCTTGGCAAATATATTGCGGATCTCCCAGCATCTTTCGAGCAATAAATCTTCATCTTCACCAAGTGCTAGATGGAAATTAGTAGGTAATTTACTCTTGTTATCATTCCAAGGGAGCCTTACCACATACTGACCCCTGCCAGAGTCATACGTTACAGTCTCTTCATACGAGCTCAACGCTAGCTTGGACTCCCGATCAAGTTCATGTGGGTCAATTCCAATATTGTCCAAGTCCCATAGCTTGTCTATATCAGTACATGTATTATCAGGCACATTTGGCCTAATATATTTATCTATGGGGCTTACTGCTACCTTGAGGACCGTAACCACCTCCACCTGTGTGTCTTGAGAGGAAGTGGCATAGGATCCAGAAGTGGCATACCCTTGGATCGTGGGGAGCATTATTAGCTTATCTACTCGCCGATATCCAGGGTGAACCAGGTCGTAGTAATAATCAGCTCCGACCAGTAGCATAATTCCATTGTTAGCAGAGAGTTGATCATCAGCCAGTTTATAACCCTTGCTTCTGAGATATTTCAAATGTGGTTGAATCTCTGACGCTACTGTATATAGAAACTGGGTAGTGTGTCGACCACAACAGCCTTGATGGGACATACCTTTCTTCTATAAACATAGGAAATCTCCATTATATCATAGTCACTGGAATCTACTTCACCAGTGAAACCATGGAGACGCAAATTCTCTTGACCCTTGCTGGTACACTTGAGCTGGGGTAATGATGACCGCAGAACGAATGACCTCTGTGAGCACTGGTCGAGTAAGGTGCGCGTCATTATAGGCTTATTATTACTCCCCACTACTGGCAGCATCATAGTAGGAAGCAATTGACATTCTCGAGAAGCAATGGACATGGCAGATACTTTATCACCCTCGCTCTTACCTTCCTTTCTCATGTGACTCTTTGGGGGTTCTCCCCTTTTCTTTGCCGTCGTGCCGATCAGACTGGGTGCAAAGGGAAAACCAATGTTTCCCCTTGCAATACTTACAAGGTTTGATGTAGGAATTGGTGCAAGTACTGTTGACGTGGTCTCTTGCCAGACAGTTGGTACATAACTTAAGCGATTTAGCCTTGCCAATTTTCTGTGTAGCCTTAGGATACTTAGGACACTGGTACCACAGATGACCGTGGACACTGCACAACTTGCAACCTAATGATATTGTCCTTTTCTGTTTAGGAGAAGTCTGTACCGGGAAAGCTGCAGTGGATGGCGACATCTCCACGTGTCGGTAGTGTCCAGTACTCTCCATATTGAAGACTTCAGTCTGGTACACCTGCACCAACGCTTCCAAGTTTAGTGAAGAGTCGCTTAGTTGTCGTCTTACGATTTCCTTTAGGGGAGAGGGTATCTTGTTCAAGATATTTACACTAAATATTTCCTCCTTGGTGATGGCCATTGTCTCCATAGATCGGAGGAGGCTCTCAAAGGAGGCATAGTACTCCTTTAGGTCCGTCACATCATAGGATGGAGGATCTAGAGTGACGAATTTAGTAATTAATGCAGTCTTGATGGCTTCCTCTCTCCCGTAAGTTCTCTTCAGCAACTCCACTGCAGACTCGTAGCTTGTAGCTTCTAGTTTGTACCCATCGATCAACTTCAATGCCTCCCCTTTCAATTGGCCACGGAGATATGTGAACCTTTGGATGGATGTGAGTGTTTTATTATGATGGACGGAACACTCAAAGATATCCCAAAATCCAGTCCAGGTAGCCGAATCCCCGGAAAAGGTAGGCAAAGTAAGCTTCGGCAGGTTAAAACCAGTCGCCTTTGGTGTACCGGTATCCTTAACAGGGGTTGATTCTTGTGTGGAAGAAAGTCTGGCTAAGGCTGTATTAACGTCCTCAAAGTACCCAAGATCTGCTGACATTTCTTCTTCCACATCGTCAGTAATTGTCAAGAAACCATATACCTGCTGAGCATAATTATCATAAGTGGCTAGCGATTTAGTTACAGTAGCAAATTTACCCTTAATTTGATCAGCCGTGGCACTTAATAAAAATTCATCAAGATCTCTTAAACACCTATTTAAACTTCCCTTCATCCCTCCCTTCAGAATCCTAAGCTTCTTTATATCTGTCATCGTTAAAGTCTGAATCTAGGCTATTAACTCTCTAAACTATAAAGCAAACTAGTTACACAAATTAATTTAAATTAAAAAATGTGGCAATAGCATTGCCACTCCCAATTTGGAAACGGTCATTAGGCTACTAGCTGCAGTAGGATGAATTAATTGAGCAAATTAACAAATAGCAGAAACAAACTAGGGCTAGAGAAAGAAGGGTAAATGAAAAGAACTGACTAGTAATAAGTATTAGGCCTAGCCCAGCTGCCCATCCCACAATCATGAGGTCTGTTGGCTGTCAATCGCTTAGGAATCAACAGAGACCGAACCCCATGACCGTAATTAGGCAACTAGGCTATAAAATTTAATCAAATGAGTCACATGAGAACCCTCCCCACCGGCAAAATTAAGAAAAGTCTCATAATGACATAACACAATGAACACCACAGGCCCACCACCAAAGCGAAATGAACAGCTACCACAGACACCTGCAGGCCTAGCCTAGCCTACGAGCGCGAAATGGTACCCGACGAAATTACCCCTACCCCAATTACCAGCCCAGCTAACCCACCAAAAAACGCCAAGGAACACACGCCCAAAAAAAACTGGAAACTAGCCCCCAAAAAGATAGGGACGGCGCCTAACTGGAAAAAAACACGAGGGAATAAGCCGGGTCTACACTAGGGAAAGGGCAGTCGGCCAATAACGCGCGAGGCGGCAGCCATTTGTAAGCCCACAAGCGTCAAGGAAGTAAACAAAACGGTACTACGGTAAGGAAGCCTTTGGGCACGAAGGACCATTATTTGTCGGGAATTTAGGTAAAGAGGTTAAATTGCATATCACTGGTACATGAAAATATCCCAACAAATAGTTATATAATAATTACCAACGAAGTATTCGATGGGTGTAATCCAGTCCCCCACACACGGCTAATTCAATTGCATGACATGTAGGAATGTTCACATAATACAATATCGATACAATGAACTTAGCTTAGAGGACTGGTGATGTAGGACTGTTGTTATAGATTAATAATTGTAGCACATGGTGAACTGTGGGTTGAGTCATAGCCGGGGGGAAGATGTTGGCTGTATGGTGTTGATTGAGAGACTAAAGGGCCGGCGTCCGATCGCTTCGCGAAATTACATATGGCTGCCGGCTCATAATAATTATAACCCATAACTTGGTTTCATGATACATCTAGAGCTGATGTAGATATTTATACATTACAGTTAATAATTAACCTATACTTAGGAATAAACTACAATATACAAAGAACCAGCCGAAATCGTACATGCGATACGATACAGCCAAATTCAAATGTCCTATTGGACCTAAAACTGTCGGGATCATTACCCTATTCCCGACAGGGTATTTAGAAACCTTTAGTTTAGTTACTTCAACCTCTGCAGTTGTCTTTGAGTTAGCTGTGGGCAGAAAACTAATTTTGGAGAGGTAATTATAAGATAGACAGACTAATGAGGAAGTAAGAAGGAGGTGTGGTGTGGAGGTAGATGTGCTGGAAAGTGTGAAAAGGAACAGCTTGAGATGGTTCGGCCATATGGAACGTATGGAAAGCGAGAGAATGACTAAGAGGGTGTACGAGAGCGAGGTGGAGGGACAGAGAGGGAGAGGTAGACCGAAAGAGAGGTGGAAGGATGGAGTGAGGAAGTATATGAACGAAGGCGGTGCTGGTTGGGGGGAGGGGCGTCGACTGACTGGGGACAGAGGTGCATGGGGGCGGTTCGTCCGTGGCCACCCCTTCGAGGATCACGGCGTCGGGCAATAGATAGATAGATAGAATTATAAGAGTGAGAGAACTCTATTTATTATTGCTAATCTGGCAACCTCTGCGTCATAAAAACGTGAAAGGGTTAACAAGTCCAATATAATTGCTTGTGTGACCAAGGTATACAGGTATTTTATTAATATTAAAAAAAAAAAATTAACTAAACTGCAATATGAATGAGTTGAAAATTCACAATGTTGTGAATGCTAAGTAAATTATTTTACAGTACCTACAATATGAAGGAAGATTTGTTTGTAGAAATGGCAGTTTTCACTCTTCGAATACATTTACAGTACTTTGAATATTTGAAACTGTTATGTCCTTATAATAATCACTATTTTCTTTATCTGGGTATAATTTCTCCATCCTAGCTTGAATTAATATTTGTGTGTCATGCCTCAGCCAACGTTTGAACCCAGGCCAGTAGTGCAGCACTCGAGCACCTAAACCACTAGACCACCGAGGAGCTTAAAAGTAGTGGCTTCATTTGGAATTATAACCCATCCACCACCACCCGCTTCGACTCGAATACCGCATATCATATTAACAATAACCTTATATATTACTAATAAATAAGATGTACTATGTCTCAATACCACCTATACCCTAAAGATAATGGTTGTACTAACTCTACTCAGGCAACAGATCATCACCAAGTTCTTCATCAGCAAACTCGTCTTCATCTTTGCGGCGGAGGCTTGTTTTTGGTCTCTCTTGCAGTGGTCCAAGTGGGTCTACATAGCTGCTATCTATGGGCAGAAGAAAAAAGAACAATTTCAAACAATATTAACATGTGGATGTGCTCGGTTATGGCCTTGGCCTTGCTCGCCCAGACAGCCTGGGGAACAGCAACAACAACAACAACAACAATATTAACAAATACTTTACTATACTGTAGTCTATTTTTTTCCAGTTGAGGGTAAATTGTCATGTTTCTATCTTTGTTACTAGGCTATAAGGTAGATTTTGTAGCGAAATGTGTTGTTGTTGTTGTTGTTGTTGTTGTTGTTGTTGTTGTTGTTCCCCAGGCTGCCTGGCCGAACAGCCCCAAGGTCCTGAGCAAGGCCAAGGCCATAAACGAGCGCCCCCACAAAACCCTCCCTGCTTACCACTAATAAAGCCTGGGTGACCGAAGCCACTCTAAGGCAGGGAGCCGAGGAGGGCGCGGAAACGCCCGGGAAACTAAAGCTTCACCCAAAGCCCTGTGCCCCTCAGCAATTATGAAAGGAAAGTTGAGGGGCAAGGGAAAATATGTGACGCTTTGGCTCCCAATCTGCCAACTTTTAGGTTGGCAGTAGGGAGGTCATTCCACGGAAAAGACGCCGTCACTTGAGATCTAGAAGATATATAAGTAAAAGGAACAGTCAGAGTAAGCTATGGGTATGGCAGAGATCGCTCAGCTCTCACTCTGATAGACCAGCCCATCACCACATGTGTTGTTAACCTAAGAAGTGCGCATGGGGGGTATGAGACACCACACTCCTGTGCTGACATATTTGAGCTGTTCCCATCACTAACATCGTTATTTTACCATAAATAGCATTAATGCTTATCCATATGCGCCGATTATAGGTTGATTATAAAGGTATTAACCTGTTACAACAATAAAACAAGTGGAAACAGTGTTTGGATGGTCAAAATCGGCGATACAGGCCGGGAGTTACATAATGTATGGCTGAGGCAACCTCCCTGCCCTCCACCCCTCCCCTTGTCTGGAGAGACACTGTTCCGCAATAGTCTCTCTCTCGCTCTTTCCCACGCTTGGTAACAGTGATGACAACGCCCTGCTACCAACTCGCTAATGTTAGCACGAAAATAAACCACAGAATAAGGGAATAACAGGGAAAATAGGTGATAACTGAAGGAGGGGAGGAAAGTGGGGAAGGAGGGGAGGTGGAGGAGTGATATTTGGCATGGCCCAGGGGCAAAACAAAAATAAAAAAATAAATTTTGTTTTTGTTTTTTGTTTTTTTGGTGTTTTAAATGGATTTTTGTTTTCCCTTACTCTTAAGAGTCTTCCCGCAGTCCGCCGGGGGAACTCTTAAGAGTCTCCCCGCAGTTCCCGGGTTAATTATGAAAACTTGGCATTAATATGACACACAGCCATAGTAGTTTCATATATTTCCATTAAGTATCGAGAAATCAGCTAATAAGAGATTCAATTTACGATCAGCTGGAAAAAAATAGAGTATAGTACTGATATTACATATAAATATATACTGTATACCAAAAGAGTATTGCATTTCTAAAAACACACTCCTTGAATTGCGTAAAAAAAAATATATATTCAAATAAAATACTGTACCATAACCATTTATAATCTACTCTCACAGACCAAGACTTAACCATCCTTGCATCCAAGCACAGTATTCAGATCAAGCATAGGTGCATATTGGAGCAAGCTATTCCATGTGAAAACTACTTTAGTAGTCTTTACTATAATGATTTCCACTTTTTTTTGTGATGAGAAACTTTACCACTAATCCATTGATAAATTATACAGTACAGTATAATTCAAAACTAGATTATAAAGAGCATATCAACCAAATTGGTAGAAGCTGTAATCTGCACATCAGAAACCTCTACTTGATTGGACAATTTATGAACAGATGTTGCCTCTTGACACTAGTTCATTCAATCATCTTGTCTTGTGTTGAAAATTGTAATGCCTTATTAATTGGTCTCCCAAATTATCAATTAAAGAAGATTCAATCAGTTTTAAACATAGCTGCAAGGTTCATTTTTGGCCTTTGGCTAAGAACCCCCACGACCTCTTACCACATTGAGTTGCACTGGCTGCCGGTTAAAGGTAGAATAGAATTTAAGCTGTGTCTTATGAATTTCAAGGTCGTTAGGTTTGGCGAACCAAAGTATCTTGCTGAATTGTTGAAGTGTCCGCCGGCGGGTCCTGGTGTGATTCTGCGATGTGATGATGATTTGTTGCGCCTCAATGAGCCGGGAGCTGTCCAGCAATCACCTTTCTCTGAGGTAATTTTCCTTTGTAGCTCCAAGGTTATACAATAGATTGCCCTTATCCATGAGACAGCTGACTTCTGTCGAATCCTTTAAGAGGCAGCTCAAGACCTTACTCTGCACGAGAAGCTATGATCTTGCAAGACGTGCCGTGACAGAGAATTATAGAGTTTAGTTGCTGCCACTGCTACTTGTGCAGCTTTGTGCTGCACATGGAATTAAAGGTTGTAAATATAAATATTATAAATTTGAATGATAGTTGTGCATAAATGTTTTCGAGCGCTAATGAATTCCCTTTGGAAAGAATCGGCGCTTTCAAGAAATAAGTACAGGTAACCTGAATATTATTATTATTATTATTATTATTTTTATATTTATTCAAAACACTCCACAACTCTACTGAGGACGATGAACTGCCCGACACATCCCAAAACTTTGGCTGAATCTTTACCCACCCAATCCAGCATCACTAGACCCCTCGAGCTTGCTAATCGATCCAAATCAGAGGAAAGTTAGAAGCAAAGTCAAGGTACCTGATTGGCCCAGCTCGGTCCAAGAAGAAGGCTACCTGATCTGGGACGGGGCCATATAAACGCAAGAGCAGGTGAAGTCACGACTCACGAGCCTCGCTCCCTGCATCTCAGACTAAACCCTCCCCTCTCCTGTCCTCTGCACAAGCAGTCACCACTTGAGGACAAAAGGGCTTCAGCGGTTGAGACCTATTCAGTGGACAGTACTGGCTTACTTATTTAAAATTATTTAAAATAAAAATAGACAAACAAAGGGTTGACAACCCTAGTTCTGAGAAAGACAAAATATTAACTAACTCTTGCCTGCTGCAGCCACTGACGGACTCAACTCTGTTACCTGAATGCCCTGAGATGAAGGAGTTACAGTTCTTACTCGCAGAAGGTACAGCTGAAGACAACTATTTTGAACAACTGAGTCCGGAGTGGTAGAAGAGCTCCCCCACACCCTCAGAGTGTGGAGGGAAGACTCGCCAACAAAATAGCCAGTTCCTGATGCAGCAGCCATCCCTTTTGTTCCTGAAATAGCAGCCGTTCCCCCTTGTTCCTGAAGTAGCAGCCATCCCTCCCGTCATTCCTGAAGTATAGGCCGTTCCCCCACGTTCCTGATGTAGCAGCCATCTCCCCTTTTGTTACAGAAGTAGCAACCATACCCCTTGTTCCTGAAGAAGTCTACAGACTCGCTCTGTGCAGTTCAGACTAAATCTCCCATCCCCCTTGTCCATGGAGAAGTCTAGAGACTCGCTCTCTGCGGCTCAGACAAGGCCATCCCCACGCCACGCACCTGACCAAGAACCCGCCCATTAATACTTTTGATCTAGAAACGCGCTGTACTCCTGCGCTGAACTACTCCCCCCCCCCCCCCCCCCACACACACACACACACAAACCAAGCCAATCCTCCCTCCTACCCCGAGTATCAGCCGACACAGCAAATCCCAGAGGAACCATCATATCTATCGGGACACGCCTGGGACTACCAAGAACAGAATCACAAAAGAATCTAGTTTCCTTTAATGCACAGAAAACCAAGTACTGTACATTCAATTTTCTAACCGACAGAATCTCACTGACTCCCATATATTTTTTAATGATGTAAATATTCCCACTTCCCTTAGTATTGACATTCTCGGTGTAACATTAACTACTAACTTAAGCTGGACACATTATGTTAGAAGCATTGCTAAGAATGCCTCTAAAAAACTGGGACTCCTGTACAGAGTTCGAGAATTTTTCACTGACGAGCAGTTGGCCGTAATATATAAAAGTCATGTGCATTCTCAGATGGATTACTGTTCACCTCTGTGGAGTGGAAGTGGAGTGGTTGCATTGAGGCACTTGGACAAAATTCAAAATAGAGCTATTAGATTAATCAATAACCCTGCAATCACACAGGACCTTCCTACATTATCCATACGAAGAAACGTTGCATCCCTCGCATTATTCTACAGATATTTTCACAGGAATTGTTCCGCCTCTCCACATCTTTCCCCGTAGAACTAGGGCAGCTGAGAGCGCCCATGAATTTACACTTCTCCTCCACAATGCAGAACTTCTGCTTATCAAAATTCATTTATCCCTAGAACTACTACTCTTTGGAATTCACTTCCCTCGAGTTGCTTTCCACAAACTTACAATCTACAAAAGTTTAAATCCAGTTGTTACAAACCTTTTATGAATGGAGGATGCCTTTAGGCACATGGACCTTTTTGTTTTATCTGTTTTTTCTTCCTCCGTTCATTCTCTTTAAAAAAAAAAAAAAAAAACGAGACAGTGTTGTACTGTATATGTATTCCAGTGATTTATGTTTGTATAATGTGTTGTAAATTATAAATGTCTGTTTATTATCTGTATAAATAAACCACATACCGAGTGCTTTGCTTTTGTTCTTTCCTCCCAGTTAACCACACTTGCTAAGTGCCCAAATAATATTGGCAAATATATATCTCAAATTTTTTGTTTTCGGTTAGGCTATCACCCCTGATAACCTACTTCTGCGTATTTCAACATATTTGTTTTCGGTTGAAGTGAGTGAAGTGTTTTAAAGTGAGTGAAGTGTTTTTTAAGTGAGTGAAGTGATCTGAAGAAAGTGACTGTCACCATGCCTCGCACTTGTACGAACTGCGCCGGTAGGTTTGGTGAGTCCGTGTTTGCTACTGTCGATCTTCAAGTCTGCCGTCTCTGCCAGCAACGAGAGAATTTGACAGTGAAATTAGATGAAGCCTACAACAAGATCAACGTCCTCACCATGAAGCTGGAATCACTCCAAGAGTTTGTAACACTCAACGTTGGAGTACCACAAACTTCAATTGTCACCGCAACTCCAGCAGCCACCAACGCCCCAACGTCAACTGCCAACAATTCAACGCCTGCAGTAGCCATTTCAGCTGATGGTTCCGATACTCAAGAAACAAATAGTGACTCTCTTCCCCCTCAAGACAACTTCTGTGTCGTGAGGAACAACGTTTGCCCCAAGACCAGGAAAACCATACCGATTGCCGAGTGTCAAAACCGTTTCCAGATACTCACAGACTCAGATGACGAAGAGGAAATAGAAGAAGTCCGGCTCGTGGGAGACTCGATGATACGTGGTCAGCTCACAAGAGTTTTGCGCCAGGGCACCGAAGACCAGGAAGCGTTTTTGTATCCCCGGTGGTGGTGTGGACGACGTAGTTGCTGCAGTTGACGAAGTATCAAAGCTGGCCCCTGCTAATACAATGTACGTCATCCACGTTGGATCCAACGATGTACAGCGAACCCGGTCGGAAGATTTGCTTTTAAAGTACCAGCAGCTGATCAAGTCGTTTAAGGAGAAGTCATCAAGGATCATCATCTCAGGAATCGTCCCCCGGCTCGGTGTAGAGAGCCGATTTTACAACATAGCCACCAGCACAAATCGTTGTCTAGCAAACCTCTGCTGGAAGGAGAACGTGGGATTCATCGACACCTGGGACAATTTCTACTACGATGACTATTTGTTTTCGGACGATGGAGTTCATCTGAACCAGGTGGGAGCAGCACGTTTTGGGCGTCTTCTCAATGATGCGGTGAAGGATTTTCGGAGAAGAAATCGACTCAGCACAGGACAACCAGGAAGGAGGACCGAAGACAGCGAGGACGGCAACCTGCGAAGGAATTAAATGCTAATCTATCAAGAACCGCGAATTTGGATAAAGCTCCACCAACACGACCCAAATTCAAAACTGCCAGGGATAACGACCGAGGACCAAGGACAGCCATGAATGTAAATGTAGATCCGACCAGAACCAAAAATTTGATTAAAGAACGTTCTGTGAGTTCTAAAACCGCAACTTTAAAGGTTTTCTATGCAAACGCTCGTAGCATATGCAATAAATTTTCAGAATTAGAGGAACTAGTGTTTACAGAAAATTATGATGTGATTGGTATAACAGAATCTTGGCTCAATACAGAAGATAGATACTTTTTAGCAGAGTACAGTTGGTCCTTCAGTAACGCGGCCAATGTGTTCTGGTTACCTCCCGTGTTAGCAAAATCCGCGTTACCGAACCCATATGTTTACATGTTAAAGGTACCTTGGTGTTCTGGGGATTTCCACAAAGCCCACTTTTTCTCCATAGAAGCCTACTGTATGTTATAATAATTATATCAATTATAAAGGTTATTTGACATGTGCAATGAGTTGATTTGCCCATTGCAACAACTCTTACCTCTAAATAAATATTTCGTTTAGGCTAGGCAGCTAGGCTAAGGAGAGAGAGTCACAGCAGTAGCCGACATTTTTCGATCGAAGCTCTGAAATCCCTCCATCATATTTCTCACCTCACACAATACCTACACAATGTAGGGTGTTCTAGTCTTCACCCAATGCACTGCGACAACCATATCTTCATCTGGTATGCATAAACACTTGGTTAGGCCATTTATTTGCAGAGATATGAGCATCGTTAAATTACGAAAATCGTAGCTTCGGAATTCCCGCATAACTCGCCGTCTTATTATTTCTCACCTCACACAATAACTACACAATGTAGGGTGTTCTAGTCTTCACCCAACACACAACAACAATCATATCTACCTCTGGTAGGCATAAACATTTGGTTAGGCCATATGTTTGAAGATATATGAGCTACGAAATTCGGGAGTAAAGGTTCGGCGCCCAGCTGGACCCCGTGCCAGTGTAAGTATTGACCGTGTTAGCAACATTTTGGATATTTGGGGTGTACCGCGTGCCACCAAAACCGCGTTTCCAAAACACGCGTTAACGGAGGACCAACTGTATTCACTTCCCGTTTTTTTTTTTTTTTTTTTTTTTTTTTTAAAGAGACAATGAACGGAGGAAGGAAAAACACAGATAAAACAAAAAGGTCCATGTGCCTAAAGGCATCCTCCATTCATAAAATGTTTGTAACAACTGGATTTAAACATTTGTAGATTGTAAGTTTGTGGAAAGCAATTCGAGGGAAGTGAATTCCAAAGAGTAGTAGCTCTGGGGATAAATGAATTCTGATAAGCAGAAGTTCTGCATTGTGGAGGAGAAAGTGTAAATTCATGGGCGCTCTCAGCTGCCCTAGTTCTACGGGGAAAGATGTGGAGAGGCAGCACAATTGAAGCAAGTTCCTCGGAACATTTGCTGTGAAAATATCTGTAGAATAATGCAAGGGATGCAACGTTTCTTCGTATGGATAATGTAGGAAGGTCCTGTGTGATTGCAGGGTTATTGATTAATCTAATAGCTTTATTTTGAATTTTGTCCAACTGCCTCAATGCAACCACTCCACTTCCACCCCACAGAGGTGAACAGTAATCCATCTGAGAACGCACATGACTTTTATATATCACGGCCAATTGCTCGTCAGTGAAGAATTCTCGAACTCTGTACAGGAGTCCCAGTTTTTTAGAGGCATTCTTAGCAATGCTTCTAACATAATGTGTCCAGCTCAAGTTAGTAGTTAATGTTACACCGAGAATGTCAATACTAGGGGAAGTGGGAATATTTACATCATTAAAAAATATATGGGAGTCAGTGAGAGTCTGTCGGTTAGAAAATTGAATGTATTTGGTTTTCTGTGCATTAAAGTAAACTAGATTTTTGTGTCCCCATCCACTAATTCTAGAAAGGTCCTGGTTCAGAGAAATTGCAGTGTTTATTTTTGAATTTATAAGATCGGGTTGGGTGAAAGAATTGGTAAATGTGAAGGAACTGTGGAGTGTTGAGTCATCTGCGTAGGAATGTATTGGATTATGAGTGGTAGATATGAGATCA
This sequence comes from Paralithodes platypus, assembly GCA_032716605.1. NCBI lineage: Eukaryota > Metazoa > Arthropoda > Malacostraca > Decapoda > Lithodidae > Paralithodes > Paralithodes platypus. The sequence goes on along the minus strand of CM064552.1, from coordinate 14,161,205 downwards.
TTGATATGAATGAGGAACAGAATTGGGGCCAAAACTGATCCCTGGGGAACACCAGCATTTATTGAGTGAAATTGAGAATAAAGGCCATCTACCATTACACGTATTTTTCTGTTATGAAGTTAAAATGTAAAACTTGCAAACTAAACAAACCAAAATTGGGACAAGGACAATATAAAGTCAAATTAAATTATCAAAATCGCTATGTGGAAACAACGCTTACTAAAATGAAAATTATTAAATAAAAGAACACAATCCACCACATAGGGTGTACATCACTACATGAGCAAGTTAATCTGTTTCCCAAGCAAACCAATCGCACATATAACAACGCACTATCGTCACGTTAAAGGAAGTAGTCAAGTTTGGGAAGTCCGGGACGTTCTGGCAAATTTTACTAAACTCTGCATGAATAAAGAAACTACATGTTAAATGTCAAAATATTATTTAAAATCAAATTTGCAACATGACAAGACATTAACAATAGTAAAAAATACAAATATTGATAAGATATCTATACTATTACAAAATAATATATAAAATACAGTACAGCAAAGATAAGAAGAAATTAGTGGAACTAATGATGCAAGGCCGTAGTGTGACATCTTCGACAATAAGGATTGATGCCAAACTCTATCAAATGCCTTTGATATATCCAGTGCTATTGTATGTGTTTCACCATGTTGGTCTGTAGCTTGGTTGATTTGATGCGTAAGAAGGCAAAGCATGTCTGCAGTTGATCGACATCGTCTAAAACCATATTGCCTATCACTGATTAATTTATTATTCTCAAGATGCTTAATTATGTGATTATTTAATATAATTTCAAAGACTTTACCAAGAGTGGAAGTTATAGCTATTGGTCTGTAGTTTGATGGATCTGAAGAGGCACCTTTTTTAGGAACTGGATGGATGTTTGCTTCTTTCCAGGGTACTGGGAAGCATGAGGTATGAGTACACAGACGGAAATTTTTTGCCAATACAGGAGCGAGCACCAAGGAGCAATTCTTAAGTACTATTGGAGGAATTTCATCTGGACCAGGAGCCTTATCTACTGAGAGATTCTGCAAAATAGTTTTGACATGTCTGGTGTGGATCTTAAGTGAGGGAATTTCAGGCGAATTAAAATTAAGTACAGGGACATCTTGATTTATTTCATCTAAGGTTGAGTTGGTGGAGAAAATATCCGCAAGAAGGTTAGCTTTACCTCGTGGGTCACTTACAAGATTGCCAGTCGGAGATTTTAATGGTGGAATGGATGAAGCAGTAGTGAAGTTGGATTTAAATGAGTTAAGAGTAGACCAAAATATTTTGTTATCATTTGGATTATTTAGAAGTTTATTTGCCTGCTTGTGGAGAAAGTTTGATTTAGTTAGGTTTAATACAGTTTTGGCATGATTTCTGATGTTTCTAAAGTAATTAAAGGCTTCATGAGTTTTGATCTTGTGTATGCATTGTAGGCTATTGCTTTTTGTTCAGTTACTCTAGCACAATTATGGTCAAACCATTTAGGTGAATTAGATCTTTTACTGTACTTTTGATGAGGAATAAAAGTTTCCATTCCAATTTTTACAAAATCTTGTATGTGGCTCAAGGTGGAGTGTGCATCATTAGAAAAGAAAGAGGTCCAGGGAATATCAATAAAGAAACCTTGAAGACCCTCCCAGTCTGCCCTATCGTAATGCCATTTAGTCACCAAAACAGGTTCAGAGTGGGAAGGTGTGGTAGGTGATAGACAGGTGGCCTGTATCAGGTTTGGTAATGTTTGAGAAAAGACGAATAAATAAAAATGGAGGTGCCGTTTTATTTTATATCAAAGAAAGTCTTAACCCGACCCTCTTGTCAAAACCTCAAATTGTGAACGTCGACACATCTTTTGTGCTAATAAAGAATAATAAAGGTACAAAAATAATACTTGCATTAATATACAGACCTCCAGCTCAATCAGTGCAAACTGACCGAGAAATTTATGAACAAATTGCAGATGTAAGTAACTCACATGATACCGTATTTTTTGGCGACTTTAATTTACCTGTGACCAAGTGGGGCGATACTCTTACTTCACACTCCGGACATGACTTGTATGCGAACTTGCAAGAGAGTTCACTCTATCAATTTGTTCGATCGCCGACCCGTGGTAATAACGTTCTTGACCTTGTACTTGCAACAAAAGAAGAATTAATAGAGAATTTGAATGTTGGTGATTAATTCAGTAACAGCGACCATCGTACAATAACTTTCACTTTAAAGTTTACTAGTAACAAACCAAATAGCAGCATCGAAAAAGTCCCTAATTTCAAGAAAGCAAACTTTCATAAACTTAGAGCTATGTTTAAAGAAACTGACTGGAGCTTTTTAATTAACAATAACGACAAGACCAAGAGTGAGAGCAGTGGAAATGAATTACTTAAGGAGTGCGTGCGGAGTTACATGGAGGGATAGACAGACTAATGAGGAAGTAAGAAGGTGGTGTGGTGTGGTGTGGTGTGGTGTGGAGGTAGATGTGCTGGAAAGTGTGAAAAGGAACAACTTGAGATGGTTCGGCCATATGGAACGTATGGAAAGCGAGAGAATGACTAAGAGGGTGTACGAGAGCGAGGTGGAGGGACAGAGGGGGAGAGGTAGACCGAATATGAGGTGGAAGGATGGAGTGAGGAACTACATGAACGAAGGTGGTGCTGGTTGGGGGGAGGGGCGTCGACTGACTGGGGACAGAGGTGCATGGGGGCGTTTCGTTCGTGGCCACCCCTTCGGGGATCACGGCGTCAGGCAATAGATAGATAGATAGATAGAATAACGACATAAATACATCTTGGGAATTATTCGAAACCACTTACCTAAAAGCAGTGCAGGACTGCATACCATCGAAAATAAGGCGTACAGGCCTTAATAATAAGCCCAAATGGTGGAATAGATATTTCAAACTGTCTGCTTGCTAAAAAGTTTGCTAATGATAGATTAAAATCCTTACAAAATGACGAAGAACGGGTGAAATATGTAGAGCTACGACGCAAAGCCAAAAAGTTAATTAAGCAAAGTAAAAAGACCCTGGAGCTACATGTTGCGAATCAAAGTAAAACAAACCCGAAAGAATTCTATAGTTATATCAGAAAGAAAAAAGTAGTTACTTCAACTGTTGGACTGTTAGTCGATGAAAATGGAGAATACACCAAAGACGAAGTACAAATGAGTAATGCCCTCAATACCTTCTTTGCATCAGTTTTTACAACGGAAGACCTCAGTGATATCCCTACACCATCGCCGATTCAGATTGATAATTCAGATGTTCTAAGCAATATCACCGTTACAGAGAGAGAAGAATTGAATTGTTTAGATAAACTCAAGGTAAATAAAACGCCTGGACCTGATACAATCTCACCTAGAGTCCTAAAGGAAGCTAAGGATGAGCTCTCCAAACCACTGACATTGCTATTCAATAAATCCTTGCAATCTGGAACTATGCCTGATCAGTGGAAGCTAGCCAACGTAACACCGATATTAAAAAAAGGCAGTAAATCCCTACCCAGTAACTATCGTCCAATTAGCTTAACCTCAGTTGTATGTAAAATGTTAGAAACACTCATAAGAGACTCATAAATCACTTAGAGGAAAATAACATACTTAAAGATACTCAACACGGCTTTCGTAAAAAACGTTCCTGTTTAACAAACCTCTTAGACTTCTTCCACGATATCCTCAACCTCTACGATGAGAGTAAAGCTGTAGATATCATATACTGTACCTTGATTTTCAAAAGGCCTTTGACAAAGTTCCCCACAAACGTTTACTGCTAAAACTAAAAGCGCATGGAATACAAGACGGTGTGTTAAAATGGATAGAAAATTGGCTCAGCGACAGAAAGCAAAGAGTAGTCATAAACGGTAAGGCATCTAAATGGACCAATGTAAGTAGCGGGGTACCCCAGGGATCGGTACTAGGACCAATTCTCTTTCTAATTTACATCAACGACATAGATGAGGGTCTCACCTGTACAATCTCAAAATTTGCTGACGATACAAAAATTGCAAATAGCGTACTCTCAAAAGAACAAGTTGACGATATGCAACACAATCTAGAAAAGTTGTCATGTTGGGCCCAAATTTGGCAAATGAGTTTCAATGCGGATAAATGTAAAGTACTACACATCAGATACCAAAATGAGAAAGCAAACTATTTGATGAATGGCACTCAGCTTAAGAATGTAAACAGAGAAACCGATCTGGGAGCAACAATATCGAGTAACCTAAAACCGATGGCGATGGGCTGGTCTATCAGAGTGAGAACTGAGCGATCTCTGCCATACCCATAGCTTACTCTGACTGTTCCTTTTACTTATATATTTTCTAAATCTCAAGTGACGGCGTCTTTTCCGTGGATTGACCTCCCAATCTACCAAGATTGGAAGCCAAAGTGTCACATCTTTCCTTTGCCCCTCAACTTTCTCTTCATAATTGCTGAGGGGCACAGGGCCCTGGGTTAGGCTTTGGTTTCCCGGGCGTTTCCGCACCCTCCTCAGCTCCCCGCCATGGAGTGGCTTCGGTCACCCAGGCTTTATTGTGGGCAGCAGGGAGGGTTCTGTGGGGGCACTCGGTTATGGCCTTGGCCTTGCTCGGGGCCTTGGGGCTGTTCGGCCAGGCAGCTTGGGGAAGAACAACAACAACAACCTAAAACCGAGTCAACAATGTTCAGAAGTTGTTAAGAAGGCAAACAAAATAATTGGCTTTATAGGCAGGTCATTTGAGCATAAATCCAAAGAAGTTATCCTAACCCTTTACAATTCCTTAGTCCGCCCTCTTCTGGAATACTGCGTTCAATCCTGGTGCCCTTATTACCAAAAAGATATAGACAAGCTAGAACGAGTTCAACGTAGAGTTACCAAAATTATACCTAGCCTAAAGAACAAACCATACGAGGAGCATCTTAAGAGAATTAAATCTATTTCCTTTAACCCAGCGCAGATTAAGAGGCGACTTAATTCAAGTGTTCAAAATCATCAAAAGCATCGACAATATGAACTGTAGTAAGTACTTCACTATCGACCAATCTAATTACACGCGGGGAAACGGTTGCAAAATTATTGGTAAATCTTTTAACTCACACGAAGCTAAGAATTTCTTCTTCAATCGAGTTGTCAACTTATGGAATGGGCTTCCCCGAGATGTCATAGACTGCAGCACCGTTGATTCATTTAAACTTCACCTAGACAAATATCTCGCATCAAACCCGCGACTGACTGCGTTTGTAAATTAATAACTTTATTTTATCCTCCCCTCAGTTACTAACCCATCTGTCCCCTACTAACTTCCTAATCCTGCCACGGACATTAGTTCCAGGGCAGTAGTTCCCTTTCCAATGTTCGCTTACCCACTCTAAACCACTGTTTGGACACTTGATCCTCAGTGTTTTGGAGGATAAGCAGCCTAGATAATTGGTGTGTGTATGGTGTGAGGGGAGAGGTCGCCGGCGCCGCGGTCCAAGTTTTTGTATCATAACTCGGGATATTGATGATACAACTGAACCAAAATCATCCACATAACCAAACTTAGTGTCGCGGTTCTGTGTAGTGTCAAATCGAATTGATGGCATAAATATCTTCGGAGATATAACAAAAGCGTGTGAAAAACAAAAACCGTTATTCCCCAATGCCAAGCATAAACAAGGGAGTGCCAAGGGAACGATCGGTTTTTAGTCCAGTGTGCAAAGTTAAAATCGCATATTAGTGAAAAGTGGCTAGATCACTATTCATGTATGTAAACTGTATCTCATGAAAAAAAAAAAAAATTACCAGCATTTATACAGAACTTACAATTTCAAAAGAAAGTTTAGGGCCAGTGTAAGTGAGCGTCCTACCACCACCGTACTAAAACACATAAATCGCTTAGCACTTGACGAGTGTCATAGGCCTCCCTCTCACCAACACCACCCCTCCCCCTTGACGTAGACACATTCTAAACCGTGGTACCGGTATACGATTTTACCGAAATGGGAACTTAAACTCGAACAGGTAAAACAAATATAAAACAAATAAAATAAAACAGAGAAGCATAATAAGTTAAATATTTAACAAATCGCATATCGCGGGATATTAGTAGTGACGTTATTGAGGAAGAAACTCTCATGCAACCATCAATAGTGTAAATTCGGACTGGGAATAAGAGAGACAGGAAGTGGTTAGGGCAGTGATGATTCTGTTTCATAAGTTTATCGAAAGTGTTACTTAAAGTTTAAACCAAAGCCAGTATTAATGATTGGAAGCTCGAACAAGTCCTAACCACAAAACAGTGACCCCCCCCCCCCTCTCTCTCTCTCTCTCTAGCCCCTTTCCCTCCCCTGCGTCGTTACATACAAGAAAGTCGAGTAAAATATTCTTATAGATATGAATACCAAGGACGTTTGCAGTATCTGTAGGGACAGAGTAAGAGACAAATGTGGCACAAAATGCCAAATATTCAGAGACAAGTTTCATTGGTGCTGCATAGAACTTTCACCACCGATAAACATGGCTTATAATAATAAGGGGAAGAACTTCCATTTTTGCAACAGCTGTGCCGAGTTCACAATGCAAATCATCCAGACTGTGGAAAAAACAGAGGTACAAGATAGACCTAAATATAGCCAAGAGGCGGTGTTATTCCAACAAAATTGGGGAAACACACCAAGAATTTCCCCTCATACATCCCTGACCACAACCGTATCGAATTCAAGTACTCCTATTTCGTCTCACCCAAAACAACCAACAACACCTCCCTCTGAACAAACACCACACACAACTCTTCCCAAACAAAAACTCTCATCAGCCCCCTCCCTACCATCTCGAAACACCGCGACGTCACCAAATACCACACCGCCGCCGCCTCCCCACATGACCCGCCCCCCTCCACACCTCTGCCATCTGCCTACTTACGCCCGGCAGATCATGACACCCAGCCCCCCTCTACACCACCTCATAACACCACACCATCCCTAAACCACACCACTATTTCCCCCAACTACCAGACCTCCCCCTCCCAGACCCAACTAGCCCCGCAGCATAGCTCACCACCTGCCCACCTACAACCGACACGTAACTCCACCCCCCTGCAGGCCTCACCCACCCATACACCAAGCCCACTATCAACCACAACCACACTTAGCTCACCACATAACCCCTCGCAGCCCCAGCCACACCTACTGGGAGTGTCTACACCAGTGTGCAGATATTATCTGGAAAGAAGGTGCTACTTTGGTCAAAAGGGCCAATATAATGGGAAGTCATGTAGATTTGCTCATCCCAAAATTTGCAACAACATAACCAGTCATGGAAAATGTAGATTTGGTGAAACCTGCAAATACCACCACCCATCCCTTTGCAAGACATCACTTGAGAAAAAGACCTGCTACAATATGAAATGCCCAGCTTTTCATATTAAAGGGACTTGGAGATATGCTAGACCTAACACGAATGGTAGCCCAAAAAACTCTCTAGCTATGCGAGGACGAGACAGAGGAAAAAGGCAAGGAGGGAAAGGGCAGACGAAGATGAAGAGACTGAGGGAGATGGAAGAGCACATAGAACACCTCGAGCACCTCCTGGCTCGAAGACTATTAGGTACACATAGTACTCCAAACAATCTCTCCCCAATCTTGTTTGCAAATATCCAAGGCCTAAAAAATAGAACCACGAACAAAGTACCATTTATTAGGGGCCTGCTAGAAGAAAGAAACGCTATATTTACGGCTCTCACAGAAACTCACATTAAAGATCAGGAAGATAGTGAGGTATGGATTCCTGGTTACAACCTACATAGGGCGGACAGAACGCATAGATCACATGGAGGTGTAGCCTTGTACATCCATGACTCACTGATATGTACTGAATTCCTAAATAACAGTAATGAAGTGGTGGAAATACTTGGAGTTAAAATAGAATCCCTAAATTTAGCAGTTATTGTTACATACAGGCCTCCAGACTCATCCCGAGAAGAATTCAAAACCCAGCTCAACAAAATAAAATCAGAAGTGGAAACCCTGGGGAACCCAACACCAAATATTATATGGCTAGGAGACTTTAACCTACCAAACATTAAATGGAGACAACTAGAAAACCAGTTAGTGGCAAACAACATCGGAGAAGCAAATACGAGAGAGCTTTTTGAACTTTGCGATTTTTTTAGTCTTACCCAACATATTGCTGAACCCACACGGGAAAACAATATCTTAGACCTGGTCTTCACTAACAACGACTCTCTAGTACACAGCATTAACATATCGGACACAACATACTCAGATCATAAATTAATTGAGATCAAAACAACCTTAGAAAGTGTACAGACAACCTCAGAATCGAGAACAAAAACCGGCCCCTTCAGTAAATTTAACTTCAATAACAAAAACATTAGGTGGGAAGAGGTAAATCAAGAAATGGAGGAAATAGACTAGGAAGATTTAATGAATAACCTGACACCAGCAGAATGTCTAGTCTTAATAACAGAAACCATGACCCAAATCTGTAGCCACCATATACCTGCAAGACAAACAAAACGAAGAAGCAAACAAGATCGGGCAAGGAGGAGGCTGTACAGAAGAAGAAAATTACTCGCACAAAGACGCACACATCAAAATCTACAGGATAGGCAAAAGGCCGAAATAGATAAGAGAAATTGTGGAAATTGAACAAAGGCTAAGAATATCATATGAACTACAACATATGGAAGAGGATAGGAAAGCTATTGCAGGTGTAAAGGAAAATTCCAAATACTTCTTTTCATACGCCAAACAAAAGGCTAAAACAACATCAAACATCGGCCCACTGAGCAAAGGGGATGGCTCTTTCACAGGGGACAAAAAGGAAATGAGCGAACTCTTAAGCAGGCAGTATGAAATGGCATTCAGTGAGCCTGATGAAACAAAAGTCATCAGAGACCAAAATATATTTTTCATGGAAACCTCCCCCACGGAAACCCCTCAGATGCTGGATATTGATTTTGGTCCAAAAGACATAGAAGAGGCCATTTCCAACATGCCATCCCACTCGGCACCAGGCCCGGACTCATGGAATTCGATCCTAATGAAGAAATGTAAGGAAAACCTCTCAAAACCCCTGGCTATAATGTGGAGAAGGAGTCTAGACACTGGTGACATACCAGATAGCTTGAAAAACGCAATAATTGCCCCACTGCATAAAGGAGGGAGTAAAGCACTACCAAAAAACTACCGCCCGGTAGCTCTAACCTCTCACATCATTAAAGTTTTCGAACGAGTCCTGCAAAGAAAAATTTCAACATTCATGGAGACAAATGAACTACACAACACCGGTCAACATGGGTTCAGAGCGGGAAGATCATGTCTCTCACAACTTTTGGAACACTATGACAAAATTCTTAAAGCGCTAGAAGAAAAGAAAAACATGGATGTCATTTACACCGATTTTGCTAAGGCATTTGATAAATGTGACCATGGTATAATAGCCCACAAACTGAAAGCAAAAGGTATAACTGGGAAAATCGGACGGTGGATATACAATTTCCTCGTAAACCGAAAACAATCAGTAGCAGTAAACCAAGTCACATCTGAGCCTTCGGATGTCAAAAGCTCAGTGCCCCAAGGAACAGTGCTAGCGCCCCTTCTGTTCCTCATACTAATTTGCGACATAGATACCAACACCAGACACAGTACGGTGTCGTCTTTTGCTGATGACACAAAATTAAGCAAGAGGACACGGGCCGACTGCAGGAAGACATGAATGTAGTGTTCCAGTGGACCAGGGAAAACAACATGCAATTCAATGAGGAAAAATTCCAATTAATACGGTATGGAGATAATAATGGTGTTAAAGAAATTACAAATTACTTAACAGAATCTAACCACATAATAGAACGGAAAGACAGTGTGAAAGACCTTGGGGTATTAATGTCTGAAAATATGGGTTTCAAAGTACATAGCCAGGTCAAAGTGGCGGCTGCGAAACGTCTAACGGGTTGGATTCTGCGTACTTTTAAAACACGCGGTGAAGTACCTATGATAACGCTCTTCAAATCTCTAGTGCTACCGCGGCTTGAATATTGTAGCGTATTAACATCCCCATACAAAGCAGGTGAAATAAATGACGTAGAGAGTGTACAAAGAAATTTCACTTCGCATATAAGTTCGATAAAACAGCTACACTATTGGGAGCGTTTAAGAGCACTGAATCTGTACTCACTGGAACGTAGAAGAGAACGTTACCTAATAATATACACGTGGAAAATCGCAGAGGGTTTAGTACCAAACCTACATACTCCGATAGTCATGAAATTCAGTGATAGGAGAGGCTGGGAATGCGAAATCCCCCGGATGAATAACAGGGGTGCTATGGGCTCTCTGCGAGAGGGCTGTTTATCACACAGAGGCCCACGTCTCTTCAACAAACTCCCACGGCGAGTAAGAGACGTTGAGGGACGTCTCGTTAGACAGCTTCAAGAGAGCCCTGGATGTCGAACTGCAAAAGGTGCCAGACGAGCCCATCCTCGCAAGGGAGCGAGCTGTCGCTTCAAACAGTCTACTGCACCAAATCACCACCCAAAACGAGGGGCGTCGCGCTCCTTGGTGCCGCTAGAAGAGTGGCGAACACATCATAAGGTATCATAAGGTAAGGTAAGGTAGAAGGGTCACTAGACCTGTTGTTGTTTGATTTCCTTTGTACTCCTTTGTGTTTGCTACTTGGAGACAAAATCAGAGTGAATCCCACATCCGAGCATCACTTGCACAAGTTACTGCCGCCATCTTTTATAACGTCAACACTAGCCAGCCGCTTACAGTCCACCCACCATTGTGTTGGACAACCACCAGTTTACAAGCTTTTTTGTGCCCGAACCTCGCATTTTTCACGTTTATTTGGGTCTTTAGTGCATTCAGTGTTAGGGACAGAGGGCCTGGTGATAATAATGAAGGAATTGAATGCCTGGGACCATCAAAACAGATAGTAAAGGCCAGTCAAGCGTGCCTACTGTGTTGGACGAAATCCGCGGAAATATGACTGAGTTAGGCTATGGTAAATATGACAATGATTTCAAATAAAGTATGTGTGGTAAGTAATCTCCTCATAATATAATATTTAAAAGTATTCTCACCATAATATGCACTTATTTGATGTATCTGGGGGGAAATAAGTACTTTACGGGTGACCATCATTGTATCCATTTTTTTGCATTATCTGTCACGGCTTTGGCCCTTATACGACGGATAATTGAGAAATTACTGTACTGCGCATGGATAGTCACCGCTTCTTTCCGAGGAGCTTAAAAGTGATAGCTTCAATTGGAACCAGACTATATCCACAACCACCCGTCCCGATTCGTGGTCACGCAGCTTAATGATATACACACATACACCCACGTGTAAACACTAGCAGCAAAGTACAGTACTGTAATAGAAAAAGATACTGTACTGTACTTGCAATATGAGGCATAAGTCCTCACAAAATGTATAAGTAGAGGCCCAAATATATTAATATTTTGCGATATGACCTGGCTGGGCCAGGTCATTGCATATGTTTTCCCTCATAAGCTGAAGGAAATTTCTAATGTGAAAAATGTGTACACTAAAGTGTTTCATGTAGCAAGACGGTTTCTAGCAAAATGTAGGGATTACAGCATATCATTCAATAGAGAATGTTAAAACTTCCACGTAGTGGAAGGGGCATTGTGGCACGGGCAAAGGAGGCATGTCTTGACAAAGTAGCTTGGAGACGTTTCTGTCATGGCCATCCTCTAGTGGGGGTTTCCCAGGGGGAAGCAAGGCGTCGGAGATGATGATGATGAATACAATTTTAGAGGGACCTTTGGCCAATACTGTTTGAGTATTTCATAAATGTCAACGATGCATACAAACAATAATTTCACTTCAATACAAACCAACTTCCTTGCTGGATGGAGTATAAGGCTCATTTTCCTCGAGATCATTGAGAGAGAGTCTTGTAGTGCGTCCACCACTAAGAGCTGATCCTGGCATGCTGCGAGCACTGCGCGCACTGGCCCTGTTGCGAAATAAACTGCGATTTATAAAGTACCTGGTAATTATAGAGAAAATTATACAATACCAATGAGGCTGATCATTATGACAAGTGGATAGATTGGGTGGAAGAGAAACACAGGATAGAACTTGAATTCTGTATTATCCAACGTTTCGGGCTACACAAATGGAATGGGTTGAGCGTAGCCAGAAACGTTCAGAGAAAAAACAAAATCAAATGGTTCCTGTGTTTCCCTCCCATCCAATCTATCCATACAATACAAAGTTCAAGCTCATCATGCCAAAAAAAAAAAAAAAAAATTATACAAGTACTGAATATACATTATCAGGAGGCAGATATACAATACAGTACAGCTTCAGGGAAGGCAGTTGGTTTTTCGAGTCCTCCTCCTCCCTCATGTTTAGCCCTATTTGTTATGAGATTTCAAGACCTTCACCCCATTAGTTTGGCAATTTTCAGACCTTTTGTCCCATTTCTTTGCCAATATTAAGACATTTAGGTGTCAATTTTTTTCCTGGCGAATGATAGCGAGCCTGTATTTGAAGACGAATCAGCCTTCGGCCGAGAAATTTTTCTACCGAAAAATTTACAAATTTATATTTTGTGGGTGTTTTTTAAAGTTTGATAGAGGTTTAGAGAGCAAACTAAACCCCCTCCTTAAAGCATTGAGCCGAACCAGTAAATTATGCTGCACAATACCGTCTGGGCTACCTTAACGTAATTAATTGGTCGATACGCGACATCATATTATTTGATTTTCGTGTACTGTACCTTGAACCATGTAAAATAGCTAATTGGTCGATCGGCCCTAGATTATATAGGCACAGAAATGAGGAATTAAGCATAAAATAAGCCTTTTTGTTTAAAAAAAAGAAAATGTAGCTTACCTTAATTATACAGGGGTTATGTACACAGGGGGCGAGGGGTAGGTGTATCCGAGGCTTCTTGGGGGTCACTCTTGAGAGTCACCAGTCGATGGTGACCCTGAAGTGAGCCTTCAACGAGTTTGAAGTGACCTAACCCATGGGAGTTCTCCAACCTACCTAATGAATCATTATCAGTGGGGTCACTGGAAGGACCAGCCTGGGTTTCTGTGGATGGGCCAGTCTAGGGCTCGGAGGAAGGGCCTGCCTGGGGATCAGAGGAAGGGCCTGGTTGGGGGTCTGTGGATGGGCCTGGCCAAGGCTGAAAGTAACTTACAGTATCTTACAGTAGACATTCTGGAAGAGGCCTTTTTAGGACTGTGTATCCAGCTCGGGACCCGCACCAAAAGTGGTGCCAGTGGCAGTCAATACAATTTTATCATACTGTACTGAAGTTTAGCTTTATAATTATAAAATAGATCTTGTCTACTCCATCCCTTGCCTAAATTAGGCTCAAATGTTTGTAAAGATTCTGACTCAATCACATACTGGGGCAGTACATTCCAATCATTTACCACTATTACAAAAAAAAAAATCCTCTTTTCAAGTCGACCTTTCCTTGAAAATTTTCTTTGAGTGTCCCCTCGTCCTTCTGTCCTCTTGAATCACAAAAACATTGTTGCACACATCCTGTCAGTATCTTGTATGTTTCAATCATGTCATCTCTTGCCCTCCTATATGCCAGTGTTGGTAATCCTAGCTTTTTCAACCGCTCTTCATAGCTCATATTCCTAAGTGTCGGTACCAATTTGCTCGCTCTCCTCTGTACATTTTCAACAGCATCAATATATTTTATCAAATATGGAGCCCATGCCTGATCAGCATACTTCAGATGAGGCCTAACCAGTGCTACATCTATCAATCTATCTATTGCCTGATGCTGTGATCCCCGAAGGGGTGGCCATGAATGAACCGCCCTCATGCACCTGTCCCCAGTCAGTCGACGCCCCTCCTCTCAACCAGCACCGCCTTCATCCATATACTTCCTCACTCCATCATTCCACCTCTCTTTCAATTTACCTCTCCCTCTCTGTCCTTCCACCTCGCTCTCGTACACCCTCTTAGTCATTCTCTCGCTTCCCATACGTTCCATATGGCCGAACCATCTCAAGGTGTTCCTTTTCACACTTTCCAGCACATCTACCTCCACACCACACCTCCTTCTTACTTCCTCATTCGCCTGTCTATCCCTCCATGTAACTCCACATACACTTCTTAAGTAACTCATTTCCACCCCTCTCACTCTTGGTCTGAGTCTCTCAACCAACGTCCATGCTTCGCTTCCGTAAGTCAGTGTCGGGATTACCACACTGTCATGCAAGGACTTCTTCACTTCCATACTGACCACCCTATTTCTTGTTACTGCTTTCAGCGTTCCTACAACCCTCTTCCCCTGTTGCACCCTCTCCCGCACTTCTTCATCCATAGTCCCATCTTTACTCAACACACTCCCCAGATACTTAAATGAGCTGACAATCTCCATAGCCTGACCGTTCAACTTCACCTCACACTCTGTGGCTTCACCCCCTTCGAAGACCATAACCTTGCTCTTCTCCGCATTTACCTTCAGATTCCGTTTTTCGCACACTGTTCCAAACATATTTACCAGACCCTGCAACCCCCATTCATTATCGCTTATCAGAACTGTATCTTCAGTAAACAGCAGTACAGGTAGCTTCCACTCATTTCCCTCCCTTATCAGCAATACACCAACATCCACTGCTCTTCTTTGTATTTTTTCATGACTCCATCCATATACAGTATACAGTAAACAACCACGGGGACCTCACACACCCCTGTTTCAACCCAACATTCAGATCAAAGAACTAGCTCTGCTCATTTTCCACACGTACTGCTGCCTTTGCACCCTCATACATGCTCTAACTGCTTTCAGCAACTTGCCATCTACTCCGTATATTTTAAGTACTTTCCACATACAGTACCTTCTCTCTCCACTCTGTCATAGGCCTTCTCCAAGTCCATATAGGCACCATACAGCTTTTGTTGCTTCTCCAGATATTTCTCTACAACACAATTCAGGGTAAAAATCTGATCTACACATCCTCTTCCCTTCCTAAAACCGCCCTGCTCGTCACCTATCCATTTCTCCATTCTCGCTCTCACTCTCTCAATCACAACCCTACTGTACACCTTCCCTACTACGCTTAGAAGACATATTCCTCGGTGGTTACCACACACTCCTCTTTCCCCTTTACCCTTATATAGGGGGACTATTATGCCTGTCTTCCAGTCATCAGGTGCACTCCCTTTCTCCCATGCTAGTTTGCACATTTTCCATACCCATTCGATCACTATCTCACCCTGGTGATGGGCTGGTCTATCAGAGTGAGAACTGAGCGATCTCTGCCATACCCATAGCTTACTCTGACTGTTCCTTTTACTTATATATTTTCTAGATCTCGAGTGACGGCGTCTCTTCCGTGGATTGACCTCCCAATCTACCAAGATTGGAAGCCAAAGCGTCACATTTTTCCCTTGCCCCTCAACTTTCTCTTCATAATTGCTGAGGGGCACAGGGCCCTGGGTGGTTGGTTTCCCGGGCGTTTCCGCACCCTCCTCGGCTCCCCGCCTTGGAGTGGCTTCGGTCACCCAGGCTTTGTTGTGGTCGGCAGGGAGGGTTCTGTGGGGGCGCTCGGTTATGGCCTTGGCCGTGCTCGGAGCCTTGGGGCTGTTCGGCCAGGCAGCTTGGGGAACAACAACAACAACAACAACTATCTCACCACCATACCTCAGCATTTCCCCACACATCCATCTATTCCTGGTGCTTTCCCCAACTTCACTCTTTTCATGGCTTCACACACTTCTGACCTCCTGATCCCCACCTCCTCCTCCACTACTTGTCTTCTTCTCCCTCCCATACCCCATCCAACTACAGTATAGTATGTCTGCTGGCGCTTCATTCCTTACATTTAGCAATTCATTGAAGTACTCCCTCCATCTTTCGACTCTCTCTTGCTTCTCTGTTAGCACTCGCCCATTCTTATCTTCACACCCTTACTGTTTCCCTTGCTACCTTTCCTAACTCTCTAGACTTCTTTCCAGAACAGTTTCTTACACTCCCTCCATTTTACACTCAGATTCCTTCCAAATTCCTCATCTACTCTTCTCTTAATTTCCTTCACTACTCTCTTTTTCTCCACATACCTCACTCGTTTCTGTCTCTCCAAATCTTCATTCCCTCTACTACCCAACCACTCTCTATACGCTTTCTTATTGTCTTCCACAGCTATTTTTACCTCTTCTGTCCACCATGCTGTACCCTTCACTCCCCTCCTTCTTTTCCTTACTCCACACACCTCCTCACTTGCTACACAGATCTCTTCCTTAAACACTTTGCTCATCTCCTCCACTTCCTCCATACCTTCCAGGTCAAACCTACATAGTCGTCTTTCTACTGCTCTCCTTCTCCTGTAGCCTCTCCACCCTCCTCGCCATTCCACCTTACTCTCGCCTCCCTACAGCTCTCCTCACCCACTTCTTTTGTATCCTAATGTTAGCTACTACTACATAATGGTCAGACAGACCCCCTCAAATACCCCTATACACCCTAGCATCCAGCACAGATTTCTTCATTCGTTCATCCACACATATATAATCAATCTTAGCCTTTCGTTCCACCACTGTCTTATCCTTATCCTTCTTCCTCCACACCACTTTCCATGTGCACCTCTGTATCATTCTGTGTCGGAAGAAGGTGTTGGCTATCCACAACCTCCTCAACACACATACGTCCACAAGTGTACTACTACCATTCCCATTCACCTCTGACGGTACCCCCCAACCTCCCACCACTCCATCAACTTTCTCATCACTCACCTTCCCATTCATATCCCCAATCAGAAATATTACATCTTAGATTCTGTATTTACTATTGGATTCATTATATTCAACTCTCGTATAATTTTAAGGTGATTTACTTGCAGTGTACAGTATATTCATGTGGGTGACTGTACATCAATTATATTCCTTGTAACTCTTTGTAACTTCTTCCTTCTGATTTTCATGACTCAGATTCCCTTCCCACATATTGTAGCTTACTCTTGCACTTTGATCTCACCCATGCACTGATCGTATGACCGGAAGGAGTGAGGGAATTTTCCACCACCCAGCTATAGGGTGTGTGGAAAGGTGTGAGAGGTAGGCAGGTAGGCAGGTAGAGGTAGTAGGCACTATGGTGAAGGTTTGACGACAGATAGACACAAGATACGGGGGCGATCAAATCCCCGGGAGACTCCCTCTCAACATAGGAAAATTCTCCTTGTATATTTTAATCTTCACTTGTTTGAATAAATCAAAGTGGTTTTGGATTCACAGAGCTTTAATTTCCTTTTACCTATATTACATTTATAAGGTATAAGAGGAATGGTGGCGGCAATTACTATTACTAAATAAATATAGTACAATCTTATCTATCGATCAACGAGCAGAGCAGAGCAGAGATTCAACCTACTACTTCAATCAACCCTAAAATACATTGGTCCTGATGTGGCGGCGTCTATGCCGTGGGACCACCTCCCGGAGCTGCCAACCGCGGATGGCTGCCGACCCTCCGCGGCCGGAGACAAGATCAATCGACCAGTGGAGGACAACCGGATGCCGGCCGCGGGGAGCAGTTTCGGGAGCCAAACCGTCACAACTATCCCCTGCCCCCCCCCCCTGGGGGCACGGGTCCTTGGAGTGGCTTCGGTCGCGCCGGGAATTTCCACACCTCTCACACCACACACACACATCACACAGTTTTTCCTACACCGAGAAATGACTCTCCGGCTGTCATTTCTCGAAGACTTCTTCTAGTGGGAGACATTGAGAGCAACCCAGGACCCACGTACACATACATATGTCCAACTTGATCAAAACCCATCACTTCGAGTCGCCACACTAAGGGTTCAGTTCTCTGCAATTCATGCAGGAACTGGACCCACTTCACCTGTACAACACTTGCCTCCAAGAAACACTACATGAACACCTGGACCTGTTCCTCATGCCCTCCCTCTCCCAGTCAAATCGCCTAAAACCCGTCCACCTCTCCTCCCAACCCACCTAGCCTTCCCATATCATCCACTCCCCCCCCTAAAACCCGTCCACCTCTCCTCCCTAACCCACCTAAAACTTTCCCATACCATCCACATCCTCAACTCAACACACCACACCCCATCCTAATCCATTCCAACCCCCATCTCCTGCTCCCCAATCCCCACCCCCACCTCACCCATCCCATCCTCCAGCCCCTCCCTCACCCCCACCCCATCCTCGTGCAGCAGCACCCAACATACATCGTGCACATAACATTAACATTCTCCAATTGAACATAGATGGCATTAACACAAAGAAACACGAACTCTCACACTTCATCAAACAACACAACATACACATTGCCATCTTACAAGAAACAAAACTCCGCACATCACAAAAAACACCCACATTTCATAATTTCACCACCATCAAGAGACAATTCCCCACAGACCCTGACTATACACCCTTCACCAATCACCAGACAAAGCATATCATCAACAATCTCAAGCACTCACCCGCCTGTGGCCTAGACAACATAAGCAACATACACCTCAGACACCTGGGACCACAAGGCATACAAACACTCACTAACATATCAAACTACAGCTATTCACACAACACAATACCAGACATTTGGAAGCATGGTATCATCATCACATTCCCCAAACCCAACAAAGACCCCACGCTACCCTCCTCGCACCGCCCCATCACACTCCTTTGCTCCCCCTCCAAAGTCATGGAACGCCTAGTATTACAACTAATTACACCTGACCTACCCCTAGCTCCAACACAACATGGCTTTAGGCCACTGCACTCCACAAACACTCTTCTCACAGACCTTACACAAAGAGCTTTCGACGGCATCAATTCAGCTAGACCACCACACAGATCACTATTAGCCACACTCGACATTAGTAAAGCCTTCGATGCCATCCCCCGCCACAACCTAACAAACAAAATCTACAACACAAACATGCACAACAACACAAAACGGTGGCTGGCCAACTTCCTAGCAGGCAGATGTGCACACGTATCTTTTGCCGGTCAGTCCTCTAAAATCAGAAACTTTCCAAACGGAGTCCCACAAGGATCCGTCCTATCGCCCGCACTCTTCAATCTGTACATGCACGATATAACTACACCCAATACGCCCCAAATAAACTTAGCCTCCTATGCAGATGACATAACACTCACATGCACACACCATGACCCAAAAAGAGCAACAGATCTCCTTCAACCCTATCTCAACACACTACATGGCTGGTGCACTACAAACAGACTTAATCTAGCCCCAGCCAAATCCACCGCAACCCTGCTCACAAGTTGGACAGGAGAACACGAATACATCCCTCAACTCACCATAAACAACACACCCCTAACACATACACACACACCCAAAATCCTAGGAGTAACATATGATACTCATATGACATTCAAACAGCACACCACAAACATTAAAAAGAAACTGACACCCAGACTTAACGCCCTCAGGTCACTTGCTCACACAAAATTTGGACACAACAAAGAAACTACCACCACAGTATATAAACAATACATAAGATCAGTGATGGAATACGCAAGCCCAGCCTGGGCTTCTAACCTAGCTGAAACACATCATAAGACCTTACAGACTATTCAAAACAAAGCCCTGAAGATCATTACAGGCTGCACAGCTACTGCACCCACAGATCACCTACATCAAGAAACCAAAATCCTCAAAGTCAAAGACCATCTGGACATGAGAGGCACTCAATTCCTGGCAGCAGCCTCCACGAACCAAGACCACCCACTAAACTACATGGCAACACACCCACAGACACCAAGAAATATCAAAACAACACCCAGCACACGGTATCACACACAATTATTGTCCTCTCTCCCTCCCTGCCCACCCCGAACCAACTTCCAGAAGCACATCCATACTCATATCTCTCACCGATCCATCCACTCACTCACAGACAACACGCAGCTGCATGCACGACCTCCCGAAATCCATCCTTCCGAATCCTCCCTTCCTCGCGAGGACAGAGTCCACCTGGCCAGGCTGAGATGCGGACACCATCCAGCTCTCCTGAGCTATCAGAAGAGACTGGATGACTCCGTTGTCGACACCTGCCCGGGATGTAACACAGCACCCCATACCATTAAACACATCATAGAAGACTGCATTTCACACAACCACTTACGCCAACAACACAATCTACACTCAATGAGAGCTCTGTGGGAAAGCCCGATCGTGGCCATGGCCTTTCTCAGGGACTCGGGGCTGTTCGGCCAGGCAGCTTAGGGAACAACAACAACAACAACAACAACAACAACAACAACAACAAAAACTAAATTGGAATAACTTCCTACAAACACTTGATCACAAAACAAACCCCAAAAAACTCTACAAAACACTAAACAGCATCACACTTTCCAACAGCAACACAACACAATCACATGCTGCAATCACAACAACAGACTCTACTCCTTCATGTAAACAACAAGCAAACACTCTCATCAATCACTTCTCACATGTCAGCCACCTAAAACCTCACAAAGACGACCGACGTGTCATCCGACGTAAGAGACAATTCCCCACAGACCCTGACTATACACCCTTCACCAATCACCAGACAAAGCATTTCATCAACAATCTCAAGCACTCACCCGCCTGTGGCCTAGACAACATAAGCAACATACACCTCAGACACCTGGGACCACAAGGCATACAAACACTCACTAACATATCAAACTACAGCTATTCACACAACACAATACCAGACATTTGGAAGCATGGTATCATCATCACATTCCCCAAACCCAACAAAGACCCCACGCTACCCTCCTCGCACCGCCCCATCACACTCCTTTGCTCCCCCTCCAAAGTCATGGAACGCCTAGTATTACAACTAATTACACCCGACCTACCCCTAGCTCCAACACAACATGGCTTTAGGCCACTGCACTCCACAAACACTCTTCTCACAGACCTTACACAAAAAGCTTTTGACGGCATCAACTCAGCTAGACCACCACACAGATCACTATTAGCCACACTCGACATTAGTAAAGCCTTCGATGCCATCCCCCGCCACAACCTAACAAACAAAATCTACAACACAAACATGCACAACAACACAAAAAGGTGGCTGGCCAACTTCCTAGCAGGCAGATGTGCACACGTATCTTTTGCCGGTCAGTCATCTAAAATCAGAAACTTTCCAAACGGAGTCCCACAGGGATCCGTCCTATCGCCCGCACTCTTCAATCTGTACATGCACGATATAACTACACCCAATACTCCCCAAATAAACTTAGCCTCCTATGCAGATGACATAACACTCACATGCACACACCATGACCCAAGAAGAGCAACAGATCTCCTTCAACCCTATCTCAACACACTACATGGCTGGTGCACTACAAACAGACTGAATCTAGCCCCAGCCAAATCCACCGCAACCCTGCTCACAAGCTGGACAGGTGAACACGAATACATCCCTCAACTCACCATAAACAACACACCCCTAACACATACACACACACCCAAAATCCTAGGAGTAACATATGATACTCATATGACATTCAAACAGCACACCACAAACATTAAAAAGAAACTGACACCCAGACTTAACGCCCTCAGGTCACTTGCTCACACAAAATTTGGACACAACAAAGAAACTACCACCACAGTATATAAACAATACATAAGATCAGTAATGGAATACGCAAGCCCAGCCTGGGCTTCTAACCTAGCTGAAACACATCATAAGACCTTACAGACTATCCAAAACAAAGCCCTGAAGATCATTACAGGCTGCACAGCTACTGCACCCACAGATCATCTACATCAAGAAACCAAAATCCTCAAAGTCAAAGACCATCTGGACATGAGAGGCACTCAATTCCTGGCAGCAGCCTCCACGAACCAAGACCACCCACTAAACTACATGGCAACACACCCACAGACACCAAGAAATATCAAAACAACACCCAGCACACGGTATCACACACAGTTATTGTCCTCTCTCCCTCCTTGCCCACCCCGAACCAACTTCCAGAAGCACATCCATACTCATATCTCTCGCCAATCCATCCACTCACTCACAGACAACACGCAGCTGCATGCACGACCTCCCGAAATCCATCCTTCCGAATCCTCCCTCCCTCGCGAGGACAGAGTCCACCTGGCCAGGCTGAGATGCGGACACCATCCAGCTCTCCTGAGCTATCAGAAGAGACTGGATGACTCCGTTGTCGACGCCTGCCCGGGATGTAACACAGCACCCCATACCATTAAACACATCATAGAAGACTGCATTTCACACAACCACTTACGCCAACAACACAACCTACACTCAATGAGAGCTCTGTGGGAAAGCCCGATCGTGGCCATGGCCTTCCTCAGGGACTCGGGGCTGTTCGGCCAGGCAGCTTAGGGAACAACAACAACAACAACAACCCTAAAATACATTAAACCAATATATAACCCATAGGGAAAGACACCTTCAGTCTTCCTTACTTGGAGTTAACCCCTTGAAAACATTGACTATCAAACGTCTTTGTAACATGGTGAGCTTGCGGTGGTCCTCATTAAACTGTTTTTGAGGAGAGAAGCCGATCGTCTTTGGAGAGTACCTGCGCTATCTACTATTATCCAGTTCCTGTATGTTCCTGCGTTCCAGTTCCAGTTGCGGTTCCCATTTCCAGTTCCGGTGTTCCTGAATGTTCCTGAGTTCCTGTTCAATCTATCCCTGTTAATATCCAACCACAAAACCACAAATTTGTTAAGTTAATACACCTAGGAGTTCTTCATTCATCAACAACTCTACAAGTTCGACTTTCAACGGCGATTCCTGTGTGGCCATGTGACGAGTAGGAAGAGTTGGCTGCAGCGAGACAACTTCAGAAGGAGGGAGACTGCGTCAGCAGAGCGGACTCAGCGCGTGTGTTGATAAACAGTGGGGCTGACCTTTGTCCTCGACCACAGCCTACACATCCCTTCACTCCCGGTATAGAGAATCGTCTATCATTCGCCCTCCCATACCATGATACCCCATCCAACTACGTTTGCTGGCGTTTCATTCGTTACGTTCAATAATTCGTTGAAGTACTCCCTCCATCTCTCGACGTCTACTGTAATGTGCTATACATTACATGAAAAGAAAGAGGAAAGACCATACTATATCATACCCGAAAACAAATAGCGCAATAAATCAATAAAAAGATAGTTGAAGTTGATCCCATATAAAAGTTTTAGTTTTTCTTCAGCATTCATCATGTCATATTTTTGTGATAAGATATATGACTATAGTTATTTTAATGAAATGTGAAGTATTCTTTGCGGTCATTCCAACGATGCAATCATAATTTGTCTATCATCAATAGTTATTTAGTAATGTGGAAAAAAATTGAAGCATTATGCAGTTTAATAATTTTTGTTTTACTGCTTGCTTTGAGGTAAATTTTTATGAACTTGAGAGAGAGAATGTAATAACAACAGAGTTGCTACATCTAATAGTTTTTTCTACGAATACTTATGAATAGACAGAAATAATGCATTCATCCACCTTTTTTAAGTCACATAACACAGGAAATCCATAATTGTTCCTATTGCAATGCACAATATATGCATACGAAAAAGAATAACTTGTTTTACAAACACAACACTATCTAAAAGTATTTGCATCGGGAAAACATTTATGGCCAGGGTGGCTATGGGTTTTGCTGGATATTTATAGGGACAAGACATGCCCTTTCAGGTTGGTGGCCATGCTATTACTGGAACACAAATATACCCACGCCAGTCTGGCCGCTCTCTTATTACACTGTTGCCACATATTTATAAAATTCAAGGTCATAGAACCCTATTCTTGGCCAAAATTTGACACAAATTGCGTGATAAGTTTGTTTTTCACTAAATTTTGAGTGTTTTAGTGACATGATGTGCATCACTGTACAGTACATTAAAAACAAAACAAAATCCAAATTACGTGATTTGTGTCGGCAAGGTTGATTACAAAATTATACAAAGTAATACAAAAAAAACATTATAGAATACAAATTTTTACCGTATGAGCCTAGAAAAACTACTGTACTGAAACTAGAGGTGTGATCTTACCTAGCTCCAGGGCTCTTAGGAGGGAGTGTGCCAGATTCCTCATGGCCTGAGGCCGCAGAGCCGCTGCGGGAAGCCCGGGAGGACGACCTAGGGAGGTGCGGCAAAAAGGGTGCTCAACACAAGGCTAAACACTCATGCTACTGTCTAAAGTGGTTAACAAGTCTACCATTCTACAGGTGTTTTACATTACAGTAACATATTATTATTACTGGTATATTCTTTTTATATAGCTTAGAGGCTATAAGGGATCATATAAACTTTGATTCAGTACATCTACTATATTTTGTTTACATAGCTTAGAGACAATAAGGGATCCTATAAACATTGATACTAACTTACTAAGCATAATATAAGATTGATCCCTGAAGGGAAGAGAGAAAACCTAATACAGTATGTATAAAGTGACCCCGGAATCAATGACGTACTGCCAATATTCATATTTGGTGCCTTGCTGCTTAGGGAAACCCTTTCTAGGAACCGTCCGTCCACCACAAAACAACCAAATACTGTACTAACATCATAGGCGGCATGATTAATTTACCTATGGGACGTCACATGAATCGGCTGCCACTATGAAAAGATAAAATATATATAATTAGGAATAATATAAAACTTCTTTACTGTACTCACCTAATTGTACTCACCTAATTGTAGTATACAGGATTTGAGCCTAAGCTCGTGTTGTCCTGTCTCTCTCTCTACATTTATCCAATTTTGCTTTAAAAGTTTGGATATTTCTTGCTCCCACCACCTCCCCATCCAACTTATTCCAACACTCAATGCTTCTATACGGGAAGCTGAACTTTCTTACATCAGACTTACATATAACTTTCCTCAACTTACAATCATGACCCCTGGTTCTTCCCTCGTCCCTCACCACAAAATCTCCCTTGTCGATCTTCTCAAAACCTTTCACACACTTAAACATCATGATCATGTCACCTCTCTCTCCTCTCCCTCAGCGTTGGCAGCTTTAGCCTCTCCAATCTCTCCTCATAAGGTAGGTCTCTAAGGCTAGCTATCATCTTAGTGGCAACTCTCTGAACTCTTTCCAGTTTTTTATTATGTTTTATAAGGTGTGGAGACCACACCACTGCTGCATACTCCAGTCTTGGTCGTATTATTGTCCCTATTATTTTTGCTAACATCTCTTCATCTAAATAATTCAGAGCTATTCTCATGTTAGTCAACACTCCATAGGTTTCACCAGTTATTTTATTTATATGCTGTTCAGGTGACAAGCTGTCTGCCACAACTACCCCTAGGTCTTTTGCTTTCACAGCTTTACTAATTATTTCATCTCCTATTTTATATCCCCAAGAAGGTCTATATTTACTTTTTCCCATCTCAAGAACCTGACACTTACTCGTGTTGAATTCCATTTTCCAAGTTTGACTCCACTCATATAACTTATCTAGATCTCTCTGTAATTCTTCACAACTACTCCTACTTGTAATATGCTTCATTAGTTTTGCATCATCAGCAAACATAGATATATGAGTCTATTCCCATTTGAAGGTCGTTGATGAAAACCAAAAACATGATTGGGGCCAACACCGATCCTTGAGGCACTCCGCTTTTTACCCTTTTCCACGAGGAGAACTTTCCTTTTATTACTGTTCGCATTTCCCTCCCAATTAAATAGTTTTCCATCCACTTTAATAATACTCCCTCAACCCGCCCCACAGTCCTGAGCTTCCACAACAATCTCTTATGAGGCACCTTATCAAATGCCTTCTTGAAATCTAAGTAGATACAATCTACCCACCCCTCCCTCCCTTGTACAATGTCAATTACCCTATCATAGTAACTCAACAAATTTGTGGTACACGAATGACCTTTTCTGAACCCGAACTGCTTGCTTGAAATTATTTCCCTCTCCTCCAACATACCCACCCATCTTTTTCTAATAATCTTTTCACAAAGCTTGCATATAACACTCGTTATAATGCGCTTCTCATGCGTCGCTTGTTTCCTGAGGCCACACCGCACATTCCCTTGGAATAAGGTGGGAGGAGTCAATTTGGTCATTGATTCCGGGGTCACTATATAAATATTAGGTTTTCTTTCATCCCTTCGGGGATCAAACCAATAATTTAACAGAGACCCCTCCATCAATGACGTACTGCCGAACTCCGTCTGGAAGCAGGACATTCCATTCAATCTCAAGGAATACAGAAATGGTGCTTAACCTGTTAAACGCGAAATAGACCTAGGGGCTAGGGTAGTTATTTGTGCATTTCTAGCCTTGGATTCTGACAGAATTAGTTATATTTACAATATAGAACATTATTTGTTTTCGGTATGCTTTTATTTTACATATATGATGTATATATGAACCTTCAAGAGTGCTAAAATAAGTTGGAAAAGTATTTGGGTGGTGAAAAACAAAGATATTGGCCACTCGGTCATAATCTCAGGCGAGAGAGAGCCACAGGCAACCCTCCCCTCTCGCTGTCTGTGAGTCAACTGAGGCGAGCGGGCGGTGTCTGGGTGTTATATAACGATCTTTTATGCAACCCACTTGTGCTACATTATCGCGGGAGAGAAAAATAACCGATAAATGATGAAAATAAGAGGAAAAATAGGTGATAATTGAGGAGGGGGGGGGAGGAGGGAATAAGGTGGGGAAGGAGGGGAGGGGGGGGGGGGTGAGAAACACATGGATGAGTACTAGAGGGGAATTATCTCACCTAGAGACAAATTCCTTTGTTTTGATAGCCCCTGGGATGTTTTGGAAGGCTTTTTTTATGGTCCTGCTTCCGTGAGGCCTATCGCGTTCGCTATGGTAAGCCTTCCGTGAGGCCTATCGCGCTTGCCGGGTTAATATATATATATATATACTGTACTATATATATATATACTTACTTACAGTAAACTTCCGTTAATCCGAAGGGCAGCGGACCGGCCCTCGTTCGGATTAGTGGATTTTTCGGATTATCGGACTTTACCCCTATGAACCTGTGGCCTGACGAAAACAGTGAGGCATTAGGCCACCCAAATGACACAATGGTGCACACATATCGGCTCATATGTTCATGAAATCACTTCAAAAGTTTACCATTGTCATTGTAGCCTATTACCTACTTCAAAACATTCAGATTAATGGTCAAAGGAATCTGCTGATATAAACGTAAACACCTTCTTCTTCTTCTTATTGTCACATGTCCGCATCGTCTACTAGCGAGTTTGTCTTGCTCTTGAAAGCACCCTTGGGACGCTCCGATCACTGAACTATAAATAGTAGCGTATCGGAACGTCCAAAGGTGCGTTTTCAAGCGCAAGACTGAATGCACTTGCAGACGCTGCGGTGCAAGCCAGTAGCGCATCGGAGCGTCCCAAGAATGCGTTCAAGAGCAAAACAAACGCTCTAGCAGACGATGTGGTGTTTACGTTTATATCAGTAGCTTCCTTTGACCATTAATCTGAATGTTTTGAAGTAGGTAATAGGCTACAATGACAATGGTAAACTTTTAAAGTGAATTCATGAACATATGATATGTGTGTGCTCCATTATGTGTCATTTGAGTGGACTAATGCCTCAAAAAGGGGACTTTGGGACTTCTTGAAATTCGGACCATCGGGTGAATTCGGATTTGGCCTCAAATTGAAAAATTCGGACTATTGGGAGATTCGAATCATCGGTCGTCGGATTAAAGGACTTTTACTTATATACAGTATATACAGTATATACAGTATATACTGTATATATGTACCGATATATATATATATATATATATATATATATATATATATATATATATATATATATATATATTATATATATATATATACAGGGTGTCCCAGGAGGAAAGGTCATAACTTTGGTTAAATTAAAAAACAAAATATTCTAAGCCTAAAATGTTCTATACTGTAAGTCATATTCCAAAACTCAACAACCAGTGCTGAGATATTGAATCTTGAAAATTATATTTTCTTCAGTATTTCCCCATAAGGGTGGCCTAGCTGTCCTAGTGTCTACCACACCTTCATCTAACTGCAATTATTTTACCATGTTCTTATAAAGTTAATATAATTCTTTAAGTTACAAAATTATTATTAACATATTATACTCTATGTAACTCATCTTTGACGCCGGCCTCTACAGCAGATACGAGACCGGGCCCGTGATTGGCTGGCAATGACATCACTCCCTAGGCATTAACCCTTCCAGCCCGGCTGTCCTTTTATAAGGACACCGCGGCAGATGGGCAGGACCCCGGGTGTCCTTATAACAGGCAGTAAGCTTGAAAGCCTATTCAGCTTGGTTTGAACGCCGTGCGTCCGACGTATGTAAACAAAGCCTGTCATTGCGTCACCGCACCTCCGAAAACAAGAAGGAGACGTCGGATCAATGTTGTTGTTGTATGGTATGACAAAATTAGTGTCTGAAAAGCTCCAATATTGTCAACATCGCGGAAAAATTCGCTCCACGGAAATCGTCATCACAACTGAACCAGTTGACTTAGAGAGCTCTACTCAACGCCAGTCTACAGATTGGAAACTGCACTACGTTTAGAGATGCATGGGAAATATCTAGCAGTTAAAATAACAAAGATACGGTAGCCTAGGCCTAGACGTTTTTCGGCCAAATCGCCCGTGTACCTGACACTGTCCTTAGGAGGGGGCCCCCGGGGGGGAAAGGTTAAAGAAGGTTCCAGAATTTCCAGAGTTTGTATTATTTGCACTTATCCTTGACGTTGTGGTTACAATTTAGCCAAGTTATTATACTAGAAAGTAGCATACAAACCCCTTTGTTATTTCGCATACAACACACCAAGCATAATATTCAGAAACCGCCGAAAAGATGGAAATGCAGTGTATAAATATAAAATAAACCACCTCCTGGCAACACTGCACTGGCGCGGCGTCTTTTAAATTCGCAAATATTATCTTATTTGTGTCTGTATGTGCAGATACAACCATTATCTATTCATGTTTAACTTTCGTTACCTTCGTGCTATTGTTCATAAGGTCGCAGAGTATGGTAAGCAAACATATAAAATATAGCCTATTACGAAACATGAGGATATCACTATATTATCACATTATCGTATGAATTAATTCAACTTTTCTTTGATATTCCATATGTATTAATTATAGAAGATAAGTTTTAGTAATTCTAATGGTGTGATAAGTGATATCCGAACCTTAAGAGCTATAAAATACCACATGGAACACAAAATCGTAAGATATACTGTAATAGCCTACTGTAAACACAAGCAAGGTAAGAATTATCGTCACTGTCTACTTTAAATGTGTACGAAGTCAAGCACGGCCTGTGATTCGCTAATCCGCCCGGGCCCGAGTCAGTCAGCCTTCCCTCTCGCTTACTTCCACCGTTTATAATTTCTTTATCTCCTTGTTTTTACTTTATGATATTAATTAAAATGTAAAACTTGCAAACTAAACAAACCAAAATTGGGACAAGGACAATATAAAGTCAAATTAAATTATCAAAATCGCTATGTGGAAACAACGCTTACTAAAATTAAAATTATTAAATAAAAGAACACAATCCACCACATAGGATGTAAATACGTTATTATTGTGTTTCATGTGATATTTATTAGCTCTTTAGAATCGGATAGCACTGTAATTGATTAAATAATCATTAACATTTCTTAAACATATCTAGTTTAATTAATAAATAAGGAATGATAATGAATAAATTATCAGCTCTGCCTTTCCTATTGGCCAGATAGCCAATCACAGGCACCATCTAGTATCTGCTGTAGAGGCCGGCGGCAAAGTTGAGTTGCATGGAGTATAGCTTACTTTGGACCAGTTGGAAACTTATATTGAAGAGTTCATTACAGTGATGCGGGGGAGGACACTACATAAAACCTTCAATATCTTTTTAACGGTTGATATTTGGATTTTTTGTTATAGCACATTTTATGCTTAGAATACCTTGTTTTATCATTTCCCAAAGTTATGACCTTCCCTCCTGGGACACCCTATACAGTATATATATATATACTGTATATATATATATATACTGTATATGGAGGTAAAATCACAAATACGTGTAATCAAATGTTTCTTGTATTACCCTGAAGATGTCTTGAGAGAATAGACGAAAGCTTGGTGTTCCATTGTTTCAATTTTCCTAGCGAGTTTTACTACATACTGTATATATATACAGTATATATATATACTGTATATATATATATATACAGTATATACAGGGTGCTCCAGTAATGCTTTTCATAAATTATATGGTGGACTCATCCGACAAAAATAAGAATACATTACTCTATGAACATGAGGTTGAGTATTTATAATAACGGAGTTATTACACGATTTAAGTTTAACGATAGATACAATGCCATTCAGTCCAAGGGGTAATGTTGCCATTTTAGTGGATTATATCCATTTGGCCTTCGCTATCGCTTGCTAGCCTCAAGATAGTGAGCAGTAGCGATCTGACTTTTCGGTAGAAAAATATGTCCAGCTTCGCCGGATTTGATTTTTCTACCGGCAAAGCCGGACATATTTTTCTACCGAAAAGTCAGATCGCTACTTTTTTTTTTTTTTTTTTTTTTCTATGTGATTGAGGGAGGCAAAAGGCATAACTGCCTATAGCGAGTGCCTCCCCCATAGTTGAAAGAGCGACAGGGCCAAAATCAAGGGACGTTCGAGCCAAAATGCCTGGACACACGGAGTTTGAAGCAATTTAAGTCATAGGAAGAGGGAAAGACTGATTCTGGGAGAGAGTTCCAGAGCTCAGATGTTGAGTAGAAGAAAGTTTGAGAGTAACGTTTCACTCTTGGGTTGGAGAGTTGCACAGAGTAGGGGTGGGATTGAGTTGCAAGACGGGTACCACGTGCCCTATGTAAAGGAGGTGGTATGCACTGGGATAGCTCTGAGGAACACTGATTATTATAGTAGCGATAGAATAGCGAGAGAGATGCAACATTGCGGCGGAGAGAGAGAGATTGCAGAGAGTTGGTGAGTGGACGGGAGTTAATGATACGAAAGGCCTTCCTTTCAACTTTGTCTAGGAGAGCGGTGTGAGAGGAACCTCCCCACACATGTGAACAATACTCAATACAAGGGTGCACTATGCCCCTGTACAGAGCAAGAAGCTGTGCAGGGGAAAAGAACCCCCTAAGGCGGTTGAGCACACCCAGCTTCTGGGAGGCTGCCTTAGCAAGACTGGTAATATGGTCCTTCCAAATGAGAGCAGAAGAAAAAGAGACACCAAGAATATTGAGAGAAGATGAAGGGTTGATTTTTGTATTGTTGAAGAATAAGGGATAGTCCGCTGGGAGATCCTGACGGGTAGATAGATGGAGAAATTGGGTTTTGGAAGCATTAAAGTTAACAAGGTTTTCTCACTGCTCACTATCTTGAGGCTAGCAAGCGATAGCGAAGGCCAAATGGATATAATCCACAAAAATGGCAACATTACCCCTTGGACTGAATGGCATTGTATCTATCATTAACTTAAATCGTGTAATAACTCCGTTATTATAAATACAGTACTCATCCTCATGTTCATAGAGTAATTTATTCTTATTTTTGTCTGATGAGTCCACCATATAATTTATGAAAAGCATTACTGGAACACCCTGTATATATACATACATAACATTTTAAGACTGAGTGCTCGACACATACGTGCAGTTTCAGTCTCTTGTCCTAATGGCGGCGTTCCAGGCAACCCTGTTAAACCGGCAGCTGCGGGGAGACTCTTAAGAGGTTTTACTGGGCGACTGCGGGGAGACTCTTAAGATCCTAGGCCTAAAATTTAAAAAAATAAAAGCCCCAGTAGCACTAACAATTTTTTTTTGTTTCCCTCCATACCTCATATCACTTCTCCACATCTGTCAAAGTCCCCTCCTTCCCCCCTTCCCCCCTTCCCCACCCCCATTCAATTATCACCTATTTTCCCTGTTATTCCCTTATTCATTGGTATATTTTCGTGCTAACATCTGCAAGCCGGTTGCAGGGTGTGGTTATGTGACTAGCGAGTGTGTTGGGTAAGGTAGAGTTTGGGGTGAGAGACTCAGTCATGCTTCAGACCTCGCGAGAGGTGGGGTTGCCTCGCTCTGCTCCACATTTCATGAATGGACCGCTCCGTATTTATTCGCGATTTTGACCATCTACACACTATTCCCACTTGTTTTATTGTTGTCACATGTTACTATCTTCATATTAAACGTAAAATAGGCGCATATGGATAAGTATTAAGTATATTTATGGTAAATTAACGATTTTAGTGAGGAATGAATCATAATACCTACGCACAGGGGTATGGTGTATACTACAGGGGCTGCGCAGCCTAGAGGTTAAGGGCTGCTTCACTTGCCAAGTTTTTTAATTTGAGATCGGCACATATAGTCCGATCCCAGGTCTTCCTCGGTCCACCCCTTGGTGCAGCTCCCTCCACAATCACAGACCTGCATCTTTTCACCCAATTTTGTTCATCCATTCTCTCCACATGCCTATACCATCCCAGTCTACTTATAGGCATCTCCTCGCTAATACTCTTTATACTTAAACTTCTCCTCAGCTCATCATTTGTTATTCTATCCTGCAGTTTGGCCCCACAAATCCATCTCACCATTCTCATCTCATTACGTTCCATTCTGTTGACATTCTCTACTTTAACGGCCCATGTTTCTGAGGCATACGTCATTGCACTTCTAACACATGTGGCGTACACCCATGGGCGTCCCCAGGGGGGGGACAAGGGGGGGCAGTTCCTCCCCCCCCCCCCCCCCTGGATATTTAATATGCTTGGAATTTCACATTTTATCTAATTTCTTTATTATCCGCTATAGGGCAAAATATATTTCTTGACTGCAATTCACAAAATATTTCAATTATTTCTTGGATTAAAAACATTATTTGAGATATCGTGTATTGCCAAAAAATGAAAGTCATGTGCAGTTGAGCGGTCATTTAGCACACTGCGGCAAGTAAAAACATGGCTGCGCTCAACTATGTCCACTAGTCGTCTGTCTTCACTGTGTATGCTGAGTGTGCACCGAAAACGAATCGAGAAAGAGAAAGGCAAAGCCAGATTTATAGAGGCTGTCATAGAACGCTTTGGTCGTGACAGTCACCAACTTCAGTTTCTTTTCAAGTAGTTCAAGTATTACTTAGTATTACAAGTAAACTTAATAGTCCACTGTCCTATTACCTAATTTGTAATTTTGTTCTTGTTATTATGAATTTATGCCCATATCAATAACAAATTTGAAAATGTTTTGTTCATCGAGGCAAGGAATAATTTATACAATGCTTAAAATATATATTTGCAGATAGCCTAATACAGTGATTTATCATCCAAAACTAATTTACACATTCACATGTACAGACATATGTAATCCTAAGTCCACAATCTAAATATTTTAGAACTTCCCCGGATTATATTATCCTTGCATTAGATTCGATTAAATGAATGGGGAAACGCATTTTTATGATGGGTAGCCTACATGACCACCACCGGAAATGTTATAGACATACATGGGAAAAATTGTATAGCCAGGGATATAAAAAATATATCATGCGGACACCCTTGCGTACACCTTTCCCTTCAGGGGGAGAGGCATTCTTTTCATGGTCAGAATTGGTAGCAGTTCTCTATCAGTGGCAGCCTCGACAACAAAACTGTTATATATATACATATATATATATATACAGTATATAATTATATATACTGTATGTATACAGTATAATGCCACATTTTTAGACCTGTGATATCACATAAGGTCCAGTTTTTTCATCACCAGAAATTACCAATAAATACAGTACACCATCCAAACAATCTAAGTCTGTAATGCACTACACTAAGACTAAGCTACAATAATACTTCCATACAGTACAAACATTTATTAAATTTGTTCTAACTAAACTAAGACTACACTAAGCTACAATAATTCTCTCATACAGTACACACATATATCCACATTTCCCTAAACACCGTGCCAAAGAGGATAATTACCTGCGAGAACCTGGTCGAGAACCACTGGCTGCCCTGCTCTCCTTCTGTTCCTGCGCCCGTTCCACCTTCTTCAGTTCCTGAGCATACTCTCCCGCCTCCTTCAGCCCCAGGTCGCTGCTCAGCCGGATCAGGAGCTTCAGGCCTGGAAGAGAGAAAAAGGTAATTTTAAGTCCACTTTTTTTCTAGCCTACTTGTTTTGAGTGGCATATGGTGGGGGCTAGATTCATCCACACATATTTAATGTGGCTCAAGCCACAGTCGACAAAGGTCGTTATTTGATTTTTGTTTTGCCTCTAACCCACATCATACCTTTCCTACCCTTCTTGGACATTTTGAAGTGCAAAAAGTATTAAAAATACCTTTATTCAACTTGTTGCCCCAAGGAATTGATAAAAATGCTTGAGGTATTTTATTTTTGGCGTCTATTTGAAACTAAGATAAGAAACTTATCCCCTTCAATACCAGTGACGGCTCACAGCCGTCAGTAAAAAAGTGACGCGCCAGGACCAGCGACGGCTCTTAGCCGTCAGTAATTCATATTTGTTTTCAGCAACTCACTAATTAATTTATAAATAAACCTAACTAATGAAATCAATGAAAGTAATGAATACATGTGGTACTCCAAGGACTCGAACCTAGGATACTCGCACCAAAATTCTGCACACTAAGTAGGCTACTAGGCTATCATGACCAATGAAAAGAAAGCTGTGGACTTTGATAAGAAGAAAGAAACGATTGTGGGATAGATTAAAAGTGTTAAAAAAGAACAGGGGGTCTAGTATAGAAGCTAAAGTAGTGGATTTGGAACGTAGACAGATAAACAATAAAATAAGGTGGGAGACAAGGAGGGGGGGTAAAGGAAAGGGAGAGAGAGATTGCAAGAAACTTGAAGGATAATCCAAAAATATTCTGGAAGTACATTCAGGAAAAGTTAACGAGAAGAGTAGGGATCCCGGAGCTGGTAGGGGGGTTGGATGATGGGAGTAGAGCGGAGACGGATAAGGAGAAAGCAGAGGTGCTGGGGAAATACTTTGGGGGGGTACTAACAGTAGAGTCGGATGATGCAGTGCCAAATATTCCCATCAAACAGGCACCTGCACTAGAACTAATAGAATTTTCCCATGCTAGAATAAGAAGGGCTATAGAAAAAATGAACAGAAGTAAGTCCCCGGGACCGGATGGGATACACCCAAGAATCATAAAGGAAGGAGGTGAGATGTTAGTAGAGCCATTGAAAATGTTATTTGAGGTATCGTTTAATACAGGACAAATCCCGATGGACTGGAGAGAGGCGAACATAACAGCTATATTTAAGAAGGGAAAGAGAAATGACCCAGGAAATTATAGACCAGTCAGTTTGACAAGCGTTGTGTGTAAACTAATGGAAACGGTAATTAGAGAAGGAATAATGGAGCTTATGAAATCAAACCAACTTTTCAGTGGGAGACAGTTCGGATTCTTGCCGGGGAGGTCGACGGTACTACAGCTAATTAAGGTGGTAGATGATTGGATTCAAATTCTAGAGGATGGTGATGTAATAGACGTGGTATATTGTGATTTTATGAAGGCCTTCGATAAGCTCCCACATAAAAGGTTAATAGAGAAAGTTAGAAGCTATAATATAGGGGAGAAATGTGTGAAATGGATAGAAGCCTTCCTGAAAGATCGGAGATAGAGGGTGCTGGTGAATGGAATTGGCTCAGGGTGGAGGGAAATTACAAGTGGGGTTCCTCCGGGATCTGTGTTGGGACCACTACTGTTCGTTATATTTATCAACGACTTACCTGAAGTTATAACTAATGGAAGTGAGGTATACCTGTATGCGGATGACACTAAGCTGTATAGAAGAGTGAGGAGTAAGGAAGATGTGGGTTTGCTTCAAGGAGATGTGGAGGGCATGAAGGGATGGTCTGAGCATTGGTTAATGCCTTTTTATCCAAAAAAATGCAAGTACTGTACATGCGGATTGGGACAAGCAAGATAGACAAGGTAGGATACAGTATGTATGAAGCGATGGAGGAAGTGAATGCAGAAAAGGATATAGGAGTTGTGATAGACAATAAGTTAAATTTCTCAGAAAATTTAGCGGAAAAGATAAACAAAGCCAATAGAATTGTAGGGCTGATAAGGAGGACATTTGTGTCACTTGACGAAGAAATCTTCAGGAATCTCTATACAGCGCTGGTTAGGCCGCACCTGGAATATGCAAACCAGGTGTGGGCTCCATATATGGTTAAGGATATAGAAGCAGTGGAGAAAGTGCAGAGGAGAGCTAGCAAGCTAGTACCAACGTTGAAGAGCGCGGGCTATGAGCAGAGGTTGAGGACACTGGGGCTTCCGACACTGGCATATAGGAGAAAGAGAGGGGATATGATAGACTTTTAAGATAGTGTCAGGAAAGTATGGTGAGGATGTGTGTGAAGGTATCTTCTTGATGCGGGAGGGAACAAGAACGAGAGGACACTCAAAGAAAATTTACAAAGAAAGAAATAGGTTTGAGAAGGCAAAGAACTCATTTTGTGATAGAGTGGTAAATGAGTGGAACGCACTGCCCCAATATGTAGTCGATTCCGAATCAATAAGGGAGTTTGAAAGTAATCTTGATAAAGCATGGGGAAGACAAGATTTGAAGTTTGATTATAAAGCAAGAATACAGAATAGTAAAAATGTTGCGTCTGCTACCGCCGCCGCCAACACCGTGAACAACCGCAGCAGGGCCCTGGGTGGGGCTTTGGTTTCCCGGGCATTTCCGCACCCTCCTCAGCTCCCCGCCATGGAGTGGCTTCGGTTACCCAGGCTTTATTGTGGTCGGCAGGGAGGGTTCTGTGGGGGCGCTCGGTTATGGCCTTGGCCTTGCTCGGGGCCTTGGGGCTGTTCGGCCAGGCAGCTTGGGGAACAGCAACAACAACAACAACTGCAGCAGTGCAAGTACTGGTACTGAGCTGGATACACAGGCCTAGTTTGCCTTTTTCCAGAGGATCTACTGTAAGAAACTGTAAGAAATGACAACCCCTGTCAAACGGGGATGTTTGTAACTTCTACTACCTGGCAGGCGGGCATATTTACCCTAAACGAGCTTCATTCTATGCTCTTATTCATGCATAAACAAGAGCCAGAGCGTAATACAATAATGTATCCGTGAAAGGGCGATAATAGAGCTTTCCAATGACACCTGAATCATCCTTGTACGACCACGGGTTCTCTTGCAACGATCGCGCAACACGAGGGCAAAAACCCTAAAATACGGTAATTTCCCGAATTTTTTCCTTTTCTCGCAAGGCCGAGGGTGTGGAATGTTGCAGAGGTGGTGTCAGTTGCGGTGTGAGGGCCGTGCCGAGCGGTCAGAGCCCGCCTATCGTCCTCCCAACGCGTGAACTCTCCCAACGCGTGGAGCCGATAATGTGCTCAACATCCCTTCCGACATATGTCGGGCCCCGCAGGGGTGGCCATGGTTCTCTCGTCCGAAACATGACGGGCCCCGCGGCTTGAGTGTTAAAGGTTTATGCACAAGCCTACTATATATTATGGATTCTTGAATACTACATATTAATCTTAGCCTGTACATATACCCAACTGCACTTTGATAACGAAATGATTAGACGATCCTTATTCTGCTAATATCTAGCAGGAGCTGCTAACATGACTTAGAGGCACTTCTGTGAGAAGTTGGTAACACTTATCATGGTCCCTCTAAGCTACTCCAGGCTGGCTGACTCAGTTACCCAAACAACTCTGGTGAATGAAGGTATGTGATCATGCTATTTGATTTAATATCGTATTCATAGTACAGTATGTATGAAGCTAAAAGATTAATAAACAAGGCGCTGGCGCGTGATATAAACCCCCGAAGCCTGGGAGTTAAGTCATTCACTTCCTCTGACTGACAGTCATCTGCATAATGTAGTGGCTATAGGTTATGATGGAAGGAACAGGTATATCATCAGGTGCCATTTTGCCTTGTCTGGCTACATGAGGACCGCTCATATTTGCTTGTACTGTAGTTTGAAGGTGAATGATAAGCTTATCCATATACAGTATACTGTTGTTAGAAGTAGGTCAAATACTCAATTCCCACACTACAGTATTATCAATTAACCCTTGATGATGGACAAATAAAGCCATCCACCACAGCAATTATCAATTGACACTTTCATACACATAGAAAAAAAACAAAAAAACACACAGGCCGTAGCACGGTTAGTAGAGCACTCTCTTGCAAACCGAGAGGTTAATGGTTCGAGGCTCGGGCCAGCCAGTAAGCGTTTTTGGCAGACGACTGCTGTTGGTGGACGGCGCGGTCTAGCAATCTGTGGCAACTGTCCACTGAAGTCTCTGATACAGCACCCACCCTAGCCCTGCTCTTCAGCAGATATATAGTGGTAAAATCTGCATCATAACACTCCACATTATGCAGAAAGCATCGACTGATCTGCTTGTATGTGGTTGGTAGTTCTCGGAGGATCAATGACAGGCAGTGATCATCAGGTGCCACTTTAACGTTCTCTACTAAATGTTCCTAAAAATCATACACTTTATTCATTCATCCATTCAAGACACTAAGATCATTCACTTCATCCTATAGATTTACACACAGAAAATGTTTAACGTACAGTTGCAGATACAGTATTTGAAACAGATACATGTGCGGTGGATGAATGACTAGGATGCAATGCTCTCACAGTTTTGTTTACATTTTAAATATACATACATTCTACATTTTCCGGAAAGCGTCGGTTGATCTGCTTGTAGGTGGTGAGTGCCTGTTGGTAGTTACCGGAGCGACGATGGCAGGCGGCGACCATCAGGTGCCACTTAGCCTCATCCGGTTGCATGAGGGCCGCTCGCTCAAAGTAGCTGATAGCCTTCTCTGCCACCTGGTGCTCTATGAAGTATGATCCCAGCCAGTCTATCACCTCCAAGTTACTCGGGAAATACCGGTAAGACTGAAAAGATTATTACTGGACTTATTAAGTATGATGGTGCAAGGGCGGCAGTGCGTGAAGAAGGATGAACAGAGTGAGTTCTTTGATCTGAATGTTGGGTTGAAACAAGGGTGTATGATGTCCCCATGGTTGTTCAGTATATACCGGTACTGTACATTATATGGATGGAGTCATGAAATAAATAAAAGGAAGAGCAGAGGATGTTGGAATATCCCTGATAAGGAGTGGAAGGTGCCTGTGCTACTGTTTGCTGATGATAACAGTTCTGACAAGTGATAATGAATGGAGTTACAAGATTTGGTAAATATTATAGGAGATATCTGTGAGAAACGGAACCTAAAGGTTAATGTGGTGAAAAGTAAGGTTATGGTCTCAGAGGGATGCATTCACAGAGTGTGAGGTTAGGTTGAATGGTCAGGTAATGGAGAATGTCTATCTATCTATCTAATGCCGGACGGCGTGATCCCCGAACAGGTGGCCATGAACAAGACTCCCCCACGCACCTCTGTCCCAATCAATCGACGTCGCTCCTCCCATCCAGCACCGCTTTCACGCATATACTTCTTAACTCCATCCTTCCACCTCTCACTCGGTCTACCTCTCCCTCTCTGTCCTTCAACCTCACTCTTGTATACTCTCTTAATCATTCTCTCGCTTCCCATTCGTTCCACATGGCCGAACCATCTCAAGGTGTTCCTTTTCATACTTTCCAGGACATCTACATGCACACCACACCTCTCTCGTACTTCCTCATTCGCCTGTCTATCCCTCCATGTAACTCTGTACGCATTTCTCAAGTAACTCATTTCCACCCTTCTCACTCTTGGTTTGAGTCTCTTCACCAACGTCCATGCTTCGCTCTCGTAAGTCAATGTCGGGATTACAACACTGTCATGTAAGGACTTCTGTACTTCCATGCTGACCACCCAATTAATTGTTACTGCTTTCAGCATTCCAACAACCCTCAAAGGTTGGGAGATTTTGACATTCTTGAACAAAGCAGTTGTGACAGCCATATTTGGGTCCATGAAGATCTATAGTGGCAGTCGAAACACCCTTGCGAACACAAGACATGCATTCACAATGCTCATCATGGGTCACACAAGCAAATGAAGCAAGGTCAGGGAAAGTGGGCCGAGTGTTCGGAATGGGAGCCGCCGCCGCCAAACCAGATGAACTCGTGAGGCGGTAAGAGCGGGGGCAGGGGGCTCACTGGGGCGACGAGGACGGGAGAGAACACGTTGGGGCTGCGGAGGCATAGGTGAAAGTTTGGCTTTAAGAATCTTGCATTTCACAGGAGGAGAAAGGGTGGCATAGGTAATGACATTAGAGCGGCGCTTGCTGGAGATGGGGGCGGCATCCATCGCAGACTCCACATCACTCTCCTCAGGAGACGGGTTGAGGCCCGTGTCAGGGATAGGAGCAGAGGCAGCTAACGCTTGAAACTTATTGGAGAGGGGGGTTATAGGAGAAGCCAACATTCCGTGCCACACTAGTAACCACTGATCGGTCATGGTCAGAAGGAGGGGCAGGATGACGTTTGTTAGGATCATTTTGAGAGGGTGGGCGGGCACGGGCACTATACGTGGAGTCACGAGCAGGATCTTTAAATCCCCTGACTCTTGAGTTCCTGTTTAGCTTCTAAAACGATGTTTTTTTTCTTTTTTTAGAAAAAATACCATGGCTCTATGCCAAGCAGCTGAAAGAGCCGTAAAACTTTCAAGAAAGGTAGATGTTATTTACAGGTAAGGAGTTGACAATAATGGAGAAATTTTAGGGAAGGGGTAACCCACTAAGGGAGGCATCAGCCGTACCCTGTGTCAATAAATGTTTTTAAAAGTGGTGTACAGTACAGTACTGTAAACCTAAATACTGAATAGGATTACAAAAATTAAGAATATAAAAAGGGAGACAATGGATTGTAAGTAAAACTGCAAAATCTTGCCCAATATACTTTACTGTACCAACATCTTTGCAGAATGCAAAAATTCTTTCTGCAGAAAAGGAACAGCCCTCAGCCAAGATTGCTCTCAGGCTGAGCGGTCTGCGGATATTACCAAAGTACCTATACCTTTGACGTTGAAAAGCTAGACATTCTATCAGGACATGTTTAACTGTGAGGAGAACAGCACAATCTGTACACTCCGGCTGGTTTGTCCTTTCCATGAGATAACCATGTGTGAGTCTAGTGTGGCCATGGCAGAGGCAAACAAGTGCAGTTTCCTCCCTACGAACTTTGGAACAAGCTTCGTGCCAAGATTCTACAGATGGCTTGATCTCTTTTAGCTTATCAAGAACATTGTCAGCCACTCAGCCTGCCATTTAGACAACACAGCAGACTTAATGAGAGGCAAATAATCATTGTAGGGCAACTGAAGGTCATCATCAGAGATATCAGAATGCTTAGCTGCAGAATCTGCAGCTTCATTGCCCTGGATTCCCACATGCGCTGGTGTCCAACAGAAAGAGACCAGTTTATGTTGAGATGCAAGTGTGACCACCCATTTCATTATCTCTGTAAGTATTGGGCTCCCACGGAATTCCCCTTGAAGGGCATCGAGAGAGCTTCTAGAGTCTGAGCAAATCACGAAGGAGCTCCCCTCAAGGTTCCCAACCATATTGAGTGCCCGTAGGATAGCGGATAATTCCGCTGAAAAAATAGAGGCAATTGGAGAGAGGCGTCGGCTAAAAGTAACCCCTTCAGTGACTCACCACTGCATACGCCATAAAATCTACACTCTTAGATCCATCTGTGTACACCTTCGTTTCCTCTGCATGCTTGCTAGCATGCTGAAAAATCAAAGACCTGAAGACTGGCGCTGGTGTTTCGCCCTTCACAATATTGTTGAGTTCCCTGCATGATTCACACGGGGGAATGCTCCAAGGAGCTGGACTCTTCGGAAAATCCAAGACGTTGATCCCCTCAGGCAGAACTTCACCAATGAGGTTAGCTGCAACCAAACCAAAGGTATTCCATGCAGAGCGGTCGTGAAAAAGACCCTCAGCTGAGAAGAGTTTGTGGCAGATAGGATGGTTCAGTTCAGTTCAGTCAGTGACAGGAGGAGGTTGTGTTAATCTGAGTTCCTGCCCGGACCACCTGTGAACCAGTGACCATATGCAACTACCTGTGTTTGGAGGCAGTGCACTCGTGTATATATAAAAGTGTTTTAGCTCAGTTTTTAGCTGTTAGTTGACTTATTTGTTTTTGTTTTCTGTACTTAGTTGTTTGCTCCTCGCTAAGCTTTTTGGGATCATGTCAGGTATGGAGTGCGAGTCCTTTACTGAACTGCATCATCTTATTCTCCAGGTAAGGGAAGAGATGGTTGTGGTGAAGGAAGAGGTCTTGGCTCTAAGGGAGGTTAATGTTAAACTTCAGAGGGAAGTGGATTTGATTAAAGATGAAAATCTAGCTTTCAAGCTTAGCCAAGAGGAAATTAAGTCGAGTAAGGAGAAAAGGGAGGAAGTTGATGAAAAATTGTATTCATGGCAGGTTGTTAAAAATACGGGTGGGAAAGTCACACTCAAGAAGCAGGATAGTAGAATAGGTATGAGTGTGACAAATACATTCTCTCCTTTGCGAGATGAATGTGAGGGAAAAGATAGTCAGGATAAGGGAGGGTTAGCCGAAGTGCCTGCCGCCGACTCAGCTCCAACCGCTGACGCTGTGCTACCTACCACCACCACCACCAAGGGAGCTTCTGCCACCACCGGGGGTTCTCCAACTGCAGCTGCTGGATCCTCCCGAGGGAAAGGTAAGTCTGTGTCCCGAGAAGGTAAGTCTGTGTCGATTGTGGGCGACTCCATGGTAAGACATTTAGTTAGGGCTACCCGCACTAAACTTAGGAAGGTTGTGTGTCTGCCTGGCCATGGAGTTGGGAGGGTTTTAGAGAAGATGGACCACATCTTGGAAGATAGTGGAGATAACCCCATTATCTGTCTCAGTGCCGGGAGTAACGATGTTGGTAAGGGTAGAAGTGAGGAACTGCTGCAGCAGTATCGGGATGTGTTAGATAAGGTTAGGATGAAGGGAGGGATCCCTGTAGTACATTGTATCCTACCCAGAAGAGGAGTTCCCAAGGAATGGACATCCAGGGCGATTGGTGTCAATTGCCGTTTGGAGAAATATTGCAAAGAAAAAGCAATACCATTCATTGATAACTGGGATAGTTTCTATGGGAGAGATGGGATGTACGCAAGGGATGAGGTTCATCTTTCACGGTTAGGGGTTTCCACATTAGCTAGTTCTTTAGATAGGGTGGTTGTGGGGTTTTGAACAGAAATATTGAGAGTGTAAATGAGAGGTTAAATGGAACAATTTTAGCGTCAGGCGAAAGCGATAAGGATATTCAGTCTCATGCTAAAAATGATGACTATATTGCAAATGATAGTAGTGATGGTACAACGGAAGATGGAAATGTCGTTAGAAATAAAGGTAAATTAGGTATAAAGAAAAGAAGTAAATTGAGAGTATATTACACAAACTGTAGGAGTCTATGTAACAAAATGAACGAACTTAGAGCCCTTGTTAGCAAAGAAAATATAGACATAATAGCGCTAACTGAAACGTGGATTAATACAGAAACCAGGCATTTTTTAGCAGAATTTGATATACCAGGATATAGTTTGTTTAAATATGACCGAACAAGTAAGAGGGGTGGCGGTATAGCAGTGTTTGTCAGGAGTACATTAAAAAGCTGTATTAAATCAGGTATTAGACTAAATAACGATAATGAAAGTGTTTGGGTAGAGGTTAACGAAGGTAGTGAGACCATAGTTATTGGAGTTATGTATAGACCGCCAAATATGAGTAGAAATGACGGAACATCATTATGGGAGGAAATCAAAATGGCATCAAGATTTAGCAATGTGTGCATTATGGGGGATTTTAAATTTCCGAATATAGATTGGCAGCATCAAATAGGAGGCTCTGATTCTGAGGAGTTTATAGAGCTAGTACAAGATAGTTTTTTATTTCACTTCATAGATACGCCGACTAGAGGTAATAATATTCTCGATTTAGTTTTCAGTAACAATGAACATATGGTAAATAATGTAGAGATAGGGGACCACCTAGGAAATAGTGACCATAATTCTGTGTATTTTAATATACAATGGAAAGGTAATACCAGAGAATATACAACATTAATACCTGACTTCAGAAAAGCCAATTATGGTGGGTTAAGAAGAGCCCTATTAGCTGACCCTATGGTCAAAAAAGTCGATCCAGGTGTCCAAATGAGTGTACCCCTTCTCAGGCACCTGTCATCTTAAGTCAGGAAGAGACGTCAACCTTGGTAGATACATACGATAATTTTATCGAGTCAGTATTCAATGCACAAAATAAATACATCCCCAAAAGAAAATTTAGATCAACACAGAACCAACCCAAATGGATGAATAATAGACTATTAGATCTTCTAGGACAAAAGAGAGGAATATATAGACAAATTAGGAAAGGCAAAATTCACCTACTTGCTTACTATCAGAATCTATCAAGACAGGTAAAAAAGGATATTAGGAAAGAAAAAAGAAATTATGAAATTAAGGTTGCCAATGACTCAAAAAATAATCCTAAAGCTTTTTACCAACTATATAAATCCAAGGTTAGAGATGTTATTGGTCCCTTTAAAACTTCGATAGGAGAAATGACAGAAAATGATTTAGAAATGTGCAGTACATTAAATAGTCAATTTCTTAACGTTTTCACTAATGAAAATTTGGCACAGTTTCCAGAAGTCCGTAAGGTATATAGCGATAGTATAGAAAATAGGTTAAGTACGGTTACTATAAGTAGAAATGATGTGCTTAAGGAAATTGACAGACTGAAACCTCATAAAT
This sequence comes from Paralithodes platypus, assembly GCA_032716605.1. NCBI lineage: Eukaryota > Metazoa > Arthropoda > Malacostraca > Decapoda > Lithodidae > Paralithodes > Paralithodes platypus. The sequence goes on along the minus strand of CM064552.1, from coordinate 14,116,417 downwards.
CGCCTGGTCCTGATGAGGTATATGCTAGAGTATTAAAAGAATGTAGGGATGAGTTAAGTTACCCATTAACATTTCTATTTAACAAGTCAATAGAGACAGGTATAGTTCCAGAAGCTTGGAAGCTTGCAAACGTAGTTCCGATCTTCAAAAAAGGTGACAAATCAATAGCATCCAATTACCGTCCCATTAGTCTTACATCAATCATAGGAAAGCTACTAGAGTCAATTATTGCCAGTAAAATTAGAAACCACTTAGATACATTTAATTTAATAAATTCTTCTCAGCATGGATTCACTCAGGGACGTTCTTGCCTTACTAATTTGCTTAGTTTTTTCTCAGAGGTATATGAAGCAGTAGATAATGACAAGTCATATGATATAATATATTTAGATTTCAGTAAAGCTTTTGACAGAGTCCCCCATGAGAGATTGATGAGAAAGGTTGAGGCGCATGGAATAGGTGGGGTGTTGTTGGGATGGATTAGGTCATGGCTAATTGGTAGGAAGCAGAGAGTCAGCATAAATGGTACGAAGTCAGAATGGGGAGCAGTCAAAAGTGGTGTCCCCCAGGGATCTGTATTAGGTCCTCTGTTGTTTGTTATATACATAAATGACCTTGATTTAGGTATAACTAGTAGGATAAGTAACTTTGCAGATGATAGCAAAATGGGGAGAACAATTGATTCAGATAGAGATATAGAGTGCCTCCAAAGGGATCTAGATACCTTACACGAATGGTCAGTAAATTGGCAGATGAAGTTTAACATTTTCAAATGCAAGGTATTAAACATAGGGAAGATGCATACAAATGTTAAATATTAACTAGCTAATATGGAATTAGAAAACTCGAATTGTGAGAAAGATCTAGGTGTGTTTGTTAGCAATGATTTGAAGCCTAGACAACAGTGTATAAGCGTTCGAAACAAGGCAAAGGTCCTGATGTGGCGGCGTCTACGCCGTAGGACCACCTCCCGGAGCTGCCAACCGCGGATGGCTGCCGACCCTCCACGGCCAGAGACAAGTCAATGACCAGTGGAGGACAACCGGATGCCGGCCGCGGGGAGCAGTTTCGGGAGCCAAACCGTCACAACCATCCCCTGCCCTCTCCCTGGGGGCACGGGTCCTTGGAGTGGCTTCGGTCGCGCCGGGAATTTCCACACCTCTCACACCACACACACACATCACACAGTTTTTCCTACACCGAGAAATGACTCTCCAGCTGTCATTTCTCGAAGACTTCTTCTAGCCGGAGACATTGAGAGCAACCCAGGACCCACGTACACATACATATGTCCAACTTGCTCAAAACCCATCACTTCGAGTCGCCACACTAAGGGTTCAGTTCTCTGCAATTCATGCAGGAACTGGACCCACTTCACCTGTACAACACTTGCCTCCAAGAAACACTACACGAACACCTGGACCTGTTCCTCATGCCCCTCCCTCTCCCAGTCAAATCCCTCGCCTAAAACCCGTCCACCTCTCCTCCCCAACCCACCTAGCCTTCCCATATCATCCACTCCACCCCCTAAAACCCATCCACCTCTCCTCCCTAACCCACCTAACCTTCCCATACCATCCACATCCTCAACTCAACACACCACACCCCATCCTAATCCATTCCAACCCCCATCTCCTGCTCCCCAATCCCCACCCCCCCCTCACCCATCCCCCCCCCCCCCCCCTCCCTCCTCGTGCAGCAGCACCCAACATACATTGTGCACATAACATTAACATTCTTCAACTGAACATAGATGGCATCAACACAAAGAAACACGAACTCTCACACTTCATCAAACAACACAACATACACATTGCCATCTTACAAGAAACAAAACTCCGCACAACACAAAAAACACCCACATTTCATAATTTCACCACCATCAGACAAGACCGGGCTGTCGGCGGGGGCGGTGGACTCATCACCCTGGTACACAAAGAAATATCATAAATAGTAACCAGTGTACAAACCAAATCCCTCCTCCCCCCAAATGATAACACAACAGAAATACAATCAATTAAAATACGCACTGGCAACAACTCCAACATAACCATCATAAACACATACATCCCTCCCCAAACATCCCCTACAGTACCAAATGAATACAGACCACACTTACAACACATCACAAACACCCCACACATCATCCTGGGTGGTGACTTCAACGCCAAGACGTCGGCCTGGTTTGTCGACAACCCCGACACAGACAGAGGGCTGGTACTACAAAACCAAACAGATAACCTCATCATCCTTAACGACATCCATCAACATACCCATATTCCTCACCAAGCCCTCTATAACCCATCATCTCCAGACATCACCTTTTGCTCCCCAGAACTCGCCCCCACAACATCCTGGAGGGTGGTCAGAACCTTAGGCTCTGACCACCTCCCGATCATTATCACCACCAAAACCACTCACCCCAGCTAGCCACAAACACACATACACCAATTATAAAAGAGCTAACTGGGAAGCATTCACAAATGAGACAGAACAACACTTCACAACTCTAAACAGTACACCCATCACTAACATCAACAATGCTGTACACATACTCAATAAAACTATCCAAAACGCTGACAAGAAACACATTCCAAGAGGTAACAGGAAAAGACACAACCCCAACTTCACACCAGAAATTCAAAACCTCATCAGACAACGCGACATACTGAAACACTCCCCAGCACCCCACACACAAGACATCACACAACAAATTCAAGCACTCAACACCCAAACTAACAACAAAATACAAGAACAATAAAAACTAAATTGGAATAACTTCCTACAAACACTTGATCACAAAACAAACCCCAAAAAAATCTACAAAACACTAAACAGCATCACACTTTCCAACAGCAACACAACACAATCACATGCTGCAATCACAACAACAGACTCTACTCCTTCATGTAAACAACAAGCAAACACTCTCATCAATCACTTCTCACATGTCAGCCACCTAAAACCTCACAAAGACGACCGACGTGTCATCCGACGTAAGAGACAATTCCCCACAGACCCTGACTATACACCCTTCACCAATCACCAGACAAAGCATATCATCAACAATCTCAGGCACTCACCCGCCTGTGGCCTAGACAACATAAGCAACATACACCTCAGACACCTGGGACCACAAGGCATACAAGCACTCACTAACATATCAAACTACAGCTATTCACACAACACAATACCAGACATTTGGAAGCATGGTATCATCATCACATTCCTCAAACCCAACAAAGACCCCACGCTACCCTCCTCGCACCGCCCCATCACACTCCTTTGCTCCCCCTCCAAAGTCATGGAACGCCTAGTATTACAACTAATTACACCTGACCTACCCCTAGCTCCAACACAGCATGGCTTTAGGCCACTGCACTCCACAAACACTCTTCTCACAGACCTTACACAAAGAGCTTTTGACGGCATCAACTCAGCTAGACCACCACACAGATCACTATTAGCCACACTCGACATTAGTAAAGCCTTCGATGCCATCCCCCGCCACAACCTAACAAACAAAATCTACAACACAAACATGCACAACAACACAAAAAGGTGGCTGGCCAACTTCCTAGCAGGCAGATGTGCACACGTATCTTTCGCCGGTCAGTCATCTAAAATCAGAAACTTTCCAAACGGAGTCTCACAAGGATCCGTCCTATCGCCCGCACTCTTCAATCTGTACATGCACGGTATAACTACACCCAATACGCCCCAAATAAACTTAGCCTCCTATGCAGATGACATAACACTCACATGCACACACCATGACCCAAAAAGAGCAACAGATCTCCTTCAACCCTATCTCAACACACTACATGGCTGGTGCACTACAAACAGACTTAATCTAGCCCCAGCCAAATCCACCGCAACCCTGCTCACAAGCTGGACAGGAGAACACGAATACATCCCTCAACTCACCATAAACAACACACCCCTAACACATACACACACACCCAAAATCCTAGGAGTAACATATGATACTCATATGACATTCACACAGCACACCACAAACATTAAAAAGAAACTGACACCCAGACTTAACGCCCTCAGGTCACTTGCTCACACAAAATTTAGACACAACAAAGAAACTACCACCACAGTATATAAACAATACATAAGATCAGTGATGGAATACGCAAGCCCAGCCTGGGCTTCTAACCTAGCTGAAACACATCATAAGACCTTACAGACTATTCAAAACAAAGCCCTGAAGATCATTACAGGCTGCACAGCTACTGCACTCATAGATCACCTACATCAAGAAACCAAAATCCTCAAAGTCAAAGACCATCTGGACATGAGAGGCACTCAATTTCTGGCAGCAGCCTCCACGAACCAAGACCACCCACTAAACTACATGGCAACACACCCACAGACACCAAGAAATATCAAAACAACACCCAGCACACGGTATCATACACAATTATTGTCCTCTCTCCCTCCCTGCCCACCCCGAACCAACTTCCAGAAGCACATCCATACTCATATCTCTCACCGATCCATCCACTCACTCACAGACAACAAGCAGTTGCATGCACGACCTCCCAAAATCCATCCTTCCGAATCCTCCCTTCCTCGCGAGGACAGAGTCCACCTGGCCAGGCTGAGATGCGGACACCATCCAGCTCTCCTGAGCTATCAGAAGAGACTGGATGACTCCGTTGTCGACGCCTGCCCGGGATGTAACACAGCACCCCATACCATTAAACACATCATAGAAGACTGCATTTCACACAACCACTTATGCCAACAACACAATCTACACTCAATGAGAGCTCTGTGGGAAAGCCCGATCATGGCCATGGCCTTCCTCAGGGACTCGGGGCTGTTCGGCCAGGCAGCTTAAGGAACAACAACAACAACAACAAGGCAAACAGGATTCTCGGGTTCATCTCTAGGAGTGTGAGTAACAGAACTGCTGATGTTATCTTAAACTATACTTGTCATTAGTGAGACCCCATATGGATTATGCTGTTCAATTTTGGTGTCCTTATTATAGAATGGACATAGATTCATTGGAGAGAGTATAACGTAGAATGACAAAAATGATCCATAATATTAGAAATCTTCCGTATGAAGAAAGGTTGAAGAAATTAGGCTTACATTCGTTAGAGAGACGCAGAGTTAGAGGGGATATGATAGAGGTGTTCAAGTGGGTTAGTGGGATTAACAAAGGGGACATGACAAATGTACTAAAGCTCAGTGATAGCGAAAGAACTCGTACCAATGGTTTCAAATTAGATCAATTTCGTTTCAGAAAAGATATAGGCAAATATTGGTTTGGTAACAGAGTTGTAGATGGGTGGAATGGACTACCAAGTGCTATAGTGGGATTAAAAACGGTAGGGAGCTTTAAGATAAAATTGGATAAGCATATGGACGAGAAGGGTTGGGTGTGAAGGGGGATCAGCAGGGTTGGGCCAATCAGCACTCTGCAGACCCCCGTAATCCTGCGTTAATCTCTAACCGTTTTGGTAAGATGATCCTCAGGGTATTAGAGTGTTGAGCCTATAATTGTGCTTTGTAATTGGGGTTGTGTGGGACAGGGATCTGCCTTGCTTAGGCCAATCGGCTTTCTGCAGACTCCCATTTTCTTATGTTCTTATGTTAGGATGTTAGGATGTTGCTTGCACTTTAGATAGTGTTTCATTAGGAGGTACTGCTTACGGAACTTCAATGGCAAGACCCCAGCTTCCACACATAGACTGCCTGTCCTAGACGACTTGAAGGCACCAATGCTAAGGCGAATGCCAAGATGAAGTACTGGATCAAGCATCTGAAGTACCTTTGGCTTGGCCAGGCCATAAGCTTGACAAGCAAAAACAAGCTTCGACTGGATGAAAGCTGAGTAGAGCTGTAGTAGCACCTTTCTGTCAGCACCCCAAGACGCTTGACGACATTTATTGAGCGATAGCATCGGGCCTTTAGATCTTTAATGTGCGGTAACCATGACAAACGATAATCTAAAATAACACCCAGTAATCGAACTTCATCTTTGAACTGAATGGGTTCACCATGAAGATGTTTAGTCCCCCTATCTGGGCAGATACGCTTTCTGAACCTACAAAAGTGGACTGCAAAGGTTTTATGAGTGGAAAATTGAAAACCATTTGACTTCGTCCACCTCTCAATCCCATTTAGTGTCATCTGAAGCTTGCGTGTTATATGAGCTATCTTCCTCCCCATGTAAAATATGCTGAGGTCATCAGCATAAAGGGTGAAGTGTACATCTTCAGGGAGGTAGCTCCTCACATCATCAATACCTATAAGGAAGAGGAAAACACTAAGGCAACAGCCCTGGGGGAGACCCTCCTCCTGCAGCGAAGTCCCACTACCACAAGCCCGCCCACCACGCATCCAGGCGCATCCATACACTTCATGTATATCGGCTCCCTGGGCCAGGCGCCTGACGGACTATTATCTAGTCCAACTGGCGCCTGATCCTCTCTCCCAAAACGACCGTGTTTTCACTCATCTATTCACTAGCATTCTCCATTCATTCCTATTTATTACCACTTTTCTTGCCTGATCTATAGTCATTCCTCTATCTTCCAATGCTTGTCCTACACAGTTTCTCCATCTCAATGGAGGTCTTCCTAACCTTCTACCTCCCCTTGTATCTGACTCACATATTCTCTTTGTAAGCCTTTCATCTTCCATTCACTCAACATGTCCATACCAGCACAGCACCCTTCTGTTAACTCTGGCCGACAAATGTTTCTGCTGCCCCACTCTCCTACGTACCTCTTCATTCCTCAATCTGTCTCTACGAGTCACTCCACACACACTCCTCAAGCAGCTCATCTCCATCACATCCAGCTTTCTTTTCTCCTTTTTCTTCAGAGCCCATTTCTCAGCTCCATACATCACTGTTGGTACAACTATCCCTTGATACATTGCACTTTTAACTTTCATTCCGAGATTTCTCACCTTCCACATACAGTTGTTGTTGTTGTTGTTGTTGTTGTTCCCCAGGCTGCCTGGCCGAACAGCCCCAAGGTCCCGAGCAAGGCCAAGGCCATAGAGCGCCCCCACAAAACCCTCCCTGCTTACCACTAACAAAGCCTGGGTGACCGAAGCCACTCTAAGGCAGGGAGCTGAGGAGGGCGCGGAAACGCCCGGGAAACCAAAGCCCCACCCAAGGCCCTGTGCCCCTCAGCAATTATGAAGGGAAAGTTGAGGGGCAAGGGAAAAATGTGACGCTTTGGCTCCCAATCTGCCAACTTTTAGGTTGGCAGTAGGGAGGTTGATCCACGGAAAAGATGCCGTCACTTGAGATCTAGAAGATATATAAGTAAGAGGAACAGTCAGAGTAAGCTATGGGTATGGCAGAGATCGCTCAGCTCTCACTCTGATAGACCAGCCCATCACCACATGACTAGAACCCAATCCTCTCGGCATCAGCTAGGAAAGGCCCTAGAAAGCCGCCTTTGGCGGAGGGATAGCTCCCCTATTTCAACTCCTTTCGGAGTTGGGCACCCGCCCAAATTCCACATACAGTACTTCCCATTGCTCTGAAAACTTTCCTTCCTTAACATACTCTCTGTTTTACCTCTATTTCCATACCTCCATTCCTGAACTAAATCTTTTGAAATTTCACTTAGGTCATACTGACTGTGTCCAAAAGAGAAAGATAAAATCCAGATTCACTGGATCTGAAAAAAAACAGGTTTTACTGCATATAAAATGAGCCAATTATTCAAAGAACAATGTGAAATAAGAATATATTAACGTATTCTTAGTTCTTACTTTACAGCAAACATTTAAATAAAATAATCTAGGGGAAAAAACTTCATAAATAAATATATAAATCTGACTGACAAATTGAACCCCCATTCAGTAAGACCCAACTCATTAAGACAAGTACTCACATCAAAGTAGTACTGGTAAGCTTGCTGCTTGTCCCCCTCAGAGTCAAATATTTGTCCCAGCCGTTGGTGGATGTGTGGGTCAGTTGGCACCAGACCCAGAAGCTGCAGGTACCTGAAATTAGTCACACATTAAATTTATACCACATTTGTTCATCATTATTAGGTCTTTCCTGAAGTAATTATAGTCTTTTTGGGTAAGCCAAAATAGGTAAAAAGTTAGAAAACAAAGCACTACTGTATCACTGTACTGAAAGAGTTACTTGAGGTAGTTTTAGATCCCTTCTCTATGATTATTAAAAACTATTTGTCAACAGCCTACTGGGCAGAAGCCCTCATAAGGATCGACCCTTCTCTATGAGTCTATAAAAATTCTGTTATCATACTTTGCCCATATTAATTACTTACGTTTCATAACATTTAAAAGACTCTTATCCAAACTAGCATATGTAGGTTTTCACATTCAGTCAGCTCTCAGTACGTCGTGAACCTGCCCTATCTCCTTACTTAAGCCAGCTATCCCTATGAGAGTTTTTCCCATAACTCAGTGGTCTGGTTAAACTAATTTAACTTATTTACTCCACTGGCCTAGAGATCACTCCATAATACAAACAATAGAGTTACTTACCACTCGGAAGCTTGATCGTTGTCTTCTAGAAGTTGGTACAAGTTAGCAATCTGGTAGACCACAGGAGGGTAGTTGCGAACAATGGCGTGCATCTTCAACAGTGAATCCAAAGCTTCCTCATAGTTACCCAACTTCTTATTTGTCAGGCCTGTAACAAATACATACATATAGGCTATACATACAAGTTTAAAGACCATTTTGTCCCCAGAGAGTGTGGTTTCAGTCTTATATCCTAAATGGCGGTGTTCCAGGCAACCATGTTTTGAGCTGCCTCTGCCGTCAAGTTCTTTATTTTGAGATCGGACCGAAGTATCTGATCCCACGTCTTTCTAGGTCCACATGCAGCTCCTCCCCACATTCACAGTCCAGCATTTCCTCACCCAATTCATAGATTCAATCTCTCCACGTGTCCAAACCAACCAAGTTTGCTCATGCGCATCACTTTACTGTTAGTCCTAATGTCCAGATGCCTTCATAGATCCTCACTCGATACCCCTTCCCTATGCTTAACCCCACATGTCCATATAACCATTATCTTTTGTTTCCATTCCATTCTAGTATTATCTTTCATTTCAGCTGGCCACGTCTCCGAGGCATAGGTCATTGCACTCTTAACACAAAAAGCATACACCTCTCCCTTAAGATGAAGTGGGAGTCCCTTCATGGTCAAGAGATGCAACAGCACTCTGAACTTCCCCCAGCTGCTCCTGACTCTAGCAATGGAGCCAGAGGCAAACAATTAGGTACTGTAACTGAAGATTCAGAGATTAATTAATTAATTAAAAGTTTGTTTAACCAGACCACTGAGTCTAGAACAAAGACTCTCACAGGGCTGGCCCGAAGGATTAAATCATATTGCGGTTAAAAGGTTAAAATGGCGTAGATACCAAATTATGGGAAACAAAGAAAGTTGGCAGAGATGATAATCATCATCATGAGTATTAAAAGTGCTTTATGCGAAAAATAAATAAAAATAAAATAACAAAAAATCAGTATTCAACAGCATATAATATTTTTTACATAATAGTACTAAGGTTAAATAATGCTCAAACATAATACATTTGCTAAAAGCAAAAGTTGTGTATATGAAGACTATGGGACTAGATCATGATACACCACCCACACCCCTGAAGCCAACAGCCACATCACCGCCGACGCCCATAGAGTCCGGAGCAAGATTCACCTGCCCCCAGACTCCAGATTGCACCACAAAGTGATGCAATACATGGAGTGTGTGGACCAGAGAGAGGTAGAAGTGAGCCACATCCCCTTCCAGAATCCCAACGATGCCCCTGAACCAGTGCTGAAGCTCCCCAGTACCACAAAGTGCCCCTTGACCAATCAGGGGTCTAGACTCTAGAGCAAGGGCTGGCAAGAGGTGGGCACTGATTGGCCAGCCATCACAGGACAAGGACACCACCACGAACATCCCCTACCTTCACTCCTTTCCAGGGTCAGTAGTCCGAAACCCTAGTCTCCCTAGGCCTGTGATTGGCCCACTGAGGATGACCAGGCAGGCCTCATGATCCATGTAGGAAATGCTTGCAAAGGTTATATGATCCCTAAACTATAAGTATTCACAATAAACTTAGCTTGTGCAAACAATGTGTAGATAATGAACTAAGTAAGGAGGCCTCGATGTTGAGTGCTGCAGTGTACAGGTATTGTTCTTTATGTTTTCTCATAGTCTTCCCAATGATAGCAAAATATTACACTATGCATTTATTTGCTTGGGAAACAAATCAACTTGCTCGTGTAGTAATGTACACCCCATGTGGTGGATTGTTTTCTTTTATTTCATAAATTTTATTTCAGTAAGCGTTGTTACCACATAGCGATTTTGATAAGTTATTTTGTCTTTATATTGTCTTTGTCCAAGTTTTGGTTTGTTTAGTTTGCAAGTTATACATTTTAGCCTGAGCATATAGACATTTTAATAATGTAAAACTTGCAAAATAAAAACAAACCAAAACTGGGATGACACAAGATAAAGGCAAAAGACCTTATCAAACTCGCTATGTGGAAATAACGCTTAATAAAATAAAATTTTGAAATAAAAGAACACAATCCATCACATAAGGTTTACATCACAGCCAGAGCTATGAGAGTTCCGTATGGAGCTCAGTGGTCTGGTTAATCTGTTCTACATAACTAACTAACTACAGTACATCACTACATGAGCAAGTTAATTTGTTTCCCTTGCAAACTAATCATACATATTACAACGCACTATCGTCACGTTCAAGGAATTAGTCAATTTGGGAAGTCCAGGACGTTCTGGTAAATTTGACTAAATTCTGTATGAATTAACCCCCTCAGACTGAAATAGTTAACTTACTGACGAGGAGGTGGACCGCACAGTATTATCCCCACATCATCATCATCATCATCATCATCAAATCTGACGCCTCGCTTCCAGAGGAAGCGCCCCAAAAGGGATGGCCATGGCAGAAACTGCCTCCAGGCTCCCAGACATGCCCCGACTGACCCTCTCCACAGTGCCATTTCCACTAAGTGGATTATAACCATGAACACTGAAGGAGCAGACCCAGAGCAGTCCCTCACCCGGATGGCAGTTCCACCACTGTTTTGCTATTTTAGTTACCCCAGTGGTTGGAAGCATACCAAGCACAGGAATTTTCTGGAAATAGGAACCAGTGGTCCACTGCTCCAGAGGCTGATTGCACCACCAAAGTGGCGGGCGGTGGGGTCGCCGCATCCCTACACCAGAGAGAGAAAGACCAACTTGTGCCAGTGGGCTGTGAGAGTAAGACACTAGGGAAACATGGGGCACACCATTATGGCCCCACTGCCTTCACCACTCTCAAGAAAAAAGTTAGAAATAAGAATTATGATAAAGGTACAGTCAGAAAACGACTATGGGAAGTAGAGGACACCAACCCTCACTCTGATAGATCCAGCCCACCACCATATGTATTACTGTTTTACAACAGTAAAAATCTCACTGAGGGACCGTTAGAAGTCGGAGGAACTTGGGGTTGCCATCATTCGACAGATTCTGATCTAACTTACCTAACTTACTGAGGCCTAAATGACGCTAGAGCGTCATATAACTTATTAGAGAGATATTAAGATAATTTCATATGACGCTCTAGCGTCATATGAGTATTTTGGCAAAACCGCCATATGACGCTCTAGCGTCATATGAGTCGGAGAGTGTTAAGAAACTACAATTTATGTCAAAATGTTCTATCAAATTTGCAATTTGACAAGATACAGTATAAACGATAGTACAAAATACATATAGCACTCACTAATGAAGGCGGTGCTGGTTGGGGGGAGGGGCGTCGACTGACTGGGGATAGAGGTGCATGGGGGCGGTTCGTTCGTGACCACCCCTTCGGGGATCACGGCATCAGGCAATAGATAGATGGATAGATAGACTCACTAACGATAGTACTATTGGATAGGTACCTGTGAGCATAGCATGAACAAGTGACCCCTACCAATTACTACCCTACAAATAACCTACATTTATCGTACAAATAAATTAAGGATATCACATAGGCAAGCAATTGATACTATCGACAGTGAATAGATACAATAAAATAAAGATTAATAATTGCAAAATATGAAGAAGCAACAACAGATTTAAACAAAGAGTACTCTTTTAACCCTCTCCGACATATGACGCAATTTTGAGCCTATTAGGGATACTTTAAAGCCTTTATTACCATCAGGGTTTTTTACAAACCTTTATTTTAGTTACTTCAACCTCTGCAGTTGTCTTTGAGTTAGATGTAGGCAGAAAACTAATTTTGGAGAGGTATTTATAAGAGTGAGAGAACTCTATTTCTTATTGCTAATCTGGCAACCTCTGCGTCATATATGTCTGAAGGAGTTAAGAAGAACAATGAAATTTAGAAAAAAATCAATAATAACAATAGAAAAATAATAATAATAATAAGGGTCATGCGCCAGTTGGAATAGATAATAGTCCATCAGGCACCTGGCCCGGGGAGTCAGTGGTAATGAGGTACGCCTGGAGTGGAAGCATGGTGGGCGGGATTGTGGTGGATCCGCTGCGGGTCTGTCTGCGGAAATCGGGGCCTCTCCGGGGGATCTGGGACCTGGGAATCTTTTGCTGGGGACCCCAAATGGGACTGGGTCTCTGGGTGTTTCTCCTGGATGACCTAGATGTGTGTGATTTTGTATATTGTTTTGTTTTGTTTTTCTGATGTGTTGTGATGTCACTGTTCGGGCTCTGTCTCGAGTCGGCCACCCCCCATAATAGAAAAAAAAAATAAAAAAATGGGGTAAGTGTCAGAGAATATTCATCAGGGAATGGGCCTGAGCAAATAGATGAATAGAAATTCATCTATTTGCTCAGGCCCATTCCCCATTTTTTTTTTTTTTTTTAACTGAAGGTGGCCGACTCGAGACAGAGCCCGAATAGGGACAACACAACACAACAAACAAAAACAATGAACACAAAAACAAAAACACAAATTCACAAACATCTAGGTCACCCAGGAGAAGACCCAGAGACCAGGGATCACCAAGGTCACTCCAGCACTCCCCCGGCCCCCAACCTCTCGGAGAGGTTCCGGTCTCAGCAGGCAGACATGCAGCGAAGCCCTACCACCACACTTCCAGGTGCACCCTTCATATATACCGGCCCCTTCTCCCAAATGACCGCATTTTCACTCATCTATTCACAAGCGTTCTCCATTCATTCCTATTTATTACCACTTCCCTAGCCTGATCTATAGTCATTCCTCTATCTTTCAAAGCTTCTCTTACACAGTCTCTCCATCTCAGTGGGGGTCTTCCTACCCCTATATCTCCCATTGTATCTGATTCACATAATCTCTTTGAAAGCCTTACATTTTCCATTCATTCAACATGACCATACTAGCTCTGCACCCTTATGTCCACTCTGGCCGACAAATGTTCCTGCTGCCCCACTCTCCTATGTATCTCTTCATTCATCAATCTGTCTCTACGAGTCACTCCACACATACTCCTCAAGCAGCTTATCTCCATCACATCCAGCTTTCTTCTCTCCATTGCAAATTAACAAATAATAATAATAATAAAACAAATAATAACAATAATAATAATAAAAAACAAATAATAATGATACAACATAAAACAAAATAAAAGATTTGCTAAAATATGTACTGTAGGCCCTATACAGTAAATGGTTGCATAATTTGCTTACAACTGAAGGTTTGCAGTTTTATTAAATTTATGGTTATTGGATAGCCTAAAAAAAATACAGATATAAGTTCTCTACCCCTTTCCTCCTCTGTTTATCACCCTATCATTCAAAATGGCTATTACATATAAAAATTAAATAAAAACCATTCACAAGTTAATGCACGCATTAGGATAAACAAAAATCTAGACATGGGTTATCAGGATTGATCAGGTGATAAATTGCATTACTTTTGTTCTACCAAATATTTGACAACCAAAAACATTCACAACTCGATATTTAGGGAATTTAGGGAATTCATATTTAATGAATGAGATGTACCAGTGTATAAGAAAAGCTTACCCTTAACAAGGTTGTAATGTTGTTGTTGTTGTTGTTGTTGTTGTTGTTGTTGTTGTTCCCCAAGCTGCCTGGCCGAACAGCCCAAAGGCCCCGAGCAATTCCAAGGCCATAACCGAGCGCCCCCACAGAACCCTCCCTGCCGACCACAATAAAGCCTGGGTGACCGAAGCCACTCCATGGCGGGGAGCTGAGGAGGGTGCGGAAACGCCCGGGAAACCAAAGCCCCACCCAGGGCCCTGTGTCCCTCAGCAATTATGAAGAGAAAGTTGAGGGGCAAGGGAAAAATGTGACGCTTTGGCTTCCAATCTTGGTTGATTGGGAGGTCAATCCACGGAAAAGACGCCGTCACTTGAGATCTAGAAAATATATAAGTTAAAGGAACAGTCAGAGTAAGCTATGGGTATGGCAGAGATCGCTCAGTTCTCACTCTGATAGACCAGCCCATGTATGTAATGTACAGTAAAAGTCCGTTAATCCGACGACCGATGATTCGAATCTCCCAATAGTCCGAATTTTTCAATTTGAGGCCAAATCCGAATTCACCCGATGGTCCGAATTTCAAGAAGTCCCAAAGTCCCCTTTTTGAGGCATTAGGCCACTCAAATGACACATAATGGAGCACACACATATCATATGTTCATGAATTCACTTTAAAAGTTTACCATTGTCATTGTAGCCTATTACCTACTTCAAAACATTCAGATTAATGGTCAAAGGAAGCTACTGATATAAACGTAAACACCTTCTTCTTCCACATCGTCTGCTAGAGAGTTTGTTTTGCTCTTGAACGCATCCTTGGGACGCTCCGATGCGCTACTGGCTTGCACCGCATTTTCTGGAAGCGCATTCAGTCTTGAGCTTGAAAACGCACATTTGGACGTATTAGTCTTGAGCTTGAAAACGCACCTTTGGACGTTCCGATACGCTACTATTTATAGTTCAGTGATCGGAGCATCCCAAGGGTGCTTTCAAGACAACAAGACAAGGGTGCTTTCAATACAATATAATATAACAGAGCACGTCACAAAAGGAAAATCACAAAAGGAAAATTACAAGAACCTCTCAGGGAAGTGCCGTTGTTAAGGCATTACTTCCCGAACCACATCTGATCTTCAAGAGCAAGACAAACTCGCTAGTAGACGGAAGAAGAAGAAGACGTTTATATCAGCAGATTCCTTTGACCATTAATCTGAATGTTTTGAAGTAGGTAATAGGCTACAATGACAATGGTAAACTTTTGAAGTGATTTCATGAACATATGATATGTGTGTGTGCACCATTGTGTCATTTGGGTGGCCTAATGTCTCAATGTTTTCGTTATACACAGGTTCATAGGGGTAAAGTCCGATAATCCGAAAAATCCACTAATCCGAACGAGGGCCGGTCCGCTGCCCTTCGGATTAACGGAAGTTTACTGTACTATGTAATGCTTATACCGTACTAAGGGAATACACCAAAAAACAAAATTGTGCATATTAAAATTATGCTATGAATGCTTACCTAGGTTGTACAATGCCTGAACTTACAGCATTCACCAAAAGCTTGAACTGTGCATACGATAGGTACTGGTATATACAGTACATATATAAAAAAAATCCTTACCGAGGTTGTATAATGCCTCAACACAGGACGCATCAATGTCAAGTGCCGCAATGTAGTGCTCCCGGGCCTTCTCGAAGTCTTCCCTCTGATAACAACAGTTGCCCAGGTTAACAAGGGCAGCGTCATTGTAGCCGTTGGAGTCCCGAGCCATCAGGGCGTACTTCTCAGCAGGCTCAATCTCATTTTGCTGTGGAAATTATTATGTTAAATATTTGTATACAATCATTCTAAATAATTTTGCCCATATTATGCTGAAATACTATACTCGTTAGCCTTGGTCGGCAACTCATCTAGGGGAGACAACCTTATACAAATCCGGGTGGATGGGACTCGTCAGCCTTGGTTGGCAACCTGTCTAGGGGAGTAAACCTGATACAAATCCGTACTGCTTACCTAAGGGTAAGGCAGGTTAGTGGATGGATTAGCCGAACACCACTGTAGAAAAATAGTGCTAACAAGATACACAGAGGGCCTCGGAGTCTGACGGATCCTAAAATGAGTGGTCTATCCTGTAAGTCCTTCACTAAACTGGCTCGGGTTGTCCCTCTCACAGGGAATAGGTCCGCTTGGGGGCATTCTGTGTATGGCCACCCTCGTAAGGGGAGTAAGGCGTCCGGCAATAGATAGACTATTATATATAACAAAGAGTTGATAATTTATTTTAATAAACAGATACAAAAAATATACATACAGTACATACATGTATGTATTGTATGGTGTATGTTGCCTTTATGGACTTGGAGAAGGCCTATGACAGAGTGGATAGAGAAGGCATGTGGAAAGTACTTAGAATATACGGAGTAGATGGCAAGTTGCTGAAAGCAGTGAAGAGCATGTATCATCATCATCATCATCATCTCCGACGCCTTGTTTCCCCCTGGGAAACCCCCACTAGAGGATGGCCATGACAGAAACGTCTCCAAGCTACTTTGTCAAGACATGCCTCCCTTGCCCGTGCCACAATGCCCCTTCCACTACGTGGAAGTTTTTCTTCAATATATTTTTCCACTTTCTTTTCCCATACCATAGGTGGTCTTCCACTACTAGCGGTTCCACTCACCTGACTCCCATATATCTTTCTTGGCATTCTGTCTCCATCTATTCTCTGAACATGACCATACCACCTCAAAGTACTTCTCTTTATCCACTCAACCACACCACAATCAATGCCCAAAGCCTGCTCTTCCATTCCAAAGGACTCGTACACTTCCCTATTACTTGGCCCATCTAGCCTATTCATGCCAGCTGCCATTCTGAAAAAGGTCATCTCCACAGCTCTCAGTTTGAAGAGGTCCTCGTCACTTGCCGTCCATGTCTCGCTTCCATACGAGTGTGTTGGGAGCAGCACACTGTTTCTCAGTGACTTTTTGACTTCCTGGCTAACCATTCTTCCTTTGAGAATACTATCAAGTTCTCCAATCACTTTTCTCCCTTGCATTTTTCTCTCTTTTATCTCACTCTCCATTTTACCATATTTGCATAGTACAGCTCCCAAATACTTGAAACTTTCAACCTCTTCTAGTACTTCATTTTTCAATTTAATTTTACAACTTTTCTTGTGTTCTTTCTTGATTCTATATTTTTCCTTAAAATCTATGGTTTCATGCATTCTTCTCTCAAACACCATTACCTTACATTTCCCTACATTGACCTTTAACTTTCTCTTTTCACATACCCTGTCAAAGTCAGTGACCACTCTCTGAAGTTCTTCAGCATTTTCCGCCAACAGGACTGCATCGTCCGCATATAGGCATGTTAAAATCTTCCATGTTCTTCCCTCTGATTCCAGTCTAGCTCCCACACCCATTGATACAGCCCTACACTCCCTAATCACTCCATCCATGTATATATTGAACAACCAAGCTGACATGACACATCCCTGTCTTACACCTACATTAACCTCAAAACTTTCACTTAACTTATCCCCTACCTTCACATTTGCCATTGCATTCCTATAAAAAGATTTTACTGCCATTAGCAACTTTCCTCCCACACCATATACTGTTAACACATCCCACAGGCCCTCCCAGTCTACTTTGTCGTAGGCTTTTTCCAAATCCATGAATGCTGCATAGAGTTTTCTGTTTTTGGCCAGATGCTTCTCTACCAACAATCGCATCGAGGCTATCTGGTCAACGCAGCCCCTGCCCTTTCTGAAACCTCCCTGTTCCTCGCCTATTTTGTCATCCGTTATCTTCTGTAGCCTCTGTGTTACTACTCTTGCGTGTACCTTTCCAGGTATGCTAAGCAAGCTAATTCCCCTATAATTCTTACACTCTTCTTTACTACCCTTCCCTTTGTACAAGGGTACTATCACTGCTTTCCTCCAGTCCTCTGGTACACTTTCCTTTTCCCATGCTAATTTACATAACCTATGCATTATGTCAACAGCTTCTTCTCCTCCATATCTCAGCATTTCACCTGGGATGTTATCTACTCCAGCAGCTTTGCCCATTTTAAGTCTATTGATTGCTTCTTTTACTTCTTCTCTGCTTATCTGGATTTCAACTTCCCTGTTTATTCTACCTCTCTCCATTCCTATGGATGAGATCTTTGCCTTCCCCCTACTCTATACAGCTAAGCTATTAAAATTATCTTTCCATACTTTCACCACACCATCACCCTCTACCACTTCCCCATTCATGTCCCTCATCCTACCACCTGAGACACTCTCAGTCTTCTTCCCTCTGGCTTCTTTCACAGCTCTGTAGTATGCTTTCCTGTCATTCAGAAACTGTTCACTAATCTTTCTCCCATATGCCTCATCTGTCTTCCTTTTAGCGTCTTGTATCGCCCTCTTCACTCTTTGTTTCAAATATTTTATATTCTTCTTTCCTCACATCTCTAGTTTCTCTAGGTATATTCTTTTGCAGCATACTCTTTCTGAACTCTTTCTTTTTTTCACTATTTCTTCTATCTCTTTACTAAACCATGCATTACCTTTCTTCTTCCACATTTTAAAGGTTTTCTTCCCACATACTTTCTCAGCTGCTTTAATCATGGAGTCTCTTGTACCTTTCCATACTTCGTCTACAGTATTTCCCAGATCTATCATAACATCCATGTCCTTTATAGTCTCTTTCAGGATGTCCTTGTATTTTGTTGCATTACATTCTTCATTTAATTTTCTCACATTTATTCTCTCTACTGTCAGTTTTCTCTCTTTCCTCTCATATTTCCACTCTTTCCTTATCCTCACTTTTGTCAGCACTGTATAGTGGTCTGATCCCGTCAGCATACCTCTTACAGCTTTTGAATCTAAAATTCTTCCTTTTAGTCCGGAGTCCATCATGGCGTAGTCAATTAGAGATTTCTGTTCCTGCTCACCTTCACCTCTGTGCCATGTATATCTATGAATGTGACGATGTTCAAAAAATGTGTTAGCCAGAAACATCTCTCTCTCTGCACATACTTCTAAAAGGAAGTCACCATTCATATTCCTACCCTCCACACCCCATTTAGCCACTATACCTTCTATCTCCTCGTTTCCAACTCTACCATTCATGTCGCCTACTAATATTACTTGTGTACACTCTTGCCTTTCTCTTATACATTTATTGACTTTATTCCAAAATTTTCTATTTTCTTCCGCACCTTTCCCAGTTTGTTGGTTGACTGGTGCATAGACACACATGAAAGTATACCTATCTATCCCAATCTTGCACTCACACCATACAATTCTTGAGTCCACGCATCCATAGTTTTTCACACACTTCCTCAACCTTTCTGACAAAATTACTGCTACCCCTTCCTTTTTCTTACGTTTATATCCTGCATCCAATCCAGACCAGACAACCCATCCTTCCCCACCTCACAAATCATGCTCACTCTCACCATCCCACACTCCAGAACCCAACAGGTGTGTCTCACCTACCCCACACACATCCACACATCCATCTTTAAGCTCTCGCATCAGACACTCTCTCTTGCTAAAATCATTTATGCCATTGGCATTGAAGGCACAGACACGGAGCACGCTTTCCTTCGCTGAAGAGCATGTATGAGGGTGCAAAGGCGGCAGTACGTGTGGAGAACGAGCAGAGCGAGTTCTTTGACCTGAGTGTTGGGTTGAAACAGGGGTGTGTGATGTCCCCATGGTTGTTTACTGTATATATGGATGGAGTCATGAAAGAAATACTTGGAAGAGCAGTGGATGTTGGTGTATCGCTCAAAAGGGAGGGAAATGAGTGGAAGCTGCCTATACTGCTGTTTGCAGATGATACAGTTCTGATGAGCAATAATGAATGGGAGCTGCAGGGTTTGGTAAATGAGTTTGGAACAGTGTGCGAAAAACGGAATTTGAAGGTAAATGCGGGAAAGAGCAAGGTTATGGTCTTCGAAAGGAGTGAAGTCACAGAGTGTGAGGTGAAGTTGAACGGCCAGCCTATGAAGATCGTCAGCTCTTTTAAGTATCTGGGCAGTGTGTTGAGTAAAGATGGGACTGTGGACGAGGAGGTGCGGGAGAGGGAGCAACAGGGGAAGAGGGTTGTAGGAACGTTGAAAGCAGTAACAAGAAATAGGGTGGTCAGTATGGAAGTGAAGAAGTCCTTGCATGACAGTGTGGTAATCCCGACACTAAATTACGGAAGCGAAGCATGGACGTTTGGGAAGAGACTCAGACCAAGAGTGAGAGCGGTGGAAATGAGTTACTTGAGAAGTGCGTGCGGAGCTACATGGAGGGATAGACAGACGATGAGGAAGTAAGAATGAGGTGTGGTGTGGAGGTAGATGTGCTGGAAAGTGTGAAAAGGAACAACTTGAGATGGTTCGGCCATATGGAACATATGGAAAGCGAGAGATTGACTAAGAGGGTGTACGAGAGCGAAGTGGAAGGACATAGAGGGAGAGGTGCACCGAAGGAGAGGTGGAAGGATGGAGTGAGGAAGTATATGAATGAAGGCGGTGCTGGTTGGGAGGAGGGGTGGCGACTGACTGGGGACAGAGGTGCATGGGGGCGGTTCGTTCGTGGCCACCCCTTCGGGGATCACGGCGTCAGGCAATAGATAGATAGATAGATAGATAGATAGATAGATTGATAGATGATGATGATGATGATGATAATGCAGTTTTTACCACCATACACTCCATGCTGAATAGCAAGGCTAGGGTGGGTGCCCTGATGAATCAGGGACTTAGTGAATAGTTGCCACAGATTGCTAGACTGCACCGTTCACCAACAGCACTGACATCTGCCAATAACTCACTGGCTGGCCCGAGGCTCGAACCGTCAACCTCACGGTTAGCAGGCGAACGCTCTACCAATCGAGCTACGGCCTGTGGTATGTATATATATATATATACAGGCACATACCCCATAGCTGGGAGTGGCCAACTCGAGACAGAGCCCAAACAGGAAGAAAAAAAAAAAAAACACACATCTAGGTTGCCCAGAAGACCCAGGCCCATTTGAGGTCTCCAACAAAAGATTCCAAGGTCCCAGACCTCCAAGAGAGATTCCGATCTCAGCAGGCGGACATGCAGCGAAGCTTTACCACCACAATGCTTGCCCGCCTCACATCCAGGCATGACCTTGTTCAGAGCTGCCTCAAATGTCAGGTTATTCTTTGTAACTTTTGTATGTGTTTAGGTGCAATCACCACGGCCAATCTAGGGATCCGCCGTTATTGAGCTCGTCCTGGAATCTTTACGACTCTGAATCTTACGATTCTATACAGGCACTAGCTCAGAGAAGAGTGTTGAGAGGGGAGAAGGGGTGTTGGAGAGAGAGGAAGGTGTTGGAGTGGCTTTGTTATGTGTGTTTAGTCTGTATACGTCGTCAGGATGTCCCCTGACTGGGTGCAAGCATGTGAAACATGCTAGGACGTACTACCACACCCACTAAATGTCCGCCGTGGCGGGGATTCGATCCCGGGTCTTGCAGATTCACACGCGAGCGTGCTCACCACTCGACCACCACAGCTCCTGAAACTTAAATCATAATATTATTCATATCTCGAATGACAAAATTATAAATTATAGCATTAATATATATTGATACAAATGCTTCTTCAGTGGACTTCTGGAATAATTAAGCCTTAAACTCATATTAAGCAAATAATAACTAAAACTGATGTGGTGCATATAAAACTGTAATGTAAGATTACTGAATATAGTATGGCACTAAACTATAGTTTCTTGATGCAAGAAATATATATGTATCACAGACATTGATAGCATGGGAGAAGGGGAGTGCACCCGATGACTGGAAGACTGGCATAATAGTCCCCCTATATAAGGGCAAAGGGGAAAGAGGAGTGTGTGGTAACCACCGAGGAATATGTCTTCTAAGCGTAATAGGGAAGGTATACAGTAGGGTAGTGATTGAGAGAGTGAGAGTGAGAACGGAGAAATGGATAGGCGACGAGCAGGGAGGTTTTAGGAAGGGAAGAGGATGTGTAGATCAGATTTTTACCCTGAATTGTGTTGTGGAGAAGTATCTGGAGAAGAAACAAAAGGTGTATGTTGCCTTTATGGACTTGGAGAAGGCCTATGACAGAGTGGATATAGAAGGTTTGTGGAAAGTACTTAAAATTAGCACTTGCTAAAATGTTAAGTACTGTAATAATAGTAGATATATTGATGATATTCTTGTTTGCAATTTGTTAAATTTTAATCAAGTTGCTAAACTTATTTATCCTAATTCCATCCCCCTCACACAAGGTAACGTAAATGATAAAGTTGAAAAAAAATTTGATATAAATATAGAGATTGTTAGCCCGGCAGCTGCGGGAAAACTCATAAGATGTTCTACTGGGGGGCTGCGGGAAGACTCAAAAGAACCTAGGCCTAAAAAAAACATTTAAAACACTCCAGTGGCACTAAAAAAAAAAGCAATTTGTGTTTAGGCGAGATAATTTCCCTCCATTACTTTCTACCACTCCTACACATGTATCCCCCCCCCCTTTTTCCCCCTTCCTCAATTATCAGGTATTTTCTCTATTATTCCCGATATTTAACGAGTATTTTCGTGGGAGGACAAGTGGGAGAGAGGGAGGAGGGTGGAGGAGTGTAACTCCGACCCTCCAGCCAGTCTGAAAGGTCCCCTGGTCTCTCAGTGCCCAGCGAGACATGGGGAGGGAGGGTGTGCCTCTCTCGCCGGTCTGGGCCAGATTACGACCACGGGGCTAAAATATAAAATGTTCACCAGCCAATTGCTGTTACCACTTGTTTTATTGCTTTCCCATGTTCATATGTTCATATGTTCATAATAAAAGTAAAATAGGAGCATATGGATAAGTATTAATTATATATATGGTAAATTAACGATTTTAGTGAGGAATGAATCGGAATACCTTCGCACAGGGATATGGTGTATACTACAGGGGCTTCGCGCTTGCTAAGTTAACCCTTCCTGCCCGGGTAGCATTTTATAAGGACACCGCGGCAGATGGGCAGGAACCCGGGTGTCCTGTTATAATCTGTAAGCTTGAAAGCCTATTACATACATACATACAAATTTTTTTAAGACCGAGTGTTCCACACATCAGAGCAGTTTCAGTCTCTTGTCCTAATGGCGGCGTTCCAGGCAACCCTGTTAAGGGCTGCTTCACTTGTCAAGTTCTTGGATTTGAGATCGGCGCGTATAGTCCGATCCCAGGTCTTCCTCGGTCCACCCCTTGGTGCAGCTCCCTCCACAATCACAGACCTGCATTTTTTCACCCAATTTTGTTCATCCATTCTCTCCACATGTCCATACCATCCCAGTCTACTTGTACGCATCACCTCGCTAATACTTTTTATACCTAAACGTCTCCTCAGCTCAATATTTGTTATTCTCTCCTGTAGCCTGGCCCCACACATCCATCTCACCATTCTCATCTCATTACGCTCCATTCTGTTGACATTCTCTACTTTAACGGCCCATGTTTCTGAGGCATACGTCATTGCACTTCTAACGCATGAGGCATACACCTTTCCCTTCAGGGGGAGAGGCATTCTTTTCATGGTCAGGATTGGCATCAATTCTCTGAACTTCCCCCAGCCACACCTAATTCTAGCAACAGTGGCAGCCTCGGCCACACCACCGGCAGAGATGGTATCTCCTAGGTAACAAAACTTGTTCACCAGCTCCAAAGACTCATTTCCAAAATTCACAGCCACAGGATCATCACTTAACACAAGCTCGCCTTTGCACACTACACACTCAAATTTCTCTATTTCTGACTTATCCTTCGGCAGGGGCCCCTTTATTCTACTACAGCGCTTACTCCCATGGTGTACCCAACATCGACAGATGCTACATTGAATTGAGTTAACGCCCACTCCCTTTCCACACACTGCACATGGGTATGCATCACTCTTTTCCACATTGCCTCGTCTCAATCTACAATGCATAATGGGAGGTTTGACGTACCTCCCAACCTACCAAATAGGAAAACCTACTATTTGGTAGTAGTCTTGGAAAATCCAACGTCAAGGCTATTAACCTAATTGCAATGACGACTTGTCTATTTTGACTGCTATGTCGTCATTCCAACCGCGGTTAAAAAGAAAACGTCTAGAGTCTACTCCTTATCTTGCTCTAGGAGACGTTGTACATTAACCAAAACTACCACCGAAGGTGAAAAAAGCATAGAAGAGAAGAAAAAGGGGTTTACCTTAGTTACCGCTTAAGGCCCATCCCGTGTTCCGTCATGTGCAGATCCCTGTCGAACGTGCGCATGAGCGACCCTCTCTTGTCATCACATCTCACGTCAGCAGAAGAACGCGGATGGGCAGGGGTCCGGCGTGAGGGAGGGTATTATGTACGTTGGATTTTCCAAGACTACTACCAAATAGTAGGTTTCCCTATTTGGTAGGTTGGGAAACCCCCCCCACCCCCCCCTACCCTACAAAAACTATTTGGGGGGTAACCCACCTGACCACCCTACCCCTCCTTGCTCCCCCACCCCCCACCCCAACCTTCCCATCCTTGCTCCCCCCCCCCCACCCCCCCACCCCAACCCTCCCCTCCTTGCTCCCCCCCCCCACCCCACCCCCCACCCCTCCCAATTTGTTAGTAGTCTTGGCAAATCCAACGTCAAGGCTGCATAACAAATAGGAGGAGGACATCCAAGCCCAACCTACCAAAAAAAACAATGCATAAAACAAAATTATGAATGACAAAGACACAATTTAAACAAGAGAGTTTAATAAAAGAGTGAAAAACTGAGGAGTAGCTAAAAAGAACAGTTTTAACACATGCCCGTCATTCATAGTAATGCAAAAACATAGACTTGTCTGAAACCAAAAAGGTACTGTACCCAAAATCCCTTTTCTTCAAAAACCAACAAAAACACTGAACACAAGAACAAAACACAATTTTCAATGTGGCAAAAACACTTATGTACTGGAACAATACATAATCCCAAACTTGCAATCCAGTGTTGCAAACCCGTACACCCCCCCCCCCCTTTGTCAAATAAAACGAAGGAAAAGAACGAGGGACAAGGGGGGAAGACCAGGGATCTTCGCCAGAGCACCAGGAAACACGACCCCCGAGAGCAATCACCGGCCGAGGGGGTCGAACACTGGACACGGAGAGGTAGGAGGAGATGAAGGAATTGATAGAAGACCCACAAAACCGCTGAGGCGATGGCAGGTAAGGATCGACGTGGCAGGAACCGGAAGGAGGCAGCAAAGGATCTGACATCGTGCGCAGAACCCCTACAAACAGGGTGACGGGCACGAACGGTCCGACAAACGTGGCGGCCCATCTGCACCTGCGAGAGCCTCCCACCTGTCCGAGGAGACACCCACACAGCAGTACCCGAAGGCGGCGCCACAGACGCAACAGAGGAGTGCAAGGCTGACACCGGGCACAACACATGGCGAGGATGCCCACGCCGTAAAGCCTGGACGGCGAAAGGCTGGAAAGCGGGGGCCTCCCTCCCATGCGTGGTAACAAAAGGAGGGGAGGAGGCGAACGAGACGCCATGCAAGGACGGGGAGAATCGCACGCAGTCCCGGGGCCGTGACAATGCCGCTAGTGCAGACACCCGATCCCCAGTGGCCAGAGCGACAAGAAAGAGTGGACGCCCGAGCAACGGAACCGGCGTAGCGGCCCTTGTATACGTGGGTGAAGCCAGAAGGACCAGAGCCCGCCCCAGATCCCACTGCGGAGGGACCTGGCGCGGAGGCGGTCGATCCCGGAAGGCACCCGTCAGGAAGGAATCCAGCTCCTGTGGCAGAACGACCAGCCCAGCGACGGACCCAAAGACCCCCCGGACGGCAGACAAGTGGGTACGTATAGCGTCGACTTGAAAGTGACGTGTACGGAAGAGGTGAAACAAGGAGCGTAGGACGAGGGAAGGAGAGCCAACTGGCAGGCGAGTGGCCTGTAGCCACCTAGTAAAAGACCTCCAGCGGGACCCGTAAGACCCCCAAGGAGAAGACGGCCAGGAACGCTGCAGGAAGTCAGTCAGGGCCCGGCCGGGGACCGGGAGCCACCGTGCCTCAGGAACAAGCACGATGCGAAGGCCAACGAGGTCCGCAGGTCCCCAACCTAGCCCAAGTGGAAGCCGGAGACAGGTAGAGGGACCGGACTCGGGCACCACCGCGGCAACCGGGCGGACCAAGCCCGTGCCGGCCACAGAGGCGCGAGGAGCCAGACGCAGACGTGGTACAGCCGCAGCCTCGCGAGGACTGGGCACATCAACAGCGCGTCCGGTGGCGGAAAGATGTATATCGACCGCCACCTGTACCAGGCTACCATGAAAGCGTCCGGACCCCCCCCGGAGCGCGAGGCCGGAGGGAGAGGTCCAAAGGCAACTGGCGCGGCATCCCCGATGCGAACAAGGCGACCTCCGGAACACCTCAGGAAGCCGCGAGGTCGGCGAACACAGTCCGTTTCATCGCCCATTCTACAAGAACGCCCTGCCCTCTCGACAGGGCAGCCGCCCACAGGGTGGTAGGCCCGGGCAGGGAGGAGGCATGCAAGGAGAAGGGGTGTCGGTCCGCGAGGAAGAACAACTCCACCGAGACCCCCAATAGAGTCAACGACCTGGAGGATCCCCGCATAAGGAAACAGGGGACAGCTTGTCTGAGTGTCCAACCCGAAGGCCACCGACTTACCCCGAAGGGCCAGCGCGTGGTCCCGCAGGAAGAACAAAGGAACCAACAGTCCGAGGGCATAGACGGGTAAGTGGAGGGAGACCCACCCATCTGCCGGGAAGGGGACGTCCCAGGTTCGATCGGGAACCTCACCCAACCTCGCTCGACGTATCTGTGGCTACCCAGACCGTCGGCGGGGGGGCGGTCCAGGGCACAGCCGCAGAGAGCAAGCCCCGAGCAACCCAGCGACCGAAGCGTCTGCGAACGGTACGCGGGAGCGGCAGGAGCCGATCCATAGGGGCAACGGAAACACCGCGGTGCCCATGAGGAGGAGGCGGAGTAGCCAGAGGCTCCCTAAGGGAAGGGGCAGAGCGGCCCAATGCAGCGAACCCACGAACGAGTCCCAGATCCACCCCGGGAGGGAGACCGAGTGCAACACGGTCTATCTAAACTCTACAGTGGAACACATTCTATCCATTTCTCCTTTCTCAGAAATCTCCATCTTAGGAGATTTCAACGTTCACCACCGCCATTGGCTCTCCTCTCACACTACTGATCCACCTGGTGAACAAGCCTACGTCTTTTCTATCCTAAATGACCTAGAGCAGTTAGTTCAGCAACCCACCCGTATCCCGTATCCCGGATCGCATCGGAGATCGGCCCAACATTCTTGACCTGTTTCTAACTTCTAACCCTTCTTCTTATACTGTCGATCTTTTCTCTCCTTTGGGCTCCTCCGACCATAAACTTATCTCTGTCACCTGTCCTATCTCTCCAGTACAGCCACCCGATCCTCCTAGCCGGCGGCGCTTGTGGCACTTTGGCGCTGCCGACTGGGAGGCTCTTCGGCAGTACTTCTTTGATTTCCCATGGAATGATTTCTGCTTCCATGGCCGAGGACCCTCGGAGAGTGCTGAACGCATTACCGAGATAATCCTATCGGGCATGGAAGCATACATTCCATTCTCTTTCTCTCAGACTAATGCTAAAAAATCTTGGTTTACTCACGCCTGTTCTACTGCTGTCCGCAATAAGGAGGAAGCATTCAAACGGTACCGACGCCTTAAAACTCAAGACTCTCATTCTTCATATGTTTCTGCCCGGAATCAAGCCAAATCTGTTCTTCGACTTGCCAAACACTCTTTCATCAATAATAAATGCACTGAACTATCCAACTCTAGCTCTTCCCAAGCTTTCTGGCATCTAGCCAAAAACCTCTCCAACAATTTCTCTTCCTCGTCTTCCCTCCCCTTTCCCACTCTGATGGCACAACCATCACTTCTTCCTCTGACAAAGCTAAACTCTTCGCTCAAACTTTTGCTAGAAACTCCACCTTGGATGATTCCGGTGCTATTCCTCCCTCTCCGCCCTCCTCTCTCTTACTTATGCCTAATATCCTAATCTCTTCTAAAGATGTACTTTCTACCCTCTCTAGGCTTAACACTAATAAGGCGTACGGTCCGGACAGTGTTCCTCCTGTTGTTCTCAAAAACTGTGCTTCCGTGCTGACTCCCTGCCTAGGCAAACTCTTTCGTCTCTGTCTATCCTCTAACGTCTTCCCTTCATGCTGGAAGTTTGCTCACATTCAACCTGTCCCAAAGAAGGGTGACCGCCCTCAACCCTCCAACTATCGTCCAATTGCTCTTATCTCTTGTCTTTCTAAAGTTTTTGAAACTATTCTTGCTTCCAAATTTCTTAAGCATTTCTCTCTCATAATCTGCTCTCAGATCGCCAGTATGGCTTCCTTAAGGGTCGCTCTACTGGTGATCTTCTTTCATATCTTACTAACTCTTGGTCATCCTCCTTTCGGGATTTCGGTGAGACTTTTTCTATTGCACTAGACATATCGAAAGCCTTCGATAGAGTCTGGCATAAATCTTTAATTTCTAAACTACCCTCCTTCGGTTTCTATCCCTCCATCTGTGCCTTTGTCTCTAATTTCCTTTCTGGCCGTTCCATAGCCGCGGTTGTGGACGGCCATTGTTCACTTCCTCACCCTATAAACTCCGGTGTTCCTCAGGGCTCTGTCCTATCTCCTATTCTCTTTCTAATTTTTATAAATGATCTCCTTAACTGTACCTTAATTCCCATCCATTCATACGCAGACGACTCAACCTTACACTACTCCATTAGTTTTTCAGAACGCCCCAGCCAGCAATCCCTCAACGACAAACGTAATGAAGCCATAGAACTCTTAAATTCTGATCTAAATACTATTTCCAATTGGGGCAGAGAAAACCTTGTTAACTTTAATGCTTCCAAAACCCAATTTCTCCATCTATCTACCCGTCAGGATCTCCCAGCGGACTATCCCTTATTCTTCAGCAATACAAAAATCAACCCTTCATCTTCTCTCAATATTCTTGGTGTCTCTTTTTCTTCTGCTCTCATTTGGAAGGACCATATTACCAGTCTTGCTAAGGCAGCCTCCCAGAAGCTGGGTGTGCTCAACTACCTTAGGGGGTTCTTTTCCCCTGCACAGCTTCTTGCTCTGTACAGGGGCATAGTGCGCCCTTGTATTGAGTATTGTTCACATGTGTGGGGAGGTTCCTCTCACACCGCTCTCCTAGACAAAGTTGAAAGGAAGGCCTTTCGTATCATTAACTCCCGTCCACTCACCAACTCTCTGCAATCTCTCTCTCTCCGCCGCAATGTTGCATCTCTCTCGCTATTCTATCGCTACTATAATAATCAGTGTTCCTCAGAGCTATCCCAGTGCATACCACCTCCTTTACGTAGGGCACGTGGTACCCGTCTTGCAACTCAATCCCACCCCTACTCTGTGCAACTCTCCAACCCAAGAGTGAAACGTTACTCTCAAACTTTCTTCTACTCAACAGCTGAGCTCTGGAACTCTCTCCCAGAATCAGTCTTTCCCTCTTCCTATGACTTAAATTGCTTCAAACTCCGTGTATCCAGGCATTTTGGCTCGAACGTCCCTTGATTTTGGCCCTGTCACTCTTTCAACTATGGGGGAGGCACTCGCTATAGGCAGTTATGCCTTTTGCCTCCCTCAATCACATAGAAAAAAAAAAAAAAAAAAAAAAAAAAAACACACGGCGAAGACCTTCCACCGAAGGTGCACCGCGGCCGGCAGACCCCGGGTCACCGTAGCGCCGGACAAAACCCATGCGAGACCGACCCATGGCACGACACGCGACGGGGTCAAGCGTGACTTGGGAACATCGAAGGGGAACCCTAACCGTGCGATGTTGCGAACGACTGTGAGGGCGTCGCCAATGCACAGTCCTAGGGCTTCGGAAACTACCAACCAATCGGCCAAGGAAAACAGGATCTGGTGCCCGCTCCTGAGGAGAGGACCCAGAGCCTGCCCCACCAGTGCGGAGAAGATCCGCGGCGCGATGTGGAGACCGAAGGGAAGGCCGTCGAACAGGAACACACGATCGGAAGTCCGAACGGCCAAGAATCGCTGGAAGCGAGGATGGAGAGGAACGAGCCAAGACGCATCCTGGAGGGCCAGCGACACTACCCACGACAGAGGGCACAGGGCCAGGCGTACCAGGGGTACCGGCAGCATCCGAAACCGTGTGTGCACGATGTGCCCGTTGAGGGCCGACAGATCCACCACCGGTCGCATCGCGTC
The DNA here is from genome assembly GCA_032716605.1 of Paralithodes platypus. Taxonomy (NCBI): domain Eukaryota; kingdom Metazoa; phylum Arthropoda; class Malacostraca; order Decapoda; family Lithodidae; genus Paralithodes; species Paralithodes platypus. The sequence continues at coordinate 14,086,151 of CM064552.1, read as the reverse complement.
GCAGTTCGTCGGCGGTACCAGAAAGACACGGGAGAGGAAAACCAGGTGACCGGCGGTCAACTCCCTCGACGCTACCCAGCTCGGGCATGGAAGTGAACACGTGGGCCACCTCTGAAGAGACGGGCCGGCGTCGGTGACAAGAGCGGAGTGGGGGTCTGGACGTCCACCTCCAGGTGAGACCCCTCCGCGCAACCCGCCGCCCCCAACGTCCCTCGCGGCTACCGAGGGGCGCAAGGGCGAAAACAACCCGAGGGAGCACCCGAGAGGAGGGGAGCGACCCGGTCGGCCAGGCGAGAAGGAGAACAAGGAGGCCGACCCAGAGAACTACACATTGTGTTGACGTGGAGGTACCCCCGGTACGGGCCGTGCGGGCATGAGCGCCACGTTGACCTCCTCTACCCCCCCCCCCCCCCCAACCTCGTCGAAAAGGGCGGGCCACCCCAACCCCAGGCCGGCGCGGGGCTGACCCCGTCGAAGGGCGGCCGGAAGTGGAAGGCCGGCCAGCCCCGACACGGCGGGGATGAAAGGGGCAAGAACAGAAGTGCGAGGCGGAACCGACGCACTGGCCTGCAACGTCCCAGTCCTGCGCCCGTGCAAGGCGGCAGCACTTGCAGCAGCACCCCGAAGAGGACCGGCAGAAGGACGGGACTGAGACGACCCCGCGCGCGACACAGCGCGTGACACAGCGCGTCGGTGCGTGACGTAAGCAGGGTCCGCAACGACACAGCGCGTCGTCGCGTGTCGGAAGCAGGGGCCGCCGACAGAGAAGCGTAGCATTCCCAAGCATCCTGCATAAAAAAAAATGACGTATATAGCGCAGAGTACAACAAACCCTGACGAATATCCAAGGGGGCCGGCCGGCAGAACGAGGACCGTACCGTCGGGCGGTGCCGAGTTGCCGCGCACAAAACCGCCTTCAGCTTGGGAACCAAAGACACCGCGAGCCGAAGGTGGACCCGCTGAACGCGGTCCAAACCCTCGCGAAGATCGCCTGGCGCAGATGCCTCGAAAAGCCGCAGGTGGTGAACAGACGTCTGGAGGGAACCTAAAGACAAGACAATAAGTCCGTCACCCTCTGTCTCAAGGGAAAAACCTTGGCGACAGAGGGCTGATCCGGGTGAGAGAAGAACGGGGTAGCAATAGAACAAAGTTCAAGAACGGGCGCGCTCATCCAGGACCAGAACGCGCCGTCCAACCCGCCGACAGACACAAGAGGAGGCAAAATCAGTGATGACTCCGGGGGAGGGACTGAAGGAGAGCCGTCGACGGATCGATGTGTGAAGTCGAAGGCCTCAGCAAACCAGGCCTCCAATGGGAGAAGGTGACCGAGCATGATGGCTAAGCCAGGCGTACCGGCGTCGCACAAACCTGTCCCATAGGAGGACAGACCCGTCAACACAGCCAGGGACTGAACAGCCAGAAGGATGTCAGGGCGGCTGAAGTCTGACCAGAGCGTAGGCCTGTAGAAGGGAGGGGGACCGTAGCAGGGGTAGGTAGGGTGAGGCGCGGAGGGTGAGTCACCGCCAAGAAGCGCGAGAAGAGGGAGTCTTCCATCGACTCCAAGCGCCCGTCGAAGCGTGACACAATCCAGCCCTGCATAGCCGACAATCGATCCGAGAGAGGCGACCCCCCCCCCCAGATTGGTCGGCCCGCAGGGGCGAGCGTGAGCGGGAGCGAGACCCACGACACGAACCAGCAGCGTCGCGGCCCAAGGAAGGCGAGCGACGATGGTTGTGTCGCCGTTGAGGGACTCGTCCCCGATCACGAACGGCCGAGGGGGAAACAGCACCATCCCCCTCTTCCAGCGACACGTCAGCTCCTGAGAAAGGGGACCCCGAAACCTCGCGAAACCCCACCGAGGCAAGAGGAGGGGTACCCCCCTGGCGAGACGGTAAGTGAAGATCAGGAAGAGAAGAATGAGGAGGAGCAGGACGACGGGAGTGGGAAGGTTGGCCGGGTGAAAGGAGGCCAGAAGGAGCCGCGGGGGGAAACAGAGCAAGGATCCCCGGGGCTGAGATAACAGGGCGGCCCGACACCGAGGCGGAGGAGGGAGGGACCTCCACCGTGGGACGAGACCGTGAAGGAATAGGCACTGAAGCAGGTGAAGTAGGAGAAGCAACGACATCCAGGCGGACCCTCCTGGACAGTGTAGGAGGAGGGAGCAGAGGGCCAGCTACAGCATGAACAACCGCGCGCGGAGAGGACAACGTAAGAGGAAGTCGTCTGGGCTGGGGAAGCGGGCGGAAGGGAGTAGAGCCCCTATCCGTAGAGGCCAGGGGAGGGCGCACAGGGGCAGAGCCGCTAACCCCGGCCTCAGGGCGAGAACCATGACGAGGGCGATGGGTGTCGTCAAGGCGATCAGGAGGACGACGAGTGGCAGGAGAGGACGGACGACGAGGCGAGCGAGAGCGTGGACGGAGCTGGGGAACCCCCCGACGATGGGACGACCGGCTGCGGGACCCAGGGGAGAGGGCCCGAGCAGGGAGAGGGCCAGGTGAACGGCCTTCAGTCGGGTCAGGGATACCCAGGGCGACGCGGATCCGGTCGGCAACAAAGGCCGGGGAACGGTGGTCCACAGTCCTAATGTGGCGGGAGACCATCGTCCACACCGACGGAAGGGAAGCAGAGGCCACAGCCGCCGCCGAGGAACCAGGGCCATGGTGCAGCACATCCACCAGGGCCAGACACGTGCCACACAGAGCAGGGAGGTAGGCCGTAGAGGACACACAGAGCGAGTGGCGCAAGCAGGACTTGTGGCTCTCCAAGCACGGGGAGCGACAACCAAGGCGAAAGCAAGGCAGCCTACCTGCACTAGAAGAACACACACCATAATCAGCACGTCGAAGGAGTAAGTGGAGAGAATGTCCAAGAAGAACCAGGGAAGGAGCATGGGGAAACAGGAACACACATGCAAACAGGTATCCGTACTCACCCTAAACTGGGAGCACAGAGGTAGGTGAGGAGGGCGGCCGAGGCGGAAGAGCACTAGCAGAACCTGCAAAGATGGAGAAAGTGTTAACCACCACTCAACATCTTACATGCAGGGCCTATAACACCAGTAAAGTGCATACACCAATATAGTATCAGGCAACAAGATGACATAAAAAAAGTCAATAGTGAAAGCCAACTATTACCGCAAATTTGCGGGCCAATGGAGGCATAACCGTACCGACACCACCCTCCCGCAATTTTGCGAGACCCCCCAACGATCTCCGCAAATTTGCGGGGAGCCGAAACGTCCCAGAGGACCGAATCTAGCTCCCGCAAATTTGCGGGACCGGCCGAGATGGTCCGGCGCCGAAAAAAGCGAGAGGAGCGTCTAGGGAATACCAAAAAAGGCCACAAAAAATGCGTCATCTCCTTATGAACTCCAAGCAATGATGGCCATCAAGCTGAGCAGTGTCTTCCTTGAATTTATCCTGACTCAACCGGTAAAGGGAGAGGCAAGGAAGACACACCAAGGAAGACACACGGAGAGGAGGCACATCCCCCAGGAACCACCCAACCCACAGAGATAGAGCAAAGCCCATGAGGAGAAGTGGCAGGGAGGGTGGTTTGGCACAAACAGGGGCCCCCGTGGGGTACCCCTGGATTGGGCAAAAGGCTATGAAAGGATGGAGGTGAAAACAGGAAGGGAAAACAAAAACCAGTAAATGAAACTGGTGAGAAAAAGGGTGGCCTAGCCGTGAGCAGAGAATGTGTCAGGGGCGAAAAACCCTGTGGTGTGAAAGAGGGGCCCCCGTGGGGTACCCCTGGAGTATCACGAACCACCTGTCGCCCAGGCCCTTGAGACACAGTGAAGGACTCGAAAGGGGGGACTCGGGAATAACGCTAATAATGCGGCCGACACAAACTCTACAAACAGCACCGCCACCAACGAAATCTCAGATTGTTTACCAACGGTACACCTAGGCTATGAAAAAATGAAAACTCATAGGGGCATAGCAATTCCTGAATGAGAAAACGAGCTAGGCTAAATTAAGCTAAAAGCTAAACTATGCCCAGACTAACAGGAAAAAAAATATGAAAAGAGAAAGAATGAAAAACATATACGAGGAACGCAAGGCGCCCCCGTACCTTCGGTAGGCTATTTCCACACGCGTCTCCATTATACACACTTAGGAGCCCATTTACGTGTGCCCTAGATCACGTAACATCTGTCTAACAAAAAAGAAGGCCAGATAAGCCGAAACGAACCTAAACAGGGTGAATTAAAGGAGCACAACAAAAGCGACTTCATTCAATGGAGCGCGTGAAAAAATTATGACAAGAGAGGGTCGCTCATGCGCACGTTCGACAGGGATCTGCACATGACGGAACACGGGATGGGCCTTAAGCGGTAACTAAGGTAAACCCCTTTTTCTTCTCTTCTATGCTTTTTTCACCTTCGGTGGTAGTTTTGGTTAATGTACAACGTCTCCTAGAGCAAGATAAGGAGTAGACTCTAGACGTTTTCTTTTTAACCGCGGTTGGAATGACGACATAGCAGTCAAAATAGACAAGTCGTCATTGCAATTAGGTTAATAGCCTTGACGTTGGATTTGCCAAGACTACTAACAAATCCTTGGTTTTGTTAATATTGACTCTTAAACCCTTGCTCGCCATGCCCTCTCTCCACTCTCTGAATTTGGCCTCAGCATCCTGCATACTGTCAGCTATTAGGACTAAATCGTCTGCATAAAACAGTTCCAACGGGAGTCCGCCTCTAAAAACTCTAGACAGCGCCTCCAAGACCATAATAAAGAGGAGGGGGCTTAACACTGAACCCTGATGGACTCCAACACGGACTGCGAAGTCATCACTCAGTACACCCTTCACCCTCACCGAACTTCGCGAATCCTCATACATCTTCATTATCACACGCACCAGCCACTCTTCCACACCAAGTTTCCTCATAGCCCACTGCACTACATCTCTAGGTACCCTATCAAAGGCCTTCTCCAGGTCCACAAACACAAAGTAAAGATCCCTGCCTTTTAGTAAGTATCTTTCCTGTATCTGCCTGACTATGAAGATAGCATCGGTTGTACCACGTCCTGGCATAAAACCAAACTGCATATCATCAATAGAGATGCTTTGCCTGATCAAACCCTCAAGGACTCACTCACAGACCTTCATGATTTGGTCAAGCATTTTCCAGCTTGTTTATTCAGCTTGGTCTGAACGCCGAGCGTCCGACGCATGTAAACAAAGCCGATCGTTGCGTCACCCCACCTCCGAAAACAATAAGGCGACGTCGGATCAATGTTATTGTTGTGACATCAGACGAAATTAGTGTCTGAAAAGCTCCGATATTGTCAACATCGCGGAAAAATTCGCTCCACGGAAATCGTCATCACAACTGAACCAGTTGACTTAGAGAGCTCTACTCAATGCCAGTCTACAGATTGGAAACCAAACTACGTTTATAGATGCGTGGGAAATTTCTAGCAGTTAAAATTTAAAAAAATACGGTAGCCTAGGCCTAGACGTTTTTCGGCCAGATCGCCCGGATACGACCTCCGTCCTTAGGAGGACCTGCCCGGGCCACGAGGGTTAATGAACAGTGCATACTTAACCCTCGGTACCCGGTAGGGCTTCTAGAAGCCCATAACAAACTCGCGCCGTGGGGCCCGGATGGGCTTCTGAAATCCGTAAGCTTGAAAGGCTATTAAGTGTGGTTTGAAAGCTGTGCGCCAAAACATTTGTAAACAAAGCCGGTCGGAGCGACGCGCACCTTTAAAAACAAGAAGAAGAAGTCGGACCTTTGTTGATGTTGTCTGCTAGGACGAAATTAGTGTCTGTAAATGTCCGATATTGCTAACATCGCATCAAAACTCTCTTCACGGAAATCGTCATGACAACTAAACCAGTTGAACCAGTTGAGCTCTACTCAACGCCAGTCTACAGATACGAAACAGGGCTACATTTTGAGATGTGTGTGAATTTTCTAGCAGTTAAAATAACAAAGATAGGGCTAGCCTATTACAACGTTTTTCGGCCACATCCCCTGGGTTTCAGTGCTGTCCTTTAGAAGGCGAGCCCGGTCCAGAAGGGTTAAAGTATATCACAACGAGAGAAGGTGCGTGTTTGTTTGTAAGTAACAAATGGAAGGAGCGTGTAAGAGACTATGGGTCTGTGGGTTCAAGGATTGTGTGGGTGAGAATGAAAGTAGGAATACAAACGTGGGTGATTGTGGGTGTGTATGCTCCGACAGAGGATGAACTAGTAAGAGAGAAAGAGGAGTTCTGGGTGGATGTGGAGGCGTGCTTGGATAAATTTGACAAGAACGAAAGAATATTTCTGATTGGGGATATGAATGGGAAGGTGGGTGATAGGAAAGTTGATGGAGTGGTGGGAGGGTGGGGGGTACCGTCAGAGTTGAATGGGATTGGTAGTGCACTTGTGAACGTGTGTGGGGAAGAGGTTGTGGATAGCCAACACCTTCTTCCGACACAGAATGATACACAGGTACACATGGAAAGTGGTGTGGAAGATGAAGGATAAGGATAAGACAGTGGTGGAACGAAAGGCACTGATTGAAATTATATATGTGTGGATGAACGAATGAAGAAATCTGTGCTGGATGCTAGGGTGTATAGGGGTATTGGAGGGAGTCTGTCTGATCATTATGTAGTAGTAGCTAAAATTAGGATACAAAAGAAGTGGGTGAGGAGAGCTGGAGGGAGGCGAGAGGAAGGTGGAATGGCGAGGAGGGTGGAGAGGCTACAAGAGGAGGAAATCAGGGAAGAGTACAGGAGAGCAGTAGAAAGACGACTAGGTGGGTTCGACTTGAAAGATATGGAGGAAGTGGAGGAGATGAGCAAGGTGTTTAAGGAAGAGGTCTGTGCAGCATGTGAGGAGGTGTGTGGAGTAAGGAGAAGAGGGAGAGGAGTGAAAGGTACAGCATGGTGGACAGAAGAGGTAAAAATAGCTGTAGAAGACAGTAAGAAAGCATATAGAGAGTGGTTGGGTAGTAGAGGGAATGAAGATTTACATACACATACATACAAGTTTAAAGACCGTTTGTCCACAGAAGCTGTGGTTAAAGTCTCACGTCTTTGGAGAGTCAGAAACGAGAGAGGTACGTGGAGAGAAAGAGAGTGGTGAAGAGAGTAGTGAAGGAAAGTAAGAGAAGAGTAGATGAGGAATTTGGAAGGAACTGAGTGTACAATGGAGTGTGATAAACTGTTCTGGAAAGAAGTCAAGAAAGTTAGGGAAGATAGCAAGGGGAACAGTAAGGGTGTGAAAGATAAGAATGGGAGAATGCTAGCCGAGAAGCAAGAGAGAGTCGAAAGATGGAGGGAGTACTTCAACGAGTTGCGAAATGTAAGGAATGAAGCGCCAGCAAATATAGTTGGATGGGGTATGGGAGAGAGAAGAAGAGAATAAGTGGAGGAGGAAGTGGGGATCAGGTCAGAAGTGTGTGAAGCCATGAAAAGAGTGAAGTTGGGGAAAGCACCAGGAACAGTTGGAGTGTGTGGGGAAATGTTGAGGTATGGTGGTGAGATAGTGATCGAATGGGTATAGAAAATGTGCAAACTAGCATGGGAGAAGGGGAGTGCACCTGCTGACTGGAAGACAGGCATAATAGTCCCCCTATATAAGGGTAAAGGGGAAAGAGGAGTGTGTGGTAACCACCGAGGAATATGTCTTCTAAGCGTAGTAGGGAAGGTGTACAGTAGGGTAGTGATTGAGAGTGGGAGTGAGAACGGAGAAATGGATAGGTGATGAGCAGGGAGGTTTTAAGAAGGGAAGAGAATGTGTAGATCAGATTTTTACCCTGAATTGTGTTTTGGAGAAATATCTAGAGAAGCAACAAAAGGTGTATGTTGCCTTTATGGACTTGGAGAAGGCCTATGACAGAGTGGATAGAGAAGGTATGTGGAAAGTACTTAGAATATACGGAGTAGATGGCAAGTTGCTGAAAGCAGTGAAGAGCATATATGAGAGTGCAAAGGCGGCAGTACGTGTGGAGCATGAGCAGAGCGAGTTCTTTGACCTGAATGTTGGGTTGAAACAGGGGTGTGCTATGTCCCCGTGGTTAGAGTCATGAAAGAAATACATGGAAGAGCAGTGGATGTTGGTGTATCGCTGATAAGGGAGGGAAATGAGTGGAAGCTGCCTGTACTGCTGTTTGCTGATGATACAGTTCTGATGAGCGATAATGAATGGGAGTTGCAGGGTCTGGTAAATATGTTTGAAACAGTGTGCGAAAAACGGAATCTGAAGGTAAATGCAAGGAAGAGCAAGGTTATGGTCTTCGAAAGGAGTGAAGCCACAGAGTGTGAGGTGAAGTTGAACGGTCAGGCTATGGAGATTGTCAGCTCATTTAAGTATCTGGGAAGTGCATTGAGTAAAGATGGGACTATGGATGAAGAAGTGCGGGAGAGGGTGCAACAGGGGAAGAAGGTTGTAGGAATGCTGAAAGCAGTAACAAGAAATAGGGTGGTCAGTATGGAAGTGAAGAAGTCCTTGTATGACAGTGTGGTAATCCCGACACTGACTTACGAAAGCGAAGCATGGACGTTTGAGAAGAGACTCAGACCAAGAGTGAGAGGGGTGGAAATGAGTTACTTGAGAAGTGCGTGCAGAGTTACATGGAGGGATAGACAGATGAATGAGGAAGTAAGAAGGTGTGGTGTGGAGGTAGATGTGTGACTGTGACTTTGAGATAATCCAGGAAAGAATGAGAGGTGAACCTCGAACGATGGCGATGGGCTGACCTATCAGAGTGAGACCTGAGCGATCTCTGCCATACCCATAGCTTACTCTGACTGTTCCTTTTACTTATATATTTTCTAGATCTCAAGTGACGGCGTCTCTTCCGTGGATTGCCCTCCCAATCTACCAAGATTGGAAGCTAAAGCGTCAATATTCTTTGCCCTCAACTTTCTCTTCATAATTGCTGAGGGGCACAGGGCCCTGGGGCTTTGACGGGGCGTAGATCAGCCATGAAGGTGGCTTCGTCACCCAGGCTTTATGATCAGGGTTCTGTGAGGGCGCTCGTTTATGGCCTTGGCCTTACTCGGGGCCTTGGGGCTGTTCGGCCAGGCAGCTTGGGGAACAACAACAACAACAACAACCTCGAGGGGGCGCTCGTTTATGGCCTTGGCCTTACTCGGGGCCTTGGGGCTGTTCGGCCAGGCAGCTTGGGGAACAACAACAATCAACAACAACAACGAGAGCGAGGTGGAAGGACAGAGAGGGAGAGGTAGACCGAAAGAGAGGTGGAAGGATGGAGTGAGGAAGTATATGGATGAAGGCGGTGCTGGTTGAGAGGAGGGGCGTCGACTGACTGGGGACAGAGGTGCATGGGGCGGTTTGTTCGTGGCCACCCTTTCGGGGATCACGCCATCAGGCAATAGATAGATAGATAGAAATTAACTTAGGTCGTACCAGGCTCACCCATCTTAGACCCTCATTTACCCCCAAATACTGTACATCCAATAAATACATATTATTTGAGGAGAATACAGTCCATCCTCCAAATTTGCGAGATTATGGACGATATGTGACCTCGCAAATTTCAAATTCGCAAATTTCAAACAACATAGTTTATGGGAATAATTATTTATGGGCGACACCCGCCGAATTTCCGTATTAATTAGTACATTTGTATCGGTTGTGGGACACATTTATACATACAGTAATCTCCCCCATATAAGACCTGTCATTATCCGAACCTCGACAGGCCATGGGATATATAAATACATAAAGTAAAGTTGTTTATGACTTTCAAAACATTTCGATTTGAAGCGCCAAGATTCTGAGTGACCGACATCGCCGATATAGGCCTACAATAATTTACTTATCATTACAGTACTTATTCTATCTTATAAACATAATTGTAGGTAGCCAACTTACCATATTACTAAATTATATTTCATAATAAACTTATATAAACCGAGTAATCTTGGCCGAACCGATATGCGTGTGGTTTTGTTTACCGTCGGTTTACTAAAGTGCCACCATTATCAATTTTCTTCGAGCCGACTCAAGCGAGAGTTTAAACACGAAACATATTAGAAATATAAATATAAATATAAATAGTTGTAAACAATAAGAAAATATTAAAAGGATGTGTCAGTTACCTTAAATAAATTGTTTGTTGGCCTAATTGGCTTGACGTTTGGGTTCCGAGGCTAGGCTAGGCACCCCTACTGGGCCTCACCGCCTCTCTCTCCCCCACCCCGCTCGTCCTCCTCACCCAACACAGCCGCCTCGCCTATCATCTGCCGCTTCTTCCTCGCAAATGTGGATTAGGGGGTCGCAAATTAAGAGGAAATGGCGGATTTCCCTTATAATTCTACGGGCTGGTTCGCAGATGTGAAATCGACCTAGCAAATGTGGAATATTATATTTTTTCCAATTTTGACCCCCCCCTCTCAAATTTCAAGGATCGCATTTTTCAAACTCGCATATTTGGAGGATGGACTGTACCTATAATTACATATTATGAGGAGATAACTTACCACACAGACTTTATTTGAATTCAGTCATATATAGCCTAGCCTAAATCATCGGCATAATTTCGCCACTTTCGTCCAACACGGCGTGCCGCGTTGGTAGGCTTGACCGGCCTTAGCTCTCTGCTTTGATGGTCCCGGTCATTTAACCCGGGAGCTGTGGGAAGACTCTTAAGAGATTTTACTGGGCGGCTACGGGAAGCCTCTTAACCCTTGGGATCCGGGGGGGCCTCATATGAAGTTTGGTATTTTCAAACTTCATAATTCAGTAGCTACTGATTGAGACCACCTAGAGCAGTCAATTGTTTTGCAAATTGTAGAACGTTTTCTTGTCTGTAGACTGCCGTTGAGATGACATCGCTACGTTGCGTGGTTGCCGAGTTCTGATGATTATATCGGTGACTTTTTAGCCGCGCATTTTGCCTCATATGAGGCCTCCCGGATTCCAAGGGTTAAGATCCAAGGCCTAAAAAAAACTTTTAAAACACCCCAGTAGCACTTGAAACAAAGCCATTTTTGTTTAGGTGAGATAATTTCCTCCATTACTTGCTACCACTCCTACACATGTGTCCCAACCCCCCCTTTCCCATCCTCCCACCCCTTTTTCCCCCCTCCTCAATTATCAGATATTTTAAATTTTTCCCCATATTTATCGAGTATTTTCATACGAGAACGGGTGGGAGAGAGAGGGGTGGTGGAGGAGTGTATGTCCGACCCTCCAAGCCAATCTGAAAGCTCTCTTTGTCTCTCAGTACCGTCCGAGACAAGAGAGGGGGAGGGTGTTTGTCTCTCACCGCTCAAGGTCAGATTACAACCGCGGGGCTAAAATATACAATTTTCACCAGCCAATTGCTGTTACCACTTATTTAATTGTTTTTCCATGTTCATATGTTCATATTAAAAGTAAAATAGGCGCATATGGAAAAGTATTAATAATATATATGGTAAATTAACGATTTTAGTGAGGAATTAATCAGAATACCTTCGCATGGCGGGCACTTATCTCACCTAATCACAAATTGCTTTGTTTTCAGTGCCACTGGGAAGTTTTGAAAGTTTTTTTTATGCCTTGGATCTTAACCCGTTAAGCGCGAGCTATATGTAGTGAACACCCTACCGCCAGGCGACAATATTAGGCCCCATTCCCACCTAAAATTGTAATTTTACGATAAATATCGTTATTACTTATTCATATGCGCCTATTTTATGTTTAATATGAAGATATTAACATGTAACAACAATAAAACAAGTGGTAATAGTGTTTGGATGGTCAAAATCGCGAATTATAGTCGGCCAGTCCATTCATGAATTGTGGAGCAGAGCGAGGCAGTCCCTCCCCTCGCGAGGCCTGAAGCTTGACTGACTCATTCACTCACATCCTATCTTACGCAACACACTCGCTAGTCACATGACGTCACCATAAAACCGGCTTGGAGATGTTGATACGAAAATATACCAATGAATAAGGGAATAACAAGGAAAATAGGTGATAATTGAAGGGGTGGGGGGGGGGAAAGGGGGGGAAGGAGGGGATTTTGACAGATGTGGAGGCATGATATGAGGTATGGAGGGGAATTATCTCACTTAATCACCATTTCACTTGTTTTAAGTACTACTGGGGCCTTTTATTTTTTATTTTTTTTTAGGCCTTACCACTTAAGAGGTTCCTCGCCCTTGCCCACCAAAACCTCTTAAGTGTGTTCTCGCCGTTCCCGGGTTAAGAGTCTGGCCGCATTCGCCCAGTAGAACCTCTTAAGAGTCTGGCCGCAGTTCTAGGGTTAAAAAGTCTGGTGGTTACTAGAATATAACATAAGTCATCATAATTGAATTGAAAGGGTTAAATGGCTAAGAAGGGCCTCTCATATATAAAATACTTTAGTCTTACCAGGAAGTAGAGGAAGGAGAGGTTGGTGGCTGCCGTGCTGGCTACTTTAGTTTCCTTCTTCTCAAACATTTTCAAGGTTTCCACAGCGTCCTTGAAGTTCTTCTGTCGTAAGTACATGACAGCCTTGTTGATCTCCAGGTCGTTGGCCAAGTCCGCATACTGGGAGTTCTTTATGGCATCAACACACCTGGAGTAACATAATAATTCATTAAAACTATATTCTCATTACCTTAACTAGGCGAGATATTGCATTACGTAGAAGTCGATTTTCTAACACATAACTGCTGAATAAGAAACGTACACCATGTACAGTATGTATGTATGATCTATCTCTTTTTTTTCTATGTGAATGAGGGAGACAAAAGATAGAACTGCCTGCAGCGAGTGCCTCCCCCATAGTTGAAAGACTGACAGGGCCAAAATCAAGGGACGTTCGAGACAAAATGCCTGGACACACAGAGTTTGAAGCAATTTAAGTCATAGGAGGAGGGAAAGACTGATTCTGGGAGAGAGTTCCAGAGCTCAGCTGTTGAATAGAAGAAAATCTGAGAGTAACGTTTCACACTTGGGTTGGAGAGTTGCACAGAGTAGGGGTGGGATTGTGTTGCAAGATGGGTACCACATACCCTATGTAGAGGAGGTGGTATACACTGGGAGAGCTCTGAGGAGCACTGATCATTGTAGTAGCGATAGAATAGCGAGACATGCAACATTGCGGCGAAGAGAGAGAATTTGCAGAGAGTTGGTGAGTGGGCGGGAATTAATGATACGAAAGGCCTTCCTTTCTACTTTGTCTAGGAGTGCGATGTGAGAGGATCCTCCCCACACATGTGAACAATACTCAATACAAGGATGCATCTTCTGGGAGGCAGCAAGACTGGTAATATGGTCCTTCCAAGTGAGAGCAGAAGAAAAAGAGACACCAAGAATATTGAGAGAAGATGAAGGATTGATTTTTGTATTGTTGAAGAATAAGGGATAGTCCGCTTGGAGTTCCGGACGGGTAGATAGATGGAGAAATTGGGTTTGGGAAGCATAAAAGGTTTTCTCTGCCCCAATTGGAAATAGTAGTTAGATCAGAAGATAAGCGTTGTATGGCTTCATTATGCTTGTCTTTGAGGGACTGCTGGCTGGGGCGCTCTGAAAAACTAATTGAGTAGTGTAAGGTAGAGTCGTCTGCGTATGAATGGATGGGACTCGAGGTACAGTTGAGAAGATCATTTATGAAAATTAGAAAGAGAATAGGAGATAGGACTGAGCCCTGAGGAACACCGGAGTTGATAAGATGAGGAAGTGAGCGATGGCCGTGCACAACTGCAGCTATGGAACGGCCGGAAAGGAAATTAGAGACAAAGGCACAGATGGAGGGATAGAAACCGAAGGAGGGTAGTTTAGAAATTAAAGATTTGTGCCAGACTCTATCGAAGGCCTTCGATATGTCTAGCGCAATAGAAAAGGTCTCATCGAAGTCCCGAGAGGAGGATGACCAAGAGTTAGTAAGATATGAAAGAAGATCACCAGTAGAGCGACCCTTGAGGAAGCCATACTGGCGATCTGAGAGTAGATTATGAGAAGAGAAATGCTTAAGAAATTTGGAAGCAAGAATAGTTTAAAAAACTTTAGAGATACAAGAGATGAGAGCAATTGGACGGTAGTTGGAGGGTTGAGAACGGTCACCCTTCTTCGGGACAGGTTGAATGAGAGCAAACTTCCAGCATGAAGGGAAGACATTAGAGGAGAGACAGAAACGAAAGAGTTTACCTAGGCAGGGAGTCAGCACGGGAGCACAGTTTTTTAGTGCAACAGGAGGAACACCGTCCGGACCGTACGCCTTCTTAGTATTAAGCCCAGAGAGGGTAGAAACTACATCTTTAGAAGAGATAAGGATATTAGGCTTAAGTAGGGGAGAGGGAGGAATAGCACCGGAATCATCTAAGGTGGAGTTTCTAGCAAAAGTTTGAGCGAAGCGTTCAGCTTTGTCAGAGTAAGAAGTGATGGTTGTGCCATCAGAGTGGAATCAGGGGAGGGAAAGACGAGGAAGAAAAATTGTTGGAGAGGTTTTTGGCTAGATGCCAGAAAGCTTGGGAAGAGCTACAGTTTGGATAGTTCAGTGCATTTATTATTGATGAAAGAGTGCTTGGCAAGTCGAAGAACAGATTTGGCTTGATTCCGGGCAGAAACATAGGAAGCTTGAGGTTCTTGAGTTTTAAGGCGTAGGTACTGTTTGAATGCTTCCTCCTTGTTGCGGACAGCAGTAGAACAAGCGTGAGTACACCAAGATTTTTTTGCATTAGACTGAGAGAAAGAAAATGGAATGTATGCTTCCATGCCCGATAGGATTACCTCGGTAATGCGTTCAGCACTCTCCGAGGGTCCTCGGCCAATGAAGCAGAAATCATTCCATGGGAAATCAAAGAAGTACTGCCGGAGAGCCTCCCAGTCAGCAGCGAAAAAGTGCTACAAGCGCCGCCGGTTAGGAGGATCGGGTGGCCGTACTGGAGAGATAAGACAAGTGACAGAGATAAGTTTATGGTCAGAGGAGCCCAAAGGAGAGAAAAGATCGACAGTATAAGGAGAAGGGTTAGAAGTTAGAAACAAGTCAAGAATGTTGGGCCGATCTCCGAGGCGATCCAGGATACGGATGGGTTGCTGAACTAACTGCTCTAAAACAACAACACCCAGCACACGGTATCACACACAAATACTGTCCTCCCTCTCTCCCTCCCTGCCCACCCCAAACCAACTTCCAGAAGCACATCCATACTCATATCTCTCGCCGATCCATCCACTCACTCATAGACAACACGCAGCTGCAAGCACGACCTCCCGAAATCCATCCTTCCGAATCCTCCCTTCCTCGCGAGGACAGAGTCCACCTGGCCAGGCTGAGATACAGACACCATCCAGCTCTTCTGAGCTATCAGAAGAGACTGGATGACTCCGTCGTCGACACCTGCCCGGGATGTAACACAGCACCCCATACCATTAAACACATCATATAAGACTGCATTTCACACAACCACTTACGCCAACAACACAATCTACACTCAATGAGAGCTCTGTGGGAAAGCCCGATCGTGGCCATGGCCTTCCTCAGGGACTCGGGGCTGTTCGGCCAGGCAGCTTAGGGAACAACAACAACAACTGCTCTAGGTCATTTAGGATAGAAAAGACGTAAACTTGTTCACCAGGTTGGTCAGTAGTGTGAGAGGAGAGCCATTGGCAGTGGTAAACGTTGAAATCTCCTAAGATGGAGATTTCTGAGAAAGGAGAAATGGATAAATTGTGTTCCACTGTAGAGTTTAGATAGTCAAAGAATTTGTGAAAGTCGGTAGAGTTAGGGGAAAGATAGACAGCACAGAAATATTTAGTATGAGAATGACAGGAAAATTTGAGCCATAAAGTTGAGAATTCAGAGGAGTCGAAATCGGGAACACGAGAGCAAGTTTGTTGTGCACGTATGCACAAGATCCGCCTATGGCTTTGAAACTAGGATAGAGAAAGTAGGAGGATACAGAGAAGGGGCTGCTGGTAGTTGCTTCAGACACCTGAGTTTCGGTGAGGAAAAGAAGATTAGGTTTGTAGGAGGAGAGATGGTGTTCAACAGAGGGAAAATTAGAGGAAAGTCTGCGAATGTTGCAAAAGTTAATAGAAAGAGTAACAGGCCGAGGTCCAGGTAATTTTAAGGGGTCGCCAGGGGAAGAGCGGGCGGGTGTGGAAGAAGGAAGTGTGGTGTGCATGTTTAGTGTAGTGAAGTGGATAGGAGGAGGAGGTGTTTGTGAGAGCTAGCTGGATTACTATCTGTGTAAGTGAGGCAGAAAGGGAATCAGTAAGACAGGCCAAGCAAACGAAACAGGAGTTCCAGCGACTCCTTATCAAATGCCTACAGCCTCTCCTGGGTATAGCCCTCTTCGATTGGTGCCTACAATCTACCCCCATTCCCCCTATTAGTTGCCTTGTATGACACGCAGTAGGATGCGTGGGGCATATTCTTTGTTTCCTCCACCATAAGATGAAGGCCCCCTTACCCCCCTCTAGCACAAAATTCTTTATTCGTTCATCCACATATATATAATCAATCAGTGCCTTTCGTTCCACTGTCTCTCTCTCCCTCCTCCACCCACTTTCCATGTGTACCTGTGTATCATTCTGTGTCGGAAGAAGGTGTTGGCTATCAACAGCCTCCTCCCCACACATACGTCCACAAGTGCACTGCAATTTCCATCTACCTCTGACAGTATACCCCACCCTCCCATCTACTTTACTATCACCCACCTTCCCATTCATATCCCCAATCAGAAATATGCTATCGCTCTTACCAAACTTATCCAGGTACGCCTCAACATTCACCCAGAACTCCTCTTTCTCTCTTTCAGGTTTATCCTCTGTTGGAGCATACACACACACAACCACCCACGTTTGTTTTCCCATTTCCATTCTTAACCACACAATCCTTGCACCCACAGAACCATAGTCCTTTAGACGCTCCTTCCACTTCTTATTTACAAACAAACACGCACCTTCTTTCGCTCTCTCATTCTCATTCACTCCAGCACACACACATATTCCACATTCCCATTCTTTCACACATGTACCCTTTCATTGGGTTTCAGTCATTCCGCATACATCCAGCCTGGCATTCGCTAATACTTCCAGAACCTCTCTCTCTTTTGTGTCATCATTCACGCCTCTTACATTCCATGTTTGAATCCTTAAGCAGTCCTTGTCTGGTTGGTGTTCGTCAACAGTAGTTCCGTCAGTGTCCGAGGCTGATTTATCGTTTTTATTGCGAAGGATTTTTTCCAGGTGGGGGGTTGCAGGCCCAACTGACCCAACCCCTTTAGTTGCCTTGTACGACACGCAGGAGGCACGTCAGGCATATTCTGACCCCTTACCCCAAGGGGGTATGATGATGTATATAATTTTTACTAGCCCACTGGGCCTTGTCCCTCATAAGGCTAGTATTCGGTAAGGCTAGTATTCGGTGACACAGAGTTAAGCTACATAGGTGTCATCGGTCATAATTTTATGTTACTGTATACATGTATAGCTTTCAGGAATTGTAGATATGGGCAAAATTGTATTAGTTTTATGATGTCACTTAGAAAGTTGCTCCGCAGGAATTGTTGTTTCTCAGGTTCATATGCGGGACAGATGATGATGATGCAGTTTTTACCACCATACACTCCCTGCTTTAATAGCTGGGCTAGGGTGGGTGCCCTGATGAATCAGGGACTTCAGTGAACAGTCGCCACATATTGCTAGACCGCACCTTTCACCAACAGCACTGGAATCTGCCAATAGCGCACTGGCTGGCCCAAGACTCGAACAGTCAACCTCACGGTCAGCAGGCGAGCGCTCTACCAACCGAGCTACGGTCTGTGATGTCAGGTTATAACTGTATGACAGTGTTGGCATTCTGGCGGTTGGCTACGGGGGGGTGGTCATTAAGTAACCGTGGGTGAGGCAATATGACTGATACGTAATCATGCTAAGAGAGGTTGATCTGCATGACAAGTGTCAATCGAAGAGGGCCACATGTGTATGTCATCCTTGATTGAGCGGAGATGATTAGTCATCGGTTGTACATTCCATTCAATACACCTATCTTCATGTATGCGTAGTCAGAGGACTGGGAGCATATACGCCGGTAGCAATAATGTAGAAGAGAGGGAACCTTGATAAGCCTGTTTAGCGAGGAAATCGGCTCTTTCATTCCCGTGGATGCCTACATGGGCGAGTATACAGCACAGCGTGATGTGAGCGATTATTGCACTGCAATTCATGTATTCTATTATGATAGTTTTGACTAACAGGTTTCAGGTGGCATAACAAATGTAATGCACTCCTGAGTTGCTGCAGATGACAATATGGGGAGTATCCCTTGGGGATGAGGGGGACAGTGCTGGGTGAAAAATGCCAGACTGTGAATGTGGAAGAAGCTGCACGTAGGGGTAGACCTAGAAAGATGTGGGATCAGGTACTCCGGTTCGATCTCAAAATAAAGAATTTGACAACAAAGGCAGCCCTTGACAAGAGGGTCGCCTGGAAAGCCGCCATTTAGGATGTGAGACTGTACCCACACTCTCTGTGGACAAAACGGATGTACAGTATGTACTGTATGTATGTATGTATGTATGATGAGATGATATTTACAGCACCGTGTATGGCACATTTCAGCAGTGAAAACCGTGAAATATTGATGTATGGTGCATTGGTACAAGTTGTGTTTGGAGACCAATGCGCATCCTGCGGCGTCTGCTATTTTGAACCGTAGTTGTAGACGAATGCATCCGGGATATGACTGGTGAGATGTTGCAAAGCGAAGAATCGTCACTGTGACGATGTTAGTGCATCTTGTTAATCCGCCATTGGAAAGCAAACGTTAGGGTGGTTAAAGAGTGGTTATTGTGACAATCGGTGAGAGGCATGCGGGGTATGGGGATATTGTAAGTTGTGAATACTTGGAGAGATAGTAATGTGAAGGGCAACCTAGTGTTGAGGTTATAGTAATTGACGGAATGAAAAAGATCTCTTAAAATAGGCTCATGTTGGAGGTAAATGGCCGTGCACATTTGCACTAATTCACGGTGATATGTTAGTGGTAGAATCCCCGCCTCGCTGAGGACTTTGTAAACTCGAGAAGAACGGAAGGCTCCTGAGCTAATGCGGATGCCAAGATAGTGTATAGAGTCGAGCGCCCTTAATGCGGATTCAGAGGTAGCCTAGTTCCATAGACAGGGCAACCGTAATTGAGAGTGGAGAAGATCATAGCCCTGTAGAATGGGAGGAGTGTAGAGCGATCTGCACCCTAATGGACATGTGCAATTGATTTTAGAACATTAGTTTGTTGAAGGCAGCATGCCTTCAGATTGTCGATGTGGGCTTTCCAGTCAAGATGTGTATCAAGGATGAGTCCAAGGAATTTAGTAGAGGGAAGAAACTGTACTTCTGAATTTCCCATTTTGAGAATAATGGATTGTTAACGGATATGCCGAACATTGCGATAAATGACAACGCCTATAGTCTTTTCAGTAGAGAATTGGAAATATAAACACCATAATTATGAGGATTGAGGAGGAGCACTTTATTGACAACATTTCGCAGATAGATTCTTCAGGTCAAACTTCAGTGACCTGAAGATGCTATTTGAGAAACGTTGTCAATAAAGTGCTTCTCATATGGTGTTTATATTAATTCTGTCAACTTTTCAAAGTTATTTCAACACAGAATTGGAAGCCGACAGTGAATGCCCAGAAAGATCCACCATGAAGGTGTCAAACGAAAGCCAAATTCATTGTTTTTAGTCTTCATTATTGTTTATGTAAGGATAAAGATATGGTTTATAGTTCAAATTGTGTCTTTGGAAGTGATATCATGGTAAAACAGTGCTTATCTCATGTTAATTTTCTTGTATTCCTTCTCATATTTATTCAAGTCTTCAAACAAAATTACTCCCATTTGACACCCTGTCCACAAGTACCAGTTTGTTGTTATAATTGACAATATTGTATATTCCACAATTCTCCCCACCAATAATTCTCTTGAGACCTCTGGTGGACGCTTCTGAACTAGCGCCAGAGCTACAACTGTAGACATCACTATACCCATCACCTAGGATATGCACAGTTTATCTCAATTGTTGTGTGATTCTACACGTTTTTATTATACAGTATACGACTACACTAAGTGCTTATATAGTATAGTAATAAAAGGAAAGTCTATATACAGCTGATAATGGCTACAAACATAATTATAAGCTGATTAATTGTCATAACAAAATTGGCGCGAAAATACCTGCTGACTTTGTATTGTAAATATACGTTATTTATGAATATGGGTGATTTTAAAATATATAAAACAACAGTATGCATAGACCAAAGTATGTGTCAGCTACAGAAATTTCGACTAACTGCATATATTATAGAATTGCTGAAGGAGAGGGAGGGTGGATAGCTCCGCGATGCCGCCCATTTCCCACAATGCACCGCGGTAAACCTTGTGTTCAGCGCCTCTATCGGTCACTTTAGGCATTTATTGGTAGGGAGAATTCAAATTGAATCACAGATCAGTAATCAAGAAACAGACATGACAATTTCCTGCCCAATAAATATGAATAGAGTGTACACTAATCAGGGTGGTTTCTTATAATCACATTACAAGTACAGTACGGTATACAGTATATACTGTACTGTACAATACTAGGAATTAAAAATATATATAATAAAAATAATAAATATATAAATATATCTATCTATCTATCTATATAGGCTACTCAGGCACATTCCCTATTTATTTATTTATTTTTTTAGCTGGGGGTGGCCGACTCGAGACAGAGCCCGAACAGGAAAACAAAAAAAATATATAATAATTAACTCATAAAAACATAACACAAATTCACACACATCTACGTAAATAAATATATAAATAAAATAATAATAATTCACTTTTTTGTTTGATCTAGTACCAGATGCCATTTTGAGCCAGGTCTATTTTAAGGATAATAGTCCACTAATCTGCAGACAAATTGGTTATAATTAATTGAGACTGCTACTTTTCTACAGCTCTTAATAATCACAATATTCCCATCCTGTCAGCCCAGACTTCACCTCCTTGGGAAATGTTTGGAAATATAGCTCTGATTTACAATCAGTGTTTCACTTTCTGAATGACCACATTATGAAATAAATAATGTAACATACTATAGAAACAAAAACTTACTCAGTACTGTAAGAAAAGAAAAATAATAACTTGGTGTTCAATATTATTATAGTCACAATACTATAGTCATTCAAATGTCATGTACCACTTTCATATCTTTAATATCAAGATTGGTACTCGATATTAAAAACAAAAAAGTAAATATAACTGAACTAAGTTGAATATTAAATTTTGTTTATAAGTACACTGTACAGTACTAGACTTCTATTTTTGTTGTTATTCATGAGATAGTCAAACCAGAAATAATGGAGGTAGAACACGACTTTGAAGCATGAGTGCAAACCAAAGTCAAGAGTTACTTTACCAGTTGTAGCCAGCACTGAAGGAATTCTCAATTACTGGGGAGATAAGTTTGGCAGCAGTGAGAATGGAGCGTTCTGCCTCCTGCTTCATCTGCCGCTCTATTTTGCGGAGCGGATCATTCCGAATCACCTCCAGGATAAGGTTGGCTTGGGTGTCATCCTGAAAATTTTTGAAATGTATAAGTATCATCATTTATCGTATATTCATCATGCACTTGAAGCATTATCTATTAATCCTTGGACCCCGGGCAGCTTGACAATTTGTCATCATCTTGACCCATTTGGGAGAAAACAAGTGAAGTACTGTACAGTACAGTACAGTACAGTAACTCAAAATCAAGGTTCGTCTTACAGGTGCATAAAGACACTACAAACTTTTCATTACTGGTAGCTTTCTATATCTTTCTGTGGTGAAAATTTGAAATCAAGATATTTTCGGCACTCAATCAAATATGTCCAAGGAGGTAAAGTGAGGGTGACCAAAGAGAGAGTCCCATGCATCCTCCTGTTACCATTGCTGTATCTGCAGTTAGGCTTAAAGTATTAAGTGCTGGCCCACCAAACGTCGCTCAAGACTAGAAAACAAAGCAAAGAATGGACAGGATGTCATCCAGAGTTCAGGGGTGCAAGAGCAGATGGGATCCGTCTGCACGATGGTGGCGCTGCTGGAGGGGATTGTGGACGGAGGAAGCACCACCCTAGGACACCGGATCCATGGACCGAGGGCCTCCTCCCTAGTCCCTACCACAAATGGATCTCACTATTCCCTACCTAGGCGGGTGCCCAACCTCGAAAAGGGTTGAAATAGGGGAGCTATCCTCCCGCCAAAGGCGGCTTTCTAGGGCCTTTCCTAGCTGTTGCTGAGAGGATTGGGTTCTAGTCATGTGGTGATGGGCTGGTCTATCAGAGTGAGAACTGAGCGATCTCTGCCATACCCATAGCTTAATCTGACTGTTCCTTTTACTTATATATTTTCTAGATCTCAAGTGACGGCGTCTCTTCCGTGGATTGACCTCCCAATCTACCAAGATTGGAAGCCAAAGCGTCACATTTTTCCTTTGCTCCTCAACTTTCTCTTCATAATTGCTGAGGGACACAGGGCCCTGGGTGGGGCTTTGGTTTCCCGGGCGTTTCCTCACCCTCCTCAGCTCCCCGCCATGGAGTGGCTTCGGTCACCCAGGCTTTATTGTGGTCGGCAGGGGGGGGGTTCTGTGGGGGCGCTCGGTTGTGGCCTTGGCCTTGCTCGGGGCCTTGGGGCTGTTCGGCCAGGCAGCTTGGGGAACAACAACAACAACAACTATTCCCTACCTTCTCCAACGGGGAGGTGCGGCCCCAGGCCGCCAAATCTCTCAGAAGAAAGATTTCTCTATTTTTGTCTAAAAAGGGATGTGACCCTCCGGCGCTCACATCCCTACTACAGTAAACTTCCGGTAATCCGAAGGGCAGCGGACCGGCCCTCGTTCGGATTAGTGGATTTTTCGGATTATCGGAGTTTACCCCTATGAGATCTGTGCAGCATGTGAGGAGGTGTGTGGAGTGAGGAGAAGAGGGAGGGGAGTGAAAGGTACAGCATGGTGGACAGAAGAGGTAAGAATAGCTGTGGAAGAAAAGAAGAAAGCATATAGAGTGTGGTTGGGTAGTAGAGGGAATGAAGATTCCGAGAGACAGAAACGAGCGAGGTACGTGGAGAGTAAGAGGGTGGTGAAGAGAGTAGTGAAGGAAAGTAAGAGAAGAGTAGATGAGGAATTTGGAAGGAATCTGAGTGTAAAATGGAGGGAGAGTAAGAAACTGTTCTGGAAAGAAGTCAAGAAAGTTAGGGAAGGTAGCAAGGGAAACAGTAAGGGTGTGAAAGATAAGAATGGGAGAATGCTAGCCGAGAAGCAAGAGAGAGTCGAAAGATGGAGGGAGTACTTCAGTGAGTTGCTAAATGAAAGGAATGAAGAGCCAGCAAACATAGCTGGATATGGTATGGGAGGGAGAAGAAGAGAAGTAGTGGAGGAGGAGGTGGGGATCAGGAGGTCAGAAGTGTGGGAAGCCATGAAAAGAGTGAAGTTGGGGAAAGCACCAGGAACAGATGGAGTGTGTGGGGAAATGTTGAGGTATGGTGGTGAGATAGTGATAGAATGGGTATGGAAAATGTGCAAACTAGCATGGGAGAAGGGGAGTGCACCCGATGACTGGAAGACTGGCATAATAGTCCCCCTATATAAGGGCAAAGGGGAAAGAGGAGTGTGTGGTAACCACCGAGGAATATGTCTTCTAAGCGTAGTAGGGAAGGTATACAGTAGGGTAGTGATTGAGAGAGTGAGAGTGAGAACGGAGAAATGGATAGGCGACGAGCAGGGAGGTTTTAGGAAGGGAAGAGGATGTGTAGATCAGATTTTTACCCTGAATTGTGTTGTGGAGAAGTATCTGGAGAAGAAACAAAAGGTGTATGTTGCCTTTATGGACTTGGAGAAGGCCTATGACAGAGTGGATAGAGAAGGTTTGTGGAAAGTACTTAGAATATACGGAGTAGAGGGCAAGTTGCTGAAAGCAGTGAAGAGCATGTATGAGGGTGCAAAGGCGGCAGTACGTGTGGAGAGTGAGCAGAGCGAGTTCTTTGACCTGAATGTTGGTTTGAAACAGGGGTGTGTGATGTCCCCGTGGTTGTTTACTGTATATATGGATGGAGTCATGAAAGAAATACTATCAAGAGCAGTGAATGTTGGTGTATCGCTGAAAAGGGAGGGAATTGAGTGGAAGCTACCTATACTGCTGTTTGCGGATGATACAGTTCTGATGAGTGATAATGAATGGGAGTTGCAGGGTCTGGTAAATGAGTTTGGAACAGTGTGCGAAAAACGGAATTTGAAGGTAAATACGGGGAAGAGCAAGGTTATGGTCTTCGAAAGGGGTGAAGTCACAGAGTGTGAGGTGAAGCTGAACGGTCAGGCTATGGAGATCGTCAACTCTTTTAAGTATCTGGGCAGTGTGTTGAGTAAAGATGGGACTATGGATGAAGAGGTGCGGGAGAGGGTACAACAGGGGAAGAGGGTTGTAGGAACGCTAAAAGCAGTAACAAGAAATAGGGTGGTCAGTATGGAAGTGAAGAAGTCCTTGCATGACAGTGTGGTAATCCCGACACTGACTTACGGAAGCGAAGCATGGACGTTGGTTGAGAGACTCAGACCAAGAGTGAGAGCAGTGGAAATGAATTACTTAAGGAGTGCGTGCGGAGTTACATGGAGGGATAGACAGACTAATGAGGAAGTAAGAAGGAGGTGTGGTGTGGAGGTAGATGTGCTGGAAAGTGTGAAAAGGAACAACTTGAGATGGTTCGGCCATATGGAACGTATGGAAAGCGAGAGAATGACTAAGAGGGTGTACGAGAGCGAGGTGGAGGGACAGAGGGGGAGAGGTAGACCGAATATGAGGTGGAAGGATGGAGTGAGGAACTACATGAACGAAGGCGGTGCTGGTTGGGGGGAGGGGCGTCGACTGACTGGGGACAGAGGTGCATGGGGGCGGTTCGTTCGTGGCCACCCCTTCGGGGATCACGGCGTCAGGCAATAGATAGATAGATAGACCCCTATGAACCTGTTTATTAATGGCCTGACGAAAACATTGAGGCATTAGGCCACCCAAATGACACACACACATATCATATGTTCATGAAATCACTTCAAAAGTTTACCATTGTCATTGTAGCCTATTACCTACTTCAAAACATTCAGATTAATGGTCAAAGGAATCTGCTGATATAAACGTAAACACCATATGTCCGCATCGTCTACTAGCGAGTTTGTCTTGCTCTTGAAGATCAGATCAGATGTGGTTCGGGAAGTAATGCCTTAACAACGGCACTTCCCTGAGAGGTTCTTGTAATTTTCCTTTTGTGATTTTCCTTTTGTGACGTGCTCTGTTATATTATATTGTATTGAAAGCACCCTTGTCTTGTTGTCTTGAAAGCACCCTTGGGACGCTCCGATCACTGAACTATAAATAGTAGCGTATCGGAACATCCAAAGGTGCGTGTTCAAGCTCAAGACTGAATGCGCTTGCAGAAAATGCGGTGCAAGCCAGTAGCGCATCGGAGCGTCCCAAGGATGCGTTCAAAAGCAAAACAAACTCTCTAGCAGACGATGTGGTGTTTACGTTTATATCAGTAGCTTCCTTTGACCATTAATCTGAATGTTTTGAAGTAGGTAATAGGCTACAATGACAATGGTAAACTTTTAAAGTGAATTCATGAACATATGATATGTGTGTGCTCTATTATGTGTCATTTGAGTGGACTAATGCCTCAAAAAGGGGACTTTGGGACTTCTTGAAATTCGGACCATCGGGTGAATTCGGATTTGGCCTCAAATTGAAAAATTCGGACTATTGGGAGATTCGAATCATCGGTCGTCGGATTAAAGGACTTTTACTGTACTACTCTTAGCTGGAGACATAGAAACAAACCCTGGACCCACAACATTCACCTGTAACATATGCCCACAATGAATCATAACACAACACTATTCAGATGGGCGATGGGCTGGTCTATCAGAGTGAGACCTGAGCGATCTCTGCCATACCCATAGCTTACTCTGACTGTTCCTTTTACTTATATATTTTCTAAATCTCAAGTGACGGCGTCTCTTCCGTGGATTGACCTCCCAATCTACCAAGATTGGAAGCTAAAGCGTCACATTATTCCTTTGCCCCTCAACTTTCTCTTCATAATTGCTGAGGGGCACAGGGCCCTGGGTGGGGCTTTGGTTTCCCGGGCGTTTACGCACCCTCTCAGCTCCCCGCCATGGAGTGGCTTCGGTCACCCAGGCTTTATTGTGGTCGGCAGGGAGGGTTCTGTGGGGGCGCTCGTTTATGGCCTTGGCCTTACTCGGGGCCTTGGGGCTGTTCGGCCAGGCAGCTTGGGGAACAACAACAACAACAACAACAACACAACACTATTCACTAAAATGCAATGCCTGAAAGCAATGGGTCCACCTATGCTGCACTACACTAACCTCACATAAACAATATACCAACACCTGGATCTTTAGCTGCTTACCACAGCCACCTCCACATCCCCTCCCAACCTCACCAATTCAAACTCTCCCAAACTACCGAACCTCAACCACCCCCTCAACATCCAATTATCACCACAATGCCCACAGCCAATGCCATAACACCCACAATCACCAGCACCACAACATCTTCAACAACCACCACCATAACACCCACAACCACCATCACCACAAAATCTACAACCTCCACCACAAAATCCACAACCAGCACCACAACACCCCCCACCATAAAGGAACACACACACATAACCCAACACAATACGAATATCCAACAAAACACATCAAACATAATACAACTAAACATTAAATTGAATCACAAACAAGCACAAAGAACTACAACACTTCCTCCACAAATACAACACTCACATCGCACTCATATAAGAGACACAACATTAAGACAAGACAGACAGAACGTACAAGGAGGCGAGCTGATTATACTCATACAGTATACAAAAACATTCCCTTCACTAACACAACACAACACACCAAGCAACTTACACACAATGACAACACCTTAGAAATCCTGTAGGAATTGCTTTTTACACCATACCCGAAAGAGGATTTATGGAGCTCCGATCTTACTCTCAACCATCTGAACAATTTTACCAGCACACCTAAACTTTGTTAGATGCGGGAATAGCCTCCCGAAAATATCAAGCCCTGGCGAGGGCTTGAACACGGAACCCTTGGGTTGTGAGGCAGACACTTTACCAGTTAGACCAATAGAGATATCCCACTTGGCCTGGTCGGCTCAAGGTATTTCCGCATCCGGTTTCTGTTTAGGCTAACCTATTTTCACTGACTTTACAATCCAAGCCATACAAATACAACTACACCACCAGATGTAACATAGTCAACACATACAGGTCTACCTCACTATCCAATGCCTTAATTTATGAAAGTACTGTACTATTGGTTTTTAGGGGTTTGTGTTTGGGTTTTGGCTGGTCTGAGAATGCATCCCCATATACCCCATTAATTTTAGGGTTTGCTATATAATTTTTCTATTTAAGATCGGGTTTTCAGGAACGTAACCCAATCGTAAATCGAGGGAGACCTGTACAAGCCACCCACTGCATCATGCCCACCACAATACACATCTCAACTTCATAATATCACAACCCTTCCAAATCTATTCGGAGGAGGAGGAGACTTCAACGCACACCACACTACATGGCTCACAACTCACAACAATGACACAAGAGGAACACTCATTAACAGCAATTACATATAAAACAGTATTAAATATTCTCAACTTAAGAAACAAACCAACGAGACATGCCCCAAGTACTGCACACAAATCAGCATTCCACAGACCACATGGGACAATACTGTATACACGATCTACCCTCTGACCACCTCCCAATCCGATCACCTACCATCTACAACATTCCACCCATACCAAATTTATTGTATCACCAACCCACCAATTAACTTACAAGTAAACCTAATTAATGAAATAAATTAAACTAATGAATACATGTGGTACTCTAAGGCTTCGAACCTAGGATACTCACACCAAAATTCCGCGCACTAACAATTACGTTATCAAGACAGTTAAAGGTTTATGCACAAGCTCACGATATATTATCCATTCCTGAATACTGGATATAAATCTAAGCATGTATATATACCCAACTGCACTATGATACCCTAATGATCGATAACGTGAGCGAAAATAGGCTTGTTATGAAACAGACTTAACTTTCTGAAACGACAAGTTGTCAATAGCTAGCTCGCCCTGAAAAAAAGTTGGGGGGAAACTTTATATTATATTCTTTTGTCATAATAATTATTAATGTAATGGAAGGACATTATTTTTTTTCATTTCCACGGCATTAGAAACTAAACAATTATTATAATGACATCAAACTGTTAACATAGGCAAATATGTTAATATGTGTGGGAGTGCAAACTAGTTTCCCGCCAATTTGTGTGGTCTACTATCTGCTGACGTGTGAGAGATGACGTCACAACGGGACCGAGGGGGCGGGCAAGCTAGCAAGACGGAGTCAGTCATTTACATACGGGTGAGTGATGAACACAGCCATTGAGCTAATTAATATTGGTAGCAGAGCGTAGTTGGGAAAACAATGGCGTGTTCAACTAAGTGGCCACCGAAACTGGAGAATGAGGATGGGTATGAAAACTGGAAAAAAGATATAAACATTTGGTGTCAGTTGACAGATTTGGTCAAGAAGAAACAGGCATTAGCGATTCACTTGTCTCTAACGGGGCGGGCAAGAGAGGCCTCGTCAGAAATACCCGCCGCGGACTTAAACAAAGACGACGGAGTTCTATCTATCTATTGCCCGACGCCGTGATCCCCGGGGTGGCCACGAACGAACCGCCCCCATGCACCTCTGTCCCCGGTCAGTCGACGCCCCTCCCCCCAACCAGCACCGCCTTCGTTCATATACTTCCTCACTCCATCCTTCCACCTCTCATTCGGTCTACCTCTCCCTCTCTGTCCCTCCACCACGCTCTCGTACACCCTCTTAGTATTTACCTAATTGTATTTACCTAATTGTAGTTTACAGGAGTTGAGCTAAGCTCGTGTTGTCCCGTCTCTCAGTCTACTTTTTATCCAATTTTTTCTTGAAAATATGGATATTCCTTGCCCCTACCACCTCCTCCTCCAGCCCATTCCATTTGTCAATACACCTATAGGGGAAGCTAAACTTCCTGATATCGTTCTTGCAGGTAGGTCTTTTTACTTTGTAGCTGTGGCCTCTAGTTATTCCTGTATCCATAATTAATATATCCTCCCTATCCAGCCTCTCCAGCCCCCGGGTGCATTTATACATCATTATCATGTCTCCCCTCTCTCTCCTCTCTTTTAGACTCGGTAGATTTAATTTGTCTAGCCTCCCTTCATATGGCAGTTCTCTGAGACTTGGAACCAATCTAGTAACTGCTCTCTGGATTCTTTCTAACTTGTGAATATGCTTCTTTAGATGCGGGGACCACACCACTGCTGCATACTCCAATCTTGGTCTAATCATACTCTTCATAATTTTCGCTACCATGGTCTCATCCAAGTAGTTCAGAGCAACTTTCATATTCCCGGCCATTGCATACATTCCGCTAAAGAGCTTGTTAATATGTTTCTCTGGCGACAAATTATCTTGTATAATCAACCCTAAATCCTTTTCTTTTTCGGCCTTGCTAATTATATTATCTCCCATCCTGTACTCCCAATTTGGTCTATTCACACTTCTTCCCATATTTAACACATGGCATTTACTTATATTAAATTTCATTTTCCACTTGGTGCTCCATTCGTATATTTTATCTAAATCCCCTTGCAGCTCCTCACAACTACTTTTATTTGTTATTTGTCTCATAATTTTTACGTCATCTGCAAACATTGACATATAGGAGTTTATGCCTATCGGCAGGTCATTCACGTACATAAGGAACATGAGAGGTGCCAACACAGATCCCTGCGGCACACCACTCTCAACTTTCCGCCACGATGAGTAAGTTCCTCTAATGTTGGTCCTCATTTCCCTATCTGTTAAATAGCTCTCCATCCATTTCAGCAAACTCCCCCTGACACATCCTAGCATCTCAAGCTTAGATAACAATCTCTTATGTGGTACCTTATCGAATGCTTTGGAAAGGTCTAAGTAGACACAGTCCACCCATCCGCCTCTTTCTTGGAGTACATCTATCACCCTACTGTAATAACATAGCAAATGGTAACACAAGATGTCCCTTCTCTGAATCCAAATTGCTTTGGGGTTATTATCTTCTTTCTCTCCAACATTTTCATCCATCTCTTCCTAATTAGCTTTTCACAAATCTTGCATACAATACTAGTAAGTGAAACTGGTCTATAGTTTAGAGGGTCCTCAGGGTTTCCATTCTTGTATATCGGAATGATATTAGCTCTTTTCCATTCAACAGGAACCTGTCCTTTATCTAAGGAAGCTTGAATTATGTCCCTCACTGGCTCCACTAATTGCTCTGCACACTCCTTTAAAACCCAGGCAGACACTTCATCCGGTCCCATAGCTTTCCTTACTTCAAGTCCTCTCATCGCAGATAACAGCTCATCTCTAGTTATTTCAATCTTACTAAGACCACTCTCCAGTACTCCCGCCTGTGGTTCGTCAAAACCTTCCTCTCTAGTAAAAACTGACCCCAATTTGTTATTCATTACCTCGCACATGTCCGATACATTTTCATACGTCCTAGCATCAACTCTTAATTTAGTAATTTGTTTCTTTACCTTCAACTTACTGTTTATACATTTATAAAATAATCTAGGGTCACTTTCACATTTATTTACTATGTTCTTCTCATAGTTCATTTTAACTTGCCTAATTATGTTAACATATCTATTCCTCTCCTGTTTATATTTATTCCGATTACTCTCAGTGTTCCTTCTTCTTAATCTAGCCCAAGCTGCATCACACCTACCCAAAGCTCTTTTGCATTTCAAATTAAACCAATCTTTCTGCTTAGTAAAATTTCCAGTTTTATATCTTGGAACAAACAGATTGGTTCCTACTCTATAAATTTCGAGGAATCTACTATATTTACCTTGTACGTCCTGTTCCTTCAAAATAAGATCCCAATCTACTCCCTCTAAATATCTTTTCAAGGATACATAATCAGCTTTACTATAATTTAATCTGTCATTTATGTAGCTATTGTCTAATCTATTGGCATTACTCGAGGTCAACTTCCATTTTAGTAATAGGTGATCACTTTTACCTACAGGACATAGATAGTTTATATCACTAATTTCGTGAGGATCCTTTGTAAAAATCAGATCGAGTTTAGAAGGTTCGTTATTACCCCTCATTCTTGTATTTTCCTTCACATGTTGTGCAAGTACATTTTCCGTAACCAACTCCACTAGCCGACTTCCCCAAGATCTCTGATTTGGCCCTGCATCTCCCGATTCCCAATCAACCTCACTACAGTTGAAATCTCCTACCAAGATCAATCGATTCTTCCTTAAAAGCAATCTTCTCAACGACTGAATCATATCCTCGACCATCTCCTCAAACTCCAACTCCCTCCATGCTCTGGTCTTTGGTGGCATGCAAGCTACTGCTATGTCTAGCTTTTTTCCTTCTATATCATTGAGTTCAACTGCCATTATTTCTGCCTTGTCATTATTTAACTCCACTTGCTTTGCTGTCATAGGGTTCTTAACTAATACTGCCACTCCACCTCCCCTTTTTCCCTTTCTATCATATCTCCATATATTATATCCTTCACTAAACACTATATTGCTGTCAAAGTCCTGGTTCAGCTTTGTCTCCGTCAAACAGACTATCTGTGGTTGATCTTTTCTTAATATATCATCCAATTCTACCTTTTTACTGTTTATTCCATCTATATTAGTGTAGTAGCACAGTATATTGGAATCCTCCTCCTTGTTTCTCTTCCCTCCCTGCCCCCTATCAGGTTCACCTCCTCCTCCATCCCCTCCCTGACCTACCTCCACATTCCCTGCTAGTTCTATTCTCCTCCCCCCCCCCCCCTCACCATCTCTCCGTCCTCGGGCTGATCCACTACCTGACTCACCGTCTCCATCCCCTGCTCCTCCCTCACCATCTCTCTGTCTTCGGTTTGATCCACTACCTGACTCACTGTCTCTATCTCCTGCTCCTCCCTCACTATCTCCTTGTCCCCAATTTGATCCACTACCTGACTCACTGTCTCCTTGTTCATTTCTCCTCGTATTTTCCGTTCTTTCTGACTCTGAGTGTACCACTTCTTTAGTTTCCCTTCCTTTACTCTCCAAAAAAAAATCCTTTTCTCCTCATCTGACCATTTTCGATTTTCATCGTCAGCCCTTGCTTGAACTTCTCTCAACTTTTCCCTTTCCTCTATGCTTAAGTCCTTTTTCACCCTAATATGTTTCATTCCAGTACAACTATTTAGCCTCCAGCTTACAATGGTTAATGCTTCAACCACTGACCTAGATTTAAACTCTGCTTTTATCGGTCTCATCTCACCCTTTTTATATCTTCCTGCCGTCTTACTTCGTCCAGTTCTTTCCCCCAATCACAGCCTTCGTCTAGACACTCCAATATTTTCTTTACTTTGTCCTCATCCCTTCCCCTTCTTTCCCTCATATCTGCTAAATGTCCTTCAATGTCTCCAAAAAATTATTATGCTTTTACCTCTATCTACTGTTTCCCTCACTACCTTTTCCTTGCTCTTCAAAACCTGCACTACATTCTTCTCAAACTCTCTTTTCTCTTTTTCTCTCTCTTCCACCTGCTCCTTCATGATTTCTTCCAATGCATCCACCTTAGCATTCCCCACCTTTGTCCACTCATTTTTCTCCTCACTTATTACTCCCTTTACTTTCTCACTTAAATGGCCCTCATACTCCTTTAGCTGCTCCTTGAGTGCCATGTTCTCTGCCTCCAGCTCATCTACTTTCCTTATCACAGCATCTAGGTTAGCAATTAATGGCCCATCTGCAGTTGCTACTGAACTGGCTCCACATATTTCTGTCAGTGACTCCACCTTCACACCTATATCTCTCCTCCAATTCTCCATAACTCCCTTCCATCTTAACAGACCCATCATCTGTCTCTTCACCACAGTCAATTGATCCTCCACTTCATTATCCTCTGCCAGAAATCCCTCAAATTCATAGCTCTCTTCATCTCCCAATAAACTCTGCCTCCGTTTGCCTTGGCCGGTCATTCTCTCGCTTTCCATACGTTCCATATGGCCGAACCAACTCAAGTTGTTCCTTTTCACACTTTCCAGCACATCTACCTCCACACCACACCTCCTTCTTACTTCCTCATTAGTCTGTCTATCCCTCCATGTAACTCCGCACGGACGGAGTTGAAGTATTGTTAAAGAAGCTTGACGAGTTGTTACTGGTGGACAAAGGAAGACGTCAGTTTGCGGCATTCCATGACACTTATAATCTACGGCGTAGTGACATGAATATACGTACCTTCGTGTCTAAGTTTGAGCATACGTATTTTAAATGTTCGGAACAGGATATGACATTACCGGATGCAGTGAAGGCCTTTATGCTGTTGTCTGCTTGTAATTTGTCTGATAATGAAAGACAGTTGGCCATGTCTGCAGTTACTGAAGTGAGTTATGAACATATGAAGTCAGGTCTGTGCCGTATTTTTGGTGGTGAGACAGCAGCTGTTGAGACAAGTGTCGTGAATGTTAAAAGTGAACCTGTGTTTGTTACTGAAGGTAAAAGTGACATGAAGGAAGAGGAAGCATTGTACACAGGCGGTGTGGGTCGAGCACGGCCTTTAGCTAGAAGAGGTGCTATGAGAAGCCGTGGTAGAGGTTTTAATCATAGATATGGCAGGAAACAAAATCCTTTGGGGCCCGATGGTAGAGTGTCAAGATGTGCAGTTTGTGGATCAAAATTTCATTGGGCTAGAGATTGTCCTGATGCATATGAGAATAAGGGGAGTTTTTGTGAAAGGGATGATGCGGAAGAGACAGTGCATTTATCCATGTTTATGGGTTATGCTGGTGAGAATGACAAGCACAGTGGAAAGTTGCAGAAGCTTGTTGATGAAGCTAAGGGTTGTGCTGTATTGGATACTGGATGTTCAACAACTGTGTGTGGATCGGAATGGATTGAAAATTACATTCATGAGTTGATTATGAGAAGGCTCAAATTACCGAAGGCACTTCAACTTCGACTTTTACATTTGCGGATGGAGCCACAGTGCCATCGATGAAGCGAGTGACCTTGCCATGCCGGGTGGGCAATATGCGTGCGACTATCGTGACAGATGTGGTAGAGTGTAACATTCCTTTGCTTTTGAGTAAAAAGTCAATGAAAAAAGCAAAAATTGTGTTGGATTTTGAGACGGACATGGTGAGAATTTGTGGAAAAGACGTTAATTTGGAGTCTACGTCTTCAGGACACTATCTGCTGCCCATTTCGTTCTGACTAGGCCAGAAATCCAGGAGTATGGCTACACTGGCATCATTAGAAACCGGTGGAAAAGGGACTGCACTGAAGCTTCATAAACAGTTTGGACACCCTACTTCGGCTAAGCTATTGAAACTTGTGAAAGATGCGGGAATTAACAATGCTGACTTGGAACGGTCTATAAGTGAAGTGTCTGAAACCTGTGAAGTTTGTTGCAAATTCATGAAGGTTAGGCCTCGTCCTATGGTGGGCCTGCCTATGGCGAATAAATTTAATGAGACTGTGGCTATGGACTTAAAGGTTTGGGGGAGACAGTATGTTTTGGTTATGGTTGACTTGGCCAAAAGATATTGCAGTGCAATAGTAATAAATGATAAGTGTTCCTCTACCATCCTTCATGGAGTGTTTCGGAGCTGGATTACTGTGTTTGGACCACCAAGGAAGTTTCTTACCGATAATGGAGGTGAATTTAACAATAGGCCTACTGATATGCGTACGCTAGGTGAGGCTTTTAACATAAAGATTATGGCTACAGCTGCTGAGAGCCCTTGGAGCAATGGAGTTTGTGAACGTAAGAATGCGGTGTTAGGTGATACTGTGAGGAAAGTCATGGCAGATACACGTTGTGACTTAGAGGTGGCCTTGGCTTGGGCGATTTCTGCAAGGAATGCCCTTACAAACTATTCGGGCTTCTCTCCTAACCAGCTTGTTTTTGGCTACAACCCTGTGTTTCCTAGTGTATGGGCCAATGATCCTCCTGCGTTGAGGATGCCTCCATCCTGCATTGTGAGGGATAACTTGAATGCTCTTCACACGGCGAGACAGGAATTTCTGAGGATTGAATCATGTGAGCGGTTAACCAGGGATTTGCGGTAAAACGTGCGCCCAAGTGATTCGAACATTGTACAGAATGGTGATGAAGTATTTTATATGAGAAATGACGGTCATGAATGGCACGGTCCTGGTATCGTAATCGGTAGAGATGGGAAACAAGTTTTGGTAAGACACGGGGGCATCTATGTGAGAGCACACGAGTGTCGTATAGCGCGGGCTCCGGGAAAGGATACAGTAGTTGAGGTTTCCAATACTGAGTTGGGCAAGAAGAAATCCAATGAAGATTCTTCGGGAGCTGTGTCACAATACCCTCCAGATGATGAGTCCGAGGATGGTGACATGGTGGACATTCAGCCGGCAGTAGCTGGTACATCTGGTGATCAGGCTTCTAAGATAAAGATTGGCCAGCGGATTAAAGGAATTCATGCAGAAAGTGGAGAGTCAGTGTCTCAAATTTTGTTGAGTCGTGCCGGCAAAGCAACTGGGCAGTATAGAAATTGTTACAACTTACAGAGAGACTCTGATGGCGGTATTGGCTGGGTGGATATGCAGAAGGATTTTAGCACATGGGAAGTGGTAGATGATGATGTTGAAATGTTGATTCTGTTCAATTCTGAGGATGTTTTGAAGGCCAAGGACAGTGAGAATGAGAACTGGAGGAGTAATGATGTCTATCTATCTATCTATTGCCTGACGCCGTGATCCCCGAAGGGGTGGCCACGAACGAACCGCCCCCATGCACCTCTGTCCCCAGTCAGTCGACGCCCTTCCCCCCAACCAGCACCGCCTTCGTTCATATACTTCCTCACTCCATCCTTCCACCTCTCTATTGGTCTAACTCTCCCTCTCTGTCCCTCCACCTCGCTCTCATACACCCTCTTAGTCATTCTCTCGCTTTCCATACGTTCCATATAAATAATGATGTGTACGAAGAAATTAATGACGTTGGACAAGATACTATATCTGTCCGTTGGGTGATGACTGAGAAAATAAAGAATGGCAAGCTAGTTGTTAAAGCACGTCTAGTTGCCAGAGGGTTCGAGGACACTGAGGATTTACGAAAGGACTCGCCAACGTGTTCGAAGGAAGCGGTACGTCTGGCTCTTGCGTTTGCCTCGGGTAACCAGTGGGTTTGTCACTCAATGGATGTGAAGGCGGCCTATCTGCAAGGGAACATGATTGAACGAGTGATTTATCTACGCCCTCCTCCAGAGTATGCTGATGGTAGGCTGTGGAGGTTAAAGAAGACAGTTTACGGTCTATGTGATGCTGCCAGGCACTGGTATCTGCGGCTTAAGGATCAGCTGTTGTGTCTTGGAGCTCAAATGTCATCCTTGGATTCGGCATCATTCTTCTGGAGTAATAGGGGCAACGTTGATGGCATCATATGTATATACGTGGACGATTTTCTCTGGGTCGGCACACAGGAATTTGAGCGACAAGTGATAGAACCAGTGAGTCAAGCGTTCCTGGTCGGCAGCTCGGAGTCAAGAGCCTTTAGATATGTGGGTTTGAACATCATATCTGAAAGCGATGGCAGCATAACTTTTGATCAGTTCCAGTACGCTTCATCCTTATTACCAATCACAATCAGCAGACAGCGCGCACTGGTAAAAACGGGAGAATTGTCTGAATCAGAGAAGTCTGAGTATAGAGCATTAATTGGACAGTTGAGTTGGATAGCCACTCACACTAGGCCTGACATCGCCTTTGACGTGTGTGAGTTAAGTGTGGCCAGAAAACAAGCTACTGTTGCAGAATTGCTCAGGCTCAACAAGGTGATTGACAGGGTGAAGACAGATAACATGAAGCTGTATATTCCTAGATTGGGACCCATCCATGACTGCCATCTGGAATGTTTCTCGGATGCCTCGTTTGCCAACCTCGCAGGTAACGGTTCCCAGGGTGGCTTTGTGATCTTTCTGAGAGATGCCGATGATAAGAGATGCCCAATATTTTGGCAGACTAGGAAGATAAGAAGAGTCGTCAAGTCCACTTTATCTGCAGAGACGCTAGCATTACTTGAGTGTGCGGAAGCTGCTGTTTACCTCTCCAGCATTTTAAGTGAAATATCTGGGGGTGGAAGCTACAGAATAAAATGTTATGTGGATAATAAGAGCTTAGTAGACGCACTTCACTCATGCAAAAACGTGGACGACAGGAGATTGAGGATCGACATTGCAGTGCTGCGGGACATGGTGGACAGGGGAGAAATTGAAGAGGTATCTTGGGTGGAGACGTCACAGCAACTGGCTGATTGCTTGACGAAAAAAGGCGCCTCACCCGGGCGGCTGCGGGCTGCAGTCAGCCGGGATTAAATGGGATAACTTCTTTGTGGTATCACATATTTGTATGTGGCTGTACTACATACAAAGAAGGGCGAGTGTGATTTATATGTCGCCCACATTAAAAGAAGAGGACGAGAGTGTTAACATAGGCAAATATGTTAATGTGTGTGGGAGTGCAAACTGGTTATATATGTGAGCAGACGATCGACACAGGAGTTTGCCCAACTAGTTTCCCGCCAAATTGCGTGGTCTACTATATGCTGACGAGTAAGAGATGACGTCACAACCGGACCGATTAGGCGGGCTAGCTGTCAGGACGGAGTCGGTCGTTTACATACGGGTGAGTGGAAAACACGGCCATTGAGCTAATTAACAGATAGCTCCCCTATTTCAACCCCTTTCGGGGTTGGGCACCCGCCAACTTTAAATGTTGTTTCTGTTCAGTCTCTGTCTCGAGTCGGCCACCTCCAATTACAGGGTGTGCATGAGTATATACATACATACATACATACATGCATACATAATATACAGTATACATACAAACAAACATGCCGGTACATTTACTTTTATTAA
The DNA here is from genome assembly GCA_032716605.1 of Paralithodes platypus. Taxonomy (NCBI): domain Eukaryota; kingdom Metazoa; phylum Arthropoda; class Malacostraca; order Decapoda; family Lithodidae; genus Paralithodes; species Paralithodes platypus. Next base: position 14,048,143 of record CM064552.1, on the reverse strand, counting down.
TGTCTGATGTCACCCTAAATTACATACGAAGTCTATCTATCTATCTATTGCCCGACGCCGTGATCCCCGAAGGAGTGGCCACGAATGAACCGCCCCCATGCACCTCTGTCCCCAGTCAGTCGACGCCCCTCCCCCTAACCAGCACCGCCTTCGTTCATGTACTTCCTCACTCCATCCTTCCACCTCTCATTCGGTCTACATTTCCCTCTCTGTCCCTCCACCTCGCTCTCGTACACCCTCTTAGTCATTCTCTCGCTTTCCATACGTTCCATATGGCCGAACCATCTCAAGTTGTTCCTTTTCACACTTTCCAGCACATCTACTTCCACACCACACCTCCTTCTTACTTCCTCATTAGTCTGTCTATCCCTCCATGTAACTCTGAATGCACTCCTTAAGTAATTCATTTCCACTGCTCTCATTCTTGGTCTGAGTCTCTCAACCAACGTCGCTTCCGTAAGTCAGTGTCGGAACTACCACACTGTCATGCAAGGACCTCTTCACTTCCATACTGACCACCCTATTTCTTGTTACTGCTTTTAGCGTTCCTACAACCCTCTTCCCCTGTTGTACCCTCTCCCGCACTTCTTCATCCATAGTCCCATCTTTACTCAACACACTGCCCAGATACTTAAAAGAGTTGACAATCTCCATAGCCTGACCATTCAGCTTCACCTCACACTCTGTGACTTCACCCCTTTCGAAGACCATAACCTTGCTCTTCCCCGTATTTACCTTCAAATTCCGTTTTTCGCACACTGTTCCAAACTCATTTACCAGACCCTGCAACTCCCATTCATTATCACTCATCAGAACTGTATCATCCGCAAACAGCAGTATAGGTAGCTTCCACTCAATTCCCTCCCTTTTCAGCGATACACCAACATCCACTGCTCTTGATAGTATTTCTTTCATGACTCCATCCATATATACAGTAAACAACCACGGGGACATCACACACCCCTGTTTCAAACCAACATTCAGGTCAAAGAACTCGCTCTGCTCACTCTCCACACGTACCGCCGCCTTTGCACCCTCATACATGTTCTTCACTGCTTTCAGCAACTTGCCCTCTACTCCGTATATTCTAAGTACTTTCCACAAACCTTCTCTATCCACTCTGTCATAGGCCTTCTCCAAGTCCATAAAGGCAACATACACCTTTTGTTTCTTCTCCAGATACTTCTCCACAACACAATTCAGGGTAAAAATCTGATCTACACATCCTCTTCTCTTCCTAAAACCTCCCTGCTCGTCGCCTATCCATTTCTCCGTTCTCACTCTTACTCTCTCAATCACTACCCTACTGTATACCTTCCCTACTACGCTTAGAAGACATATTCCTCGGTGGTTACCACACACTGCTCTTTCCCCTTTGCCCTTATACGAAGTAACCCCATTAAATCTGGGAAACATGAAAAGTATCTTGTTAGGGCTACAAGCAGTATACAGTAAAAGTCCGTTAATCCGACGACCGATGATTCGAATCTCCCAATAGTCCGAATTTTTCAATTTGAGGCCAAATCCGAATTCACCCGATGGTCCGAATTTCAAGAAGTCCCAAAGTCCCCTTTTTGAGGCATTAGGCCACTCAAATGACACATAATGGAGCACATTTTAATAAGCAGAAAGATTGGTTTAATTTGAAATGCAAAAGAGCTTTGGGTAGGCGTGATGCAGCTTGGGCTAGATTAAGAAGAAGGAACACTGAGAGTAATCGGAATAAATATAAACAGGAGAGGAATAGATATGTTAACATAATTAGGCAAGTTAAAATGAACTATGAGAAGAACATAGTAAATAAATGTGAAAGTGACCCTAGATTATTTTATAAATATATAAACAGTAAGTTGAAGGTAAAGAAACAAATTACTAAATTAAGAGTTGATGCTAGGACGTATGAAAATGTATCGGACATGTGTGAGGTAATGAATAACAAATTGGGGTCAGTTTTTACTAGAGAGGAAGGTTTTGACGAACCACAGGCGGGAGTACTGGAGAGTGGTCTTAGTAAGATTGAAATAACTAGAGATGAGCTGTTATCTGCGATGAGAGGACTTGAAGTAAGGAAAGCTATGGGACCGGATGAAGTGTCTGCCTGGGTTTTAAAGGAGTGTGCAGAGCAATTAGTGGAGCCAGTGAGGGACATAATTCAAGCTTCCTTAGATAAAGGACAGGTTCCTGTTGAATGGAAAAGAGCTAATATCATTCCGATATACAAGAATGGAAACCCTGAGGACCCTCTAAACTATAGACCAGTTTCACTACTAGTATTGTATGCAAGATTTGTGAAAAGCTAATTAGGAAGAGATGGATGAAAATGTTGGAGAGAAAGAAAATAATAACCCCAAAGCAATTTGGATTCAGAGAAGGGACATCTTGTGTTACCAGTTTGCTATGTTATTACAGTAGGGTGATAGATGTACTCCAAGAAAGAGGCGGATGGGTGGACTGCGTCTACTTAGACCTTTCCAAAGCATTCGATAAGGTACCACATAAGAGATTGTTATCTAAGCTTGAGACGCTAGGATGTGTCAGGGGGAGTTTGCTGAAATGGATGGAGAGCTATTTAACAGATAGGGAAATGAGGACCAACATTAGAGGAACTTACTCATCGTGGCGGAAAGTTGAGAGTGGTGTGCCGCAGGGATCTGTGTTGGCACCTCTCATGTTCCTTATGTACGTGAATGACCTGCCGATAGGCATAAACTCTTACATGTCAATGTTTGCAGATGACGTAAAAATTATGAGACAAATAACAAATAAAAGTAGTTGTGAGGAGCTGCAAGGGGATTTAGATAAAATATACGAATGGAGCACCAAGTGGAAAATGAAATTTAATATAAGTAAATGTCATGTGTTAAATATGGGAAGAAGTGTGAATAGACCAAATTGGGAGTACAGGATGGGAGAGAATAAAGTATGCAAGGCCGAAAAAGAAAAAGATTTAGGGTTGATTATACAAGATAATTTGTCGCCAGAGAAACATATTAACAAGCTCTTTAGCGGAATGTATGCAATGGCCGGGAATATGAAAGTTGCTCTGAACTATTTGGATGAGACCATGGTAGCGAAAATTATGAAGAGTATGATTAGACCAAGATTGGAGTATGCAGCAGTGGTGTGGTCCCCGCATCTAAAGAAGCATATTCACAAGTTAGAAAGAATCCAGAGAGCAGTCACTAGATTGGTTCCAAGTCTCAGAGAACTGCCATATGAAGGGAGGCTAGACAAATTAAATCTACCGAGTCTAAAAGAGAGGAGAGAGAGGGGAGACATGATAATGATGTACAAATGTACCCGGGGGCTGGAGAGGCTGGATAGGGAGGATATATTAATTATGGATACAGGAATAACTAGAGGCCACAGCTACAAAGTAAAAAGACCTACCTGCAAGAACGATATCAGGAAGTTTAGCTTCCCCTATAGATGTATTGACAAATGGAATGGGCTGGAGGAGGAGGTGGTAGGGGCAAGGAACATCCATATTTTCAAGAAAAAATTGGATAAAAAGTAGACTGAGAGACGGGACAACACGAGCTTAGCTCAACTCCTGTAAACTACAATTAGGTAAATACAATTAGGTAAATACACACATATCATATGTTCATGAATTCACTTTAAAAGTTTACCATTGTCATTGTAGCCTATTATCTACTTCAAAACATTCAGATTAATGGTCAAAGGAAGCTACTGATATAATCGTAAACACCTTCGTCTTCTTCTTCTTCCACATCGTCTGCTAGAGAGTTTGTTTTGCTCTTGAACGCATCCTTGGGACGCTCCGATGCGCTACTGGCTTGCACCGCATTTTCTGCAAGCGCATTCAGTCTTGAGCTTGAAAACGCACCTTTCAAGAAGTCCCAAAGTCCCCTTTTGAGGCATTAGGCCACTCAAATGACACATAATGGAGCACACACATATCATATGTTCATGAATTCACTTTAAAAGTTTACCATTGTCATTGTAGCCTATTATCTACTTCAAAACATTCAGATTAATGGTCAAAGGAAGCTACTGATATAATCGTAAACACCTTCGTCTTCTTCTTCTTCCACATCGTCTGCTAGAGAGTTTGTTTTGCTCTTGAACGCATCCTTGGGACGCTCCGATGCGCTACTGGCTTGCACCGCATTTTCTGCAAGCGCATTCAGTCTTGAGCTTGGAAACGCACCTTTGGACGTATTAGTCTTGAGCTTGAAAACGCACCTTTGGATGTTCCGATACGCTACTATTTATAGTTCAGTGATCGGAGCATCCCAAGGGTGCTTTCAAGACAACACGGGAAGGGTGCTTTCAATACAATATAATATAACAGAGCACGTCACAAAAGGAAAATCACAAAAGGAAAATTACAAGAACCTCTCAGGGAAGTGCCGTTGTTAAGGCATTACTTCCCGAACCACATCTGATCTTCAAGAGCAAGACAAACTCGCTAGTAGACGGAAGAAGAAGAAGACGTTTATATCAGCAGATTCCTTTGACCATTAATCTGAATGTTTTGAAGTAGTTAATAGGCTACAATGACAATGGTAAACTTTTGAAGTGATTTCATGAACATATGATATGTGTGTGTGCACCATTGTGTCATTTGGGTGGCCTAATGTCTCAATGTTTTCGTCATACACAGGTTCATAGGGGTAAAGTCCGATAATCCGAAAAATCCACTAATCCGAACGAGAGCCGGTCCGCTGCCCTTCGGATTAACGGAAGTTTACTGTACTATGGATTTTGGAGAAAAAGTAATTATGTGTATGGCCTCTCACATAGTTGTAGAACATTCTGGTGTAGGTCAATTGTTTTCACAACATCCCATTACTTACGGCCAGTAGAAATTTGACACACATACAAAAAATGTGTTTTCTTTGTTTCATATTTACTAATTTTTCCCACACATTATGTAATGGGTTTACATTATGAGTTTATCCTACATTTAGTTACAACATTCCTCTTAAATACTGCACATTTGTTTTTCACAACCCAATTCTCCTTTTTATCTCTATCCTATTTTTGTTTACATATTATCCAAAAATGTCCGAAGTTGTCCACCTGTCCGATGACACCCCAGATGACGGTGCAAAAAACATAAAGCACTCACTAACGATAGTGCTATCGGCTAGGTACCTGTAAGCATAGCATGCCTCAAATGACCCCTACCAATTACTACCCTACAAATAACCTACATTTATCGTACAAATAAATTAAGGATATCGTAAAAGCAATACCAAGAGGAAGATAAAAGACAATGTTGCGTAGTTTCAGAGAACAGGACGACAATTATGTTTTGGGAGGCGGGAATTAACGAGCATGCACACTCCCGCAAATATAACTAGAGTAAGTACAACTAGACTACTGGTATGTATACACACACACAAATATTGATCGATGTTTGATCCCACACGTACAGTATATACTTACTTACAGTTTCTTACAGTTTCTTACAGTAGATCCTCTGGAAAAAGGCAAACTATGCCTGTGTATCCAGCTCAGTACCAGTACTTGCACTGCTGCGGTCGTTCACGGTGTTGGCGGCGGCGGTAGCAGACGCAACATTTTTACTATTCTGTATTTTTGTTTTATAATCAAACTTCAAATCTTGTCTTCCCCATGCTTTATCAAGATTACTTTCAAACTCCCTTATTGATTCGGAATCGACTACATACTGGGGCAGTGCGTTCCACTCATTTACCACTCTATCACAAAATGAGTTCTTTGCCTTCTCAAGCCTATTTCTTTGTTTGTAAATTTTCTTACACTAGTTGTACTTACACTAGTTTTATTTGCGGGAGTGAGCATGCTCGTTAATTCCCGCCTCCTAAGATATGTTTGTCATACCGTGCTTTGAAACTATGCACTGATGGTGCAGGCACTACTTCGGCTGGCCATTTGTTCCACCCACTAATCGAGTTGGTAGGAAATCTTTTACTTTTCAGATCAGATTTACTATTAGGCACTTTCAGTTTGTAGCTGTGACCTCTTGTTCTCTCACCTCCATCCCTCTCTATGAAGTTTCCTTGGTCAATTTTGTCAATACCTCTAACACATTTGTATATCTGAATTTGATGTCCTCGTTTCCTTCTCTGTTCGCATATACACGCATATACATATACTGTACACTGCTGCTTGCGGATGATACAGTTCTGATGAGTGATAATGAATGGGAGTTGCAGGGTCTGGTAAATGAGTTTGGAACAGTGTGCGAAAACGAATTGAAGGTAAATGCGGGGAAGAGCAAGGTTATGGTCTTCGAAAGGGATGAAGTCACAGAGTGTGAGGTGAAGCTGAACGGTCAGGCTATGGAGATAATCAACTCTTTTAAGTATCTGGGCAGTGTGTTGAGTAAAGATGGGACTATGGCTGAAGAAGTGCGGGAGAGGGTAAAACAGGGGAAGAGGGTTGTAGGAACGCTGAAAGCAGTGACAAGAAATAGGGTGGTCAGTATGGAAGTGAAGAAGTCCTTGCATGAGAGTGTGGTAATCCCGACACTGACTTACGGAAGCGAAGCATGGACGTTGGTCGAGAGACTCAGACCAAAAGTGAAAGCAGTGGAAATGAATTACTTAAGAAGTGCGTGCGGAGTTACATGGAGGGATAGACAGACTAATGAGGAAGTAAGAAGGAGGTGTGGTGTGGCGGTAGATGTGCTGGAAAGTGTGAAAAGGAATAACTTGAAATGGTTCGGCCATATGGAAAGCGAGAGAATGACTAAGAGGGTGTACGAGAGTGAGGTGGAGGGACAGAGAGGGAGAGGTAGACCGAATGAGGTGGAAGGATGGAGTGAGGAAGTATATGAACGAAGGCGGTGCTGGGTGGGGGGAGGGGCGTCGACTGACTGGGGACAGAGGTGCATGGGGGCGGTTCGTTCGTGGCCACCCCTTCGGGGATCACGGCGTCAGGCAATAGATAGATAGATAGATATACACTCGGAGTGGATTTTTTTTTGTCCCTCTATGTGCATGAAGGAGACAAAAGGCAAAGCTGCCCGTAACAAGATGCTGTGCACTAAATTCACTACAAGTGAGACATACCGATGAAGCTGTGTACTTCTCGTCATCATCAATATCCAGCTGACACTCAAGTAGACGCAGGAATCCCTTCTTCATCCTCTCCTTGTCACCCAGGGCATAATAGGCTGTCACCAAGTCCAGGCCGGTCTTGAAGTTTGCCTCTTCCTGATCATTAAAAGATACATAAAGGTGAATACATACATACATACATAACATTTTAAGATACATACATACATACATAAAATTTTAAGACTGAGTGCTCCACACATATGTGCAATTTCAGTCTCTTGTCCTTATGGCGGCGTTCAAGGCAACTCTGTTAGACCAGTAGTAATGTACAGTATGTGTATATATAGCCTAAATACATTACCATTAGTAATACTATAGTTTAATCAGACTGATGAAAGTTAGAAATTGATCTCTATCTATCTATTGCCTGACGCCGTGATCCCCGAAGGGGTGGCCACGAACGAACTGCCCCCATGCACCCCTGTCCCCAGTCAGTCGACGCCCCTCCCCCCAACCAGCACCGCCTTCGTTCATGTAGTTCCTCACTCCATCCTTCCACCTCATATTCGGTCTACCTCTCCCCCTCTGTCCCTCCACCTCGCTCTCGTACACCCTCTTAGTCATTCTCTCGCTTTCCATACGTTCCATATGGCCGAACCATCTCAAGTTGTTCCTTTTCACACTTTCCAGCACATCTACCTCCACACCACACCTCCTTCTTACTTCCTCATTAGTCTGTCTATCCCTCCATGTAACTCCGCACGCACTCCTTAAGTAATTCATTTCCACTGCTCTCACTCTTGGTCTGAGTCTCTCAACCAACGTCCATGCTTCGCTTCCGTAAGTCAGTGTCGGGATTACCACACTGTCATGCAAGGACTTCTTCACTTCCATACTGACCACCCTATTTCTTGTTACTGCTTTTAGCGTTCCTACAACCCTCTTCCCCTGTTGTACCCTCTCCCACACCTCTTCATCCATAGTCCCATCTTTACTCAAAACACTGCCCAGATACTTAAAAGAGTTGACGATCTCCATAGCCTGACCGTTCAGCTTCACCTCACACTCTGTGACTTCACCCCTTTCGAAGACCATAACCTTGCTCTTCCCCGTATTTACCTTCAAATTCCGTTTTTCGCACACTGTTCCAAACTCATTTACCAGACCCTGCAACTCCCATTCATTATCACTCATCAGAACTGTATCATCCGCAAACAGCAGTATAGGTAGCTTCCACTCAATTCCCTCCCTTTTCAGCGATACCCCAACATCCACTGCTCTTGATAGTATTTCTTTCATAACTCCATCCATATATACAGTAAACAACCACGGGGACATCACACACCCCTGTTTCAAACCAACATTCAGGTCAAAGAACTCGCTCTGCTCACTCTCCACACGTACTGCCGCCTTTGCACCCTCATACATGCTCTTCACTGCTTTCAGCAACTTGCCCTCTACTCCGTATATTCTAAGTACTTTCCACAAACCTTCTCTATCCACTCTGTCATAGGCCTTCTCCAAGTCCATAAAGGCAACATACACCTTTTGTTTCTTCTCCAGATACTTCTCCACAACACAATTCAGGGTAAAAATCTGATCTACACATCCTCTTCCCTTCCTAAAACCTCCCTGCTCGTCGCCTATCCATTTCTCCGTTCTCACTCTCACTCTCTCAATCACTACCCTACTGTATACCTTCCCTACTACGCTTAGAAGACATATTCCTCGGTGGTTACCACACACTCCTCTTTCCCCTTTGCCCTTATATAGGGGGACTATTATGCCAGTCTTCCAGTCATCGGGTGCACTCCCCTTCTCCCATGCTAGTTTGCACATTTTCCATACCCATTCTATCACTATCTCACCACCATACCTCAACATTTCCCCACACACTCCATCTGTTCCTGGTGCTTTCCCCAACTTCACTCTTTTCATGGCTTCCCACACTTCTGACCTCCTGATCCCCACCTCCTCCTCCACTACTTCTCTTCTTCTCCCTCCCATACCATATCCAGCTATGTTTGCTGGCTCTTCATTCCTTTCATTTAGCAACTCACTGAAGTACTCCCTCCATCTTTCGACTCTCTCTTGCTTCTCGGCTAGCATATCCCATTCTTATCTTTCACACCCTTACTGTTTCCCTTGCTACCTTCCCTAACTTTCTTGACTTCTTTCCAGAACAGTTTCTTACTCTCCCTCCATTTTACACTCAGATTCCTTCCAAATTCCTCATCTACTCTTCTCTTACTTTCCTTCACTACTCTCTTCACCACCCTCTTACTCTCCACGTACCTCGCTCGTTTCTGTCTCTCGGAATCTTCATTCCCTCTACTACCCAACCACTCTCTATATGCTTTCTTCTTTTCTTCCACAGCTATTCTTACCTCTTCTGTCCAACATGCTGTACCTTTCACTCCCCTCCCTCTTCTCCTCACTCCACACACCTCCTCACATGCTGCACAGATCTCATCCTTAAACACCTTGCTCATCTCCTCCACTTCCTCCATAACTTCCAGGTCGAACCCACCTAGTCGTCTTTCCACTGCTCTCCTGTACTCCTCCCTGACTTCCTCCTCCTGCAACCTCTCCACCCTCCTCACCATTCCACCCTCCTCTCGCCTCCCTCCCGCTCTCCTCACCCACTTCTTTTGTATCCTAACCTTAGCTACCACTACATAATGATCAGACAGACCCCCTCCAATACCCCTATACACCCTAGCATCCATCACAGATTTCTTCATTCGTTCATCCACACATACATAATCAATCAATGACTTTCGTTCCACCACTGTCTTATCCTTCATCGTCAACATCCGTTTCCACGTGTACCTGTGGATCATTCTGTGTCGGAAGAAGGTGTTGGCTATCCACAGCCTCCTCCCCACACATACATCCACAAGTGCACTACCATTCCCATTCACCTCTGATGGTACCCCCCACCCTCCCACCACTCCCTCAACTTTCCTATCACCCACCTTACCATTCATATCCCCAATCAGAAATATTCTTTCGTTCTTGTCAAACTTCGCCTCCACATTCATCCAGAACTCCTCTTTCTTTCTTTCAAGTATATCCTCTGTCGGGGCATACACGCATACAATCACCCACGTTTGTATTCCTACTTTCATTCTCACCCACACATCCTTGAACCCACAGACCCATACTCTTACACATTCCTTCCATTTGCTACTTACAAACAAACATGCACCTTCTCTCGCTGTTCACTCACTCCAGCACACACACCCATTCCACACTCCCACTCTCTCACATCTGAACCTTTCCATTTGGTCTCTGTCATTCCACATACATCCAGCCTGGCATTCACTAACACTTCCAGAACCTCTCTCTCTTTTGTGCCATCATTCATGCCACTAACATTCCACGTAGCCATTCTCAGAATGTCCGAAGGCATGTCCTTAGTCGGTCGTGGTTCGTCAACGTTGGTTCCGTCCGCATCCGAGGCTGTTCGTTCGTTTTTTTTTGCTTAGATATTTTTTCCGGGTGGGGGTCGCAAGCCCACCGACCCAACCTCTTTGATGCAAAGTTTATAAGCCACATATACAGTACAGTACTGTATGCATGTATGTACACTAGGGTGGCCCTTATGCTATAAGCAAAATGTCAAAATTGCTCTTTTTACCTCTCTCAGGGTTCTCATCGAGTCAGTTTGGTCCAAAAATGATTCAGTAAAATTTTCGCGAAGATTGTTTAATATTTACTGGTAGTCCACGGCGTTTGAAGGCCTCTCTTTGGGTGGCCTCTACGTATGGAAGTATACATTGGCTCTGGTCATCCAGTTCCCCCTCACTCTAAAACAGTAAACTTAGTGGTATTAGCTGCTCAAGGACAGGGGTATCACGGGCACCACTCCGTTCATTGTTGCCTGGTTTGTGTCAGGGTTTTTCGGATGTCCGGGTAACTTCGGTGCTCGCTCACAACTTGGGAGGAGAAAAAACTGTTCTTCATCCTTCGTGAGGAGCCGGTTGTATGTTTTGACGAGAGAGACCCCTCGTTCAGCATGATCATTCAACAAAAACCATTAACGAGACGGCAGGCCTCCTGATAATCACCGCGATTTAGCCACTCCTCAGGATCATAGTGGAGAAAATCCGTTGGAAGTCGCACCTTCTCGAAGAAACCCCGACTTCTTGGTGACACGAAGTCTTCGAGGTTGGCATCTTTCAAGAATCCGAGATCGTGCTGAGCTCGCTTGGGAGGCTCTTCCTCATCGTCCATTTCTCCCGACATTGCCTTGATGCCTTGACCATATCCTTCTTCGTTCGAACGGATACGGCATCATCAAAAAGGGCCAGGACTGTAGTTTCTTCTCCAAGGTACCAGAAGAAACCAGGTGCCTTTGAGTCGTATTCTTAAACAATTCCTTCCCTTCGAAAATGAAAGGAAGGGATTTTCTTTCGATTTCGTATTCTTAAAAAAATCCTTCCCTTCAGGACCCCTTGGGAAGGGAAAATCCTTCCCTTAAACAGGGGAAAATATTGGAATTTGAAGGACTCTCACTAGGAAGTATACATTGGCTCTGGTCATCCAGTTCCCCCCCACTCTAAAACAGTAAACTTAGTGGTATTAGCTGCTCAAGGACAGGGGTATCACGGGCACCACTCCGTTCATTGTTGCCTGGTTTGTGCCAGGGTTTTCTTCCGGATGTCCTAAGCGCAAGAAGGTTTACATACCCAAAAGGAAAGTGTGGCTGCTGAAGGACAAGGAAGTTAGGGATAGGTTTCATAATGAACTGGAGGAAATGAATAGAAATAAGGAAGCTAGGCCTAACGATGTAAATAGCCAATGGAACTTTCTTAAGCATAGCCTTATCGCTGCCACTGACAAAGTCTGTGGGAAAACAAAGGGTCACCCCAGGAATAAGACCTCTTGGTGGTGGAATGATGAGGTAGAACATGCTGTGAAAGAGAAAAGGAGATGCTTCAAAGCATGGAAGAAAGGAGGCAGCCGGGAGGAATACCAGGCAGCTAAACGAACTGCCAAAAGAGTTATTTACAATGCTAAAAATCGCATTAAGGACCTGGTCCTCGAACAAGTGTGTAACACTGGCTATCCCAATGGGATCTTCAACCTAGCTAGGCGAGTTAAAAATGACAGTAGGGATATTATAGGTGAACAGTGTATTAGAGATGATAATGGGAAGATTGTGTATGCAGAAAATGAATCAGAGAAGCATGGAAGGTACACTATGAACGATTGCTAAATGTAGAGTTTGAATGGGATAAGGAACAGCTTAGTATCGAAAAACCAATATCTGGGCCCCCTCCTTTGATAGCACCAGCTGTAGTGAGCGACGCAATCAATAAAATGAAGGACGGTAAAGCTCCATGTTGCTCCGACATTGTCGCTGAGATGAAAAAAGCCTCAGGGAGATTGGTGTAAACTTAGTCACTGAGTTGATAAACACCATTATTAAAGATGAGAAAATCCCAGAGGATTGGCTCAAAAGTGTAATAGTAAATATATACAAAGGAAAAGGGGATGTGCTAGATAGAGGAAATTATAGGGGCCTGAAAATGCTTGACCAAATCATGAAGGTCTGTGAGAGAGTCCTTGAGGGTTTGATCAGGCAAAGCATCTCTATTGATGATATGCAGTTTGGTTTTATGCCAGGACGTGGTACAACCGATGCTATCTTCATAGTCAGGCAGATACAAGAAAGATACTTACTAAAAGGCAGGGATCTTTACTTTGTGTTTGTGGACCTGGAGAAGGCCTTTGATAGGGTACCTAGAGATGTTGTGCAGTGGGCTATGAGGAAACTTGGTGTGGAAGAGTGGCTGGTGCGTGTGATAATGAAGATGTATGAGGATTCGCGAAGTTCGGTGAGGGTGAAGGGTGTATTTACCTAATTGTATTTACCTAATTGTAGTTTACAGGAGTTGAGCTAAGCTCGTGTTGTCCCGTCTCTCAGTCTACTTTTTATCCAATTTTTTCTTGAAAATATGGATATTCCTTGCCCCTACCACCTCCTCCTCCAGCCCCTTCCATTTGTCAATACATCTATAGGGGCAGCTAAACTTCCTGATATCGTTCTTGCAGGTAGGTCTTTTTACTTTGTAGCTGTGGCCTCTAGTTATTCCTGTATCCATAATTAATATATCCTCCCTATCCAGCCCCCGGGTTCATTTGTACATCATTATCATGTCTCCCCTCTCTCTCCTCTCTTTTAGACTCGGTAGATTTAATTTGTCTAGCCTCCCTTCATATGGCAGCTCTCTGAGACTTGGAACCAATCTAGTAACTGCTCTCTGGATTCTTTCTAACTTGTGAATATGCTTCTTTAGATGCGGGGACCACACCACTGCTGCATACTCCAATCTTGGTCTAATCATACTCTTCATAATTTTCGCTACCATGGTCTCATCCAAGTAGTTCAGAGCAACTTGCATATTCCCGGCCATTGCATACATTCCGCTAAAGAGCTTGTTAATATGTTTCTCTGGCGACAAATTATCTTGTATAATCAACCCTAAATCCTTTTCTTTTTCGGCCTTGCTAATTATATTATCTCCCATCCTGTACTCCCAATTTGATCTATTCACACTTCTTCCCATATTTAACACATGGCATTTACTTATATTAAATTTCATTTTCCACTTGGTGCTCCATTCGTATATTTTATCTAAATCCCCTTGCAGCTCCTCACAAATACTTTTATTTGTTATTTGTCTCATAATTTTTACGTCATCTGCAAACATTGACATGTAGGAGTTTATGCCTATCGGCAGGTCATTCACGTACATAAGGAACATGAGAGGTGCCAACACAGATCCCTGTGGCACACCACTCTCAACTTTCCGCCACGATGAGTAAGTTCCTCTAATGTTGGTCCTCATTTCCCTATCTGTTAAATAGCTCTCCATCCATTTCAGCAAACTCCCCCTGACACATCCTAGCGTCTCAAGCTTAGATAACAATCTCTTATGTGGTACCTTATCGAATGCTTTGGAAAGGTCTAAGTAGACGCAGTCCACCCATCCGCCTCTTTCTTGGAGTACATCTATCACCCTACTGTAATAACATAGCAAACTGGCCTAATTATGTTAACATATCTATTCCTCTCCTGTTTATATTTATTCCGATTACTCTCAGTGTTCCTTCTTCTTAATCTAGCCCAAGCTGCATCACGCCTACCCAAAGCTCTTTTGCATTTCAAATTAAACCAATCTTTCTGCTTAGTAAAATTTCCAGTTTTATATCTTGGGACAAACAGATTGGTTCCTACTCTATAAATTTCGAGGAATCTACTATATTTACCTTGTACGTCCTGTTCCTTCAAAATAAGATCCCAATCTACTCCCTCTAAATATCTTTTCAAGGATACATAATCAGCTTTACTATAATTTAATCTGTCATTTATGTAGCTATTGTCTAATCTATTGGCATTACTCGAGGTGATGAGTTACTGAGTGATGAGTTCGCAGTCCGTGTTGGAGTCCATCAGGGTTCAGTGTTAAGCCCCCTCCTCTTTATTATGGTCTTGGAGGCGCTGTCTAGAGTTTTTAGAGGCGGACTCCCGTTGGAACTGTTTTATGCAGACGATTTAGTCCTAATAGCTGACAGTATGCAGGATGCTGAGGCCAAATTCAGAGTGGAGAGAGGGCATGGCGAGCAAGGGTTTAAGAGTCAATATTAACAAAACCAAGGTTATGCATTGTAGATTGAGACGAGGCAATGTGGAAAAGAGCGGTGCATACCCATGTGCAGTGTGTGGAAAGGGAGTGGGCGTTAACTCAATTCAATGTAGCATCTGTCGATGTTGGGTACACCATGGGAGTAAGCGCTGTAGTAGAATAAAGGGGCCCCTGCCGAAGGATAAGTCAGAAATAGAGAAATTTGAGTGCGTCGTGTGCAAAGGCGAGCTTGTGTTAAGTGATGATCCTGTGGCTGTGAATTTTGGAAATGAGTCTTTGGAGCTGGTGAACAAGTTTTGTTACCTAGGAGATACCATCTCTGCCGGTGGTGGGGCCGAGGCTGCCACTGTTGCTAGAATTAGGTGTGGCTGGGGGAAGTTCAGAGAATTGATGCCAATCCTGACCATGAAAAGAATGCCTCTCCCCCTGAAGGGAAAGGTGTATGCCTCATGTGTTAGAAGTGCAATGACGTATGCCTCAGAAACATGGGCCGTTAAAGTAGAGGATGTCAACAGAATGGAGCGTAATGAGATGAGAATGGTGAGATGGATGTGTGGGGCCAGGCTACAGGATAGAATAACAAATGTTGAGCTGAGGAGACGTTTAGGTATAAAGAATATTAGCGAGGTGATGCGTACAAGTAGACTGGGATGGTATGGACATGTGGAGAGAATGGATGAACAAAATTGGGTGAAAAAATGCAGGTCTGTGATTGTGGAGGGAGCTGCACCAAGGGGTGGACCGAGGAAGACCTGGGATCGGACTATACGCGCCGATCTCAAATCCAAGAACTTGACAAGTGAAGCAGCCCTTAACCCTCCAACCCCGGCTAGGGTAGATCGTGACTGTACTCTGTGACCGGGGGTTTTGAGGAATTTTGGTCCATGTTGATTAACCTGTTACTCCTGAAATACATGACACAAAGTTATAAAAAAAAAAAAAAAAATTTGCACAAACCTTCATGTGTAGAATGCCGTTGAGTAGAGGTCTCTAGCCCAAGTGATTGCATAATGGCGAGCGCGGGAAGTGGAGTGATTTTTATGCGGGAAAATCTTCCCGCGTTCGGATGCGTCGCCTTGGCCCAGGCCCCGGCTTGGCTAACCTACTGCGCACTTAGCCACTCGTCGCGCCAGAGTTTTTTCCTCCCGGAGGCGATTTTATTTATTGATAGTGATGTTATTATAGTTATTTGGAGTCCAATTATATAAAATATGTGTATTAGGCTATCATTGTCACTAATATTTCACATTTTCACTCGATACCGTAGTTTTTATGAGTAATTGAGGCTGGTTATTGTTATATTACGCACTGATTATTCGTTATCACAGGTGTTTATTATACTTTGGCCATCTAATATTAGTTCGTGTGTCACTTTCACTTTGGTAAATATGCTTGAGAGAGTGTCACTGTCACTGATAATGCTCATTTTCACTTGATACGGTACATTTTATTAGTAATTGAGGTAGGTTATTGTTATATTAGGCAGTGATTATTCGTTATCACAGGTGTTTATTATACTTTGGCCATCTAATATTACTTCGTGTGTCACTTTCACTTTGGTAAATATGCTTGAGAGAGTGTCACTGTCACTGATAATGCTCATTATCACTTGATACGGTACATTTTATTAGTAATTGAGGTAGGTTATTGTTATATTAGGCAGTGATTATTCGTTATCACAGGTGTTTATTATACTTTGGCCATCTAATATTACTTCGTGTGTCACTTTCACTTTGGTAAATATGCTTGAGCGAGTGTCAGTCACTGATAATGCTCATTTTCACTTGATACGGTACATTTTATTAGTAATTGAGGTAGGTTATTGTTATATTAGGCACTGATTATTCGTTATCACAGGTGTTTATTATACTTTGGCCATCTAATATTATGTCATGTGTCACTTTCACTTAGTTATATGCTTTGTAAACGTTTTTTTTCACTTATTTATATATGTTTTCATAATACATGACTTTTTTATCACAATACATTGTTTTATTTCCACTTGTTGCCTATATACATACATATTGTCAGTCTTTGGTACTTTCACTATGATTATTAGTTAGTACTCCTGCTTGGTGTGGTACTCAGCAAAGCACGGTATAGCACATAGTGACACCTGGCACTCCACACACTGCATGGTGGTCTTTTTCTGCTTCCTCGGCCTCACCTGGCTGTTCCAGCAGACATGGCACCGCCTTCTGCTAATGGTGACTCCAT
>CM064552.1:14024017-14031152 GCA_032716605.1 Paralithodes platypus | reverse complement strand
TTCTTACCATCATCATTTTCTCCACCTAGTTTCATTACCCTTTTCACCATCCATTTACCGGTATCTCATTATCACCACTATCATTATTACTTCCCATGATCATCAGTATTATCATCACCATCCATTTTCCCTTTCCAGCACCATCACCACCACCATCATTATCCTTCATTTCATCAACCATCTTCATCACCACAATCATTACCATCTCTCCTCCCTCTAGCATCATTATCACCACCACCACCATCATTATCCTTCATTTCCACAACCATCATCTTGACCAACACCTTCATCACCATCCAATTCTCCCGCCAGCACCATCAACATATATTGTTTTTCACCATCATCATAAACACTACCACCATCCATTTCTTCCTACCACCACCATCATCAACATCATCACCACCACTATCATTATCAATCATTTTCACCACCACCATCTTAATCATCACAACCACATCCACCTCATTTTACCATCATCACCACATTTTCCCCCACGACCATCACTATAATTTACTCCCACTACCATCACCACCATCATCATAATTTCCCCCACTATAATCATCACCACCCTCCACCATCATCACCATCATTTCCCCTTCCGCCAACATAATTTCCCCCACCACCATCATTCCCCCTCCTCCACCATCACCATCATTTCCCCTTCCAGCATCACCACCATCATCATTTCCCCCACCACCACCCCCCACCCCCCCCCCCACCACCCCCAACACCACCACCAACACTCCCCCCACCACCCCCCACACTATTTCCCCTTCCAGCATCACCACCATCATCATATCCCCCACCACCATCATTCTCCCCCCCCCCCACCCACCACCACCATCACCATCACCATCATTCCCCCTCCATCATCACCATCATCATCATGCAGGGGCTCCATACTTTTAATTAACGCGGCTTTCCGTCATACAAAGTGAGGATTTTAATTATGATATAGCCGCGCTGGTATATCATAGGGATGTGTGTGTGTGTGTGTGTGTGTGTGTGTGTGATATAGCCATGCTTGTATATCATAGGGATGTGTGTGTGTGTGTGTGTGTCATAGCTGCGCTGGTATATCATAGGGATGTGTGTGTGTGTGTGGTATAGCCGTGGGATATCATAGGGATGTGTGTGTGCGTGCGTGTGTGTATGTGTGTGTGTCATAGCTGCGCTGGTATATCATAGGGATGTGTGTGTGTGTGTGTGTGGTATAGCCGTGGGATATCATAGGGATGTGTGTGTGCGTGCGTGTGTGTATGTGTGTGTGTCATAGCTGCGCTGGTATATCATAGGGATGTGTGTGTGTGCGTGTGTAATATGATGTGCGTGTGTATGAGTAGGCTTGTGAACGAGGTGTATGTTAAAGAGAGAGAAGGTGTATTGTATGATGGGGAGACATGGTGTGTATGAACGGTTGTGTGTGTGATATGGAAGGTATATACTCTGTGTGTGTGTGTGTGTGTGTGTGTATGTGTGTGTTAAAGAGAGAGAAGATGTATTGTATGATGGGGAGACATGGTGTGTATGAACGGTTGTGTGTGTGATATGGAAGGTATATACTCTGTGTGTGTATGTGTGTGTTAAAGAGAGAGAAGGTGTATTGTATGATGGGGAGACATGGTGTGTATGAACGGTTGTGTGTGTGATATGGAAGGTATATACTCTGTGTGTGTGTATGTGTGTATGTTAAAGTTATGTTTGATGTGTGTATGTCTGTTAATTATGTGGAAGTTAATTCATATGTGCATATCACTGTAATATTGTTTATATATATGTATTTTAGTGTTTATAAATTTACATATAGGGGGTAGTATTTCACCATTACACCTTTGTGGGGATTCAAACACATTTAGCTTATTCAAACACATTTAGCTTATTCAAACACATTTAGCTTGAAAGTCGATATGACATAATATCTGATAACCTGTAAATTACTTCGGTTGGTAACATCATTAATATAGAACTAAATTGATATTTAATTTAACGTTCAGTATAGACATGCACAACTGTCCAATACTAATGCTAGACTTCAAGAAATTATTTGGTCCGATATTTGCATTATACGATACAAAGAGAGAGAGAGAGAGAGAGAGAGAGAGAGAGAGAGAGAGAGAGAGAGAGAGAGAGAGAGACAGAGAGAGAGAGAGAGAGAGATGAGAGAGAGGAGATGAGAGAGCGAGAGAGAGAGAGGCGAGAGAGAGAGGAGAGAGAGAGGAGAGAGAGAGAGAGAGAGAGAGAGAGAGAGAGAGAGAGAGAGAGAGAGAGAGAGAGAGAGAGAGAGAGAGAGAGAGAGAGAGAGAGAGAGAGAGAGAGAGAGAGAGAGACGCAGGCACACAATTAAATGTGCCCTTTATATTTAATACCGTAATTAATCCTTATTATGTCGGCAATAACTGAATACCATTAGTGGTACCCCATCTGCATTATTGATTACCGGCATCCTATTAGAAACACCGTTTCTTATAAACTGATCAAGTGTTCTGTATGTGTTACGGATTTACTACCGTTGTGTAGTTCATTTTAAGAAAGAAAATAAGGCTAGATTAGCTAGACGTAGGCTAGACTGAATTCCATTGATCTGCCAGAAAATGTAGACTATAGTTGGGTTTAGTACCGGTAACGTTTAATAACGTTTGTTGCATATTTACGAATAAGCAGACATTTCGTTTGGCACTGGTTGAGAGCTACTATTTGAAATAGTCTATTGGTTGAGGTGCCCAGTAGCTGTATAGTTTGCCTCATCTATGTGGAAAAAAAATCGTGCCCCACCCTTGTCGGCACCAGAGGCAAATTTTTATCGCATAATTCCATCGCGATGAATCTTGTTACGGCAAAAATTTAATTAGTAAAATGCTCGTGTCGTATGTTGTGTAAGAGTAAAATTTTAATTAGTAAATCTCAACTTCAGCACGGAATATGGAAATTATGGAGTGATTTTCATGGTTCAGCAAAAAGGGAAATTTCATCGTATAAATCTCAATTTCAGCACGAAAATGGGAAATTATGGAATTAATTTCAGGGTTCAGAGAAATGAAAAAATGCCGTACACATCCCGTGATATCAGGACATCATGTTTTGTCTGTACTATTATGTGTAGGGTGTACAGTGCACTCAACAATGTAATATGATATGCTTGTTATTAATAATGTTTGTCCCCTTCAGCACGATGACGCCTTTTTATTATCGATTCTGGCTAAATTAAACACGGATATATGCAGATTCAGAAGGACCTATGTTATTCAAAGGGTCTATTGAGATCGTATTTACCCCTTTGAGTCCTAGAGGTAGATTATAAGCTGGTTAAGGGGAGATTTCCACCTGGAGGATTTTTTTCTGGACCCCTTTCTCCTTCATGTTTAGCCCCATTGCTTTTGAGATTTTAAGACGTTCGCCCCATTAGTTTGGCGATTTTAAGAACCCTCGCCCCATTTCTGTCAATTTTAAGACATTCGTGCCATTCAGGTGTCTATTTTTTCCTGGCGAGCGATAGCGAGCCTGTAATTTAAGGGGAATCGGCCTTCGGCCGGGACATTTTTCTACCGAAAAATTTACAAATCTATCTTGAAAGGGGGTCTAGGGGGAGTAATTTTAAGTTTGATGTAAGTCTAGGGAATCAACTAAAAACCTCCCCTTAAAGTACCGTAGAATATGATGAACATTACAGCATTGTGCTGAGAGGACAAATAAAAAGGGAGTATTCTATGGCATAGATACCAATGGGTATCTAATCCTCTGTTATGTTGTTTATTTGTCGTAAATGTACCGGGTATTGATTCAATGTATGTAAATTATATGACAATATATTTTCTAAATAATATTCGAAATAATTAAGATAGTTTGATTGAACTTTTCTTATGTTTTCATATAGTATGCAGATGAAACCAATTCAGGTTTCGTTCTGACCACCTCCATGTGATTAATTTCAGCTTAGGAAGGACCTGTTAGAGGCTTAGATATTATTTAACCTTGTGATTCTTAGTGTGTGTGTGTGTGTGTGCGCGCGTGTGTGTGTGTGTAAGCATAGAGAACACAATTGAACACAAAATAAAGTGCAAGATTAAATTAGAGGACGTTGAAGTTTAATAAGAAGTGAAATAAAAGAAATGTAAGTCCAAGTAAAAATATGAGAGCTGACGAGAAAAGTGAAATCTTATAAAGGGAAACAAAACAATTGAAAAAACGGTGAAAGGGTGAAGGAAAACATTTAGATGAGAGAGAGAGAGAGAGAGAGAGAGAGAGAGAGAGAGAAAGAGGCTGGCTGGCTGGACTGGGCTGGCTGGGCTGGGCTGGGCTGGCTGGCTGGCTGGCTGGCTGGGCTGGGCTGGCTGGGCTGGCTGGCTGGCTGGCTTGGCTGGCTGGCTGGGCTGGGCTGGCTGGCTGGCTGGGCTGGCTGGGCTGGCTGGCTGGCTGGCTGGGCTGGGCTGGCTGGCTGGCTGGGCTGGGCTGGGCTGGGCTGGGCTGGCTGGCATGAATATGAAAATGGAGAAAGCAAATTTGCCCCTTGAGGATCAGGACGCGTTTTTGACAATATATTCTGGCTATTAATAGACGATTTTATATAGCTTAGGAAGGATCTGTGGGAATGATAAGGGTACGGACTATCTCGATCAACCCTCTGCCTTCCATATACCCTTCGTAATCTGAATAAAATCTTCTAATAATTGCCAGAAAACAGAACAGAAGTGCGTCATCGATGGTTAAAAAGGGATAGTGAAGACAATATTGAAAAGAGGTGTGAGTAAACAATAGGACGGTGGCAAACAATGACTAATTTATATAAAGGAAAGATAAAATATATGATAAACAAAGGCATTTGTACTCCAACGTCCCTCGAATTTGGCTCTGTCACTCTTTTGGCTTTGGGGGAGACACTCGTTACAGGCAACCGGCCTTTTGTCTCTTCCATACGCACATAAAACAAATGCAATGAAAGCTAAAATGGGAGAAGACGACAGACGCAATATTTTCGATGGTGTGAAGTAAGCGAGGAGTTGGCTGATAAATGTTAGGCGGTTATAATTTTGTATTAATTTATTAATTATTTAATTTAATTATATATTTTGTATTAATTTATTAATTATTTAATTTAATTATATATTTTGTATTTTTTACTTTCCTCCCTAGAGCTCCATCAAGCTTGACAAAACTACCACTAAGACCACTTCGTGATAAATTGCGCATTTTTCGGTAAAAAAAAAAAAAAAAAAAAAATGGCCACAGGCCGGGGTATCCTCCAGGGTTTCCTCCTATATTGCAGGCTCGCCAGGATAAAAATCGACAACTAAATGCCACGAAGGGTCTTAAAAATGACAAAGAAATGGGTGAACCTCTTTAAATATCAAAACTAATGAGGCTAAACATGACAACCCCCCCCCCCCTAAAGTGAAAATATACCCGTAATATGAAGGGAAACAACAAATTCGTTTTTGGAGAAAGAATGGTTAGGAAGGGTGTAAAGCTGTGAGGCCGGAAACATAACTTGTAGAATTTTTTTTTTATTTAAATTAAGGAAGGAATTTTCGAGAATGGAAAGAAAAAAAAATGGAAGAATAAGAGTAACATGGTGGGAATGAAAAAGAGGAATTCGTATATGTTTGTCTATGGAAAGGGAAAAGGTAGAATTGCGTGGTTAACCTATCCAGTATACAATGACACTTGTATGCTTTATTTTGGCTTACATTTCATGATTCAGTTTTGGAAGTCCGTTTAAGGGGGGTCACCGGCTTTTTTAATCTTTTTCTCCTTTTCTCTCTTTCCCTGACTTGTATCCATGCGGCACCATTCAGCCAACTGTGTTAAGACTTTTATCGCCATCCGGGTGTCGATTTCTTCCTGGCGAGCGATAGCGAGCCAGCGTTGAATGGAGAAATCCGGCTTTGCCGGAGAAATGTTTCTATCGAAAAATGTACAAATTTAGCTTGCTGTCAAAACAAATATATATATGCTGGCTCGCTACCGCTCGCCAGGAAAATATTGACACATGGATGGGGGTAAAAGTCTTAAAACAGTAGGCTGAATGGGGCCGAATGGATACAAGCCAAAGATAGAGGGAGAGAAAGAGAACAAAATAAAACGAGGTGGGCTCCCTTAACCACTTCACCATCATTACTTAATTTTCATCTTGTTCTGGGCACCATTAGGCGATTTTCTTTAGTGTATAATCTACCTCCATGACTGAAATGGGTTAATACGATCTCCATAAACCCTCTTAATAACATGGATCCTTCTTAAACCTGCATAACATCATATAATGTTAGCCAGAATCAACGGTAAAAAGGTGTCCTGGTGCTGAAGGGGTTAAGCAACACAACTGGGTCTCACTTTATCTCATTCTACACTTTAGCTTACACACTTCCTTCATTCTACACTTTAGCTTACACACTTCCTTCATTCTACACTTTAGCTTACACACTTCCTTCATTCTACACTTTAGCTTACACACTTCCTTCTCAAGCTGAATAAATGTGTCTACTGATAGCCAGAAAGGTTATGGCCTTGGCCGTGCTCGGGGCCTTGGGGCTGTTCGACCAGGCAGCTTGGGGAACAACAACAACAACATGAAAGGACAACAAAATTCCTCCTGTACTGAAAGGGTTAAGGAGGACGAAGAAGGGTGAAAATAGCGAGTTTGGAGCGATAAAATGTGGAAATATAAAATTATATAAGAGCAAGGTTGACCTAAATATGGAAACACGGAGTAAATATGTACGGGTACTATTAATAATAAAGGAAAATAACAAATAAACGCGAGGTAGTTCGAAAATGAAGGTTGCAGAGAGAGAGAGAGAGAGTGAGAGTGAGTGAAAGAGAAAGAGTGAGAGAAAAAAACTAAGGGAAGGAAATTAAAAAAAAAAAATTTGAACTATAGAACAGCTAGTTCAAGTAAAATAAGAGTGTTCGAGAAAAGATTAATGTTAAAGAGGTAACAAGTATGATAAAATTAAGAGGGAAAAAGTTGAGAGAGTGAGAGTGAGAGAAAGCTAGAGGAAGGCAATTACAAACAAAGTTACATATAGCACAAAGCGAGTTCAGGTAAAAATAATAGTTGACGAGAGAGGTTAAAAATTGAAGAAAGTGTTGAAATTTGTAGGGGAAAAGTTGAGAGAGCGAGAGGGAGAGTGGGTGTCTGTGT